>CP141134.1:12786413-14036413 GCA_035236585.1 Warburgia ugandensis | reverse complement strand
GAGCATTTTAACCCTAAGTATTGTTTCTAACTGATTTTAATTAAATTCATGAACATTTAAAATGTCATTCATGGGGTTTATTATTCTCCTAGTTTGGGCCAAGGATTTGATAATCCTTATATTGTCCTACTAACTATAGCCCTTATTAATATTAAGTCAAAGTCATTCAATCATTTTAATTATCCATGAATCTCTATATTCCATTAGTTTACATTTTTTGTGATTTATGCTCAATATATCTTAACAACTACTTAACATTTGAATCTACTAATAAAATTTGACAATAAATAAATTATAAACATTAAAGCATAAATCCAATATAAATTTAACATCTGTTTATACTAACATGCTTCATATGAATGTAACTTAACCTAATAAAATAAAACTATACTTAAACTAACATGATCCTAGGTTATAAAATACATAAAATTTACTACTAATCAAATGGAATCATGTTAAAATCTTAAACTAACATGGCCCTAGGATAATTAAATCTATCACGCTTCATAATTTATAAAATAAATTACATTTACAAATCTATTATCAAATAAAAGATAATTAAACTAATTAGATTAAGATTATTAGAAACTTTTACTTATGATCCAACCATTAGATCTTAGATCTTTTTCTTGTAATCGAGGGTTTTAATTAATTTTAAGGCTTTTACTCCATTAAGGTTCAAATATCATATCCCTTTGTTTTTGTCATATTTAATCCATGATCTCAATGGATTCCCTCTTAATCCCATTTACTCAATCCATCCCAGGGGTCTGATAATGCTTGATCCTTATAAATTTTATGATTCCAAAAGAAAATAAACATTACAGTCTTTCCATAGCTTCTTTTCAATCTTAATTTGGAGTTCAGATGACTCCACAATTAAGGACTAAAGTTCACCGTCGTTTCAAGGGTCCAAATTTGATTTGGGCCCAGCGGAACGGACGGCTGTGATTAGTTGGTTAGAGCGGTCGCTGCGCTCCTACCGTTGGGATACATGCTGTATCGCCCATTGGGATGGCGTCGCACGGAAAGAGCACACATGGAAGCGCTCCCATAGGGTGCGTTTCTATGTGGTGTCCCGCTACGACGTCCCGAGAGCTCGATCTCTTAAGGGAGATTGGACAGTTTGTTTTGGATCGTCCAATCAAATCCCCTTGAAGTTATGGCTCTAAGCTTAATAAAATTTCTTGAAAATTTTACCCTAGGGGTTTTGGACCCTTCTTGATCAATTGGATGGTTCAAAATATTCATCTGAGCCCTTCATCATCCAGAATTGAGGTTCTTATCCTTACCTGATTTTTATTATTTTTAACCTCAAACTAATCTTAGAAAAATAAAAATTATATAAACTAACATTCAATGAGTGTGGAAAGAGTTTCCACTTACCTGATTGGAGGAAAATGTCAGTTTTGCAGTCCAATTTAAAAGAATACCCACTTGATGATAAGATCACCCAAGAACCTCATGTTTTGTGATTTCTCGTTGATCGCAACATTGGATCTTGAAATTTCTTTAGGGGTTTTGTTGATAAGGTAGTCTATGACAATTTGAATGGTGAGATTTGATTTGGAACAAAGTGCCTAATTGAATTTAGGTCTCTTATTCCAATTAGAAAGAATTTTCAATAACCTAATATTCCAATTGGGGTTTTGTAGTAAATTTTATAAACAGTTTTGGAGGATTTTTTTTTTGGGGGGGGGGGGGGGTATTTATAGGTGTTTTACATTTTTCATAATTACTTATAATAATTATGTTTTAATTCTTTTGAATATTAAATTAGCATTGGATCCTCCACTACCACCTCCTTCTCCACTATTAGCTAGTAGTAGTTTGACCACTCATTACATGTTTTCTAGCAATTGGATTCATTTGTGGGCCCCACAGAGGTGTGAAAAGACCATTTTGCCCTTTTTTGGAAAAAAATTGTTTTATTATCTTGAACTTAGAATCGAGCGTACTTAGTGCCATTGGAATCATATTTTTGAGTGCATTCTAAATATTGAAGTCTTGGATTTTGGTTATGGGTAAAATTACCATTTTACCCTTTTATTCATAAAAATAGAGAAAATTAGGGATTTTTCATTTAAACTTGAAATTGAACGTATGTAGTGTCATTTCGATCGGTTTTTTGAGTATAGCCATAATTTTAATCTCTAAAAGAAAGAGAATTTTCAATAACCTAATAGTCTAGCTCAGAATTTCTGAAAACTTAAACTTTATTAATTTTCTCAATCAATTGACAAAAATTGGTGTTATTACATTTCATTCCTTCCATCCTTAGTTCCACCCTAGTGGAACCCATTTTAGTATTTTCCCTTTGTAATGACCCAAATTTTGAATACATTTTGTATGAAGAACAACTATAATGATTACCACTTACCATTGATGTTGTAACTTATCTATTTTGGGAATTAATATATGTTTACTAGTCTTAAGAGGTACTTGGATATTTTATCTTAAGTTAAATAGAAAACAAATAAATTTATGAGAAAAATTATTACCATTAGATTCTATACACAAAATGGAATCCAACGTCTCAAAGAACGCTGAAAATGGAGTTCATATGTCCAAGTTATGGCCTTTTGAAGATAGAGGGGCATTTTTGTAAAATATAATTAAAACAAAACGACCCGAAAACACAGGGGGCCGTTTTACTAACGGCACCCCCCAGGTCGTCCCCTACCTTTAGCCACTGCCATTCTCGACCCTTCTAGAATTGCCTTTGTAAGGCGGCAACAATGGCGGCACCGCCTTTGAGCAGCACCGCCTTAGCAGCGCTATAAAAAGCCCTCTTCCCTCCTCCTCAGCCATCCCTTTCTCCTTCACCTTCTCCGACTATTCAAGGAAGGATTCCGATGGGCAAGGGTTTCAGCGTGGACAAAAACGCATCTTTGTCGATGGGCATCTTCCTGAACTGCCCAGGTAAGCCCTCACAGTTCCCCTCTCTATTTCCCCTTCTTCCCTGCCCAGATCCATGCTGGATATGGGTGTTTTCCAGCTGGAAACCCCGAAGGAAACCCAGACTCGATGGCTTTGTTGACCCATTGAGCCAGACAACACCCAGGTCCCTCTTTAATTTTTCTCTTTTCCGGCCCCAGCCAAAAATTGCCGGAGAAGACCTCGACTTCAATGGATCTGCTGGTCCATTCGTGCCAAGCATCCTAGGGACGCATGCGTAATGCGTACCCGGGATGCACCCCGTGGGACGAACCTTGGGCATGCGATGTCATACAGGGGTGTGCAACAGCATACGGGAGAGGTCCCAGTTCGACCGGGACACACGAGCGCCCTAGGAGCCAAGGTGCACCCCGCCTGCGCCAAAGAAGCGTCCGCGCGATGCCATCCAGGATGCGCGTCATAGTGTCGATTGGGCATGCGTGTGCGTGTGAACGTGGTCCTTGGCGTGGCCTTCGGACACGGGTGACATGTGGGCGCGGGTCCTGGTTCGACCAGGGTACATGAGCATCTTGGGAACTATGATGCGCGGACCCTACACATGGACGAATCTGGTTCGTCCGTGACATTGCGACACAAAAATTGCAATCACAGGGGCTGTAGGACTCCGATTGACAATCCGAAAAAACCATTACGTCTGTATTAATAGCGTGGACCTAATGAGACTATAAAACTTAGGATCATAGAACTATTTAGTATAACTATAGCCTAAGAACTATAAAGATCTTCTAGATCTAGCCTAGAAGCGTGCTAAGCATGGGCCCTACATATCCAAAAAGGCAGATTTAGCCATTAATCTATAAGTCTAAGTAATGACCCATAAAGGTTGGAAAATAATTGAATCCTTGTTATCCATTAATATCTAAGGTTGCACAGAAGTGATTCAGGGTTGAGTAGTGAAGAACGCGATTCGAGGAACATCGAGATAGGTAGTCTGATACTACTAAGTTTTCAAATACATTTCAAATCTAAATGTTTTACTTGGCTTTAATTACTATATTTAGCATGCTTTTTGAGATATAATATTCTTATATGAGTATGCGAATTTGTCTTCATGATTTATGGCCTTAAAGCACTTGAATCTATCACCATGTTTAGCATGCTTTTGGGATATGATGGTTTTGTACAAGCATACGGAATTATGGCTTTGAATGCGATTAGTGGCATGAGCAGATTTTATGCATTGCTTGCATGTGTTTTCTGCATGATTTACGATGTATGAGATTTGGATTATCTATATATGCTTTTTAGTGGGCAGATCACCAAATGAGGCAGTCCACGGTGGGCACTATGCTGAGAGGTTGTTATGTACGGGATTGTCCTCCCGGCCTCTACCACTAAAAGGGTGGATGGTAACACTGCTAAAAAGGCATTGTCCCTTACCTGACTGCTGTGGTAAATAGGGACGACCACTGGAGGTGTCACGGCACCCTTTCAGGGACAACCATAGTCCCATGGAGGCTATGGTGGGTAGGTCTCTAGATACCGGAGCCACAAGATTTAGCTGTGTGCTAATCGTGAGCATAGTGACCCTATGATTTTAATGTTATCGATATGCATATAACATTGAGAGGGTCGTATACGAGTACCCATGATTTGGCGTGATGTATTCGCCGAGAGATTCATGAGCATGATACTTGTTGATTGTTTAACTGCAAGTGCATTGGCTATTGTAGTGTAGCTTATGCAAGTACAGGTCAATCCCACGAGGACTTGATTTAAAATGATGGAGTTTTCAATAAAATTCAATTAATAAAAAAAATAAAAACAAAGACTATACTAAAAATAAACTAAGAATAAACTAAAATCCAACTTTATTCAATTTCTGCAGTTTGCACAATCATTTATTCAAAGGACAACAGAAAATAAAACTAAAAGGTGTCCTGGATAAGCTTGTCCTTGGATTGCACTGTCCCTGAATAGCAGTCTCTGGATAGTCAAAATGTGAATAAAACAAAACCAAAATAGCACAGGGACACAGATGTAATTAAAGTGAGGACACAGTTGGAATTAGTCTGGGGACATAAATAGAATTAGTCTGGGGACACAGATGGAATTAGTCTGGGGACATGGATGGAATTCTTCTGGGGACAAATTGGTATTAAACAGGGGACACATATGGGATTTTTGAAAAAGGACATAAGTGGAATTACTAAGATCTGCCAGGGACAATTTCATAATTTTTGGGGTTTTTGGTTTTTAACGAAAAAAATGAGGAAAACAATGATGGAAACCGGAAGAGGGGAAGAAGGAAGAAGAAAAGAGGGAGAAAGGGAGAAGAGGAAGAGAAAGGAGGAGAGGGGAAGAGATGGGAGAAAACCTGATCTGGGTTTTCTCTCCTTGGGCTGACCGGTGGTCAGAAGGGTGCCTTTAATAGAGGGAAAATGAGTTGAAGAGGTTGCCAAAATTTGGGCACCATTTCTTCCTCCAATATTTAGAAAGTTTTTCATTTGAAAGGGGGAGAAAGTGAATCCGCTACAAGGACGGGTAGGCTTTTCGAAGTGAATCCACTTCAGTAGAAAGTAACATGTAATATTACATTCACAGATGTAATATAAGACGGTTCCAAACCCGCTAAATTCGTGTTGGGTTATGGTCGTGTTATCGTGTCGTGTCATATTTTGCCACCCCTAATTTTTGAATAGTGAATCAGTCTTTTCGCAATTCAGCACACCATTGACCTTGCGTACAGAAAGGAGAGTCCCCACGCATGCCTGGCTAGGTCAGACACAGGCACTGCCAACCTCAAGCGTGCATTGTGAGCCAATATTTAATAACAAAGGGCCAGCGCCTCGAGTCTGATCCAAGATTTCTATCTTAGCCTAGAATCATATGCTTCTTTGTAGGCCATCATTGAGCAGGTTGCCCATCTTGCACAAGTAGAACAAGCCCAATATGAATGCTGGTCAGAAGCTGACATGAAAGTAGTGAGCCACATGCCATTGAGCCTCAGAGGTTCACCGGCAACTTCATCAGCAACCATGGATCAAGCATGAGAGTGCATCTTCCCCATGTACACCCCAATTATGAACCAGGAAGGACCCCTACCTTTCAGCTGGTTGGCCCTAATTCGCCTATCAAATTGCTTGTGATCCTTTCACCCCATAAGCTCAAGATGGCATGCATGTCAAATGTCACGATGCCCCATCACTTCACGAACCCCTATTTTCTGATCCAGAGACTACCAATTCCTCGTGCATGAGATTTATCCCAATCATGAGAATCTCCAGCAATATCTGCGGCTCCCAATGTGTTCAACAACAACAGTCCATGGAGGTGGTTCATTCACCCCATCATGAAGTACCTCCTTTACCAATTGCAAAAGTCAATATTTCAAAAGCCAAGGAACCTTGTCCTAAGGCCCCCAGTGGTGGAAGCATTAGCACCTATAAGTACCAAAAGAAATGAAGTAGTTGAACTGCCATTTAGAAAGGTGAATCTTGCACAAACTTCAGTTGATCTTCCTACTCCCAAGGTAAGGTAGACCAGGATATCACCCATTGCATGCCAGAGTCAAACACCTTGACAGACACCTCAATGAGGCAAAAGCCTTTGAAAAGAAGGATTCTTTTCTTCCTCAAAGAAATTGGTAACCCTCCTTCCATCCATAAGTAGATGAAATGCTAGGCCACCTTTGACAATGTCACCTGAGCTTAGTTTTTTACCACAAGGAAAGTTCAAAACTATTCCTCCTACCTATCCTATTCCTGGGAAGCCAATTTTCAACATAACAAAATCCAAATCACCAAATTCAAAACTTAAGTTAGTGTATCTCTCGTAAGCCATTGTCTCAACCTTTGTATTGAGACATATTTGCCAAGTTTCACTACTGACGAGAAGGGAAACTTAGTAGCTGACAAGAGTATTGCAGTAATCAAAGATGGCAAAAAAGAAAGACAGGCAACTGAGTAAGTTGTGCATGCACCCACTGCTAAGATGCTCCACAAAGTAGTTTGGGCAATACCATGGGCAGTTGAACCTGTATGTGAGTTACAATTAAAAGAGGGAACCATAATCACAAGAATATTATCAAACGTCCTAAAAGGATGTCTGTTTTCAGGAAAAAAAGGGGGGGGGGGGGGGGGGGGCGAGAGGAGAGGAGAGGAATCATCAGAAGGATGGAAAATTCCAAGTGATATGATATAACATCCCTAATTTTTAAATCTCAATATGGGTTAATTTTGAAAAATGTTACATTAGATAATATGAAAATAGTGAAATTTCATAATTTTGGAGTTTTCTGAGTGAGAAATTTGATATACATCAAATCAAGTGTTGGAACCTTGATATTTGGATTGTACTCGAAAAATGGAATCCAACGACACTGAGAACGCCCAAATCGGAGTTTAGGCAAAAATTTGCCTAATTATTTTACAAAAGGGCAAAATAGTCATTTAAAATGTGGGCCCACAACGTATTGATGCGGGTCTTAGAATTTAGACAAATCAAAATGGATTAAAATATATGTTAATTACATGAGTAATGAGGATTATCTCACCTTAACTGAATATAAGGAAAAAACCCCTCTTTTCTAAATACTATTCATCTTCTTCTTTTCCTCTAATTCTTCCCATTTCTATAATCAAACGTGATCAGATCTAACTATGTTCAACACCATAAATGAATCTCACTTTCTTCCACGGAGTTGTAGCGACTAATCTCCTGCAGCTCATCCCCATTGTGCCTTTTCCCTTCCATCTCACATTCTCAAGTAAAACCATCAAGTTCAGATTTTTCACTGATTTGAGAGGTATGATTCAGTTTCCTTCTTGCTTTTCCCTTCCATTGGCTTTTATCATTAACAACACCTAGATCAAAGATTTCATGTGGGTAGGGTTTGAATCTAGGAAAAACCGTGACACAGTAGAAAACCCTTCACAATGACAACTCAGGTGGATAATCTGACTTGTCCATTAGATTCAATACCCTCAAAACCTTAAAAACACTGAAAATAGAGGAAAAATCGAATCGTATGGACCATAGATTGAGCCAAAACAGAATGAACGATCCGGGTGCATTGCCCCTGATGGACAACATGCTTAAGTTGCTGTTTTGCTGACACAATAGACGACGCGTATATGGATGACGTCGTGTAGCTCACATGTGCGTACAGGCATTATGATGCTATCTCTGACCGAGCGGGACGTTCAGGCATCCTAGAGACTAGGACACATGCAAGAGCATCCTGGTGAATGGGATGCATGCGGTGCTTTCCAAGGGCACATCCCGGACGCTTGCGTCCTGAGGACGTCGAGTTTTTACTATTCCGGATTGGATCATTGAAATGTGATCTAAGATAGATTTTTTTAAATTTTAGAGGCTATATAAGCCCATTTTTTTATCCGAAACGTTTGTTAAAATTGTCTCAATGATGCATACATAATTTTAGCTTTAGAATCTTGATCTGAGCACATCCAGTCTGATCAAACCTATGAGATATTATTTAATAACTTAGATTAGGCTAATCTAGGGATAATTAGGCCCTAGAACTCAAACAATTATATGATCTAGGAAAGGGATTGATTGATCCAATAATTAGATCATATGTTTTTATCCTAGAAATTGATCTAGGCCATTGATCTAATGGAGGATTTTAGATTTGATTGATCAGAGAGTGATTGGATTGTCATATCAAGACATAAATTATACACACACACACACACACTAGAATGGTTAGATAAACATGAATGGAATTGATTGTGATGATTAAGGTTAGAATTGGTTACTAATCATAAATTAAGGCTTTAAAGAACAATCTGTAATATCCTTAATTTTAAAGATAAAAATAGGAAATTATTAAATAAATTAAAATAAAAATTTATGGATGAAATTATTTCCTAAAAACATAATAATTAGAAAGTGCTCATCGATACGAATCCAACGCCACCAAGAACGCAAAAAACGGAGCTCAAACGAGGGAGTTATGAGCCGTCAAAGTTGTAAGGGCAAAATGGTCTTTTGACAGAAACGTGTTACACAGGGGTCCAAATTGATAACGGCACCCCTGTCTACACACGTCTCTACCAGTCCGGCGAAATCGCCGGAGAGACGTGGGAAGAGCCGTGTGGGGAAGAGTTTCTCTTCCCCAAGACTCTAAAACCCTATATCTATGCTCCTCTAGGAGCCAAAACGCTCCACTTTGAGCGTTTTCCATGAATGCTACGCAAAACCCTAGATCTGTAAAAACTTGAATTTTCCGGCGAGTGGAGCCCCGGCAACACGAGCAACTCCGGCCAGGTGCAAGGTAAGCCTCAAAACCTATGTTTTTCTGTATTTATTAATTAGGAAATTAATTAGGAAAACGTTTAAAAATTTTGGAAAAAAATCAGATTTTTAGGAACTTTGTGCACGCTACTGTTGGAGTGTGATTTCACAGATCAAACCTTGTCCGTTTGAAAATCGCACCGTCCAACTAGTGCACAAGAGACCCAAGAGCATACCCTTTAAATTTGGGAGTGATCCAACGGTGGAATTGCCCAGAAAACTCAAAAACCAGTACCTAGAGAGGTTTTTAGGAACTTGGGAAAAATCGTTTAAAAACCATGGTTTTTGAGAAAATTAGTGAAAAAGGAGGGCATAAATGGATTCTAGAGAGAATTCTGAAGAAAATGGCGCAAAAATCACGCAAAACGGAGCTCTGTAGCTCCCCCGGAGGCGACCGGAATCCGGCCGTCTTCTCCGGCGTCGTCACGGCGTCGGCGCCCTGCGCTGACGCCAAGACGCACTCCGTGACGCCCGAGGGACGACGTCACATGACGTCGTCGCCGCACGCGTGCGGAACGTGCGTGGTTGGCTGCCGCGGTGGGACCGGGACGCGGCGCGTCCTGGCGACCGTGACGCACGCGCGCGTGCGTCACGGTGCCGAAGACGCGCGGCGCGCGTTCCGTGCGGCGTCTGCGACGCCGTGCGTCTTCGTGCGCCCGTGTACGTCGGTGTAAACCGGCGGAAAAGGGTGCCGCCGGTTTAAACCACCTTATGGTGGTCCGGCAGGCCCCCTTTTAGCGTAGTTTTCACTAAAACTTGATTTTTGGGAGCTAGAGAGGTCCAAATCACGATCCGAAAGAGGCGTTGTGACCGTATTAACGACGCGAACCTATTTTTACTTAAAAACTTAGAAATGACCACTTTTTATTTAGAAAAATTTTAAAATAGTGATGTGACATGTACAGGTGCACTTGAATATACCAATTAAAGGGAGTTATTGGCAAGCTAGTGATCTCACACTGAGGTAGGTGACGACAACTAATGTTTTGCCTTGATTTAAACCATGTTTTAAACATAGCATCATGTGTGATTGTGTTTTAAATTGCGATTTTTATTTACCATGGATTTCATGCGACATTGCGTACAGGATGGTTATTCCAAATTGAAATCTTTTACTGAATAAACTTATTTCAAATGCTTTTACAAGCATGATGTTAATTTGTTATGCTTACTTAGAGACTTATTTCTTATTATATATATAGAAAATGCATGGATTTACATGGAAATGAGAATAGAGGCTTATTAGCTGGTCCTTTGATAGGCTAACCCCAGGATGAGGGGCATGTCTTGGGGATTGCAAGCTATAAGTGCTCTTGAGTTTTAGCATATACATATGATTTCCGGGTTTTATATTTGATGACGGGTGCTCTCGCCCGGTGGGCGTCATGCTAGGAGGGATAGGGCCGGCCACCCACCTTCCGAGATTATGATGTGATGAGTTTGTGATATGATAGACACCTGCCCATAGATGGCATTCGGTAGGGGTTTGGTAACATGGATAGTCCACACTACCGGTCTGAGCCTTTCCATGGGGACGTACGTTAAGTCTCCCGTTATGGTGTCGACGGGGAGCGGCGGTGGTTGATACCCATGGAGGGTTGCCACCGGCAAGATGATGGCCCATATTCTTGTTATGTGTGCATGTATGATGAGCATGGTTATAGATGGTATGCCTGGGTGTGACGACACTCAGAGGTTGACTATGTGTACTCCTGATCAGGGATGTTAGTGCGATGTGGTGGGACCCATTACCTTAGGGTGCCCTTATTCTTGTTGTATGCTCCATTTATTGATTCATGTCATGTTTTAACTCCGTGAATTTCATGTTTTAGCATATGGAATAAATTGGCATTTATTTTGAACATGACATTATGATATCACTATTTCCATAAATGTTAGACTTTTCATCAATGCTGTTCATTATTTCTGCATTTATTACATTAATTGTCTATGTACCTACACAAGCGATAGCTTCTTTGAGGCATTGCTTTGTTTTGCAATGCCTTAGATCTCGAGCGCGACACCAGAAAGGAAAAGCGGTTGATAAACCTTGAGAGCTGCTGAAGACTAGTTTCCCTATAGTTTTAGAAAGTAATGTGAGTCATTAGAGTGGATTATCATTTGAATTTTATTATGGACTGCATACTTTATAATTGGATGTGATTTAGATCTTTGGATATATATTGGACATTTATATGGGATGTTATGATGGATAGACCCTGGGCCATATTATTATTGTCTTTTGGATGTTTATTTGATTTAAAATAAAGGCGCCTATTTATTTGACGTTGATTTATACGCGGATCATTTATTTATGTTTAAATTACGTATACGTCATTTTGAGAAAGGAAAAATTAACACCCGGAGTTTTAAGATAGGTTTAGTAAAATGTTAAATAAATCTTTTCTCATGGGATCCCAAATGTTCTTATTTAAATTGCCATTATAATTGCCAAAAAAAAAAAAATTGTCTTAAAAATCCGGGGTGTTACACAATCCAACAGTGGGATCACCCCGAATTCCAATGAAATGGAATGATTAAGCCTTGTGATGATCAGGATGCATCTATTTAGCTGATCATAGCTTGGATTGACTTGAATAAGAATAGATCAAATGATCTGAACCATTGATCTGTAATCAACGATCAATGTTGATGGATATTATGAAAATAAAGAAATATGCACAGGATTGAAGGTAAATAAGAGCAAGATCATCATGATTGATGATGATCAAAGATTAGATGAGTAATGGATGAGGAATTGTGAATAAAAGATTAACCTTAAATGTGTGTATGATATGACAAATATGCAATTGAGATCGTGGATTGTTCTAAGGGTTTGATAGCCGTATTTGATGTAGGTGAATTTAAGATGCTAATTTCATAAACTACATGATTTCTTTATATACTCATGATGTGATTTTGAAACCTGCATGAGATTTGAGTTGCATGAATCATTTACAAAATGTGATTATTATCTTACAATATACATGCTATGTTTATGGCATGAATTATGAAATAGAAAGGATATGGTTTTGTATATAGAGGATGTTTATATTGTGATTATACTTTCATGGATATGCCATTCATTTAAAAAGGCATGTTTCTGATGGCGCATGACATGTTTTATTACCACATGATTTTGATGTAAAACCCATGTAGGCTTAATCTGGTATAGGCTACTAACTATGTATATGATATAGTATTTTTCATGGGTTGATATGAGACAGGCATATAGCCTGATACTATTATTTTATATCCAAGCATGGAGGCCTGAGGATTGTATTTTCAACAAGCTTATTGCCTAGGGGATGCTATGCTAGCAGGGGTATAGGGTCGGCCACCCACCCTATGAGATTATGAGATAATAGACACCTGCCCGCAGATTGTACTCGGTAGGAGTTGGTATCATGGGTAGCCTACACTACTGGTCCAGTCCCCACCCATGAGGACGAACGATGAGTCTCCTGTTTTAGAGTCGATAGGGAATGACAATTGATAGATCATGTGTTGGTTATCACTGCATCATAGCAATTCATTGTATTCTTGTACATGGTGTTATGATCATGAGGGAGTGATAGCATGTGTGCTTGGTTTTCTTGTGAGATCAGGGTGTTGTGACCACTGATGACTACATGGCATGGTGATATCCCTGGTATAAGCTCATGACCATTATGACTATATTCACTAGTTTACGAGTCATCATATGTGACCACTGATGACTGCATTCACTAGTTTACGAGTTTAATACCATTTAACTTGTTTGCACATTTAGTATATTTATTTGTGATTTAAATTGTGGTTGGACATGATTTGGCATTTCTGGGTTTGTTTATTATGTTTATATCTATTCATAAAGTTTACTTGAGATGCTGATTTGGATTTAGACATCATGTTTCATGGTTCGATTTATTCATGATATTCATATGAAATGCTTTGAAAATTATATTCTAAAGTCTTGAATTAATTCCAAGTTAACTATGCAGACTATTGATTATTGATACATAATATTTTGTACATTGAAATGATTATTATATTGTTAAAGCAAATATTGTAAATTGCATCAGCATCTTATTCCCTTACTAAGCATTACTTGCTGAGGCATTGTGTTATTGTTGCAATGCCTCAGACATTGAGAGAATACATGATTGATGAGGATCCAGATGAGTGGTAATCAAAATATCTCAATTAAAGGTTTGTTTTTAATTCTATCTAGACTGTACATGTACAATCTGAATTTTTTAGACCATTATATTGTTGTTGGAAATGTGGCTGCTGACTAGATGAGTCCTAAAGAAGTAAACTTGTTTTCAAAAAGGTTTACTTAAAAATTGAAAAAAAAAAAATATTTGAGTTTTGAGTCAATGGTTAACACTTGGATTTTTCTTAAAATGAAATTCATTGAAATTGTTTTTCTTTTTTTTATTTATTTAAATTGGGACCCTATCTTTCGAAAAAAACTTGTTAAAAAGTGTTTGAAAAACCCAGGTTGTCACATATGATGTACTAACCCCATATATGCAACGACAAGAAAGTCGATCCAATAATGACTCACTATGCATTCAACCCCATTACTGAATCTTCGAAAACAGACCAATGCAAGCATTACAACTCAGGTTTCTCGATGAAGAAGCTTATGGACCAGCTCAAAAGTGCCGATTGGGATAGCATCAGTGCTCCTTTTGATCTTCCCAAATAGGTCTATGTGCCACCATCTCTTAAGATAAATTTCGTACAAGCTTCGATCGCCCTTCTCACTTCTTGAGAGAGAGTGGATCAAGGCACCATATTTCAAACTCTAGAGCTAAGTGCCTTTATTGAAACCCACCAAGAAGTAGTAAACCCTCAAAGGAAGGAGCCCTGTCCATTTCTGGGTGTGTCATACACAGCCTCAGTGGGCACAATGCACCAAGCCCATAATACCTAACACTTAGGAGCACATTTCGCAAGCACCAGCTGACTTGCCTCAAGACTGCATCGCAGCTGTCCCCTTGGCACATCCTATGCCCGAATCTTAGGTCAGGAGAGCAAAGGACATGAAGCTAGCTACAACAAAACACAAACAACTGCGACCATGACTCGAGCACAGGGCAAGAGGACTATCTCGTGAACCGACATTGCAAGTTTTGCCCATTGACATACCTAGCAAGTTCAACACTACTAAAAAGAGCAAGGTAGTTTCTGAAAGGACGCAATGAAGTAACAGGAGTTGACTGGATAGAAAGGCTGATGACTGAGCAAGCGGTGCAGTCACCCCGCCAATAAGGTGGGAGCACTTATGACTTGGAGAAGCAACTCTAGAAGACCATAGCCAATATTTCTTTGTCGGAGCTATTAAATACATCATATGTACACCATAGAACATGAAAAAAACTCTTCAAAATGTCTGAATACCTCAAGATATTAGACCAAAAGATTTGGAAAGAAGCGTGTTGATGATTTTCTAAGTAATTTCATCACATTTATGGACAACAAGCAAGCTCCAGTTGGCAGGAATCATACTAAAGCATTAAGTATCCTGTACACTCAAACAGTTCCAAATTCATTGATCAACACTGGATCAGGACTAAAAATGCATCCTTTACAAACTAACATGAAGAATAGCATAGACCTAGCGACACTTTGATGAGGTCTTTCGCTATCCAAGCCTACAACTCACGTTGAAAACTACACGGCAAAGCTGACACACTTCTAAAAATCGGCCCAATTGAGTTATTTTTATCTTGGAAATACATAAGAATTTTAACAGGTTGCGTAGGTGGTCATGGATACACCAGAAAGGGTCTATGACCTCTATGCTCCAACAGAGAATGAATACTATCCGAGCGGACGATTCAACACAATTTTGGGAATGTGTTCTCTGCCGATCTCGAAGAATGGGCCGTCTGGACCGTCTCTATTGACTAGTCACAAGATAGATATTAGAGTACCCCTAAACAGTTTTAATTCGAATCAGGGCCAGTAGAGGAGCAAAAGATCATGCAAGACAAAGGCACGGTCCGCAGTGCCGGGTCAACTTTACTAAATGAAGAGCCATAGAACCTGTTTCTCCTTTGAAAAACTTATGAAAAACATAGAAAAGTCTATAGATAAAGGTCTAGGGAAGCACAGCAAAGGAATAATGGAACCTATTGAACCAGAGCCAAGAGATGGAAGATGGACCTAGCATACTTGCCCGTGCATGAAGATTGGGTCCTCACGCAAGCTTTGAAACAAATAGTGATCACCCCTAAAGAAGGGAGATGCAACAATCGTAGCCATGAGAGAAGTTTCAAGCTCACAAAAAGGGCACGTGTTAGGAGAAAAGGAATAATCAGAGATGTGACCGATTCAAAGCGGCACGGTCTGCCCACGTATGTTAGTCGCAACAGGAGGACCAATCAACCAGGTGTCACTAGGAATGTGAGGCCACTTCCAAGAGAAAATATAGATTGTACTTAGCCCAGCAACATCATAAAATTTTGGCATAGAAAATGCTTGGACTGAAGCCTCACCAACGTTTTCGCTAAACCCTCAAATACAATCGGATGCAAACATGGCATCTCTGATTTTTTAGTGAGGAAATTCATTGAGCATCTTCACAATGGCAACTACTATAATGTTAGGCATGGACAAAATACTATTTCCCAAGGCAAATTAGGCATGGACAAAATCGTGTGCTATTAGTGACAAGAAAAGTCGAAGTGCTAACCAGTAGGATGCTAAAGGATCCAGAGAGGGTGATTTGGCCACAAAGGCTTTGCTGAACCTTGGTCTTGTGCCGATAGCAAACCCAAGGACAAAAACTCCAAGCTATGGAACACTTCTAAAAATCCATAAGTGAACGAGGTCCAAGTCATTTATTATGGTGAATTAGCCACACCATACCCCAACCCTTGTAGCTTAATTAGAGGAGTCGAACAAAAGCATATGGTTTATCCAAAACATCATCCAAGTGGCATGACGTGCCCTCCCTGTTGTAGAGCAGATAATGCCACTAGCGCAACGGAAGCGGGTTTTTAAGGCCCAGCATGCCCTCAACACTTGGTCCAATACCACGATAGGGACAATAGCAAAGAACCTTTCTTTCCAAATGGAAATCTCATAACTATTGTGATTGGCCAAGACCTCGCGGGTGTTGATATCTGATGTTATGTGGAAGGGATTCATGCGGATGCTAATCTAGAAATGTTGAAATTGGAGTATTGACTAGAGGCTCTAGAGGACCAAACACCAATCTAAGAGGCAAATATGAGAAATTTAAACAAAGGAAAGAGCTGTGCTCGACAAGATTGAAAGTGTCAAATTAGGGTTGGAAGAAGGGCTACCTAGTCTTTGACATTACTAGGTCTCTAAACCATTGAAGAGGTGGAGCTAATGTGTGACAACCTGGGATTTTAAATGACTTTTCTCAATTCTTTTTGAAAAGTGAGGTGTCTAGTTAAAAATACTTTTTGAAAACAGACAACAAAATTTTTTTTCTATGAAAAGATTTTCTTCAAAAACCCCATGTCATTACTACTTTATAAATAGGGATTTGACAGTAAATGAGTATTTTCTTTTTACCAAAAATCTGGAAGAATCCTTTGTTTCTCAGATATTATGTATTTTTTGCATGAGATGCAATATTCTTGACAGACATCAATCATACAATTATCAATAAAGGAGACTGTCTCCATTCCACCCTAAAGTCCATCATTAAATTGAAAACAAAATATTTTTACTTTTAAAAGATATAGTTTAAAGAATAGATCTAATCATAGCCATCAATCCATAAATCTCTCATACATATCCACAAAAATATAAGTAATGTAACTGTCTAATACAAAATTCTAAAATGAACATTCATATGTTCTTATACTTACTTGGATGTCACTATCGTTGATATCTTTTGCAACTCCTCGTTCTATCTTTTGCTTTCTTACTTTTGTCCTTTTTCATCAAATATGAGATATTGTAAACAAATACAATATCTTAGCAAACTTGTGGTTGTGTAGGTGAAACAAGACGCATATGTAATAAAACACAATTTATGAGTTACTAAAATCAATGCTTTCCACAATGATTCACAACTGATCAAAATATATAGCTTAAAACATGATAGTCATATGAATTTCATCAATTTATAAATAATGCATTTGTGTCAAAACTATTCAATTCTCAATTCATACATTCAGTAAGAATTAAACTCAATATCATATGGTCATAATACAAGTCTGAAACAAAACTTTGATAATATATGTCTAAAACATATTGTCTTTCATATTTTCATAAATCAATATGAGCAGTGTCATCCCATGATACAAATATTATAAACAAATACAATATCTCATCAAACTTGTGGTTGTGTAGGTGAAACAAGATGCATAAGTAATAAAACACAATTTATGAGTTACTAAAATTAATGCTTTCCACATTGATTCACATTTGATCAAAATATATAACTTAAAACATGATAGTCATATGAATTTCATCAATTTATAAATAATGCATTTGTGTCAAAACTATTTAATTCTCAATTCATACATTCAGTAAGAATTAAACTCAATATCATATGGTCATAATACAAGTTTGAAACAAAACTTCGCCAATATATGCCTAAAATATATTGTCTTTCATATTTTCATAAATCAATATGAGCAGTGTCATCCCATGATACATCCCACCTACCAACAACAGCCACATAGGCACGGTATCATTTTGAAGGTCAAAGGACACCTGCACCTCCTAGCATAATAACCAACAAGGGTCTTACAAATCATCCTAGAACAGGCCAACTTTAACAAGTTGCCTGATTTTTTCTAAATCACAAAATCTAGTGGCAAAACATTTGATACAAATCCTTAGAATCCATTGAGAATCATACAAACACATCATCAAATTCATCAAGAAGTCGTCAATATACTCAAAATCTATCGAGAAACGTCAAAAACAAATTCTCACAGTTCATTGAGAAATCATCAATAACATATCCTTGAAATCCATTAAGAAACATCCAAAAAAAAATCCTCCGAATCCATCAAGAATTCATCAATAATAAATCCTCAAAATCCATCAAGAAACATAAAAAACAAATCCTCAAAATCTATCAATAAATCGTCAATTACAAATCCTTGAAATCCATCGAGGAGTCCTAAGCACTTAGAAGCCCACCAGTGCCATATTGTACTCGCCCTCATCAGCTACTCTCATCAGTAAAATGATAGGGGTTTTGTAATGTAGCCCAAACTAGGTCAACTTTCACAAGTTGACTGATTTTTCTTTACATAAAATTACATTCAAACAAATCCATGAAAAACATATACAAAAAATATGGGTAATCACCTACCCAAAATTCCATTAAATAATCTTATAGACATCTCATGCAAGACAAACCTTGGATAACAATCACATTTGTATACATAATTCAAATTATAATTCGAAACACAATGTGTATGTTTAACTTCTTTTATCACATACTCAATAAAAAATCAATATGTAAATTATAATTCAAATATATAAAAAAATAAAGCAATCTCAATTCCAACTACCTCGTGTGGCATTTATCCATTTCACTAGCTTTAGAACTATCAAATCCACTTAGTGATCAATGGTTAAGATTGATCATTCAAGCTTCCATCCTTAATACTAGCAAATCCATAATACATACAAGCATTCTAATTAAAATTCTTCATCATTTCAAATATAAGTTCCTTACAATCATCCACAGTCAAGATTGACCATAGATCACTCTTCCATCATTAATTAGTACAGATTAGCTCAATCATGACCATTCAATCTATTGATCGATCTTTTCCAACCATGGATCTTTGATCAGATCTCCATGGTTATTGAAAACATAGATCAATACCACTAATTGTCAATTCAAGGTCCAAATTTGATAGCCATCATTCATTGCGCTGATCACATTTCGTTAGTTGTTGATAGTTAATATGATGATCAATGATTACCGAATTATCAAATTCACATAGTGATCATTGATCAACGGTCCATATCTCTCTTTAAATATCTAAAGTTACTAACCCATGAGATTACCAATTACTTTCATTAATCAGTGACGATAAAATCTTGATACACGACCAGATCCAATCTTGGACCGTTGTATACAAGGTTCATGCATTCAAATGGTCATACATGTTTAAATTTTCAATTTCCAACTAATCTAACCATGGAATCATGTATTATAGCATGAAACATTGATTTACATATACAATATATGTGTATGTAATAGAAATCCAATAGCTCACGGCCATTGAGAGCTTTAATCATGGAATTAACCATTAGATCAAAGGTTATAGGTCTATTAATCAAATGGTTTAAAGCACTAGATCTAACCTATGACAATATAATTTCATACAATTTCAACTACAATTCCTAAATTTTCTAGGTTTTACTATAAGCATAACATCCAAATTGAGTTTTAGAATGAACATGTTAGAAGTGATGTTGATCTTATCATCAATTGCTTTGATCCTTGTCTAATGTGTTAACTGGAGCACTAAATCGCAACTAGACGATCGCGGATTAGCACAATCATGGTATCGCTACATTCGAATCTTTGTATGATCAACCCCTATTATTGAATCGCTTGATGGGTTTTGTCCATGGCATTGAGAGCGATACGATTAATGGCTCAATTCTTCAATTCGAATTGTTTTTCCCTGGTACACACATTGTACCCAATTGCTCGGTTCACCACTACTTGAGCTGTCGTCAATGATGGAAATGGGAATGTGGAAAGTGAGGGAGGAATAGAAGGTGAAGAGGAAGGAGGGGCCAAAAGGTTGATACCGACTGGTTTTTGGGGTGTCTACATCATGTGCACCTTGTTTGATCCAAAAATGCATGTTGGTCGTTACTCTAGAAGCCAGCAATGTCATGTGGAGGCTGGTTTTGTGGGAGAAGAAGTAGCAAACTATGGTGACCAGTGACTTTGCTCTAGTCACCGCTTGTTGTCTTATCAGAGAGAGAGAGAGAGAGAGAGAGAGAGAGAGAGAGAGAGAGAGAGAGAGAGAGAGAGAGAGAGAGAAGGGCCAAAAACAAGGAAAATGGCATAAAACGATTTGTTTTCTAACCTTGCCACATGAAGGGGAGGAGGAAGATAGGGAGAAGAGGGTAGTACGCAATTGGCTCTTATGTCCCATCGTCGATTAGCAGTGGCGCATTAGTAATCAGCCGATGAGAAGGAAGAAGCTAGTGAGAAAGAGAGAGAAGAGAGAATTTGTTAGGTTTTTTATTATTTTTTTTATTAGAGGGTGTGCCATTATGAAAATAACCATGTCTATCTTAAGTCCATCTCTCCCTTTTCTCTTTCTTTTTTCAATAAAATGCCTCCATGTTCAAAATGTCATGACTTCTTGAATATCCAAACTCTGATTTTAGCATTCTTAGTGTCATTGGAATTATTTCTTGTGTATAATCTAATTATTGAGGTTTCAAGGGGCAACTAGTTATCCTTCAAAAAGTCAATTCCTTGAAACTTAAAACATAAAAGTCTAACTTTGAATTTTCTTCAAAAGTAACTCAAAATTATGCAAAATACAATTGAAAAATCCAAACTTAGCTACATTCTCGGTAGAAAAGTTCATGAACATAAAGGAAGAGATACCTGATCTATCAAAAGAAGATCCCATACTAATGGTCCATGCAAACTATATCGAGAGATACTATAGTTAGCCAAAGCAATCATCACATGCCACCCTTGTACATTTAAGATGGTTTTTCATTCCTGTGTACGGTATGTCTTACCACTTATTTGTTAATAAAAAAAGAAGAAAAGAAAGAAGAGATAAAATAAAAGAAGTATCACAATACTTCTAGGTTTGGTGGGGGCAACCACCCCACTAGTCGTCTAGTTGTCGATAATTTGTTGTATGTATTATGCATACTATGTACAATGCTTAAACTATGTTGCTAAAGCTACAATGACTCTGGAGGACAGCTATTCACTTAGATGATTGACATGTGTCACAATAGAATTGTACCTAACGTTCCTCCTTTATAACACCTATCTAAATTGATTGTCAAAGATGCTTAATCATTCTACAAGCATGTACTAGACACTAGACATGAAAAAGGGGACAAACCATGCTATAACAAACTCAATGTTAGCAAAAGGAGATTTTAGAGTAAAAAAAAAGAGTGACCACTATATACATTCATCAAGGGAGTGAGAGAATACAAATGCAAGTGCATGGGTAAAGAGAAGAAAATAAAATAAAAGAATACGAAAATAGAATTCCTCAATAGAAAATCACCTATAGTGTTGATTTTTTTATACAAATAGTAAGAGGAAAGCCTCATCATTCTTAGCATGGGTAGCCATCCTGTCACCTCAAAAAATTGAAGAGGTGGGTCATCATCCACAAAGGCATGAAGTTGTAGATTCAAGCATCTTTGCATGCTTCTAATATAGTTCGTATGAGACTGTGTTGTCTATTCAAACCATGTCAAAATTCCTCATGATGAATTAGGCCTTGTGTACAAAGTCAACATGCTTTTTCCCCAAATTCTTCTACTTTGTATGCAAGACCCTTGTTCTTTTCATGATCAAATCAATATACTATAAATATATATATATATATATATATATTAGGAAGAGATCCCCCATACCACCTTCTCCATGTTGGATGCCTTTATACATGTGAAAGGAATATGGGGGGCAAATGCTATTGGCACTATTTACTAAAAACACCTACAGTTAGGGCAATTAAATAATCAACCCAAGTATAAACTACTTGGCAAAGCTGCTTGTAGGTGGTCCCAATGCCCCACTAGGAACTATATGCAAGTCGTGAAGGCAAGATTTATTATTTTCAAATAAGTGAGGTGCTACATCATTGTGGAAAAAGGGAAAAAAAAATTAAAATTAAAAATCATAAAAAAATCACCAGGGTGTTAGGAAAATGTGACGGATATATCAAAATATTAGAAAATTGAAGAAAAGCATCTTTGAAGAAAGAACGGGGATGTACATTTTAGAAGAGCATGTGAAAGCTTATGGCAATCATGAAAGTAGATTGTTAGGAGTAGGGGACATAGAGGCAGTCGACAAGACAGTTGTATTCTTAGCATAGTGATCCCATGCATTGATTCAGGGCATAAGAGGTGTGACATTTTGAACAAAATCTACATGAAAAAGAAAGGAATGATAATGTTCTTGTGAGCATAGAACAAGCAATAGTGACATGACAGTTCACTAGTTTGTTTGATATAACAAAGGGTAGAAGAAATTAAGAGATCTTTTGGGACATGTTTTGAAAGTGACTAATAATGGAAAAGGGGAGGCAACCAAATCAACAAGCTAAAGGCCATGTTCAAAGTACGATTGCATAATATTCAAGAATCAAAATGACAGTTATAAAGGATATCTAAAATGAAGATGATGGTATCAAGAGTGGAGCATTTTGTTCTCTTCTTTAGAATGAAGGTCTATGAATTTCAGTATCCAATCCCCCTTCTCTTGTTATGGGGACAAGTTTTCCTTTTATGTTCAAGGAAAAATCTTTCATTTCTTAGTTTAGCATTAACTCATTCAGAACTCCCTTTCACAAGGGGAAGTGATGATCACATGAATAGCTAAAGCTCATATTAAGGAAGTACGATGATTGTGAAGCAATTATTAGAAGGCGTCATTTGAGTAAGGAGTGGTGGCCAAGCCCACCTCCAACCTCACATCAAATTAATCCCTCTAAGGTGTCAGGAAAATGCGAAGGATATATCAAAACATTAGAAAATTGAAGAAAAGCATCTTTGAAGAAAGAAAGGGGATGTACATTTTTAGAAGAGCATGTCAAAGCCTTTGGCAATTGCGAAAGTAGATCGTTAAGAGTAGGGGGCACGAAGACAGTCGACAAGATAGTTGTATTCCTAGCATGGTGATCCCATGCATTGATTAGCAAAACATAGGAGGATGTCTAGTTGGCATCATGCTCATAAGATTTAGGGCCACAATAGGTGTGACATTTTGAACAAAGTCCACATGAAAAAGAAAGGAACAATAATGTGTCTATGAGGTTAAAACAAGTGATAGTGATATGACAGTTCACTATTTTGTTTGATATAGCAAAGGGCATAAGAAACTAACAGATCTTTTGGGATGAGTGTTCATAAAGTGACTGATAATGGGAAAGGCGAGGCAACCAAACTGACAAACTAAAGGCCACATAAGAATTAAGAATCAAAATGATAGTTATAAAGGATATCCAAAATGAAGATAATGGTATGGAGAGTGGAGCATTTTGTACTATTCTTTAAGACCAAGGCTGTTCTATGAATTTTAGGACCAAGTCCCCCTTCTCTTGTTATGGGGCCAAGTTCCCCTTTTATGTTTGAGGCAAACTTTTTCATTTCTTAGTTTAGCATAAACTCATCCACAACTCCCTGCCACAAAGGGAAGTGATGATCACATGAATAGTTAAAGCTCATATTCAGGAAGAATGGTGATTTTTGAGCAATTATTAGAAGACATCATTTGAGTAAGGATTGGTGGCCAAGCCCACCTAGGACCTCACATTAGATTAATCCATCTAGGATGTTAGGAAAATGCGAAGGATATATCAAAACATTGGAAAAATGAAGAAAAACATCTTTGAAGAAAGAAAGGGGATGTACATTTTTAGAAGAGCATGTGAAAGCCTTTGGCAGTCATGAAAGTAGACCATTAGGAGTAGGGGGCATGGAGATAGTCGACAATATTATTGTATTCTTAGCATAGTGAACCCATGCATTGATTAGCAAAACGATAAGAGGACATTTAGTAAGTATCATGCTCCTAACATTCATGGACACAATAGTGACATTTTGAACAAAATCCACATGAAAAAGAAAGGAAGGATAGTGTATTTATGAGCCTAAAACAAGCGACATCGATATTATAATTCACCATTTTGTTTAATATAACAAAGGGCAAAAGAAACTAAGAAATCTTTTGGGACAAGTGTTCTGAAAGTGACTAATAATGGGAAAGGTGAGGTGACCAAACTGACAAATTGAAAGACACATTTAAAGTAAGATTGCATAAGATTCAAGAATCAAAATGACAGTTATAAAGGACATCCAAAATCAAGATAATGGTATCAAGAGTGGAGCATTTTGTTCTATTCTGTAAGACTAAGGCTGTTTTATGAATTTCAAGACCAAGAACTCCTTCTCTTGTTATGGGGCCAAGTCCCCCTTTTATATATGTTCAAAACAAACTTTACCATTTCTTAGTTTAGCATCATCTCATCCACACCTCCCTTGTACAAGGGAGAGTGATGATCACATGAATAGTTAAAGCTCATATTAAGGAAGTATAGTGATTGTTGAGTAATTATCAGAAAACATCATTTGAGTAAGGAGTGCTAGCCAAGCCCACCTGCGACCTCACATCAGTTTAATCCCTCCAAGAATTAAAATTTTTATTATGTATTTTGCAAGGCTTAGCACTCGAACAACTATGGCTAGAGTAGCAAAAACAAGGAGTCCATTTACAATTTGTCTTAGCGTCATACTAAACGTTAATAAAATAAGGAAAGCTGTAAACACCCCTATTTTTGCCACCTAATAGTCCTATTATTGTTTGAGAAAGCATTAAAGGACATTTCACTTTTCCCCACGACTCATACACAAAATTAGAGAAATCAATGGTCCAACTAAACTAAAGTATAGTAGTACGGGCTACAGCCCCATGCACACAAATGCCTAGATCATTCAAGGAATTCACATCTTTGTCACAAGGGACAAAACAGCCACATTTTTTCTTCTAGAAGAAGGCTACATGCTCTTAACACTTTGCTTCCTCTAGACCCACAAAAGATATTCCTAAGTAGACCTAGGAGGACATACATGATTCACACATTAATAAGCCACCTTCATTATGCATTAATTATAGATGACTTCATGGTGATGTCATCCTAGTGATGTCATCACAAAAAATAAAGAAGTATCTCATAGGTGACTTACGAATTAGAGATAAGAGAGAGGATATTCTATGTGGGACTAGGCCATCACACTTATAGGCTCATGTTCATGCTACAAAGCCTAATAGGGGTAATAGGGACAAATGTTCATCTCTATTATAGAAGATACCCCACATGTCACTACCACCTTCATCTATATGAAGACAAGGTGCTCTTATTCAAGGACTTTTTATTTACCTTTATTGGCAGCGTACATGTGCTGTCTCTCACCAATCTCTACCCAATACTCAAGCAAGGTGATAGTTGAGCTTGCTATTCCCTAATCTTTTATTTCAAAGGATGTTAGACAACATCATACTAAGCCCTTATCAAGACCAATTGGCAAGGAGGATTGAGTTTTTTTATTTTGTGAAGAAGTTGTGCTTCTTCACAAATTCACAAAAGAAAATCCTGTGAAACACTTATATATCAAGCCTTGATCAAGGCCTCTTAGAATCTGCCCAACTATCTTGAGAAAAGATGGAAGTGATCAACATCTGTTGTGTTTTAAAAATTATCACAAGTGCACAGCTCTACTAGAGTATATAAGCAACAAATATGGGTAGATCCCATGAGGAATCTTTGATAAATGGAGTTAATTAAAATTTATGTCATCTTACTTTAACCTAGCTAACCATTCAAGGAAGGAAAGGATTCTAATTAAAACTAATGACAAGGAGAGTAAGTAAGGAAAGTAAAGACATAAAGAAAATAAATAAGTAACTAATTAAGAAGGAGACACCTAACTAGGAAGTAGCCATTAAGCTAAACAACTAAGCAAGAAGAAAATAAACTTTAATTAAGAAAGAAATCAATTAAGGAAACTAAGAAACTATTTACATTAAGAACCAAGAAAGTAAACAAGGAAACTAAGAATTAAAGTAAGGCAACAAATTAACTAGGAACGAAAATGAACTATTTCATTAATGGAAAATTTATGAGGATTTAATACATATGCAATGAAAAGAAAATAAATAAAACTTCTTTATTTCAGGCTTGAATTCTACTGTATAGCTCTCTGATCGTGTCACTCAATAGGAGCTTACACACTTCTCTTCAACCCAAAATATACTAAAGTTACAAACTATCTTTTCTCATCTTTACCTCGACATGCCACAACCCAAAACAAATTCCATCCAATGATTGTTAGAGATGAAATATTAGAACAGTTAAGAAAAGAGGAGCCTAACACCATTCCTAAACAATCACCACCCGAGAGAAAGAAAGAAGATGATGTAAATGGAAGTAAAAAAAGTTATAGCTTCTTCCTTAAGCTAAAAACTCTAAAAAGAGGATAACTTCAAGGAGTTTGAAAGAGAGGAAGTACAAGGTCATTCATTTTCAAGGAAGGGTGAACCCTAAAGGAGGTTTCCTGCCTTAAACATAAAATAGAATAAAAGAAAAAGAAAGGGGAGACAGTGGCCCTTGGCTTAGGACTCATCAATTTTAGCCTTAAGAGATGATGCGAGGTGATGGTCACATATAGTAATCCTACCCTTTAACATAAAGCCCTTAGCTAGGAATTTAGGTGGATTTATAAATGGATTTGGATGTTTCGTCAACCTTATCTAGGAATTAGAAAGTTTTCTTAATTCCGCAAAAAGACAAAAGGCTTCTTTTGTTTTCCCTATTCCAAATCCAAAAAAAAAATTAGAAGAAGAGTGAGAAGAACGATGCATGAACTATAAACTAAGGGTATGTGTGTGAAATGGAAATACAAAGTGAGGATAAAGAGATGAAAGGTAAGATGAGAATTGGCATGTGCAATATTGGAAGGTGAGTGCAATTGTGTGTGATAAGTATGTGTGCCAACTAAGTGAATGATGCATATAATACCTAAGAAACTAACATGTATTGAACTCCTAATGTGATCTTAGAATGAACACAAAGAAAATTAGAAAGTCTAACTAAGCTAAATATGAGTTTCTAAAAATAAAAAGTGTCATGCTTCTAAATTAGGAAAGTTTTAAATCTAAGAATCTATTATTCATTTAATTCCTAAAGTAATCGTAAAGTGATCCTAAGATGTATTGAAAGAAAGATAGAAAGTTAACAAAAGCTTCATTTTCTTGAATGGATGGGATCCATTTATGACATATAGATCTTCCTTAAGCTTCATTTTCTCTCCACAGTTTAATTGGAGTACCTTAGAATAAATGGCTTTAATTCCTTAGAGATTTTCTTCATGTGTTTTATGTGGGACCAAGTAGATTTCACTACCTTTGTATGAATAAGGCATACATTCATTAGGTAGTCTTCTTCATTTGTTTGAATAGGAGAGAGAAAATAAGCAAAAAGACTTCATGTGAGTTTTATTCTTCTTTTATTTCAGAGAACCTTTTGTTACATATGACCTTGTTATATGTGAATTGAACTTCTCTCAAAAGTTTTCCAAGGTGGTGGAATATATGCATGCATACATGACCTTTTTACCCTTATTTTGAGTAGGAGTTGTGCATGGGGTTTTTTACTTCTCTAACTTTGATAATGACACCCAATGATTATTTTGAACCTCCAAGACTTTATTTTTGGGAAGTGGGCCCATGGTATAGCATGGAAGGTAAAAGTGCTCTTTTAGAGGTAAAATTATCAATTTTGTGCATGTTTCATTATACCTAGAGCTATAAAATTATAAAATTAACCCTAATTAGTGATAATTAAGTTATTTATGGGGCTAAAACTTGCTAAATGTGTAATATTTCTCACTATATATTAGCATATTCAAAGAATAACCAAGCCCATTGGAAATTTGTCAGTTTGTAGATGCACTGTACTGTGTAGGGTAATTGCCCCTTGGTTAAAGTTGTAACTTTAAAAGTTGTAATTTTTTCTTTAGAATTAAAGTTTGTAACTATTTCAATCCTTGTGGCTATCTCAAAACATATACATACTTGCCTCAAGTGCTTCTATGAGCCTTTCACATATAATTTTGATTCATATCATATCATTTGCTCTAAAATGACAATAAGATATGTAAGGAAGAAAGCTTAGAAAATTACTGTTTGGGGGGCTTAGCTCACTTGAAGTCATGTGGAGCAATCTTGAACAATGAGAAAAGTGACTATCCATGGTGGATATGGGTTTCCTTATAGTTATTAACACTTTTATCATCATTATTGTAAGGAAGGTGCACAGTATATCCCACCTTCTACTAGATAGGTACTACAAACTTTACCTCTAGCATATAGTCCTTTTCCCATCTCAAAACTTCAATAACTTAATCATCGATTTAGCCAATGGACAAGTAGGGACCGGTTTTTGCAATCTTGGTGAATGCAACTTCATAGTTCCACCCTATAGGGTAACTGAGGCACATGCCTAATCTCTAGAGGATGTGGACCACTAAGTGCTCGAGTCAGTCATTTTTTCTTTTTAAATAGGCTTGGTTAAGGACCCATGGCCACGAGCCAACTAATCACTAAACCTGCCAACTTTTTTCCATTTCTTTTTATAAATTTCATTATCACATCATATGCATCATACTTGTTAGGATGATTAGTGGGTCCTCAGAGGTAACAAAACCCTACATACTCACTACTCATCTTGAACCCCTTATATTGCATACATTATGTTTAGTTTTAGGAGACATACTTAAGGACCAAAGGGTCTTATGTCCTAAAGGTAAACTAAATCTCCTATTTTGTTTAGTCCCAGCATTTGGCCTTCGTTAAGGATTGGTCAAATAAAATTTTCCTCTAAAAGTGTGTGTCTATGGGAGCATATATAGTCAGACTACGCTGGCTAGAAACTATAAAACAAAGCTACAGAATTAACTGGGAAACCCATGTTCTAATCTTGGAGTCCACGGTGGCAGTAGACATAGGTGGCGACTTTAAACCCTAATTCAAATCTTTAGTGGAGTATTCATATCACCATAGCTAGTTGTGTGAGTTGAGGACCCCAAATCTACATCCCATATACATATAGTGTACTCATAGAATACCTCAATCATGCTTAAGCAACAATATCTAAGAACCAAAATAAAGATGCCAAACTTGTCCTATCATTTTTCCTTAATTACCATCCCTTGGGTACTTTTTCCTATTATATTTCTGATGGCTCACAAGGCCTCAATTTGCACATTTGTACATGCTGATGGAGTAAAGGTGTTAACTAGCTAGAAAGCCCGATAGCTTAGTGATTAGGCCAAAAGAGGTGTCTCTCCCTTTGATGCTATGTCACAGGTTTAAGGGGACGCCTCCATCTCATATGAGATAACTATAACTATTAGACTTATGAGTGGTCTCCTATGTAATTCTTTGCTTGTAAAAAAGAAAAAAAAAGTCTTCTCCATAATTTTTATATCATATTATTTTTTGTTCAAGCAAAGAATTCCCTAGCCAAAAGGGGAATAAAGTGTGGCCTCGGTGCACGTAGCTCCCGCCTATGCGGGTCTCGGCAAGGGGCAGACCACAAGGGCCTAAAGTCCATAGCCATACCTTGCATTTTGCAAGAGGCTATTTTGTCCAAGTGTGGAATAGATATTTGAGTTAATGTGGAACAGATATTTGAATGCTAGCTCATTGGTCCTGTTCATTTACTTTTCCTTTAGGAGTGACCTAATCTACTTAATGGTGGAGAGAGGATGGAGTACCTTGTAGCCTAAAGAGTTGTGTTTGTCCAAGTGCGGAGAAACATTGATTAAGGAGACAAGCAATGTGCCTAAAGGCTTTCCAAAGAAAAAGGGTAATGTGCATGACTTACTTTTGTTGTTCTTTTGATGCATTAGGTGCAGTAACAAAGATCCAAAGCATTTGACAGAGATGCACATTTGTATGTTGTGCCCATAAGCACTCGTACATAAAGATTTTGCATCAATTGCATTGATCGGTCCACCATGTCTACTGATCATCTAATGTAGAAATCTTGTTAGGTGGAATATAGTAAACAAACGGCCATATGAAGTGGATGAATTGTGTAAGACTAGAGTAACCATTGAAGAGATTATTGAAGGACAAGTTGATCGTTTAGTGAAACTATCCTCATGAAAAAGAGTTTGTAGAAGGATAAATTCTTCATGTGGAATTGTAGTAGTAACATGGAAAACCTATCTATAACCAACAAAGCAGGCTCATCACAATGATTCCCTCTGTTTCAAAGCTAATTATGATGGGCTTTCTACAAGGAAGATGTAATTGACCTCTTAGCGATTAACAATGCGCCCTCCAAGTTCACATTAAGAGAAAATGTGAAAGAAAAGAAACCTATTTAGCTTGGATGAGTGCTTTAGGGTTATGGCTGTATTGAAATTAATCTTCATTAGCCATGAGAAGCTAAATTTTGAGCTCCATGAGTTCTTATATTGTGGATCTGCATAGGGAAACTGTTAAAGGCTGAATTATGGCATTATTTCAAAGATCCAAATCATTTATTTTCTAGAGCTATCTCTGAATGTCACAAAAAAAATTTTCTACTATGTCTTGAAACTAAAAGATTTTCATTGGCTATCAAATACACACTTGCACTTGGATTTTCTCACAGTCCATTAAAGGCTCATCCATAGCATGACCTATAAGACAAACCTTTTAAATCACTAAAAATGAGGAATGCTAAATCAAAGTGCTTGCTCTTGGCATGAATCCTAAACCAATGCTAAATCTAGCTTTAGATGATCCAACTAGTTCATCTGATTTGTATATGTTTGAATGTTTGGTTGTTTAGAGAACATGTGCATTTGTTCAATACAGCCTCTATAGAAGTTGTACTTTTGATCATAAGAAACAGAAAAAACTATAAACAATTCAAATTCAATGATAGACGACCATGGCAAGGACTCGTAGTATCTTTCTAAATCTGGCAAAAGAAAAACATTTCCTAACATAATTCAAACGGGGGCTGATAGCTGAGTCCACTCTGGCTAGTGCAATGGGAAGGGGCCCAAGGGAGAGAATAGTAAGGATAACGTCTGCTCCAGGAGTTTTATGATACTAGAATTAGAATTGTCTAATAGTCGGTGGTTTTTTGTCTACAAGATATCAAAAGGGACAGCTATCTAATTACTGGGTCACAATCATCCAAAAGTCCCTCCATGCAAAAGTAAAGCACTTTTTGATTTAGCATTCTTGTTGAAAAGAATGAGCCGCTATTAAACTATTCTTGATGTCTGTAATGTTTAATTTGGGTCCTTTTGGCGTTTACTCTCTTGGAGATTCGACTAAGTTTTCTATAAAGTTTCAGCAATAGTTGATAAGTGAGTGAAATAAGCTGAAGACGGTGTCAGTGGTTCTTAAGATGAAATAAGCTCAAGACGAAATAAGATGGTATGAGATCTAGATCGAGATAACTTAGCCTTGCTCAAGATGATCAAATTTAGTATGAGATAAATTGAAAATTCAAATAAATTGGGAGTTAAGATGAGATGGTATTCATCTCAACTTATCTCAAGCACTGCAATGAGATAAGGAGATTATTTCATCTTAACTCAAGCACTACACTAACAGTAATATGGTCCATATCATTGTCCTATCACATCAAATTATCTCATCTCAAGCCCCACTAAAAGAGCAGCTTTGGTATTGTTACGAGAATATAGCTCCCCAGATCTGTGTCAGCGTTATTCCTTGTTCCGTACATGCATAAGAGGAGACATAATCCTCACAGTTAGTGGCCCAGCAATTTTACATATTTGAATGTGATGGTGAAACTATGTACGGATCGACTAAGTTTGGAGGGCATCAAAGAGGAATTTCAAAGTTAAAAGCAGCGATCAAGCTATAATCATCTTTCTTGACCCACAACGGAACAGTAAAGTTCAGTCTTATTCTTTAGTAGCTCCCCGACATGGCTTTTCATATTGGATTTCACGGCGCCACAATAGTCGCCTTTGCACATTTCTACATGTGGAGATTCGGAAAGACAACTGTTTAAGTGTCCATTCATACCGAGGGCATCTTATCACTAATCTTGTTCTAAGACCTTTCCTTCTAAAAGGAGTTCATCCGAAACGATCTTGCCATTGTCTCTGCTCCACTTTGTTTCCCCTTTTTCCATGAAGAGGGTAGCCAATGTCCTCCGCGTTTTACTTCACGTTAACGCTTGACAGTTGGGTAACTGGCCCCAGTGAGAACCTCGACTCCTGATCTACTAGATGGCAGAGGCCCTTCTTGTGCCACTGCGCTAGAACGCATTTGCTCTCACTTACGTGAATGCTTGTAGAGATTGGTATAATTCTCAACAAGTTGGATCCTATGAAGCTCTCCCAACTCTTCCGGGTGGGTGTTATTGGTATTGGTAATGAAGTTCTTGACTTCTAAATCACGAGGCATTTATACGGTGTTTCCATGAGTGGATACACGTAGCTAAATGTACATGTGGGGATTACATTGTTGGAATTGTCATTAATCTCTGTCATTGGAACCACAGAACCCAATGATCTGTAAGATTTTAAGTACCATTTCTTTCATATTTTCTGAGTTTGTCATATTTCACGTACAACGAAAGAATAATTGATTGGATCATGCAATGAAAAGGATTTCAAGCGTCAGACCTCTATATGTACATACGAGTGGAGTAAGACAAGATAAGGCGATATCTCAACCTTTAGACGAAGTGTTCTTAAAAACTACTTTGAGATACATGATGAGGTATGTGGTGACATTAGAACCTATATCAACTGAACAAATGATTGAAGTTGCTTGTACGAAACAGTTCTTATGGTTCCAATGGCAAGTCTGGGTTGTCATCGTAATTAATCTCAAGTGAGTTAATTGATGTTATATTTATCCTCGGGTGGGCACCTTCATTTTACCACACCATGGCTTCCCTTTTGCAAGTTTCACAATGATGCATAGGTGATTAGTTAACCTACAACAAAACAACCAATAGTCAACAGCTCACCCGAGGCTACGGCAGCTTATCCAAATATGAAGAGATGCTGCGGTCTCGCTCCATGAGCCTATCTAATGAATTTGGGGCTCTCCTTCTGGACACATTACTGCCGCTACAAGAACATATATATAAGCAGGCCACCCTGTAGCGGCTAGATTTGTACATGAACAATGCAAAAAATCTATAAGGGCTGCCATGTTAATGCCCTAAGCTCTAGTTAATTAATCAAGCAATAACCCATGTGTATAGTACACACGTGTCTATTCTCTCTCTCTCTCTCTCTCTCTCTCTCTCTCTCTCTCTCTCTCTCTCTCTCTCTCTCTCTCTCTCTCTCCGCTGCCTTCTGACAGATCTTGTCTCTCTCCCTTGATTTCTCTCTTGCGCCCGCTCGTCTCCCTCAGATAGCTTTTCGAAGGGCACATCCTTGAGATCTTCTGCACTTGAATTGAACTCCAATTGCCTTCATCTCTCTTTCATGTAAGCGCCTAAATTTTGAGTTCTTTCTTCATTCTCTTTGACCACTTGTTTATTTGCTATGTCATGGTTCTAAAGGTTTCTTTTTGCTTGTTTTTGTTTACTTTCAGACATGAGGATCTCACTGTATTTGTCCTTTCTAGCGAAACCCTAAAAAAATAGTTCCCAACTGGGGTTTAGTAGGCGAATCTTCACCTTCATTGTGAGATTTTCCGGTGCTTGGGGAAGATCTGCCACTTGAGGTAAGTTTCCTGAACTTATTCTCCACAAGATTTTTCGCCAACAATGTGAGATTTTTAAGATTTGTTTTGTTCTAATCTCCCTAACCTTTCTCTTTAGCAAAATATGGATGATTTTTTCTTTCCCTTTCCCTTCTTCTGTTTCCGTGATCACCATAAATATTTTCTTTTAGTTGATATCTTTTGTTCCCTGAGAATTTCCAACAGTTTCAGTTCAAGTTTGTTGGTTTCTTCTGAAACTGTGATTCTTTAAGCTCCTATTTTTTTTTTTTTTTTTTACGGATATTATGTGAACAGTGGTTTGCTTGATTTAGATTGATTGCAGTGGTGGAGAGCAGGTTCATTTCCCTTCTTTTTGTAGGGAAAACAGTTGTTCTGATCACTTTTGTTTTGCTCTCTACTAGCCTTACATGTTTTTGTCAAGTTTCTTCGTTCATATTGTGCTAACATTGTAATTTAGATTTGATAGATGTTAAAGGTGTAGCTCTTAGTTTCACATTGCTTGGCCCGCTTAGACATAGTAATTTAGAGCACATTTGTTGGTTCAGATTTTTACAAGTTATGGCCTTGAATGCTTTTGATAGAATTTTAAGTGGAAGATTTCCATAAAAACTGATAGAATTAGATACGATTTTGTGAGTTGACGACATTAGATATTTAAAATAAGCAAACTGGAATAGTAGCGCTGGACAAGAACATAATGATAGGCTCTAAGAAAATGATTTTGCAAATAATGTGGCTGGTTTATTTTTCTTGTGCTTTTTATTTCAACGGGTATAATTACTATAATATGTAGATGGTTGGTTTTGCTTCAAGTGATGAATCAGCAGAATATGTGACAAATGAATTTGTTGATAAATCAGAGATTTATATTGTAATGGCAGTATGTCTTATTGTTTCTCAACGGTAACTATTAAGATAGTTCTTTTCTATTATATTAGTATTAGTTAGTGATTCTGATTCGGAATTCCTTTCTTCCATATAGGTGGCTCCATGTTTGGCACATGCATAGATTTGTGACTTAACGTCCCCAGTTTATTCGTATAAGATTGCATAAAGGTTATCAATGTCTTGTTCTGAATCGACGTGGTTGTGTTGATTTTGTTGCTTCCAGTGTAAAAAATATTAAGTAAAAACATTTAATTGCTATGGCTTTATAGCAAATAATGGATAAAATTGGGCACATTATCTGCCATGGCCAAAAAAAAGATTTAGCCTAGCCAACAATGGACTAAAAAAAGACATTAAACATATTATCAGCCACGGCTTCAACTGTTGCAGATGTTATAACATGGCAGTTGTAGACGGCTAGAACTCACTGCAGATAATTATAAAAACCATTGCAGATACTATTATATGCAACGGTTAAAAGAAAAAAAAATACTGCAGCAGATATATCACATCAGCTATGAGGGCAACTGCAATGGCTCATCTGCTATGGCTAGTTATACTAGATAACCTGCTACGCCTTCGCCATGATCTACCACAGTTTTTAATCCTAGTAGATGAGTCATTTTCTTGTACTGATTCTTCTATTCATCTAATATTTGGTACATTGGAACCTAGGATAAATGGGCATGAGAGCCCCATTGCAGTAGCCAGTGCTCGTGTTTTGGAGGTGGCTTTGATCTTCTTGACCAATAAAAGCTCAATAGCCCAACCTCGTGTTTTGGAGGTGGCTTTGATCAGCTTGACCAATAAAAGCTCAAGTGCGCTAGTCGTCAACTATCATACAACTTTTTCATTACAATGGGAATACATGTTTTCAGCTCCTAAAAATACCAAACTGGCACCACAATTTTCAGGAGTCAAGCATTTATATTAAGAAAAATTTTATTACTATTTTGAAGTATTGTAGATACCCAAATTTGCTTTACAAGACCATTAAATGAGGGCCAATTCATCCTTGGAATGTTTAGGGCTAATGAAAAACTTAAAAGAAAGGAAATTATTTTACATAAAGTCATCAAACAACCACGCTCTATTTGATTGGAACCTGGTTCGAGAACCTTGTCTTTGTTGGGATGGACCCACATAAGGTCCATGCCCATGTGAGATAGCAACTGACTTCTAGAATACCGACACCAACTAGATAAACATCAAGATTTGCGGTGTTGCAAATCTTAACATTCTGAACCTGTGTAAATCCTATATATGCATGTGTTCATGTTAGAGTTAAGGTGTGAGTGAGAGAGTTTGAGGAGGGGAGGCTTTGAGCCTCCCCATCCTCCTCGATTGTAATCTAATCAAATTATGAAAATAGTGTTTCCTCCTGTCTCGTGGACGTAGGCCAAGTTTAGCCGAACCACGTAATCCTTTGTGTTCTTGGATTGTGTTTGTTCTCTCTCTCAGATCCATAGATCCTAGTTATTAGATCCATGGTGGATCTGGCACAATAAGTAGTATCAGAGCTAAGGTAGCAGTACAATCATTGATGGCCATGGTGCAAACAAAGATCTTTATGATAGTATCCAAGTGCAATGTTGTGCACATAGATGCCGTCTGTCAGCAGTGAAGAAGAAAACACTAAACACCACTTTCGCGATCTTATTTGTCATCACACCACAATGTCAAATCTACACTGATTGGCAGATCTGGCATGATAAGCTTGAAACTGCCAGATGCAAGAAGCAGCAAGAGATCGTCACACACAATGAAGATGCAGACGAAGATAGATGACTAGTAGAAATCGTTAATTCTAAGGATGAGAGTGATTGGCCAGGCAACTTCATCTGCAACCGATCGGACATAAATCGGTGACATTCAACCAAGGGAAGGAGTCTGAGATGTTGCATGACTAAAAGATGCCAGAAGAAGGAGAAGAGAAGTGATTGGCCAACTGCACAGCTTCACCCAATCGTGCCGGTGAGAGAAGAATGATAGCAGTAAGATATGTTGGTGCAACCTTTCACCGAAGAGGAGAAATCGACCGATGGGTTGCAGAGTTGTGTGACACGCGGGGAAGAGAAAGAAAGAAAAAGGGTGTGAAAGAGATGGTGAAGGAGACATGAGAAAGTGGGATGTTGGTGGGGGATAGTCGAAAAGGAGAGAGAGAGAGAGAGAGAGAGAGAGAGAGAGAGAGAGAGAGAGAGAGAGAGAGAGAGCTGAAAATGATATGAAATAATTATAATGATGATGATGATGATGCTTGTGATATAGTACTTGTACAGTACTGATACAATGATAGCTATAATACATATACAGTATGCTACAGGATTGAAATGATTATAGCTATAGTATACTCATAATGATGTCCCTATGTGTCGATGCTATAAGAGATTGAGTTGTAACAGTATGAGTTACAAACAGTACGCGCGTTGCTACAGTTACGAGTTGAAACAGTGGTAGGCTTGCAATAGTAAATGTGTTGCAACAGTGGACGAGTTACAACAGTAGACATGTTGCATTAGTAGACGAGTTGCAATAGTGGATGAGTTGCAATAGTAGCAATAAAGATGCACCCAAAGAAATTGATAAGGACGCCCCTGTTCAAGAAAATTCATATTGATGATTGGACTCAGTGAGAACTGGTGTGTGGTTTGGTAACAACTAGGAGTTGACTCGGTGAACAAGTACAGAAAGTGAACACAATGACTATTGCGAGTAGGCTAACTCAGGAACAATAGTTGGATGACTAAGTGAACAATGGTGGGATAGCTCAGTGAATAGTTGTGAGATGACTAGGTAAAAGGTGCCTGCAATTTTGCGTGGACTCGGTGACTATTCCGAGCCCGGTGACCATTCCAAGTGAATGTGACCACTATGAGTGATATTTATAAGCAACTAACGAGGGTGACCGACAAGGTTGGGTGTAGGGCACTGGCAGGCTTCTAGGTGGCAAGCCTCTCGGTGGCAAGCTTCGAGTGCTTTTAGTACACACGATGACTGATTAGCACTTAGACTCGATAGAGAGTATTGAGTAGGGGGAGCAACAACCCTTCCAAGAGAAATTGCAGATACTCGCAGATAGTTGATAGAACCACTGGAAAGCTCAGATGACTATTGAAGGGCGAGCTTAGATCAAAGCTATGCTAGCAATTTGGGGGAGCTGAACCCAGCTATAATGATATAATGCATCCTCCTCCTATGGGCATGAAGGGAGAGATTGTTTGGATGGACCCACATAAGGTCCATGCCTATGTTGGGATTGAACCATGTTAATTGCCTTGTGTTTCTGTGTGTGCGATTATGTCTCTCAATCTCAGATTTGGTGATCAAATCTCTACAAATCGGTTGATCTGGATCGCTACAGTAGTATCAATAGTAAGCTTCCTCCACAGTGGTATTAGAGCCAACCCAGATCTAGTCTAGGATGCAGTCCAAACCAAGGAGCAGCCTAGATCCAGTCCAGGCTGAGGAGTGGCCTAGTCCAATCCAGATCTAGATTAGGTCGAGGAATGCCCCAGTCCCAAATCAAAGGAACCCAGATTTAAATCCAGATCAACGACATCCCAGATCTGATAGTCTAAATCTGAGATATAGATTAAAGAGCTCATGCCAGACCAGAGGTTCTAGATTTGATATTTGAGATCCCATATCAATGAGATCCCAAATCTGAGAATTTCATATCTAAACAATAGAGAAGGAGAGGAGAAGATTTGAGAACCCAGATTTGAGAGAAAAAATAGGGGGGAAGAAGGGGCAGAAGGAGATCTGGACTGGTGGCCCCTAGAAAATAAAATCACATAAAGAAAACTTATCTGGGGGAAGTTGCAGTCACAAGGAAAAATGCTGAAGCCATTGTAGGGGAAACAGAGTAAGTTGTAGATGCAAGTGAAGTCATTGCTAGCAACATTGACAGAGCTTGCTGGTTGAAAAAGTACTGAATTGAAACCGCAATGAATTGGAGGAAGAAGAAAACCTGCATCGCAAGAAGACTGCATCTCAGGTTAGGGTTTTATTATGTTGTATTTATGTGAAACCATAAAATCACATCCCTAAAATTTGATATTGCCACCCTCTATGAACAGTACCGGAGTCAAATAGTCAGAAGCATGCTTAGCTTGAAATAATTACCAAGCAGAGTGTTGACTAGCTTGGCATTCTGCATGTTGAACTTGTTGATCATTAGTTCAACGTACTTCTATTGTGACAGCCACAATTTTCTTGCCTTTCTGTCACAAGAAATCTGCATGCCCAAAATCTACTGAGCTGGGCCCAAGTCCTTTATGTCAAAAGACTTAGATAACTCCTTTTTCAGCTTGCTAATCATAGCTACATCTTGTCCTACAATTAGCATATTGTCTACATAGAGTATAATAATCTTGTTATTAGGGAATCTCTGCACATATACACACTGGTTTGCAGCTATTCTTGTGTACCCATAACTCATCATAAGTGAGTCAAACTTCTTATACTATTACCTTGGTGCTTGCTTGAGACTGTAAAGGCTCTTCTTTAATTTGCAGACTAGGTGCTTCTTCCCTAGAACTTCAAATCCTTCATGTTGCTCCATGTAGATATCTTCCTCTAAATTTCCATGTAAGAATGTAGTTTTTACATCCATCTATTCAAGCTTCAAATTTAAGTTAGCCACCAATCTGAGTGCAGTTCAATTGCAATCATCTTTACTGCTGGTAAAAAGATCTCGTCAAAGTCTATTCCTTTTCTTTGTTGGAAACCTTTGACAACCAATTGAGCCTTGTACTTTACTAGCTTTTCACTATCATCCTTTTTGAGCTTAAACACCCATTTGTTCTTCAGTGCTCTCTTGCCCTTAAGAAGGTTCAGTAACTCGCAAGCCTCATTTTTTTGCAGCGTGTCAATTTCCTCCTGAATAGCTTGCATCCACTTAATCTTGTCTACTTGATTCTGTGCTTTCCAAAAACTTTCTAGCTCCCTCTCTTTAGTAAGCGTGATATACTCTGATTCTGGATATCTCTTTGAGGGAATCAATACAAGACCTCTCAAAGATGTCTTTGGGTGAGGCTCATGATCTTTTGGTGGAGGGATTTCTTCATCTTCTGATTTTGTGATGGTCCTGTAGCTTTTGGTGGAGGGATTTGCAGCTCCCCCTGCTCTACACCCTCTGCATCCTCTTCTTCATCCTCTGGAAGGTCATCATGCATGTTTTTAGTGGTGGACTGTACTGGTGTAGGATCTAAAACAATATCTAGAACACGTACTTTCTTCACTAGACTTTGTTGGTTTCTTAAAGTCCTAGCAGAACTGATTTTTGTGGAACACGACGTCTCTACTTCTAATAACCTTTTTAGCCTCTGTATCCCATAGATTGTATTCAAATTTGTTGTCTCCATAACCGATGAAGATATATGGATTTGACTTGAGGTCAAGTTTTTGTCTCAACTCCTTAGATATATGCACAAATGCTTTGCATTTGAACACCCTCAAGTGTTTGTAGGAGACTTTCTTACTAGACCACACCTTCTCTAAGACTTCAAAATTCAACGGTGCTAATGGTAATCTGTTGATAAGGTAACAGGCAATACAAATAGCTTCTCGTCAGAATGGCTTAGGCAACTTAGCCATACTGAGCATGCTTCTAACTCTTTCCACAATGGTTCGATTCATTCTTTCAGCAATGTCATTGTGTTGTAGGGTACGTGGGACCATCTTCTCATGTCGAATACCACAATCAGCATAGTATGCCTCGAACTCTCTAAAGGTGTATTCGCCTCCATTGTCTGTCCAGAGACATTTCAATTTCTTTCTTGTTTGTCGCTCCACCATTGCGTGGAGTCTCTTAAAGTGTTCAAATACTTGGTCCTTAGTTCTTACAATATATACACACACTTTTCTAGAAGCATCATCTGTAAAATGTTGCAAAATATCTATTTCCTCCAAAAGACTCCTCTTTTGTGGGACCACATACATCAAAGTACACCAAACTCAAGATTTTTTTCCTTTAATTATTGGGAGAAGAGAATAAAACTATATGTTACTTGCCAAACAAACAATAATTGCAAGGGTTGAGAGTTATACCTTTGGCTATTTTGATGTACTACTTCTTGATGAGCATAAATAGTCCTTTTTCTCCCATGTGTCCGAGTCTTTTGTGCCAAAAGTTTGGTGATGCTTCATCCTCCATTAAACAGTGCTGCAGATATGCCCTCTTGCTACGATCATCGCACCTTTCATCAGTTTTCAAGTGCTATTGCCAAAATAGTTTGTGTAGCCTTGTCTGTGACGTGTTGGGACTAAGATCAAGTTCAGCCTTATTTCTTGTATGTGCTACACTTCCTTTAATATCACTATGCAACCAAAGTTTGTCTTGATCTGCACATCTCCAATCTCAATTATTTGGGACATGCTATTGTTTCCCATGCAATGGCTTCAACATTTTTCCCTGCACTGCAACTTCCCCTGCAACGGCTTCATTGGTTTTCCTTGTGATTGCAATTTCCCCCCAGATAAGTTTTCTTTTTGTGATTTCATTTTCCAAGGGGCCTAGCAGCTTCACTGTTGAGGAAGCTTACTATTGATACTACTGTAGCGATCCAGATCAGCCGATCTGTAGAGATTTGATCACCAGATCTGAGATTGAGAGAAACACAATCGCGCACACAGAAACCCAAGGCAATTAACGTGGTTCGACTTGATTTGGCCTACATCCACAGGAAAGAGAAATCAGCCACTACTAGTTGAATCGAAATACAACGGAGGAAGAGGATCACAACTAGATCCTTACTCAACTCTACTCTCTTCCTCTGCCTCTCTCTTCCTCGCTTTAGATAACACTCATTTGTCTTTTTCTCTCACAGATTGGATCAGATTTGTTTCTTACACCATGTTTTGTAGAGATCAAATCTCCTAAGGTGCAGATGATCTAATTATCAAGATCTCCAATGTAGCAGATCTTGACAAATCCACAGATCTTGCTTGCTAAATTTGACTATTTATTTGGTGTTGATTTCCAATTTTACTGCACCAAATATTGACTTTCATTTGTTGTGTCTTTGTAGAGTTCTTCATGTGGGTATGGACCCATCAATTCTCCCCCTCCATATCCATGAGAGGAGAATATTCTTCATCTCTTCAATTTGAGTCCATCCTTGCTATGTCTCTACATAGCATCAGCTTCTCGTATGGTGCCACTTCTGTCAGCATATCTGATGGATTCTCAAATGTGTGAATCTTCTTTATCTTCAATAGTTCTTACTCTATCACCTCCCATATCCAGTGATAGTGAATGTCAATGTGCTTTGGATGTGAGTGGTACATTGAATTCTTGCTCAAGTCCAGAGCACTCTAACTATCACAATGTAACTTATATTCCTCCTGTATAATATCATGTTCTTTGAGAAATTACTTTATCCATAACATCTCCTTGCCAGCTTTAGCTGCGGCAATATACTTTACTTCTATTGTTGATAAAGCAACACACTTCTACAACTTGGACTACCAAGACAAGCTCCTCCTACAAAAGTGAATAAGAATCCTGATGATGATTTTCTGCCATCAAGATCTCTTGCCATGTCAGCATATGTGTATCCTTCTAGGACAGGTTCTGATTCTCTAAACACAATCACAACTTTGATGTACCTTTGAGATATCTCAAGATCCACTTCACTACTTTCCAATGATTTCTTCCTAAGTTGGATAGGAACCTGCTTACTATACCTACTGCTTGAACAATTTTTGATCTTGTACACACCATTACATACATTAGACTTCCAACTGCTGACAAGTATGGAATCACTGTCATCTTTTCTTTGTCTTATTTTGAAGAAGGACAAGTCTACTTGCTTAACTTGAAATGATTACCAAGCGGAGTGTTGATTGGGTTGGCATTCTCCATGTTGAACCTCTTAATCACTCGTTCAACATACTTCTGTTTTGATAGCCACACTTTTCTTGCCTTTCTATCGCGAGCAATCTGCATGCCTAAAATCTGCTAAGATGGGCCTAAGCCCTTCATGTCAAAAGACTTAGATAACTCCTTCAACTTGCTAATCATAGCTTCATCTTGTCCTACAATGAGCATATTGTTTATATAGAGGAGTGTAATAAACTTCCCATTAGAGAATCTCTACACATATACGCATTGGTTTGCTGTTGTTATCTTGTACCCATGACTCATCATGAATGAGTCAAACTTCCTATACCATTGCCTTGATGCATGCTTGAGATTATAAAGGCTCTTCTTTAATTTGCAAACTAGGTGCTTCTTCCATAGAACTTCAAATCCTTTAGGTTGCTCCATATAGGTATCTTCTGCTAAATCTCCATGTAGGAATGCAGTTTTCACATCCATCTATTCAAGCTCCAAATTTAAGCAAGCCACCAATCCGAGTACAGTTCTAATTGAAGTCATCTTCACCACTAGTGAGAAGATCTCGTCAAAGTCTATTCTTTTTCTTTGTTTAAAGCCTTTGACGACCAATCGAACCTTGTGCTTTACTAGCTTTTCACTGCTATCTTTCTTGAGCTTGAACACCCATTTATTCTTCAGTGCTATCTTTCCCTTAGGAAGCTTCACTAGCTCATAAGTCTTATTCTTTTGCAGCAAGTCAATTTCCTCCTACATAGCTTGCATCCACTTATTCTTGTTTGCATGATTATGTGTTTCCTAAAAACTTTCTGGCTCCCCCTATTTAGTAAGCGTGATATACTCTAATTCTGGATATCTCTTTAAGGGAATCAATACACGGCCTCTCGAAGATGTCTTTGGGTGACGCTCATGATCTTCTGGTCGAGGGATTTCTTCATCTTATGATGATCTTGCTGCTTTTGGTAGAGGAGGTTGTTGCTCCCGCTTTTCAACAGCCTCTGCATCCTCTTCTTCTACTTTTGGAAGGTCATTCTGTATGTTGTCAATGGTGGATTGTACTGCTGGAGGATCTAGAATAATATCTGGAGCACTAATACTTTCTTTAATAGACTTTGTTAGTTTCTTAAAGTCCTCATAAAACTGGTTCTCATGGAACATGACGTCTATACTTCTGATAACTTTCTTAGCCTCTAGATCCCATAGTTGATGAAGATACATGGATTTGACTTGAGATTAAGTTTTTGTCTCAACTCCTTTGATATATGCACAAATGCTTTGCATTTGAAGACCCTTAACCTTCTTCAGGACTTCAAAATTCAATGGTGCTGATGGTGATCTGTTGATAAGGTAACAGGTAGTACAAACAACTTTTGCATAGAATGGCTTAGGCAGCTTAACCATCCTAAAAATGCTTCTGACTCATTCCACAATGGTCCAACAACTAGGATATATGGATCTGAGAGAGAGAGAGAGAGAGAGAGAGAGAGAGAGAGAGAGAGAGAGAGAGAGAGAGAGAACACAAAAGGATTACGTGGTTCGGCCAAACTTGGCCTACGTCCATGGGAGAGGAGGAAACACTATTTTCACAATCTGATCAGATTACAATCAAGCTCCTCAAACTCTCTCACTCACCCCTTAACCCTAACATGAAAACATACATACATATATATAGATATGATTTACACAAGTTCATAATGTCAAGATTTGCAGCACCACAAATCTTGACGTTTATCCATTTGGTACCAACATTCTAGAAGTCACCTACTATCTCACATGGGCATGGACCTTGTGTGGATCCATCCCAACAATCTCCCCCTCCATGCCAATGGGAGGAGAATGCACTAAAAGACATTGCTACAATGTTTAGCTCCCCCAAAATTTTCAAACAACTTCAATCTAGCTCACTCTCCAATAGTCGTCTAAGCTTTTCAGTGGCTCCTTTAACCGTCTGCGCATATCTGCGACTTCTCCTTAAAAGATTGCTACTCCCCTTGATCAATACTCTCTACCGAGTCTAAGTGTTAATCAGTCATCAAGTGTACCAAAAGCATCTAAAAGCTTGCTGCCTGGAAGCATACCACCTAGAAGCCTGTTAGTGCCTCGCACTCGCACTCATTGGTCGCCCTCATAAGCCACTGTCATTAGCTGCTTATAAATATCACTCAGAGTGGCCACATTCACTCGAAATGGTCACCAAGTCCACTCGAAATTGCAGGCACTTTTCACCGAGTCATCTCACCACTATTCACCAAGCCATCCCACCACTATTCACTAAGTCATCCAACTACAATTCCCGAGTCAGCCTACACATCGTAGTCATTGTGTCCACTTTCTGCACTTATTCACTGAGTCAACTCCTAGCTGTTACTAGACCACTCATTAGCTGTCACCGAGTCAACTCACCATTTTCAGTTTTCTTAAATAGGGGTGTCATTATCAATTCTTTGGGTGCTTATCCTACTATTACAACTCATCCACTATTGCAACACGTCTACTATTATAACCCGTCGTTGTTGCAACACGTTACTATTGCAACTCTGCCACTATTTCAACTCATAACTGTAGTAACACGTTCACTGTTGTAACTTGTACTGTTACAACTCAATCTCCTGTAGCACTAATACGTAACGACATCATCATGAGTATACTGTAGCTGTAATCATTTCAGTCCAGTAGCAATATTGTAGATGTACTATAGTTATCATTGTATCAGTACTGTACACGTACTGTAGCACTGAAATGATGATTATTATTATTTTTTTTTTCATATCACTTTTGGCTGTTACACTTTCTTCTTTTTTCTCTCTCTCTCTCTCTCACTTTTTCTTTTCTTTTCTGTTGTCCCCCACCAACAGCCCACTTTCTCTTGTCTCCTTCACCGTCTCTTTCACACACTCTATCTTTCTTTCTCTTCCCTACGTGTCACACAATTCTGCAGCCCATTAGTCGATTTCTCCTCTTCAGTGATAAGCTGCACCAATATATCTTACTGGTGTCGTTCTTCTCTCACCAGCACGATTGGGTGAAGCCGTGCAGTCAGCCAATCACTTCTCTTCTCCTTCCTTTGCCATCTTTTAGTCGTGCAACATCTCAGACTCCTCCCCTTGGCTGAATGTCACCGAGTTGTGTTCGATTGACTGCAAATGAAGTTTCCTGGCCAATCGCTCTCATCTCTAAAATCAACCTTCCATCCGTCGTCACTTGGCCATTGATGGAGTGCTCGTTTTTAGGTTCTAGCCGCACTGTCTAGCCTCTGCTTGGCATCTTTAAGTTTCACTTGCCTCTAGCACAACAAGAGGTATCAAAGCCATGGCGTAAGCAAAGATCTTTGTGACAATGTCCAAGTGCAATGTTGCGCACAAAGATGTCATCTGTCAGTGGTGAAGAAGAAAACACTAAACGCCCCTTTTGTGATCTTATTTGCCATCACACCATGACGTCATATCTACACTGATTGGCAGATCTGGCATGATAAGCTCAAAACCAATAGATGCAAAAAGCAAAATGAGATCATCACACACCGTGAAGATGCAGACGAAGATCGATGAGTAGTAGAGATTGTTAACCTCAACCCCCTCCCCCTGATATGTGAGTGAAACTCAAAGACGCCAGTTGGAGGCAAGACAATGTGGTTGGAACCCGAAAATGAGCACTCCATTTATGGCCAAGTGACGACGGATAGAGGGTTGATTCTAGAGATGAGAGCGATCAGCCAGGCAACTTCATCTGTAGCCGATCGAACACAAATTAGTGACATTCAGCCAAGGGGAGGAGTCTGAGATGTTGTACGACTAAAAGGTGCCAGAGAAAGGAGAAGAGAAGTGATTGGCCGACAGCATGGTTTCACCCAATCATGCCTGTGAGAGAAGAACGACAATAGTAAGATATGTTGGTGTAGCCTATTGTCGAATAGAAGAAATCAACCAATGGGTTGCAGAGTTGTGTTGCATGAGGGGAAGAGAAAGAAAGAAAGAGGGTGTGAAAGAGATGGTAAAGGAGACAAGAGAAAGTGGGCTGTTGGTGGGGGATAGTTGAAAAGGAAAGAAGAAGAAGAAGAAGAGAGAGAGAGAGAGAGAGAGAGAGAGAGAGAGAGAGAGAATAGTGTAATAGTTGAAAGTGATATGAAAAATAATAATAATAATAATAATAATAAACATGTCGATGTTATAGTACTATTACGATGATAGCTATAGTACATCGACAGTACTGCTATATGACTGAAATGATTATAGCTACAATATACTTATGATGATGTCACTACATGTCAGTGCTACAGGAGACTGAGTTGTAACAGTACGAGTTACAACAGTGTGCACATTACTACAGTTACGAGTTGAAATAGTTGCAGATTTGCAACAGTAGACATGTTGCAATAGTAGATGAGTTACAATAGTGGACGAGTATTAATAGTAGCAATAAGCACGCCAAGAATTGATAATGACACCTCTATTCAGGAAAACTAAAAATGGTAAACACAGTGACTATTGCGAGTGGGCTGACTCGGGAACAGTAGTTGGATGACTCAGTGAATAGTGTTGGGTTGGCTTGGTGAATAGTGGTGAGATGACTAAGTAAATGGTGCCTACGATTTTGAGTGGACTCGGTGACCATTTCGAGCGGACCCGTGACCATTCCGAGTGAACGTGACCACTCTGAGTGATAATTATAAGCAACTAATGAGGGTGGGTGCAGGGCATGAGCAGGCTTTTAGGTGGTAAGCTTCTAGGCAACAGGCTTCTAGATGCTTTTGGTACACTCGATGATTGATTAGCACTTAGACTCGATAAAGAGTATTGAGTAGGGGGAGCAACAACCCTTCAAGGAGAAATTACAGATATTCGTAGATGGTTGATGGAACTGATGAAAAGCGTAGATGACTATTGAAGGGGGGAGCTTGGATCAAAGCTGTGCTAGTAATTTGGGGGAGTTGAACCCAACTGTAATGATTTAGTGTATCCTCCTCCCATGGGCATGGAGGGGGAAGATTGTTGGGATGGAAACACATAAGGTCCATGCCCATGTGAGATAGTAGCCGACTTCTAAAATACCAACACAAAGTGAATAAACATCAAGATTTGCGATGCTGCAAATCTTGATATTTTGAACCTGTGTAAATCCTATATATGTATGTGTTCGTGTTAAGGTTAAGATGTGAGTGAGAGAGTTTGAGGAGGGGAGACTCAAAGCCTCTCCATCCTCCTCAATTGTAATATGATCAGATTGTGCAAATAGTGTTTCCTCCTCTCTCGTGGGAGTAGGCCAAGTTTGGTTGAACCACATAATCGTTTGTGCTCTTGTTTTGTGTGTGTTTTCTCTTTTAGATCCATAGGTCCTGGACGATCATGAGTCTCACCCAAAGACATCTTCGAGAGACCGTGTATTAAGAATCATAGTATATCAAGCTTACTAAAGAGGGGGAGTTGAAATTTTTTGGGAAGCACAGAATCATGCAGACAAGAATAAGTGGATGCAAGCTATGCAAGGAAAATTGACTCACTGCAAAAGAATAAGACTTCTGATTTAATGAAGCTTCCTAAAGGAAAGAAAGCACTGAAAAGCAAATGGGTGTTCAAGCTCAAGAAGGATGGTAGCGAACAGCTAGTGAAGCATAAGGCTATATTGGTCATCAAAGGATTCGAACAAAGAAAAGGAATAGACCTTGACGAGATCTTCTCACCAATGATGAAGATGACTTCAGTTTGAACTATACTCGAATTGGTGACTCGCTTAAATTTGGAGCTTGAACTGATGGATGTGAAAACTGCATTCTTATATGGAGATTTAGAGGAAGATATTTACATGGAGCAACCTGAAGGATTTGAAGTTCCAGGGAAGAAGCACCTAGTCTACAAATTAAAGAAGAGCTTTTATGGTCTTAAGCAAGCGCTGAGGTAATGGTATAATAAGTTTGACTCATTCATGATGAGTCATGGGTACAAGAGAATAATAGCAGACCAGTGCGTATATGTGCAGAGATTCCTTGATGGGAAGTTTATTATACTCCTTCTCTATATAGACGATATGCTCATTGCAGGACAAGATGCAGCTATGATTAGCAAGTTGAAGAAGGAGTTATCTAAGTCTTTTGACATGAAAGACTTAGGCCCAGCTTGATAGATTTTCGTGCAGATTGCTCACTACATAAAGGCAAGAAAATTGTGGCTATCACAACAGAAGTATGTTGAATGAATAATCAAAAAGTTCAACATGAAGAATGCCAAGCCAGTCAACACTCCACTTGGTAATCGTTTCAAGTTGAGCAAGCAGACTTGTCCTTCTTCAAAACAAGAGAAAGAAAAGATGTCAGTAATACCATACTCGTCAACAGTTGAAAGTCTAATGCATACAATGGTGTGAAAAAGACCAAACATTGCTCACATAGTAGGTGTAGCAAGCAAGTTTCTGTCCAACATAAGATGAGATCACCAGGAAGCAGTGAAGTGGATCTTGAGGTATCTCAAGGGTACATCCAAGTTGTGCTTGTGTTTCGAAGAATCGGAACCTATCTTGGAAGGATACATAAATGACATAAATGCTGACATGGCAAGAGATCTTGATCGTAGAAAATGAACATCAGGATTCCTATTCACCATTGTATGAGGAGATGTATCTTGGCAGTCCAAGTTGGAGAAGTGTGTTACTCTATCAACAACAAAAGCAGAGTATATTACAGCAGTTGAAGCTAGCAAGGAGATGTTGTCAATAAAGCAGTTTCTCTAGGAACTTGGTATTGTATAGGAGCAATATAAGGTACATTGTGATAGTCGAGTGCTCTAGACTTGAGCAAGAATTCAATGTACCACTCACGCACAAAGCACATCAACATTTACTATCATTGGTTATGTGAGGTGATAGAGCAGGAACTACTGAAGATAAAGAAGATTCACAAAGATGAGAATCCAGCAAACATGCTAACAAAAGTGGTAACGTATCAGAAGCTGATGCTATGTAGAGACATACTAGGGACAGACTAAAACTGAAGAGATGAAGAATATTCTCCTCCCATGAGCATGGAGGGAGAGAATTGATGGGTCCATAACAATGTGAAGACATCTGCAAAGTCAAAACACAGTAACTAAAAGTCAATATTTGGTGCAATAAAATTGAAAATCAGCACTGAATAAACAATAAAAAATCAACACCTAATGAACAGTCAAAATTGGTAAGCAAGATCTGTGGATTTGTCAAGATTTGTTGCATTGCAGATCTTAACAATCGAATCATTTGCACCCTATAAATAGGGGTGATCTAATCTCTGCAAAATATGGTGTAAGAAACAGATCTGATTCAATTTATGAGAGAAAAAGAAAAATGAGCGTGATCGAAAGTTTGTAGAGTCGAGTGAGGATCTAGTTGTGATTGATTTCTCTTTCCCATGGATGTAGGCCAAATCAAACCGAACCACATTAATCCATCTTGTGTTTCTGTGTGTGCGCCCAGATCTAGTGATCAGATCTCTATAGATCGGCTGATCTGGATCACTATAGTAGTATTAATAGTAGCTTTCTCAACAATTGGTATCAGAGCTAAGTAACAGTACAATCATTGATGGCCATGGTGCAAGCAAAGATCTCTGCGATAGCATCCAAGTGCAATGCTGTGCACAAAGATGCCGTCTTTCAGCGGTGAAGAAGAAAACACTAAACACCTCTTTCACGATCTTATTTACCATCACACCACAATGTCAAATCTACGCTGATTGGCAGACATTGCATGATAAGCTAGAAACTGCTAGATGTAAGAAGCAACAAGAGATCATCACACACTGTGAAGATGCGGACGAAGTTCAATGAGTAGTAGAGATTGTTAATTCTAGAGATGAGAGTGATCGGCCAGGTAACTTCATCTACAGCCGATAGAACACAAATCGATGACATCCAGCCAAGGGGAGGAGCCTGAGATGTTACACAACTAAAAGACGCCAGAGGAAGGAGAAGAGAAATGATTGGCCGACTGCGTGACTTCACCCAATCGTGCCGGTGAGAAAAGAACGACATCAATAGGATATGTTGGTGCAGCCTATCACCGAAGAGGAGAAATCGACCGATGGGCTGCAAAGTTGTGTGACACGCGGGGAAGAGAAAGAAAGAGGGTGTGAAAGAGACAAGAGAAAGTGGGTTGTTGGAGAGAGAGAGAGAGAGAGAGAGAGAGAGAGAGAGAGAGAGAGAGAGAGAGAGAGAGAGAGAGAGAGAGAGAGAGAGAGAGAGAGAGAGAGAGAGAGAGAGAGAGAGAGAGTGTGTGTGTGTGTGTGTGTGTGTGTGTGTGTGTAACAGCTGAAAGTGATATGATGAAAAAAAAAAAAGAAAGAAAAGAAATCATGTCGGTGCTATAGTACTTGTACAATACTGATATGGTGATAGCTATAGTACATTGATAGTAATGCTACGAGACTAAAATGATTATAGCTACAATATACTCATGATGATGTTGCTACATGTCGGTGCTACAGGAGACTGAGTTGTAACCGTACCAGCTACAACAGTGTGGGCATTACTATAGTTACGAGTTGAAATAGTGGCAGAGTTGCAATAGTAACATGTTCCAATAATGGATGAGTTAAAATAGTAGACGTGTTGCAATAGTAGATGAGTTAAACTGTGGACGAGTTGCAATAGTAGCAATAAAGATGCACCCTAAGAAATTGATAAGGATTCCCCTATTCAAGAAAATTCATATTGATGAGTGGACTCGGTGAGAGCTAATGTGTGGTCTGATAATAGCTAGGAGTTGACTTAGTGAACAAGTGCAGAAGTGGACATAGTGATTACTACAAGTAGGCTGACTCAGGAACAGTAGTTGGATAACTTGGTGAACACTGGTGAGATGGCTCGGTGAATAGTGGTGAGATGATTTAGTGAAAGGTGCCTGCACTTTTAAGTGGACTCGGTGACCATTACAAGCGGACCTGGTGATCATTTTGAGTGAACATGACTACTCTGAGTGATATTTATAAGCAACTAACGAGGGTGGCCTACGAGGGGCGACCAATGAGGGTGGGTGCAAAGCACTTGTAGGCTTCTAAGTGGCAAGCTTCTAGGCAGCAAGCTTTTAGATGCTTTTGGTACACTCAATGACTGATTAGCATGTAGACTCAATGGAGAGTATTGAGCAGGGGGTAGCATCCCTTCAAGGAGAAATTGCAGATAGGCTCAGACAATTGATGGAACCGCTGGAAAGCATAGACGACTATTGAAGATGGAGCTTAGATCAAAGCTATGCTAGTAATTTGGAGGAGCCGAACCAAGCTATAATGATTTAGTGTATCCTTCTCCCATGGGCATGGAGGGGGAGATTGTTGGGATGGACCCACATAAGGTCTATGCCCATGTGAGATATCAGCTGACTTCTAGAATGCCAGCACCAACTAGATAAACTTCAAGATTTGTGGTGCTACAAATCTTAACATTTTGAACCTATGTAAATCCTATATATGTATGTGTTCATGTTAGGGTTAAGGTGTGAGTGAGAGAGTTTAAGGAGGGAAGGCTTTGAGCCTCCTGATTCTCCTCGATTATAATCTGATCAGATTGTGAAAATAGTGTTTCCTCCTCTTCCGTGGACGTAAGCCAAGTTTAGCTGAACCACATAATCCTTTGAATTCTTGTATTGTGTGTGCTCTCTCTCTCTCTCTCTCTCTCTCTCTCTCTCTCTCTCTCTCTCTCTCTCTCTCTCTCTCTCTCTCTCTCTCTCTCTCTCTCTCTCTCTCTCTCTCAGATACATAGATCCTGGTTGGCAAATCAGTGGCAGATCTAGCATAACAGTCTTATAGATTCCCTTGACCAAGTCATTGCCAGCACTATGCTCTTATCGTTTGGTGTCAAATGGCAAGTTCCTTTTCTGACATAGATTATGAATACAGCTTTGACTATGCAATTATTATACTCATATTTGGCACTGCATTGTTTTGCATCTTGGTGATCTTAGCAGATCAAATTCTTTTTTTTCATTTATGTCCTTTTTTGCTGAAAATTTAATCCCACATTGACCTGACTTGTTAGAACATTGAGACTTCAATACTATAGAAGGAAAGTACCAAACAATAGTAAATGCATAATGAGCTCCACTTGAAAAGACTTGTGAACTTAAGGAAGTTCGTTAAACTACTTTGTGAAAATAGTGAACTTTCACTTAAGAGTTCTAATTAGCCGATAAGTGTCTTAAGCTTCTTAAAGAATCTTCTGGAGTTTTGGGAAAAGCTTAAAGATCCACTAAGAGGAGGGATTCATTAATAATCTCTGAGATAATCATCTTTATCTTACTTTAGTTTGTTTTAATTATTTTAGTTTAATTTGTTTAGTTTAAATCAATTTGTCTTAGTTTTAATTTAGTTTGCTTTAGTTTAAATTAAAGTCCATTTGAATGTTTACTCCATTCATGTCTTCTAATATTTTTATTTCATGGTTATAGATTAATATCAGCACTACTTGATCCTCCTTAGAGAGAATTAGTGTTGCATTAATGTATTCAATTTCTACAATTTGTTTCTCTTTTAGAGTTCCTTAAACTTTTATCTCTAGTTTTCAATGCCTATTTGGTGGCTCTTGTTGTGGGCTTAACTAATCCATCACATGAGGAATTAGAACTAATATACTTGGTTATTTGTATTTGATAAATTAGGTCATATGGCTTGATCCACAACTGGCAGCTCAGTCATGATTTCTATTAGACTAGCTAAGAATTCGCATTATAAACAGTGCCTAGACTACTTGATTAAGAAATTACTAGTATATTTTTGCACAAGGACTTAAACTTCTATGAAATCTAATACCTATAATCCTTTGCAATACACAAAATAATCATTACACGTATATACCATTACTTGGTTGTTTCATTTAGAGGATAATATCGTATATTCTTGACCAATCTTTTTCTAACAACTAAGTATTTTCTTACAATACTCTTTCTACGATTTATTAATATCTAATCTCTTGATTGATTGTAATCCAGCCAATTCTTTGGCTAACTTTCCTTTCTAGCTTTTCTTATTCTAGGAGACATTGATCAAGAGGCTAAATAGATACACATACCACACATGCGAATACGAGGAAGAACTCTCTCTCGCATACCACTCTTTCATGGTATGGGAGGACAATCAACATTAATCATCTTTTCTATCTGTTTCTATCTTCTTCCCTATGCCATTTCTCTTTCTCATGACATCTAAAGGTCTGGATCTAATAAATTTTGTCATGGATCTTCCACTCCATCGAAATTTCGCTCCAATATGGCCGATGGATGCAACATGATCAATTCTGAATTTGTGGCTTGGGAAAGAACTGACAAGTTGCATTTTCTCCACTCATATTGAGATTAGTTCTTGCCCAAGTTGCATTTTCTCCACTCTTATTGAGATTACTTCTTGCCCAAGTTGCTACTCTCCCTAATTCTTGAGCTATATGGACGAGTTTGGAGAACAGAATCTCAGTTGATGGTAAGGGTCATTCAAACTTGTGGCCAGCTACAAATGTTGCACATGTTAGGAGTATAGATCTGCTGATCTATGTAGATCTAATGACCAAATATGAGAATCTGGATCTAACGACCCAGATATGAGGATCTAGATCTGATCTGTAAGGACACGAACACAGACAAAACACAAGAGATTAATGTAGTTTGGCAAAATTCAGCCTACACCCACAAGAAAGATGAGGATAAACTTTCTGTAGATGATCAGGGTACAAAGGAGGAGGAGGATAAAAAATAGAGATCAGATCATCTCCTATATATAAGGTTTAGATGATCTGATCTATCAAGATTTGCTATACCACAAATCTTGATGGATCTATAGATCTACTATAAGATTTTGGCTGATCTGATTGGTCGGTGTTGATTTCAAATTTTCTAGCACCGACTGTGGACTTTCTAATGTAGCTGCTCTTTTTTATGTTACAGGCGGCTTCTGTTCACACTGATATGTTAGAAAGATCCATTGTTGATTGTTGACTTCACATGCTTGTGGACCCAACAGCGCAATGGCTCTCTATCCATCATTGAATACTTACAGCGTATTAGATCAATTGCTGATCAACTTGAAATGGCCCAAGCGCCAGTATCTAATTCTAATCTCGTTCTTTACGCTTTAATCGAGAACTAGATTTCATTTTACTTCCAAATTCAATCTCGGTTTGCCACCCCCGGCTAGCTTTATAGAAGTTTCTTCAATGCTGCGTGGACATAATTGTTCCTTCAGCGCATGAACCAACTTCTGCGTAATCAGCATCAGGTCATAGCTTTTATATGCATCTAGTGGGCGTAAATTTTCAATAATTACCAAGGACGTGGATCCCATGGATTGCCTCATTTGGATCTCATGGACCTAATGGATCCAAACGTGCTATTACAAAATCATCTGATGTTCTTGGGACTTCCCTAAATCTAGTAAGAAAATTATTTATTACACTATAAGAAGGGCCATGATCCTGTCCAGTGTCGTTTGCATAAGATTATAGAGGATGATCCTAATGTAGCCTTGTCCGCCATGCACCTAACCAATCTTAACCAGCCGTGGGTCGTGGACTTGGCACAAGAATCATTTAATATCATATCCTTGTCCTCTCGACGAAAAATCTAACTATAACGATATTAGCACAGTTATGTTTTGTTATGCCTCCCACTTATCTATCTACGGGGAATATGATCCTTATGCTTTTAATTTATCTATTCCTTTATATAAAGTACTTTGTGTTCCTGAATTGGAAAATAATCTATTATCGCTCAACTAACTAATGGGGAAAATCTCTTTCTGCTTCACGGACCATCTGGATAGTACTTTTCTATGCAACTCTTAATTTAAGGCCAAGGGTGACGTTTGGCACATTCGTTTGAGGCTTTGTTTGCAATCTAGTTAAAAGTAAGAGTCTAGGATTCAATAAACTGAAAATAAAACTGGGACTTTGTGCTAACTGTCTTAGTGGACTGCACTGCAAACTTCCAGTTTTGTCGTCATCTATTGGATCTTCCAATTGTTTGGATTTAAAGCATCTAGACATCTGGGGACCTGCCCCAACTTTTAGTTTCTCAGGGCATAAAAATTATCACTTGATCGGTGATGATTTTCATGCTTTACATGCTCTCTGTTATTTACTAGAGCCAAAGTCTTCAAGTGTTTTCACATTTTAAAGATTGCAAATCAACTTCGAAGAAAAATAGAATCTCTCCATACTAATGGTGGAGATAGGAAGATCGTTTATAAGTATTTTCACGTAAGATGGCATTCAAGCAGTATCTTTCTTCCCCTTACATGCTCCAACATAACGGGATTACCAAATGAAAACATCGACATGTGTTGAGATGGGCCTCTCTTTACTTGATCAAGCACATATTCCAAAAGAGTATTGGTTGGATGCTTTCTCTCATTTCCACAATTGGAACAAGTATTAATTTAACTTCTATTATTTATTTTAGTGACTTAAAACTACATAAGTACATATGTAGTTTTGTAGATTTCTAGTTATCTAAAGAATTTATGGCTTATTCTTTTCATAAACTAGAGAAATCCAATGTCATATAGGTGAAGCAAAACAACTTATTCAGCCTTTCCAGAATTCTTTTGTTTCCATATTTAATTTTCATAGGTGAAGCAAAAAATTCAATCTCATATATACTTAAATAAATAATTTCTAGTTTATCCTCTTGATATGTACAGAGAATAGGAACTTGGGGGTTGTTCAAGTAAAGGAACAGTAGGATTCTATTGAAATACTTGGTGGAGGGTCTATTTCATCCATTAATGTGTAGTCTATATGTATAAGGTTGCAATTGGGAGAACTGTTTGCTGCATCCAAAATTGTAGTTCACTTGTATCAAAATTCATTGGAAAATCATGTAGAAAAAGTTGTCTTTATTTATCACTTTTATTATTGCAAAGTTGAATCATCACTTCTCTGAGTTTGTATTGATCTTTAGCTCCAACTGGGTGGAACCCTTGGGAATTCTCAAGGAGATGGGGGTTCAAATCCATCAAGATTCCAGTCACTACTTTCGTCTTTGTCAAAAAAATATCATTCTATAAGGTAACTCTTATTGTTGTGGTCTTAATTTTTATAGTTAAGGTATTACTATTTGTGGACTTAACTTAGATGGCTTCTTTTCTTTCAGTTGAATGAATGATGTAGATAACACAATATCGCTATGATATGATCCTAATATATTACGTAACATTTTTCTTTCATATTGAATAGCATTCTATCAAGGTAATATTTCTTCACTCAGAAAACATTGGTTTGTTAGACTTATTTTCTATAGCTTTTTGAAAACAAGCAGAGAATCCAAAAACCAAACAATAATTAGTATAATGGCATTTCCATCAATAGGATTAGCCTCTTCTTTCTCAATTGTCATATATGCACATTATCATTCTAGACTTGAAAGAATCATTGAGGGCCTCATTATAAGGTCTCATATTATCCGTGTAGCAATTTTTCATTTACCAAGTAATAGATTCTTATGTAAATGATGTTTTATTTCACAAGAATTGAGGCAAGGAAGGAAAAGTCTTTTATTAATTAGCTTTACTATAATGGTAGTGCTTTCTCTAGTCTTCATCGCCTAAAGTACATGCAATAACTTTTGATAATGATATTTTGACTATTAGCTATTGAATCAATAGTTTTGATTTTGGTAACTACTAATTTATCTCCTGAAGAATCTTGAAATAAATAATGCATTCTTTATTGAAATGAATTCAATTATGGTTGCATTCGGCTTTAGTCTTAATTAGGTATATTCTATAGCAAACTTACACTCAATTTAGGAATATATTTCTTACTTCAGTCTTAAGAAATAGCAAGTGCTTCTCTAGGGAACCGTTTGGTGACGCTAGTAAATTGGTGGAGCATATTTTAAATGGATGATACTGAAATTTAGAGTCAACTTATTGCTATTTAGGATGCCTTCTGTATTTCTTCATTTGAGAAAGAAAACAAAGGGATTTCTCCAAGTGCTTAATGCTGCTATTCAAGATGCTGTATAAAATTAGTGTTCTGTAGGGTATTATGTTCTTTTGGTGAAATTTGAATTTAGTTTAGTGTAAACTCAATGTTATTCAGGATGCTTTTTGTATGTTCTTTAGGTAAATGGCACAATAAGGAATAGCCTCACATGGCGCCCTATTTTTGCATGTGTAGACCTTCCTTTGGTTGATCTAAGCCATCTATATGATTTTTTCGAGGTGGGATATCTCATAGTCAAAAACCATGATGATTAGAAGAGTTTAGAACTTGTCTAGTCATTGTGATTCTTGATCCATGAGGTCTCTAAAGCCATGGTAGTCATACAAATGTTCTGGAATCAATAAAAGGTGAGATATTTTGCGCAACAGTGGGGCATTTGTTGCTCCATACTGTGGCATTTTTCTTTTGTAAAATAGGCAACTCTAGCAGCTATGTTAGTAGCCTCTATAAAACAACAGCGGATACATTTTGTAGCCTAAATCTATAGTGATAGGTTCAGTCGAGGCTGCCTATGGTCAGTGCAAAAGGTAGATTCTAGTGTGTTCTGTAGCCTCTACAGCATTTCTTTAGAGGACTTCTGCAGCCTCTATAGGTACTTTTCCTTGCAATGTGCTTATCTTCTACGCAATGAAAATGTCAGAAATGTAATATCTTGCCTCTTGTGCAGGTCCTCTCCTAAATATGATATGTCACATCCTTGTACATCAAGTTCAGCACATTTTCACGCATCCCTGATTTAACAAAAACATACATTTCCATTTAATTGAAAGAATTCCTATATATAATAATATGGTTCCACATACAAAGATGAGGAAAGAAACACTGGGAAACATCCAAGGGTCAATGAATTACACAACAGTCAAAACAAGACATCAAATGAATTACAACCAATATCAACAATCCATATTTTTCATAAACTCAATTCCATGAAATGCTCGCGATTGTTAAAAGATGTCAAACCCACATAAATCTCAATCTACACTCGGTTTTGGTACAAGTGTACTGTGAGGGGCAGGACAACCCAACTTGCCTAAAAAGTGGGGAAGAGGGTGGTGAGTTTAGGGAGCTCAATGAGAAGATGCATCCACAAAGAAGAGGTAACAGTACAGACCAATCATAAAAAACACTTAAGATACAATAACCATACATTATCTGATATTCTAATTTTACCAACAAGTAATATGAAATAGTAGTCCACTTCGAAAATTATTTTCAAACATATGCAATTCACAATCACATCAAGATGCATACATTATGATCACCAATCCTCTAGACCATCTCTAGTGACCACAAACTCTTTGCCATAACACACCTCCATCCCTGTTGACAATACAACATGTTAGCACCACGACCTAGGCTCATCCAGGGCCCTTGAATATCATCTGAGCCTCATCTGGGTCCGAGGCATCTATAATATATAAAAAAATCCAACACTCTAAGCTCCATCTGGTCCTTAGGAGTCGACGAGGAAAATCTAGCACTCGCACTCTCAAGTCAATAGTGACGATCCAATGCCTCGGGAGTAGGATAATACAGTACTCTTTGAACCTCATCTAGGCTTCTGAGGTCTACAAGCATGATCTAATACTCTCTAGGCCTCATCCAGGTCTCAAGATTGGGATGCTCCTCAAATGATAAATCAAATCCGATGTTTATACCATTCATGAGGCTTATACAAGTGCCACATCCACCAACATCATCCCACACATACAACTGACATCACAAAACAATAATCTTCATATAATTTGGAATATCACAAATATTTAAATAGGAAACACAATTGAGGCATTAGCCATGACAGTCTCGTCCACACATATAAAAATTAAAAAAAACACACAATTTCGCAGATTTCATGTGCCGAACATTGTCCGGAATCAAGACTTAGAGTAAAAATATGCTATAACATTAAAAGCATACATGCATGCTTCTAGTACCAATTTATAAGTAAACAAACTTACTGTCAGACATTTGTCACATACTAGCTCGGGGGGAACTTCCTATTACACCTACAGAAAAGGCAAAAATATGAAAAATCCAAAAGATCATAAGATACATACTAAATTTTAGATAGTCGCTTCTAACTCAGCCAATTTATGGAAGATCACATTCTCATCATAGAATAACATTCACGGAACTATTATCCTTTCACATTCCGGCACGCACTTCCCAAAGTACGTCCAGAAGTTCTCTTTGAAGGCATAAACAACCATAATAGAATAGATAATTCCATAGACCAAATCAGCATGCAAGAAGAATTTCAGTTTGCCAAATATAATTTCCAAGCTTTAGAGTTATAACTAACTTACCATTAATCGGGTGTAATAACCATAAGTTCCTGTCTATCATGATCAATCGCATGCGTGAAATAATTATCATTACCTGTCGCGTGAATGATACGTATCAAATGATATTCCCATTGACAAAGATTTATAAAAGAAGTGTGTAGCAACTGAAATCTGTGAGTAATTTAAAAGGGAAGCCCCGGTGCACAAAGCTTTTGCGCATGCGGGATCTGGGAAAGGGGTGGATCACAAGGGTTAATAGTATATAGCCTTACCTTGCATTTTGCAATAAGCTGTTTTCACGCCTTGAACCCATGACCTCAAGATCACATGATGACAACTCTACTATTGTGCCAAGGTTTCCCTTCAGATCTGTGAGTATTTATAACAACAAATTCACAACTTATTTTTAATAGGATACAAGACAAGAATGGCATCTCACACGGACTAAATAAAAGCACCATAGTAATAAACGAAAGGAGCATCAAGCATATACACTTTTGCTTGGAACGCAATTTTCTTACCTTCCCACTCCACCTCTCTCTCTCTCTCTCTCTCTCTCTCTCTCTCTCTCTCTCTCTCTCTAAAATGGAAGGTGTAATACTCACGTATTTAGCACACAACTGGAGTCAAAAGTCATGGAGATAAAACCACTAGCTATCATCAAGTCACTGTACAAACAAAAAAAACCTCAAATCACGCCAAATGGCTAGGTCTCACACATTCTCAATGGTAACAAACGCGCATTCAACTAATTAAAGGTCACCCCATGATTTAATCAAAACATAAAGCATGTGCTCAACCCCTTCTCAGATTGAGAAATAAGGGGTCACATGCCAAATTTGTCAACATATAAGCTGCGCTTTATTCTTGCTCCATAAAGAACCATGATTTCTCGGCTAACTGTAACACAGTCACATAATTAAACATGTGACCTACAACGACCGATGCACCTTTTTGAATTAGTTTTCTTATCCCAAATTCACACACATGAACCAGCAACAATCTGTTATTTGTTTTCAAGCAAAAACCGAACCTACAATTTGGTAATCTAAGAAGCCAAATATCGATTATCTAATGGGTTTGTCACAGGCCAAAAATCGAACCCCAACGGGTTCTCTTGAAATGTAAAAACCGAACACAACAGGGCTCAAGTGAAACCCAAAAGAAAATCACACAGTGGGAAGGGTCGTTGAAGCATGAGACTAAGACCAATAAGTAGGGCGTTTTTCTAGCATAAGATCCAGTACCAAATGGGAATCTTTTTGGAAAAATCAATGATGGACTTGGGATTATTTTTGAAGAAAAATCAATATCTCCTCAATTCATCTCATGGCTAGAAACAAGACATGGATAAATTAAGCTAGAACCAACCAATTTCACGGGAAAAACTTCACAAATCGATCATTTTAATCACCCATTTCACCACACCCATAATTCCCTAGCTTTCTAGAATCAAAACAAGCTAAAATCATGATTTTTCAATCTTACATCTCTACTACAATGGGAAAACGTGCTTGGCTAAATTTAAAACATAAAATCACCAAGATTTAAGGTTCATCTGATGAAAATCCCAACACTCCTCGCTATTTCATGAATTCCTAAACCTACAAGCCAAATAAACTAAGAAATGGACTCCAATCTCCACCTACACAAACAGTACCGTCGAGATCTAATCTTGATGATCATCCTTAGACCCCATATGAGTAGATGCATATGTCAACAGGACAATTCAACTAGGGATTAATCGATCAAATTAGTGATCAAATGGTTATGGTATAGATATCCCATACACAACATTAAGTGCCCCAAAAATCAACAGTTTAGCTTTTGCTCGTGAAATCCTAACTGATATTCATGCATCATGGGTTTAGGATTATGAAGGAACAAACAGCGGCAACTACACATGCTTGTGCTCACCCGTTAGACCAGTAGAGGCAATCGTACGGACGTCGCAAATGCACCAATAGACAAGACTATCAGAAAAAACCATTATAGCCTTAAGTTAGCTTGATCTTCTTTTAAGAAAATCAGCTTCCATCTGTTAGCTGTTAACCAACAACCTGTGTTGTATCAAGGGCGGGATGAAGAAGATGTAAAGAAAACATGTTAAAAACGAATAATTTTCAAATCTACCGAAGTGCACTTCAAACATTACGGTTCAATTGGTTTTATGAAGTTGAGATATTGACTGTTTAGACTGATCCTATTTAAATGAAACTTTCGATTCATTAATCTTAGTATATTGATGAATATCTACGATGGCCAAGATTCAAGAAAACAAAAAAAATTCTACTGTACCTACTATGTGTCAATACTTTGTGTTGATGAAAATATGGGTCGATAATTCATATGGTTCTACTCAACCGTGAAACTTCTACATAGGTTTGTAAGTGTGAAAACAGAAATCACTTCCACACTTAGGGAGTCATTTTCACCGTATACATTATGATTGTACATGTGAGCCTTAGTGCAATGGTGAAGTCGTCGTTGTGTGACCTTGAGGTAATAGGTTCAAGGCATAGAAACAATCATCTTGTAAAAATACAAGGTAAGGTTGCATACTATAGACTCTTGTAGTTTGCCCCTTCCCAGAACCCTGCATACGTGGGAGCTTCATGTGCCGGGACTGCCCTTCTAATACACCTCAAATTGAAGGGTCTAATTGGTGACCCTGAACTTGTCATGTAAAAGAGCAAACAGGACATAAGACAACGGTTTGGTCATGACATCCGCTATTTGGTCTTCTATGTTTGATTAGCTGAACTTCATGTAGTCCCATGGAAACAAGATCAAGCACAAAATGAAAGTCAACCTCAAAAGTGTCTTGTGTGTGTGAAATACTGGATTGGCCGTTAAAGTCGCACCAAGTTATCACCCTAAAGAAGGGGTGATCGAAGAAGATTGAAGTCCAAGCTAAATTCCTCCATAAATATTGGCAGTTGTAACATTTACATCTCCTCTGCATGATTGCCGTGAAGAAAGGCATTACTCAGATCTAATTGACAGAGCAGCCACTTATTTGACCTGCATGGAGAGTACGGAGCAAAAGGCAGAAAATTATTTGAAACTGCGATAGAGAGTACGAAGCAATAATGGTGGCTTTGATGAATTGGTTGAAGGTTTCAATGTAGCCAATTTCCTGATAATTATAGCCCTTAGCGACTTAGCCTAACTTTGTACTTGCTAATAGTACCATCAGCATTGAGTTTTAATCTTAACACCCACTTACTACAGACAATGCTCTTGTAGCATTTTTTTCAACCAAAGTCTAGGTGCCATTTTGTGCACTACAGACTGGAGTTTCGTGCACCGGGCTGCCCTTCGGGCGCCATTTCGTCTAAGCTTATTGATCTCTACAATCATAGCATCCTCCATTCTTCAAATTTATTTGCATCAGAAAAGAGGTGGGCTCGTCAAGCTTGGACAACATAATAAGAAATGCCATAGGTAGCTGCTGCTAGATAATTTGGCTTCCGGTCCTTTAGTTTTGTCCATGTGGCAAAGGACCATGTGATGACTGTGCATGGGTTTGGAAGTGTGGCACTGTAACCATAGGAGTTTGATCTGCAAAATCCATAAAAATGATCTGGGCCATTTGGGTTAGAAACACTGATTTGTCGGATAGGAGCCGTTAGATCATTAGGAAAGGCGGATCTTGGATGATGAGACAAACTAGAATCAGAATTAGATGATGATGGATTTAAATTAGAATGACAATTTAGACTCAATTCGGAATTCAAATTGGAAGTGGTAAAATTATTCGAATTTAAATTAGGGAGCTGGGTATAAATTTAATTGGGTGTACTAGAAGGAAAGGATTGAAAGATGATAGTTAAGGGTGGGGATTGAGAGGATATAGGATTAGATAAGGAAGGAGTTGAAATATCAGGCTGAATTGGATTAGCTTCCAAATTGGATGAAGAAGGAAAAAAAATTCACATTGTGGAACGAATTTGAATTTCGATTTAAATTAGCAATTGGAATAGGTATATTTAAATACAAAGGCGAACAATTAGAAAGAGAGGAAGTTAAAAGCATAGCTTCATTGAAGGGCATTGCAACAGGCTGGCTAGGAACCAGTAGAATCACCCAAGGAGAGGTTGGTGATGGAGGTGAGACAGGCCCTAGAATGAAGGCTGGGAAAGGGAAAGAATTGCTTTTAAAACCGAAGATGCCTGGCTAGGTAAATGCGGCCTGTGATAGGATCTAGACATTTGTAAGCCGAATGGTTAGAATTGTAACCAAGAACAATGCATTACTTAGTTCGGAGCATGAGATGGACCCAAACGTTTGAGTGAATATATGGTAACAGACTACAAGTAACTGATTTTGTTCAATGTAAGTGAAGACGACTACGTTTCCCTGCTTGACGCGCGGAAGACATCGAAAGAGGGCACGATTGGCAAGTGACGAGAACGGATCATATGCGTAAATACACGATCTTGGAGATGACCAAGACGAGACTGCCAAATCTCAGGTGGCACTCGTTCACCTAAGCAACATTTGTGCAGGAGCTAATAAAGACCATCCTTAAGCCTGCCTCGAACCAGTGTTGTCCTCGTTGGGGATTCCTTGATAACAAAAGAACTGCAATGGAATTCAAGAATGCATTTGTTATTATGGCAAAGTGTCTAACATAAAGCAAATTTTTTAGTAATATCAGGCACATGTAACATATTGGAAAGGTGAAATTTGGACTAATCAGATGAGATTATAGAAGATCCAATGTGCCTAGTTGACAAAAATAAACCACATCCAATCTGTAAATGATCAGTACCATTGTATGAATTGGCAATCATCACATTAGAGAGATCCGAGATTACATGGTGAGCAGCACCGGTATCAGAAAACCAATTGTCAAAATTAGATTGATCTGGACCACTAGACGAGAAGGTAACATTGGCACGCGGGGCACAGATGAATTATTGACAAGCCACAGAAGATCTCAACAGCGATCAGCGGGATGGGCAAAACGATGATAGAATTGACACTATCTTTGATCGAGAGTGTGTGGTCAGTTGAGGGTTGAAAGATTTGCCTCGCCCTTTGTGATTGTTTGAGCGATTGTTGTTGTCTTTCTGGTGAATGGAGAAGAATTTCCGGCACCTCTAGAGTTGATGGATCGATTTGCTAGATGAGCAGATCCACCAGGAGTAGCATTCTTTACAAGGCGAATTTAATGACTAATAAAGATGCTTCGCAAATCAGTAAACGATGGTGCTAGAGATCGAGTGGAGAAAGCAACCACCATGTCATTGAAATCGGATCCTAGTTTCCAATATATATTAGCGTTGAATTCTTGTTGAGGAATAGGATAAGCAGCAGTAGCAAGCACATCCACAATCATCATTGTTTTGCGAAGTTAGGAAGAAATCGACTGATTGCCTTTCTTCATGTTCTGCAATTGCATGAGCAGCTATACTATTTTTTAATCACTTAAAGGGGCAGCTGGTGCCCGAAGCTCCCTCCTATGCAAGGTCTAAGGAAGGGATGGACCACAAATGTTAATAGTACGCAATCTTATCTTGCATTTTGTAAGAGGTGTTTTCACTCCTTGAACCCATGATCTCAAGATCACACAACAACAACTCTACCATTACGTCAAGGTTCCCTTCATTTTTCCATCACTTCCAACTCTATAAGATTGACCAATAATGTGCAACATCTCCATTGTAGATGCCAATGAGTGTAGGTAAGACATCATTGTAGGATCAACATGTACTTGCCATGTCTATATTATAAAGGACCTATACACTTATGGTAGTTTTTTAAAACACATCAACTATTCATTTTACAACTAAAAATAAGGGTTGCTAGGATCATCCAATAGATGAGAATTCCATAGCACAACTCATCCAAGTCAAGGGTGACATTTGACATAAATATGAGCCCACTTAGAGTTATAGCCCTTTGTTATTATCTTTGTGAGGGTTCCTAGAAACAAGGGGCACATATATCACTATCCTTAAACTAATATCATCTTGATTTTGCTAAAACTAGTTACAAACTCTCAAAATAACCTCTTTTGGGCTGTAATTATTACCGTGCCCTCTTTCTACAAATTGGATGATTTAGTAGTTAACAGGATCAGATACTTAAATGGAGAAAGTTCATAGATTGGATGGCTCAGATCTTTCCCCAAAGAATATCTATTGCGCATCCAGGTTATGGTTCATGAGATGAATGGTCAGAAGAAAGGAATCATCAATCCATTCACATTGGAAGACCTAAGAATGAGCCGTCCATTTCCACTGTTTGTCCTACACATATTGACCAGAAAGGGAACAGCCGTCCACTTAGACTGTTCTTCCCACCGACTTTGAATCAGAAAGGAAGTAGCCATCCAAAGCAAGCGCCTCCTTTTTTGGAAGGCAAAGGGCACGCCACATTTTCGTATGCATATCAAGTTGGCAACCATTTGAGGCACATTTTGTACGTGAGGAATCAAGTCCTGGCCGCGAAAGCGCTACGCAATCCTCATCTCTTAGTAAGTATGTGCATGACTTGGTCTCTCTGTCTCCACACGCCCCACAAAAGTCAAAACTCGAGAGAACTAAATGGGTTAAAAGTTGGTCCAACAATTATTGGCTAAAACAGCCCAATCAAATCACACTTGGGCTTGGGTTGCAATTATACACTTTCTCACATCAATTCACTGCGACTTGTCTATTTCTAATACTAAAGTGTTGATGTGTGTGTCGATGAACATTTAGTTGGTGAATCTTATTCTCGATATTAATTTACAGCCAATAGTATATGAGCATGTACACCACAAGGTCCATCAATTTGGTGATATTCATTGGCTAAGACATTTTAAAGATATGATATACCCAAAATATCCTTCTGCACATCCTAGCAGGTCAATGCACTTGATCAATTTGAAAGGTTAGATTCTGTCTAAGATAATCTTGGGATGCGGCCAATGTAATATGGGGCTGAAAACTTTTGCTCAATCAGAGGATTAAGGTTGTCGGATGTATGCTGTATATGCAGGGAGTAGCCTATCCAGGATAGGGGATGCAGAAAACTGGGCCTCTAGCTTTTGCCTTGGCAGTCGAGAAAACTTGTAACTATATATTTGGACAACCACTATATAATCCCCCTTTCAAAACAGTAAGAAAGAGAACTGAAAGTAGGTCACTTAAGAACTTGCAAATTGCAGGGACGATAGTTTTTGGGTATATTTGTAGTGTTGGGTCTTTCAAAACAGGTAGGGAGTTATGAATGTCAAATACAATACTTTGGAAGACTTTTCATTGTTCATGATAATAATGTTAAAGCAGTCATCCATCTAAATGAATAAGTTTTGTCATTAATTAATAAAGAAAATATTATACACAAGTTTTGTCGAGTCAAATATTTGAATATAATTTATTTACAAGCAAATTGTCTTTTGATCGACATGGCAGTGACTTAGTTTAAGCCAAATCACTTCATTCAAAATGGATAAATACTGGGTTCAAGCACTTAACGGGTTTATTTTCTTGCTCTGTTACACAATCAATAATTTGTAGTCTGAATCCAATCGTCAAATGGGAAAAAAAGAACTACGTAAAAGGCCAATTTGGTGCACAAAGCTACAGCGTATCTGGGGTCCGAAAAAAGGATGGATTGCAAAGGTCTATAATATGCAGTCTTATCATGCATTTTTGCAAAAAGCTGTTTCCACACGTCAAACCCATGACTTCAAGGTCATATGGTGACAACTCAACTGTTGTGCTTAGGATTTCCTTCAAAAAAGAACAGTGCACATAGCAATTAATTAGTAATTCTAGCCAAGTTTTTGGTTGCAAATTAACTAAATAATCAAGTAATAACATAGAGTAAGTAACATGAAATAATGATTTAGATCTTCTTAATCTTGAAAAGTATTGTTTGAGTGGGCATGGGTACAGTCACCACTTGCCGTAGGTACAAGTGATAGTGGGTTGTATACTAGTTGAAGTAATTCATAAAAATTAATAAACTAAGGTTAAGTTTCGTCATATTTCTAGTACTTTTGTCCCCCATATTTCTAAGACCTATACAATATTGTGCTATAACAAGTTCTTTCCACTCTTTGCAGCAGTCTTCATCACTTCTAATCTGTCTATTCTTAGTCATGGTTCGCATTTGCGTTTACCCTAAAAATGAAGTCCTTTCAAAAGACTTGGAATTAGGGTGAATCTAGTAGAAGGAAGTTGGAGACTTCGTATGTTGTTTAGAAACTTCCTCTTTTTATTCATGGTCTTGAGTTTTATGTTGAGAGGTAGGTAATTCAACAAACGCAGTTATTCAAGGGGAAAGCCAGATTTGCAGGATTATCTTAACAAGATATGCCTCAAATTCTTTCATATGAACTTATATTTATTGCTGAGCCACCTCAACAACAAGTTAAGAATAAACGAGTGATTTGACTTGCAAAAGACCTTTTAATTTCTTCATATTCTTTTCTTTAGGGTACGTGGCTTCAGCAAATATAATGTTCTCTTACCAGTGCTGCCAATTGTAACGATTGCTCATACTGAAAAATCCTTTTCTCCATGGGTTCTTCATCTAAGCTACTGTCAGATCATATATACGTACACACATGTGGCTTCTTTTGGGAGCCTTGACGCAACGGTAAAAGTTGTTATTGTGTGATCTTGAGTTTACAGGTTTAAGGTGTGGAAACTGCCTCTTGTGAAAAAAAAAAAAAAACAGATAAGGCTGCATACTATAGGCCCTTGCAGTCTGCCCCTTCCCTAGACCCCGCATAAGCTACCCTACAAATGGCTTCTCTTGAAATTGATGCAAAGCTCATATCATGCAGTCACCGTCCAATGCAGCTATTAATGGCCATATCATTTGTACAAAACCAACATTTTCTTAAAATTAAGGAGATAGGAATGTAAGACTAAATTCTTATGAAGACCAAAACATACAGGCCGCATTCAGCCGTCCACGTCCCGTTCATGAGTCCTACACTCTTACTCTATAGGAACTACACTCTGGGGTTTTCCTTGGTGGCACAGCCCTTCTCCTTGGAGACTCGAATCTATTTAAGTGGTAGGGCACGCTCGTATAGCGAAAGTCAAGAACTTTATCAATACTTCAGTGCTTAACACCCTCTTGTGCATGTACGTTAGTGCAGGATGCAAGCTCCTTAGCCTAAGGTATCAGTATTGCGATAGAGGAAGAGGAGAAAAAAGGAAGATTTCACATACTACTTTTGATTGAAAAATCAATTTAATTTATTTCCTACCTCTGCTAGATGAAAAAATGGTCAGATTTTACTGGATCAACATACAAGACTCGAGGAATGGTAGAAAAAAAATAAAAAATAAAAAATGAGAGAAGGAAAAATCAAAATAGAGAATCAAAGAACCTTCTCCAACACTTCAGACCCATTAAAATCAAATCAGCATATCCAAGAGTGTCCCCAAAGAAAGCTAAATGTTTGAGGGCTTTTAATTTTGAATTCCATGCGGCGACTTCCTTCCCTAAAATTAGAGCATTAAAATCACATATCTAAAATTGGGCTTAAAGTACGAACGTATAGAAGTAACTTGGGCTTCAAACCAAAGCCCAAATGAAGCAACAGCTTAAAAGATGCCCGTATCTTCTCAAACTCGACAACCTTTCACCATACAAAACAAAAGCAAGAAAGAAAATGAAAATGAGAGAGAAAGATCCCCAGCAAAATTACCGTTAAAAGAAATCAATCAATTCCCTCTTCCTTGCGGACTTTTTCTTCCCTTTCTTCTTCTCTTCGCCTTCCGTGTTGCCTTTTACTTCTGCCCAATAAAAATCTCCCTCCACACCTTCCTCGGCACTCAAATGGAAACTGCAACTGCTTCTTCTTCGCTCTCAACACGCTTAATGGATTTCTCCCCTCTCTTAACCCACCACCGATCAAAACCACCTTCCCAACTACAGAATTCAATTTTCCCGTCAAAATTCAAGTCATCCATCGATTGCCAGGGCCGGAAAAGACTGCTTTCCGTAGACACAGTTCGCAATTTCCCTTCGTCTTCATCTTCTCTCAGTTTTTCAATCTCTCAGAGGAATTTGTCGAAGCCCAATTCGCTATCGAGTCGAAAATGCCAAAGAAGAAAACCCATTTCAGCGGTTTTCGAGAGGTTCACTGAAAGGGCAATTAAGGCTGTAGTTTTTTCTCAGAGAGAAGCCTTGAGTTTAGGAAAAGACATGGTTTTTACACAACATCTGTTATTGGGATTGATCGCTGAGGATCGGTCGCCTGATGGGTTTCTCGAATCTGGTATAAAGATTGAAGAGGCGAGAAATGCGGTGAAGAGTATTTGGAAGGATGATGATTCGGGACCTTCTCCTAGTGGGAAGTCTCGTCCAACTTCTGCTACTGATATTCCGTTTTCTATAAGTAGTAAGCGTGTTTTTGAGGCTGCAGTTGAGTATTCGAGGAATATGGGGTACAATTTTATTGCCCCTGAGCATATTTCGATTGGGCTTTTTACGGTTGATGATGGGAGCGCTGGTCGGGTTCTCGAGAGGTAATTCTTCTGTATGGATGCGATCTGTCTCAATTTGGAAATAATTTTTTTTCTCTTCTTCTTCTTCTTTTTTTTTTTTTTTGTGCCTAGAATTGTAGCATTTGGACGTAGGGTTACATTTGATATTAAATGAAACTTGTTTGCAAATTTTTTGCTGCGTTGTTTGGATGTCCTTGCCCTTATTTTACAGATACTACCTCCTGTTCTTCTTACAATGATGACATTTGGAAATTCGGTCACTGTTATATGATTAGTGATTATACAAATTTATCTCCATTTCTTGCTAAATTGGTAGAGATCCATTTGGTGTTCCTTTTAGATGACACTGTAATTCCACAGTTGGCTTTGCACTCTTCTTAATATGTAATGTTGGCATTTTGATTGTGTCAAGGCATATTAGTTCTATAATCCATCTAGGTTCCTACTTTCATGAATTTGTGGGTGGAATACTTGTCATGGTAAGAGTCTTAGTAAGTGGCATGAAAAATCCTTGTAACAGACAATAATCACAATTCATGAGATGATATGCTAGCAAGGAATCTTGCATAAAAATCATTAGAGTGATGCAAATATTTATGTTAGCCAAATACTTCAGTCACTTGTGGAAAAATAAACATAAAAATAATATGCTGATATGCTAGCTGCGAGAAGATAGAAAGTAAAGAAGGAAAAGGGAGAAGAGGAGAAAGAAGGAGAAGAGGAAGGGAGAAATAGGGAACAACCTGATCACGCTACCTCAATTCAAGGAAACATCATGGCTGACCTGATCATTTTGTTTGATGTGCCACAGTTCATATTGCACCTTAATTTTCATGTCTTATCATTACCTGCAACAATATTTGATAATATATAATGCCATAACAATGGTATCACAGCACCTCTCAGATTGACACTAGAATTAATTACTGACTTATGGTAAAATGCCTGTGCTGCCAGCAGACCAATATTCACAACTCCTCAAGTGAAAGCAAGACCGATTCACCAGAATTGTTCTGGTGATTTAGTGGAACTATGGGTGAACATTGTCCCATCTCCATACATTGAACTTGATCAGCTCTTGTAGGCTTGCCAAACTTATTCATGACTTTCTTGAATTATGATTATCATGACAAGAATAAATGCACATCTTGACCCAAGACCTCCACTGAAACCACAATCTCTACTCCAAGTGTGTCTCTAGATGTTGCCAAGGAGATCCATCTGCAGTACTTGTAATAGAGGTTGAAGAAACTCCATATGTTAAAGTAGGAACGCAGTGCAGTAAGAAAAGAGATTTTGACACTAACCAACGTCTGCACAAAAACTGATTGGCATTGAGGCTTGGGAGTTAAGAGGAACTCTGCTAAGATAAACCCCTTGCACTATGCTCAACATTCTACATCAGTTGACAAGAGATGATATATGTAAACTTCTAATGTACCAGAAGTGTTGTTGTGCTGAGGTTCTTTCTCCCTTGTTATACAGAGGAAATAATGTTAAACAGTTCACAAACATTAGAATTATTTTGATCAGGAAGTATCTCTTCTCCACAATGCCTGCCACTGTTTTAGCAGTTACTAGTAACACAAGATTATCAATATTTGTGACTCTGTGCTTTGTGGTTATTATTTGATTCTTTTCACTCCCATTGATAGTCTGCAAGACTATCAAATTCATTTGGACATTCTTCAGTTATATACTTTAGCTTGCCTATGCAGAGAATGCTTCTTTGCAAGCTTAGCATAGAGGAAGTTTCAATTAATCTTAGAAAATTGTAAGCTTGACATCTTGATAGATTGAGATACTCATTTTATTGTCACCTACAACTATGATAATTTAGAAATAATCTACGCGCTTATACACATCTCAAGCCCAGTGAACAAGGCATCAATCTTTTGGAGAGGAAGCTCCACTCAATCAAGGCAGCAAGGAACACACTAGTTATACAGTGAATAAAGCATCAAGTGGGTCACACATGAACATCTTCAAACTATCAAAACAAGGCAGCACCTAATTGCATGTAAAATGCAGTAGTAAGTACTCTACAGTCAGCAGTAAAAATACATGCCATGACAACCCAGTTAGCCGCTACTTGACATGTAGAGTAGCAACTATAGTTTAGACATGGAAACCGGACTGATAATACCTACCATTTCATAATAAATAAAAACAGGCAGTAATGTCTTTTTACCCTATTGGGAGCTGTGTCTCTGTGCAAACATTAAGGGTAGCAGTCACTCTCGATTTTAGATTTACCACCAAAAAGGAAACCCTGTCAGCGAAATAACAAAGGACAAACATGGGAATCTCATAGGTTTCTCTGTGTGCAAAGGAAAGAAAAACTACCCTTCTTTTCAGTGCAAGACAATTGGAGAAACAAGGGCAATATGAAGTTGGTAAGAATGCAACCTCAGAAGAAGACCTTAGGGATTAGAATGTGTGTGTTATAGGATCACTGCCCTGGTACAAGTAGAGGGTAGAAAATAATGAATAAAGGAGAACAGAGAGGAGAGAGAAGAGAGAAGAGAGAAGAGAGAAGAAGAAGATAGAGGAGGAAAGAGTGAAAGCTGGAGGTTTATAAGTCACCAAATCTCGTTTCCCATGTAACTTTTACTTGTGTCAAGCTAAGTACTGAGAATTACTAGGATACCACCACTAACAGAATGAAAAACATAAGAGGAAAGCAAGACAGGGTTTTGCAGCCCTCTAATAACAGAAACATCTTTGAGATTTTTACTAAAAAACCCTTAGATTATATTTTGCCAATGATAAGCCCTTGAAAATGGGTATTTTCCCAGAATTTGAGCTGTAGAAAGAATAGTATCAAGAAGGCCCTTCAAACTTAAGTTCCATCTTTAACAGTCTAAGAATATGTCCAAAATGATAATTTTACCTTCAATTAAAAACACCATTCACTTTTGTACAGGGGAAAGTACTCATCATTTGCCTCATATTCAGATGCATTAATTACTCAATCACCATGGGAGAAACTATATCATTATATATATATATATATATATATACTAGTATTCTTTTTATCATTTTAATTCTTTTTTTTATATCCTTGGTCATAAACCTCGAGAAGATGGTGGGCATGTTAATATTTGATTGAGTGAGTAAAATTGAGAAATTTCACACTATTTGAACTCTTAATTCACCAGGTGAGGCAATTGCATCATATCTCTCTAATTTTAGCTTGATCTGATTATCTTAGTCCAATGATCCTTGAAACTTCATTTAGGCTTTGGCTGATGAAAAGAAGTCATTGATTTTGGTTATACATTATCTTGCAGATGAGATTACTATTCCACATGATATTAGAACCATGTGAGTGACCATTAATGTTCTACAAGTTCAACACTACTGATCAAGCACTCAGTTCCTCACGTGGGGCCAAAAGTAGACCATCCCGCTAGATCACACAAAAACTTTGAAAGCAAGAGGACCTAAAATTCAGAACCCAGGCCATTCTTAGATGGGTTATGCACCACAGCTCTGACCCATTGCTTAATCTTCCCCTTTTGCTGTTTCCAATGTGAAATAGGGTTTTCACCTTCCATTTTACACTTAGAAAAGCAGTGGCTGAGGCCACGCTCTGGATAAGATTTTGAGGTGCATCCCATCTTACATAGCTCTTACAATGAACCGTTTGGATCTCTTGTATTCTAGAGTCTAGACCCACTTCTCTTGGATTCTGAGGTTGCATCATATATTTCTGTCCTTTGATGGTTGTAGAGAAATAGAGGAATGAGTGGCAGTGAAATGGTAGTGGAGTGGAAGAGAAGGAAGGGGCATTAAATATTTACAACTTGTATCCATGTGATAAAAATTAGTCCTCTTGCTCTGAACCGTTTGGATGTAATAGTCATTATTAAAGGATTAGTGTTAAATATTGGGGTAAAACTGTCATTTTAAATATATTCCAAATAGTTAATAGCACTAACTAAGTGTGAGGGTGTTTTGGTAACATTATTCCTACACCATAACTTCTAGGCTATTATCCTTTTTTGAAGGGTTTATCAGCCTACACAATCTACATTAGGGGGTTTATAGTAAAAGTCTCAATACCTTTAGACGTCAATAAGCCATAATGGCACGGAATAATTATTTCCAAAAAGCTTATTACTGCACTTGCAGAAGTTGCAGTCCCAGTTACATGCAACTTGAGCATCACATCCTCATGTATGCACTATCAGACAATGAGATGCCAATTTATACATGTTGTTACTGTTTCTGAATATAAGTTACTTCCCAATCATTTCATTTTTTTTCTTTCTGAAAGAAAGCAATGGAGAAGAATGTGGAAAGGATCCTCTTCCTTAGGAACATTTTCTTCTTAAAGCTGATTTCTAGTTGCTAACGCCATGAAAATATCAATATTTTATGTAGCTGCACACAGTTTATTTTTAAATTAGGCTAACTGATATACGCTACAAAGATTGAAGAAACCCTTTATGCAGGATTTGCAGACATGTTTAGACGGCTGTTTTTATTATGATTCTTGTTCTCTGGATGTTACTGTCTGAATGCTAGTTCAAAGCATAAGCTATAGGAGTAACATATTAAGATTAATATATGGAGACATGTCACAAGCTTCAACAACAAAAAACAAAGATAAATGGATTTCTTTTAATACTTAATAGTCAACCTGATGTCTGGTGGATCATGAAATCTTTTGACATAATTTATTGTCCTTCTTTATGCTGAGCTTTTAATATTTTATGATATAGTTTTGGGTGACCACTGATTTTATCTTGGGTTCGATCACTTAGCCAAGTAGTCAAGTGGCTTGTCTTAGAACCAAGTAGTTGTGGGTTTGAATCCAGTCACCACTCAAAAGAAAATATCAGAGTTTATCCCTCAAATAGTAATAACACTCAATACTGATTGCAGACTGGGAGTTAATATAGATCGATTAGCATCTGTTGCGGTTTTCCGACTTCAGGGGGAGCTTGCCAAGGATGGTAGGGAGCCATCATCAATGTCTGGTAAGACACGCGAGAAATCCTCTGCTGGAAAGTCAGCTATAGTCAAATCCTCTTATAGAAAGAAAGGTAGGTGGCTTGGGATTCTTTTCATTCAGGTTCAAATCATGTCTTCTCATTGACTCAGATGTTTAATCTAAAAATGTTAAAAGTACTGATGGTTTAGATCTTTTCCTCAGAAAAAAGTGCATTAGCCAAGTTCTGTGTGGATCTTACTGCTCGAGCTAGCGAAGGACTCATTGATCCTGTTATTGGTCGAGATACTGAAGTTCGAAGAATTGTCCAGATCCTTTGTCGAAGAACCAAGAATAACCCCATTCTTTTGGGTGAACCAGGCGTAGGAAAAACAGCTATTGCTGAAGGGCTGGCAATCAGTATTGCGAATGTAGAAGTTCCCATTTTTCTTATGGTGTGTTATTTTCTTCCATTAAGACTGATGTATGTTCCTTCAATGCTCATTATGTATCTATCTTCCTTTCCACTACATAAATTCATCTAATTTATCATTGCTCCAGCTTCTACCTCAAGAATGGATCTTATTTTACAATCTTATTTTGATTTACTGGACGAATGCAGTCAAAGCAGATAATGTCGTTAGACATAGGTCTGTTAATGGCAGGAGCAAAGGAGAGGGGAGAGCTTGAAGCCAGGGTCACTAGCTTAATCAGTGAAGTAAAGAAAGCAGGTTAGTAGACATGCTTGCTGTCAATGTTTGATTGGCATCTGTGTTTCTTCTTTCATTTCTCACAGTGATGCCATAAACATTGCAGGTAATGTAATTCTCTTCATTGATGAAGTTCATACACTTATTGGGTCTGGCACGGTTGGAAGAGGAAACAAGGGATCAGGTCTTGACCTTGCTAACTTGATAAAACCTGCACTTGGGAGGGGTGAAATACAGGTAATGGTCCTATTACCAGAGATTGCACTTAGACTTTGTTAAATTTTAGATCATTGAGAGACTACCGGTTGGAACATATTCTCCCTTCATGGAAAGAAAGAAAAAGGAGATAATATTTGAGGATACACTAAATAGCATCCTTGAAGAACAAATAGCATCCTAGAAACAAGGAAATAATGTTGAAAAAAAATGATAATGTCATCTAGTGTAAATTGCTCTGATTGGAAACAATAGATAGCATCCCTGAAGAATTATGGAGCTGATGCTTTCTTCCTTTATTGCTATCATCATCATCATCATATTATCATTTTTCTTTATTACTATCAGTTTTTTTTTTTTTCTTTTCTTTTCTTTTTTCTTTTGCTGGATGAGATTTATGGGTTGAAATCTCTTGATGTATTTCCAATAAAATTTGGCATTTCTGTGAATAAGTTATCTCAGGCTTCCTCCAGTGTCTAATCTCTATTACCTCTTCTTTGCTGGATGAGATTTAGGGTATGAAATCTCTTGATATTTTTCCAATATAGTTTGGCACTTCTATAAGTTCTTCTGGTTCTTCCCGTGTTATTCTTATTCATTGTATTTCCAAGAAGTGCTTATTATCCCTCGTGTGGTCAGTGTATTGCATCTACAACTATGGATGAATATCGAATGCATTTTGAAAAGGACAAAGCATTAGCTCGCCGGTTCCAACCTGTCCTGATAAATGAGCCTAGCCAGGTAGCCTTCTTAGTTCTAACTTGTCTCTGCTTATTAATTTGTTGCTGTATTTGCATATAGACCTGTTGACTCTTTCCACATTGCATAGGAGGATGCAGTAAGGATATTGCTGGGTCTACGAGAGAAGTATGAAGCTCATCATAGGTGTAGATTCACCTTGGAAGCCATAAATGCTGCTGTGTATCTCTCGGCAAGATATATTGCTGACAGACACCTACCTGATAAAGCCATAGATCTCATTGATGAGGCTGGAAGTAGGGCCCGCATGGATGCTTTCAAGAAGAGGAAGGAGCAACAAATATGCATACTTTCGAAGCCACCAAATGAGTATTGGCAAGAAATCAGAGCTGTTCAAGCAATGCATGAAGTGGTAATTTGCTGTGTTTCACTTGTCATTGCCTCAAATTACTTTTGATCTGTATATTCATTGATATCCATTTAATTTTTGTGCAGGTGGTGGCTAATAAAATGAAATACTCAGTGAATCAGGGTAATGATACTGCTGGCATAGAGGATGACATCAAGCTCATATCGGAGCCCCCTATTCCTGCTGCTTTAAATGACAATGAGTATGATACAAGTCTCAAAATCCTGTAATGAAGTAAATACTCAGTGTTCTTTCCTAGCCTGAGCATTGATATGGATCCCTTCTCTTGTTCTGGTTTTTGTTTTCTTGCAGACCTGTTATGGTGGGACCAGATGAAATAGCAGCTGTTGCTTCATTGTGGTCAGGAATTCCGGTCCAGCAGATCACCTCAGATGAAAGGATGCTTCTGGTTGGCCTTGATGAGCAGCTTAGGCAACATGTAATTGGCCAAGATGAAGCTGTCACAGCAATTTCTCGAGCTGTGAAAAGATCCCGCATTGGTCTGAAGGATCCCAACAGACCCATAGCAGCAATGCTTTTTTGCGGGCCAACAGGAGTTGGCAAAACTGAGCTTACAAAGGCTTTAGCAGCATCCTATTTTGGATCAGTAAGTCCTAATCTGTAGTCCCTTTGCAAAATAATTATCCCAAAATAAGTTCTACAATCTAGTTGCATGGGCTTCAACTTGGGGTCCCTCTTCTACCTGTTGTAAGTTGGTTAAATGCTGCAGGTCACAAAATTGCTACTCTAGTTGTTTGGTATCCTGCTTCTGGGCCTTCTGAAGTATTTGTCAATCATGCGTCCTCTGTAACTAAACTCAAGATCTGTAGGTCACAATGCCCACAGAAGGAGAGATTTCATGCGATAAATCAACTTAATGTATCATCTTCATTTCATTTTTTGCTTTAGAGAGTAACAGAAGGATGGAAGGGTAGAATTTGGTCATAACATTTCACCTGTTTATTTTTGCTTCTTTTTCTCCCATGTAGGGACCACGTCAGCCTCTTCTTCCTATAGTACCATTGCCCGTTTCCTCAAAGGAAAGGGTAAAGAAAATGTTTGTCTAATTGTATAGATATTCTGTAATGTATACTGTCTCCTTTCTGTATGTTGCAATAAAGGTTGTAATTGTTCCCAGAGAACTTCCATGCATTGTAAACAAAGGAGTATTTCTTCCGAGAGGAATGCCAGAACTTTGTCATAACATATTCTAAGTTGCAGAGATCTTTACTGTAGGTTATCATTCCTATTCAAGCCATGACTTATGGTTGCTTTCGATGATAAAGCAGCTTGCTTTATTCGAGTCTGCACTTCTATGTACTACATGTTCAAGAAAAGTAGTAGTAACAATGAGACTTGCCTGATTAGAAAAGCCATTTTAGACATGGGGACTTCTCTTCTGTAAGACAAACATACTGTGATGATGTCAGTTAACAGAAATCAGCATTTGCACTAATATATGTCAAGCTATCTAGGTTCTATTTCATTCTTTTATCACTGCATTCAGAGAATACAAAAGTTCCTTGTTGGTAATGGGGGTCTGCCCATTGCTGGTGCTCCATTCTGGTTTGTGCTTTTTCACCATCATAGCATCGGTATGATATGTGAGTTATATCTCAAACAAAGACACGACATGAACTCCTCAGACCTTGCAAATTTAGCAAACTTCCATATCTGTATTGTAATATCATATTAACAAGACATCTTGATTTTGTTCATGTTAGTATGGTCTTTTGAAAAATGCACCTGCCAAAACAGAAGTTCATTTGAAAATTATGTTAATAATACATAAAAAAAAAAAAAAAAAAAAAAAGGCAATAGGAAACTTGAGAGTTTCACTGAATACCCTTGGCAACGCTTGTCTTAATGTAACAAAGTTCAAATCATGGTGCTCTTTTTATCTGGCTTTCTAATGAATAATCCTTTGCACATGTAAATTCATCGTTTAAAAGACCAGATTCCTGATATCATGCAGGTGGAGGCCATGCTAAGGTTGGATATGAGTGAATATATGGAGCGACATACTGTAAGTAAACTAATAGGATCACCACCAGGATATGTAGGTTATGGAGAGGGTGGCACTCTGACAGAAGCTGTCAGAAGAAGACCTTTTACTGTGGTCTTGCTTGATGAAATTGAGAAAGCTCATCCAGATATTTTTAACATCCTCCTCCAAGTTTTTGAAGATGGACATCTCACTGACTCACAGGTACATAAATTTACAAGTTATTTTGTCTTGATATGGTTAGTATTTGGCATGATTTTGGTAGGGAGGTTAGCTATCGCTAGTTATCTCTTCCTCTGACTTTATTTATATTAATTTGCTTCAGTCAATAGCATAATTGCATGAATCTTTCTTACTGCTCCTATTTCGGGAACTCAGAATCTATTATAATATATTGTACCCGGATGCTTCTAAAGCCCTTATCATGAATCCAACCCGATTAGTGATAACTTTGCACTCCACTAATAATGTCATATTAAGTTGCATTGAAATTCTCTTCAACTAACTCATTAGTCTTGATTAGTTCCAGAGAAGACCATGATTCCATGTCCTTTAGTATATCTCAACACCATGATCAAACTGTGCTCAGAAAACAAATGTTTGTCAGATGTACACTTCTTATATCTTCTTGCCTTGTGGGCTTCATTGATCTTCTTGGATTTAGGGGCTTTTTGCTGCCAACAAATGCTATCATTTAGTCTCCATGCATGTGTATCCCTGCAACCTGCCTCAAGCCATTTTGGTGGCTTGGTTTAAGCTCAAAGGGGACCCATGACCCATTCACATCCATCATGCTGAGACCCAACCAAAGGACTAATATAAGAAGAAGAAGAAGGACATTCAAACTGAAGCAAAACTGAAAATAGAAAAGACTTGATAGCAATTATGAAAGTGAAGGGATGCTTCCTATAAGCTAAACCTACTCTGCCACCAGTATCAAGTCATCATCATCATCATGACCTTATCCCAATTAGGGGTCGGCTACATGAATCTTATTCCTCCATTCCTCTTTATTAAGTACCATGGCTTCATTTAGTCCCAAAGTTTTTAAATCTTTCCTCACCACTTCTATCCACATTCTTTTGGGCCTTCCCCTTGCCCTTTTAGAACCTTCTACTTGTATTGCCTTACTCCTTCTAATCGATGCAGTTGTTGGTCTCCTTTGAACATGTCCAAATCATCTAAGTCTAGTTTCCCTCATCTTGTTACCTATTGGTGTTACCCCTAAATTTCCTCTAATATTTTCATTTCTAATTCTATCCTTTCTTGTCTTACCACTTATCCATCTCAATATCTTCATTTTTGCTACGCTCATCCTATAAGCATGATGTTCTTTAACTACCCAACACTCTGATCCATAGAGCATGGCTGGCCTTATGGCCGTCCTATAGAATTTTCCTTTTAGTTTGAGTGGCACCCACCGATCACACAAAACTCCACATATGCATCTCCATTTGTTCCAGCCCGCTTGGATTCTCTGGTTAACCTCCCTCTCAATCTCTCCACTCTCATGAATCATTGATCCTAAGTACCAAAAGTGTCTTTTACGGGGACTTCTTGGTTATCAATCTTGACTAGTGTTCCACTCCTACTCCTCTCCTTGCTAAAATTGCATTTAATATATTCTGTCTTAGTTCGGCTAATTTTAAATCCTTTAGATTTTAATGCTTCTCTCAATAACTCTAGCTTTATGTTTACACCCTCCCTTGTCACATCAAGTAAGACTATATCATCTGCAAATAGCATGCACCAGGGAATCTCCTTGTGCAGATGTTTTGTTAACTCATCCGTAACCAATGTGAAAAGGTATGGGTTCAATGCTGATCCTTGGTGCAATCCTACAGTGATAGGAAGATCACCAATCTTGCCACTAGTGTTCTTAAAATTTGTTACCGCTCCCTCATACATATTTTTAATTATGTCTATATACCCCTGCGAAACCCTTTTATCGCCCAACGCCCTCCATATTAACTCTCTAGGGACTCTATCATAAGCTTTCTCTAAGTCGATAAAGACCATGTGGAGGTCTTTCCTCCTCTCCCTATATTTCTCTACTAATTGTCTTAATAAGAAAATAGCTTCTATGGTAGACCTCCCAAGCATGAAACCAAACTGATTTTCCGATATACTTGTTTCATGTTGTTGCCTCTTCTCAATCATTCTTTCAAAAAGTTTCATAGTGTGGCTGATAAGTTTGATCCCTCAATAATTAGTGCAGCTCTGTATGTCTCCTTTATTCTTATAAATTGGTACAATAGAGCTTTTCCTTCACTCATCAAGCATCTTCTTTGATTTTATAATCTTGTTAAACAACTTAGGCAACCAAAGTACCCCAATATCTCCCATATGCTTCCAAACCTCTATTAGTATACCATCGGGCCCCATGGCCTTTCCTGATTTCATCTTTTTCAAGGCATCTTTCACTTCAGGTATTCTAATCCTACGTTCATATCTATAATATCCAATGTTATTTAGATTTTTAGTATTTTCAATCCCTATATTCTCAAAGTCATTGTCATTTAACAATTTTTGAAAGTATGTTTCCCACCTTTGTTTGATCTCATCATCTTTGACTAATACCCCTTGATCATCGCTTCTAATGCACTTAACATGATCTAAGTCCTTACCCGTCTGTTCGCTTACTTTTGCAAGTTTAAACACATCTTTCTCACCTTCTCTTATTCTTAGTCTAATATGGAGCTCATCATATGCTTTAATTTTAGCCTCACTTACTATTCTCCTAGCAACCTTTTTAGCATTCTTATATTGTTCATAGTTTTCATTATTTCTAGTCTTTTGTCATGCTTTAAAACACATCCGTTTTCTTTAATAACTTTTTGCACTGTTTCACTCCACCACCTTGTTTCCTTTACTAATTGCCTTTTACCTTTAAATACTCCTAAGACATCTTTTGTCACTTTCTTAATGGACTCAGCGATATTAATCCACATGGTATTTACTTCTATTTTATAGTTCCAATTTCCTTCTACCATCAACTTATTTGTTAATGAGATTATTTTCTCTCCTTTTAAGTGCCACCAGTATCAAGTATTGGAGAAATAATATTCCATCCATTCTAAATGTACTTCTTCCCCCTTAATGGTTCTCTGGGCGTTGGTTGTTTTGAAGTGGTGGCTTTTAACTTATGAAACTGGAAAGTGAACCATAAATGCTTTAAAAAACCATTGAAGGGGCACGAGTAGATCAATAGAGGGGGAGAAGAATATCATTTCTATAAGTAGTTATATTCATAAAGCAAGAATAAGGTGGAAAGTGGGAGAACTAAAATTTATAAGAAGCAAAATGACTTTTCTATCTATTGGAGGTCATATGTTGAGATCACAGATTACATAAAAACAAAAAACAGAAAATATGAATGATGCTAATAACATGAGCTGCTTCAATGATATCAACTCTTCACCCCCTTCCCCACCACGAACCAAAAAAAAATAAAAATAAAAATAATAATAATAACATGAGCTTTTGTCTTATCAACCACTCATCGTCTGGGCCAAATCCGGTGCACTAAAAGTCTTGTCCATTGCTTCATCCTAACCATTATTTTCCTTCAGAGCAAAACGAGTGATCAGGAGATTTGAGAATAGGTTATAAAATCACAACCCATTGGAGGGTTAAGATCATCCAATAGGGAGCAATTTTGCAATTTGCGGTAACCTATCTAGTATTATTCCAGAAAATAAAGGGCAGCCCCGTGCATGAAGCTCCTGCATATGTAGGGTCCAGGGAAGGAGTGGACCACAAAGGGTTTATAGTAAGCAGTGTTACCTTTCATTTTTGCAAGAGACTGTTTCCATCCCTCTAACCCGTGACCTCCAGCCATTGCACTACTGCTTCCCTTCACCATTCCAGAGAATAGAGCAGTCTAAATCACCAACAACTTAAAACCCACATGTACTATTAAGATGCATTTCCTATTTGCGCAGATACCTTGTACTATAGTACATTCTTATATTTCTTACTCAGTGAGTCCTGGTTCGGCAGGGACGTAGGGTATCATTTAAGAATACTTTGATCGTCATGACATCCAATGTGGGGTCTACTGCCATTGCGAAGGGTAGGCGCAGCATCGGTTTCTTGATTGCAGATGAGACTGAGTCAAGTTCATATTCAGGGATGAAAGCTCTGGTAATGGAAGAGTTGAAGGCATATTTTCGTCCAGAACTGCTCAACAGAATAGATGAGATAGTTATATTCCGCTCACTTGAGAAGGCACAGGTTCGTCAAACTTTCTTGTATCCTTGTGGTGTTCTTATTTCTGTAATAGTTTGTTTATATTTCCAAGCCAATGTTTGACAATGGACACCTATGCCAGAAACTTGAAAGGAAAGACATCAGGCAAGTCAGTGATCCCATTATCAATATTTAATGACCTTACCTGAACCTGGGTTTATGGGGGAAAGCTGGAAATCTACTTCCCAATTGCTGCTTGATTTCTGTTTCTATGGGGACGAGAAACTTAAGAAAGCAGTTGTACTATTCCTCTTCAGTGCTCCTTTCTCACCCAATTTTTCCATTAAAACACTCGGATATAGGAATTGCCTACTCAATTTCCATGTCAATGTAGTTTCTGAAGAGCTCATTTGAAATGGTATTATCCTCTTCTTCTGCAGCAGTCTCGTTGGTAAGGTAGTAATCATCTTATGCTGCTGTTTCAGATGCTTGAGATTCTGAATATAATGCTGCGGGATGTAAAGGAGAGGCTTATGTCACTTGGAATCGGTCTAGAGGTGTCTGAAGCAATCAAGGACCTAGTATGCCAGCAGGGCTATGATCGAAGCTATGGTGCTCGCCCTCTAAGGAGGGCAGTTACCCAACTGATAGAAGATGTCGTAAGTGAAGCCATACTTGCCGGAGATTACAAGCCGGGTGACACTGCTGTAATTGACGTCGACGCATCTGGAAACCCGTTTGTCACCCCACGGTCTAGTCACAATATCCATTTGTCAGATGCCACACCTACAATGTAAAATTCCTTGTATGATTTGTAGCAATCATTTGATTCATGTACCATTGGGGTCATCTTCTTCTTTTCTGTATAGATATCGATTACGAATTTGTATATATACAAGAACGAAAACGAAATTTATTCTTTTAGCAAGTAGCATGAGTCGCTCCTGGCGTCTACTGTATGAACCAAGATGAATGCATTCAATGCCTCCAAGCAGTGGAACATAAAGAGTCCAGGAACAGGAGGCAATCGTTAAGAATAGTGGGCTTGAGCTCTTAGCCGAGTTGGTAAAGTGCCTTTTGCTCTTGGTGGGTTTAAGTCCACTGCGTCTCTATAAAAAATGAAGGAACTCAGGATGAAGAGGCCCAGATCATATTGTAGCTAGAGCTTTCTTGTGGTGTCCTCTCTTGTAGAAGTATAACAAGTCATGGCAGAGCTAAAAGTAAATCTAGATCACCAAGTTGTTCACCTCGTGCCATATCTCAAATAAGCCATGTGTAGGGCCCAACAGGGGGTAACTTATGTATTGAAGAAAAATTGGGTTTGGCTCTTGTTTTTATTTTCCATTCATCCAAAATGTTCATTTGATTTGGCCTCAATCATATGTTCTTAGTCCCAAAACTCATTCTAACGAGAATATCTAAGGCCTTCAATTATAGGCCTCTTACGATCATATAATCGATTGTGTAAAACAAAAATAACGGCTTACCACCCATTTTAGTTCATAAAAGGCCAATAAAATGAAGACCTTAGAAATTTTAGATAGATGTAAGGTTTGGTACCAATGACATCTAATTGAAGCATAATCATATGAACATTTTAGATCAATGAATAAGTACAAAAAGCTGGGCCCAACAAAATTTGTATTCAATATGTATACATCTAATTGAAGTATAATCCACTGAACATTTAGATCAATGAATAAGTACAAGAAATTGGGCCCAAACAGAATTTGTATTCAATGTGTATCAATACACATGTATCATCATCATCATCAAGACCTTATCCCAATTAGGGGTCGGCCACATGAATCTTATTCCTCCATGCCTCTCTATTAAGTACCATGGCTTCATTTAGTCCCAAGGTTTTTAAATCTTTTCTAACCACTTCTATCCACATTCTTTTAGGCCCTGTCCTTTTAGAACCTTCTACTTGCATTGTCTCAAGCCTTCTAACTAGTGCCATTTTTTGTCTCCTTTTGACATGTCCAAACCATCTAAGTCTAATCTCACTCATCTTGTTACCTATTGGTGCTACCCTTAAGTTTCCTCTATTATTTTCATTCATAATTCTATCTTTTCTTGTCTTACCACTCATCCATCTCAACATCTGCATTTCCGCAATTCTCATCCTATGAACATGATGTTCCTTAACTGCCCAACACTTTGATCCATAAAGCATAGCTAGCCTTATGGTTATCCTATAGAATTTTCCTTCTAGTTTGATTGGCACCCACAGAAGGAGACCTATTAAATGAGAGACCTTATAGGAGAGATGGAACATGCTTTGTGAAGGAAACAATAAAATTTTAGAAGGCTGATGAGAATTTTGCCAATAGTAACAATAGTAGAGACTTTTCTCATTTAGTAGGGGATTTCTCATGCTTAAGTAGCGGAATTCCAAATAGTTTCAAAAACTCCTTTTTTGCTCGAAAGTTTTTATTTCCTTGTATCTTAAAAGTAAAAAAGTAAAGTGTCTCATTTATGATAGTGGAGAGTTTGAGATAGTTTAGAATTTTAATAGTTGTAGGACTCTAAATTGGTTTTAAGAGTCTTAGCTAGTTCAAAAGTCTAATAGCTGTAGGACTTCGAATTCGTTTAGGAGTCTTAGTTGGTTTAGAAGTCTAATAGCTATATAACTCTAAATAGGTTTACACTTTGAACAGATTTAGGATTCTGATTAATTTAAGAAATTAAGTAGAAAATAAATAAAAAGAGCTAGCACCTAGTTTTATACTCAATTGGAGCCAATTGATTATTTTACTTAAGAGTCTCGGGGTGGTAGAACTCCTATGGCTCTAAATGATTCTAGATATTTGTAGGAATCTTTGAATCATTGGACTCTGAATTGGTTAGGTAGAATTGGAAATTGATTTAGGTTTTAATAATTGTAGGACTAAATTGGCTCAAGGTTTTTGGGACTCAAAAATTGACTAAAAATGAAGGGAGACATAGGGCACCCTATTGAGGGTGTCATAAGGGGTACTAAAAAGTATAATGGTTTCTAAAACTTCAGGATCCGACCACTTTGTACCACATTTAGAGTATGAAAATTGTAGAACTTTAGTTTGATTTGGGATTCTAATTGGACTTAGAACTTAAGTGTTGTGTAGCAGATTTGGACTTTGTATTAAATTTAAAAATCTTGGGTCAATAAGATTCTAAATCAACTTAGAAATCATTCAACTATTGGATTTGAATTGATTTAAATTATAATAGTTGTAAGATTTCCAGTTGTTTCAAGAGTCCTTAAGCCATGGGATTCTGAGTTGTTTCAAAACTCTTCTTCTCAAAAGGTTTTTTCTTTGCTTGTGGCTCAAAAGCTAAAAAGTGGGGCATCCATTTGTGACAATGGGGATCACACAGATCAATATGCTCATTTTAGGATTTAAGTGAGACTTTTAGGTCTTAAGACTCTTGATTTAGGATTCTGTCATTTAGTAACCATAAGAGTCCAAAGCTTTTGAGAGCCTTAAAATTCCTTTATTAACTATTGTAATATGAAGTATTTAGGAGTTGTTTAATCTTGGGACTCCCAACAATAAAAAGTAGGCTCCCAGACTAGGTGATATGAGGTCCGTTTTTCCAAAGCCAAGTCCATCCTAAGGATTTGAAGGAAAGATGGATGGGCACCTTGTCTTATGGAATTAGATTGTGCTAATTTGAAATTCGATGGTGTTTTTCATAGCAGTCCAAGGAGTTGGTTCACTTTTTGGACATGCTACATTTGCTCTGCTCTTCTTTTTTTAACACATTTGGCACGAGGCTAGATCCTTATTTGTCATATGTGCCCCACTTTGTTTCCCCAACAAGATTTTAAAAGAATAGGAAAATCCCTCATCAAAAGAACCAAAGTAGAGAGAAGGGATTCCTAAGGGCATGGAAAGCTCTATCCATAAGAAGGAAAATCTGTAAAAACCTGACTTTAGTAAAAAGTATCCAGGGAATGGTAAACTCTACTCAAAGATTCAAAAAGCATGCCAAAGTTTAGAAAGATAAGTTAAAAAAGATGAGTCTCTATCTCAAGCATAGCAAGCTTGATGCGTGAGAGAAAGAGACTTGGACATAGCAAAGAGGAAGAAGAGAGAAAGGAAACTACATTTCTTGAATTTTCTAACACTCTTTGGATATCTCTCAACAATCTTGTACAACCTCTCAACTTTTAAAAGACTCTCCATTCTCCCACTAAAATATTTTTTCATCTCCTTTGGAATTTGGATAGGAACAAGGTACTTAAAGATGTAGGTAGTAGGGAGTTGTGGGAAGTTTTAGAAAAATAGGATGGTGGCCGAGTTAGTTAACAAATAGATTGTGGGTTAGTTTTTTTTGGGTTAGTAGAGGAGAGAGTGTGTGTAGGAGTTATGTTGGAGTTGGAACCCAAATAGGAGAAGCAGAGAAAATTAGAAAACATGAAATAAAGTGGAGAGAGAGAGAGAGAGAGAGAGAGAGAGAGAGAGAGAGAGAGAGAGAGAGAGAGAGAGAGAGAGAGAGAGAGAGAGAGAGAGAGAGAGAGAGAGAGTTGGGATTCTTATAAGATTTTGATAAGTATCCTACATGCTAGAAAGATGTTGAGCACCCCACCTTAAGATTAAATAGCTCTAGACTCCTTAGAGATTGGACTTTTGAAATCTAGGACTCTTAGGTTTTTTAGGTCGGTCCCATTTGCTTATAGAGTTCCACATGCCTTGAAATAGAATGCTTTGTAAGAGATTTAAATTTCTGAGAAAACATAAGATGATAGAATTCTTGAATAGATTCGAGTTTATTCATTTGTGTTTCTCAAAATATTTGAAAATGGAATTTCCATAGGAAACTTATACTTTTTTAGAGATTTAGTTGTAGAAAAATAGGACTTTAAGTCGAGTCCAATCTAAATTTTTCTTTTATATTTTCTAGAGTACTAAAAGGAGTCCTAGTTTTCCAGTCATTCTTAGGTAGAGATTCGATGGAAGAATGACTCTCCAGAAAGAGCCTAAAAACTTTAGACATGAGGATGACCCTATGAGATTCTTATGAGTTCCCTAGATTTCAAGTATGGATTTAATGTATCCTAAATAAATAGTGCATATTTTTTAAACAAAATTAGCCACACAAGGGGCACTTTTTGTTAAAAGAAAGGATGGGAATTCCAAAATTAGTTGTCCACCTAGTGCCCATTTAAAATTTTTAAGTTGCTATCAAGGGTAACTTAGAAATTTTAAACCTTTTAGATGATGACATCAGTGAGGAATCTTAGATTTTTTAGAATTTTTATGTCTAAATAGAGTTAGAATTACTAGGCACATAAGGGCTTTAGTTTAGATAGTTTTTCTATGGATTAATAGTTAGAGACACATTCCAACAAAAAAGGGGTCAAAACTAGTTGAAGTTAGCTAAGACTCTAATTCCTTTCTTTATGAAAACTATAACCCTCTCCCTCAAAATTTCCTATCTTTGGTACCTGTTCTCTCTAATTTGTGCTGCCAAGTAGGACTACTCGTCCCATTCAAGTGCACTTCCTTATTTCTTTTGTATGTGTGTCTATGTGTGTTTCTAGCCTTTTGCATGAACATGGTCTCTATTTAACTTGGTTTATAATTTGATCTTATTAGGCCCAAGGTTCACGATTTGTACCTAGGCTTGACTAGATCCAAAAGAATCTAGACCCCTGTGTTTATCTCTTCTTTATTCTAAACATACAATTTGCAACCCTAGTTTCAAAAAAGACCCATTGTGTTTGCCTTCTAGCTTGTATGACTTGTTCCTTCATTCATCAACAAATGCTTGATCTTCAAGCACAATTTTAATTTAGGTCTTATCCCATTTACATGGTTTGCATGGTTCTAGATGGCTCTCATGGATTTTAAACACAAGCCAATTTTTTAGACACCATCTCATTCTAGCTTTTAAGCCTATTTTTCATATTTAGTTTTTCATACATCAATCTTTTGGTCCTAATTATGGGACTTGTAACCTAGGTTTTTAATTAGATTTGGGCAAAAAACTAAAAATTAAGGCTACCTTTTGTATTGTAGGCTTGTAGTTCATAGCCTAAGTTTCAAAATGGGCTGTTAGTCTACCATGCAACTAATTTCTAATTCAAGGTGTACAATCTACAAACCTAAGTTTTACTGTGTCTAAAAGGGCAAACTAAACATGCATGTTTGTTTCTAGACTTAAGAAGCTTTTTTGGGTGAGCATTTTGTAGCTTGTATTTGAAGTATTCTAGGGTCTTTTAGATGTGCTTGGTTTTGGGGTTTATCAGGTGGGCATTCCATCTTGAGTTTGATCCTCCTTTATCTCTTTTTAGAAGCCTAGGATGATTACTGGACACTCATTTTGCAACCCATGGTTATGGTTTCCTCTAGGCTTAAGGGTAAATGGGTGCATTATTACATACCCCCATAGTTATGTTAAATAGTGGAATTTACTTCTATTTGAACTAATACTAATGTCGTCCAAATATTTTAATGGTAGATACTTGGATTTTTTACAAGCAATTTTTTTTTTTCCCTAAACTTACCTACATGGTTCAAATGTCCAAGGGAGGAAGACAAACTTACATGCATTCATACAAGGACTGCACATGGGCAAGTTATCCCTTATTCCATGGTGATACGTGTAAAGAGCAGCTACATTTACTAGGAGCAAGAGAATGAAAAGTCCAATAAATGGTTAGAACATCACTAGTCTATCCATCAAATGTTAGTATTGTAGAAGACCAACAAACAACACCCCTTGGCATTCTTGTATACATACATAACCATTTACTGACCAATAATGAGAGAGTAGAAGGGAGACGTTGACCTCCATCATGATCACAACTATTCTTATACTAATATATTTGATGATAGATGATGTTGTTCGTGAAAACATTGCAGTCAAATGAGATCTATAAGATCCTAGGTCACAGAATTGTGGGTGGTAAATCATTCTAAGAAAGAACTAAACATATCAGAGTAGAGGCACATTTATTTGATGTTGGGTAAATGGTGTATTAGAGTACTGTAATGTGATACCTTGAATTTTTAATTCCATAATACATTAGTTATAAATGTGGTTATTTAAGAATAAGTTATGTGAATGATAAGGGCATATGTGTGTGAGATTGTTAGCCTATAGTATATAATACTTTGATCTTCTTAAGGGTATAATTCAATGTCTAGGATGTAATGAATGAAACCATGTGTGAATGATTGACCAAATGTGTCACTCATATCAAGTTGCAAAAGGAGAAAATGCCACTTACTAGGGTTATTAAGTGAAGACTTGGTAGCCAAGCTATAAGGGGGAGGTGCCTTATTTTTATGTCCTCTACCCCATGATGTGAAATATCAAGCACTAGTTATAGTTTTCATGGAATTAGATTAAGGTTCATATATTTCATGAATTATCAATAGGATGTGAAATATATCAAGTTTCCTAAAATAGAAACTAATGGGATGTTGGATACTATGGTGATGGATGGCTAGGATTTCATCAACATTGGCTTACCTAGCAGCTAATTGATCTACTAAACTTAATTAGCAGGTATAAAAATGTCCCATACATAATTATAAAGGAGTGTGTGAAATAATATTAGGGTTAATCAACATGGAACCATGGCAGCCACCCAAGGAAGCTAGCCCCCTTTTTTTATCTGTCAACTTCCTTGTGGGAGCTAGTTTCCATGTTGGAAAAAAGAATCCAAGAGATATTTGAAAGGAATCTAAGGCTGAGAATAAGACTTTCAATGTAGTTAATAAAGAAGCATCTCAACTGGGTTATGTTTGGGGTTATAAATTAGATAAATGTGTAACTCCAATTTAGTAACTCCCAACACTTAGGCTCCAAGAAAGGTAAATTGATAAGAAGGCCTATAATACATGTGTGTGTGTGTGTGTTGTTGGGGGGGGAGGGGTTGTTTGTGAATCTATCTTAGATAAATGTTTACTTGGTGTTCCACAATTAAGAGAGATCTAGGAAGAGAGAAAGATTTTCTAGAGCTAAGAAGAGAAAGAGATTGAGAAAGGAGGAGAAATTTTGAGCATTGAAGGAGACTTAATCAAGTGTGTCTTCAACCACGGATAAGAAGACTATAGATGACCTTAGGAGTTGGTCATTACTAGGTAGGGGGCTTGAAACCCTTTAAACGAGGATTTTACAAATAAGCATGGAAGATTAGAAGAAAAATGGTAGTGTTTTTACATGATTTTTTAGCATGAGTTTCCATAGTGTTTGTTCACTACATTATAAGTGGTTTTTCATTGGCATTTTTACTTGGCTCATGATGTGTGTTCTTCTTAAGCTTTACATGATGATTTAAAGAATGTCTAAAGTTAAATAATATGTAGTTTTATATCATGTTGATATACTTTATGAACTAAGAGTTTGAGTGATTTAATATATGCATTTTCAGTTTTCCCTATTTGCTATGTTCCTATTATGAACATTTTTCAATGGGAATTTTACTTACTTTTCATTGAAAATTACATCATGATATTTCCTTTGGATGAATATTATTATGATTTTTAAAAAATACATAAAATTTCTGGGTTTGTTTTTTATATTGGTTGAGTTTTGGAGATGTTATATAGCTAGAGTTTTTGAAGCATGTTCACTATTTTTAACACCATGATGTCTTGCAATATGGGTGTGATTGGGATGGAATGTTTCCAGTCAAATTTTATCCAAGCATGTATTTATAAGTGGTAATGATTCTTAGAAATAATATCATGTCTATATCCAAAAAATTGTGAGTTTTAGAGCCATGTTCCCAAACATGTTTTGGCTCATTATAGTACATATGTTTTGGAGCTTAGAAAATTTGGTATTTGTGAGTGCCTTTGGCCTTCAAATTTTCATGGATTTTTTTAGAAATATAAATTATTACAAGTTGGATAATTCCATTAGAAATTTTGCATGGAAATAAGTGGTTAAGCACAAATTTTATTTAAGAAATTTTTATGCATTTTTAGTTGAATTATTGGAAAGTTTTACCCTCAGTTTTATACCTACTCTTCAAAAGGTGTTGCTTATTTTTACATGTGATTTCATGAAAAATTTATCTTTCTTTCAAATAAATAGCCTAAGGAAAATATTGGTTGAAAAGGAGGTCTTGAAACTAGTGATTTTCAAAGAAAGTTTAAATTGATAAATTTATGCATTTCTACCTTAGAGTTTAAGGAGTAACATGACTCCCGTTACAACTAAATTTTGATAGATGGTTTTTGGTCTAGCTTTAAAATTACTAGCAAGCGCATGAATCAATGTACTGTTTTTATACAAGCGAGGTGATCTCACAAGGAATATCACATATTTGCAATGGATTGGATTTTATTTAAATTGATTAACTTCAACCAAAGAAAGAGAGCTTAATTAATTTAGGATATCAAAAGCAAACAAGTGTAAACATGCACAAAACTATAAACTAGAACTAAATGGAACTTAACTAAATTAAAACTAAAAGATGAAAATGGAAACTTACCTAACTTACATGCATTTAAATAAGAAAACAACATTAAGCTAATCATGAATTACAGTATGTAACTAACTTAAGACAATTATTAAAAATGAAAACTTTTCTAATCTAGAATTAAAAGTAAAGTAAAATTAAACTAAGAAAATAGAATTGAAAACTTAACTAATTAACAAATAAGAAAATGAAGAAGCTATAGAGAATTAGAAAGATTCAAACCAAGAAACTAAACTTAAGGGAATTTGTAACACCCTAGGGCACAATATGGATATTGTCCGCTTTGGGCTAGGGCCCGCACGATTTTAAAATGCGTCCACACTATTAAGAGACCCCCTAGACTCTTATCAACAGCCCAGGAACCTTCTCCCTAGCAATGTGGGGCTAAACTCTCAATCCCTCACCTTGGTTGTGTGTGGGGTCCTCGGGTTGTTACAAAATTACAAAGAAAAATTTCCTAATTTAGCACTTTCCTAAACTAAAACTTGCTAAAAAAAACTTTTGAAAAAAAAAAACTTTCCAAACTTAAAACAACATGCAAAAAACTAATTTCACTACTGTTAAATAAGATCTAACAACTAAATTAACCAAATATTACAGACAAATGGGACTTAGCACCATGGGCATGGTTCTAGCACTATGCACATGGTTCTATGACCTCAAAGATGACTAGATTTGATAGTTCTAATGCAAGTTAACATAAAAACTAACTATTGAATCTAATAATCAACATGGAAATCTAAATGGTTATTTAAGGACTCAAGAAAAGGAGGTGTTTTGGTGGCTAGAAATAAAACATAAAGTTGAGAAAACATTTTTTAGATTTCAGTACTTAAAGAATCTTAACTAAAAATACATAAATAAGCAACTGAAACCACAACTTTTATGTAAGAAAATAACCTAGATCTTAATTACTTTGATGAAATCAACAATCCATGATAAGAATTTCCATAAAACTTTATTGAATCATCTCCAAATTACACTAGAAACTAGATGCATAATACATGTTGTATTACTAGAAATTGTGTCTAATTCTTAAGCATGAAATCCTATCTAAACAACACCATAAATGCAATATAATGCTTACAAACTAAATTAATATGAAATTCAAAGAAAACCCAGAAAGGAATTAAAGAGAAAATAAAGCTAAGTTGGTTGACTAACTAAGGAAAAACTTTCCCAAACTAAGGATAAAGAGGGTAGAAATGTGGAATTCAAGTGGGCAAATTAAGGATTTAAGCTAGCTATTCTCTTGGATGTCATTACCAAAGATTGATTAACTTGAATTTTGATTGAATAACTAAGGAAAACTACAAAGTTGAAGTAAGAAAGGAAAGGCTTTAGAGTTGGAAAGATAGCATGAGCTTTAAGGGACAAAACAATGAAAACTACAAGTAATGAAACTAAAGTAAAACAATTAAGTTGCTAACCTAAATTAGAGAGAAAATAAACAAGCGAATAATAAGAAGACCAAAGGAAGAAAGGCATCTAAGAAATCCCAAAGTCCAGTAGCAAATAACACCAAAGAAGAGCTTGATTTCAAGGTGTCTCACCCACTTCTACTTAAAAAATTCGTATGAACCATGGGATTATATATAGATAAGTAGATTCTTAACTTAGGAAAGTGTAAATCCATAAGAAAATTAGTTCTAGGGTTAGGGTATTGAATGAGGAAGGTTAGGAGGTGGAAATTTATGTAGGAATAATGTCTTCAAGATGACATAAGAGAGAGAAATAAATATGACCTACCTGGTTTTCAAGTTACGAGGGGGAGGAAGGCATCCTTTTCCATGGAGGGAAAGTGGCCCTCTGCCCTCCTAATTGAGTGGAGTTTGAATGTAGAAAATGGGTAAAATGTGGGGAAGAAATAAGGATGGAAATTTTAGGGTTAAACCTTGGGTTTTAATATGCTTGAATGGACTTAGATTTATGGTTTCCTAATTAGGAAACCACTTGATTTAGCCAACTAAGCAAGGCGGTCATCCTCCTCTTGGATGGTTGCTACCTCCTTCACATAGAACATGGAATCTAAGTAGAATGTGTAGATTAGGGTTAGGAAATGGATTAAGGATTAGGGTTAGGAAATGGATTAAGAATGAGTCTTTATGTGTCCCTTAATTCATGATCATCTTACCTTTTACATTAATCTCTCAAAATCCCTTAAAAATCACACTTTTAATAAAGGAAAGTTGATTGAATTGATGTTCCAATAGTGTAGCTCCATCTGGAACTCCTCCTTGGCTTGATGACTCATTACTTGGAGGCTTAAGTGGCTTCATTGTTTGGCTTCAAAGCTTGAGTAGTTATATGGCTTATCACCCTTTTTTATGGCTTTAATGGCTAAATGGCTTGAATGGCTCCCATACAAAGGTGGTGGAAATGAATGTATTTTTACATGGATCATTTTAATTACCTTTGCTTTCTTCGAATTTCTTTTAGGGACTCGATCCCCATAACCCCAAAAAGCCAACCGCATAGCTCGATCGCGAAAAACTCTACGAAGGGCAATATAAGCCATTGGATCATCTTTTCACTTCGTACAAAAAAGTAAAAAATAATTAAATCCTAAAAAAATATGATAATTTATATACTTTGGATTAGCTTCTAACCTTGCAAAATATCAAACTTTTGAATTATTAGTTTAGAAATGCATGTGTTATACAATTTCGGCCAAAAAGCCTAATTATATGTTATAACACATGAGCAACTAATTGGATACTTTGTATATAAAATTGAACACTTTTTAGCTTTAATCTAAAAATTATTAATTAGAATCAATTATAATCTCTAATGTATCAATTAAGAAAATTAACTTGAAGCCATGAAAGTCAAGAGTTAGAAGTTCTAAAGGGCTATGTTAAAGTAATGATATGAATGAGATCTATGTGAATGATATATGATGTTTTCAATCTCTCATGTGACTTTTATACTATATTTGAGATGCTATATGGCATGATGTTTAATTTGTGTTTGTGTGACTCATGAACTCTCATGAGTGAGTTGTGCTCCATTTGCCTCATGAGAATTCATGAGTGAGTTGTGCATCATATGATGTTTGAGAGCTATATGACTATGGTTAGTTGTGAGAGAGTTGGACTCTCTTGGTACTCTACTAAGGGGTTTAGGTGGCCTCTAACCTCTAAAAAAGATTCTATCCAAAAATCATGGACCTTTTTTGGAGTATGTGTCATGGGCAAACTACTTCCTCTCTAATTTGGTAGCCCCATGGTAGCCACCAATTTGTGTGTGAACATGCGAGCGGACGTATCAGTCTTCTTTAAGGGTTAGACCACCTACTTTTATAGAATTTTAGGCACGACAATGCCATTGATGTGCAATTTGATACTTGTGATATATGTTTATATCTTAAGAATATCTAGCATGAATATTTGTCATGGATGGGTGATAGCTATGGAAATGTTATATGCATTGGTTTTAAAAGTTGAAAACTTGATTGTCACTAGTTTTCAAAACTAGTTTAGAGATTTCCAAATTGAGTGGTTGTACTCACCCTAGAAACATTTCATGTCACATGTTTTAGGAGTAGGATCAGTGGATGGAAGAAGGGGCAAGTTGTGTAAAGAAATCCAAGTATGAGAGAACAAAAGTAGAAGACTAGTTTTAGATTATTTCACGATACTTTTAAGGGATTGTTAACTAGACATATAATAAGAACTTAGTTCTATTTTGTGTTTTGTTTATAGATTTTCTAGTTGTTTGGGCTGTGACTAGTTAGACCTGTTTATGTGCTCATTTCATTTTATGGATTACTTTACTTGTATATGTGTGGAGATTTGTTTATGACCTTGGGCTTCAACAAGTGGTTTTGAAATATACTATATAGTATATTTTCTAAATGTTAAAAAAATAATTTCTTGAGAATTTTCCAAAATAATTTCATATAACTATTTCTAAAAAACTGGGTTGTCATATGCCGAAGTTCAACAGGTAAGAAGTTTTCTTGTAGATCACATTACCCATGACATATCCTAAGGAAGTTGATTTTGAAGTCCCTCTTAGAGATATGATGCCTAGACAAGAACGTGTTTCATGGTCCTCTTCATGAATTAATTACACTTTGGGAGTTGAAAATGGTCTCAGGTCTCCTTATACTCGATATGGTATCTAACAAGCATAATCTATTTAATATTGAGTTGTATAGAATCCTTGGAGGCACCTCAAAATATGATGTACTCAAGTTACCTAAGATCTATATCTCATTTATAGTAATCTTCTAGTGAGAAGAGTTGATTCAATCATCACACAAAAGGGTGGTTCCCACGTGGCAACTAATTGATTTCTATTTTCCCTAGGTTGGTAGTAATGAGAAAGCTAAAGATTCAAAGGGCAAAAAAGACATGGATGACTAAGAACCATGTGCGTTTTAGTGTAAGCTTGGTTATAATGAGAATTCTATCCAGATTTTTGACACAACATTCCTTATTGGGTTTTTGATGATGTGGTTGAGTAGATTTGTTACCCTGTTTCAAAGGCAACTTCAACTACTCAGATCCTATCATGATAACAACTACCATGACTTCAAGGAAGTAGCTTGTCTTGGCTTTAGCCATGTTGGTCATAATCTATAGGGGCCTCAATCTGATCACATGATATGAGGAAGAATCATATCCTTACACCAAAATTTTTGAGGTCATGCTTTTCTTGTCGTAGCAATATGTAGTTGGTTGACCCGAATTTTTTAAAACACAAATTTTATTTAAGAAAAATTTATATGTTTCTAAATGTGGAATCAATCCCTAGATTTCTTTGTAAAAAACTAAAATGTGAGTAAAAAATTTCTTGCAAAGAAGGATGATAAGGACCGAATGAATACATTATTTAGGGATTCGCTAAAGTAGAAAGTTAGAGTCTTGAATGATTGAATATATTGACTTATGGAGAACTGGAGTAGACAAGTCCCTATGTAGCACGATCTAGTAAACACTAGGTTCAAGGCTTTAAGCAACAAGGGGAACAAGCTTGAAAATAGACTCGGGTAGTCAAGGATGAGAAATCATCCCCTTCGATCCAAGGTTAAGCAGTTATTAGCCTTGCATCCAGTTTTCGACAACCAAGAAGCATCAACCAAAAAGAAGTTAACAAAGTTGGAGGCAGAGTTAGGCAAGGCAAAAGACCACTTGAGCACCTTCTCTCATCACATGGACGAGTCCCAAACAGTAGAACCTAATGCATGCTTGATATAGTCAGAGCAAAATTGGGTGGGGCACTAACTGCAACACAAGACCCATATCATTTGTTGAGCGAGATTGTGGAGCACCAAGCTTTTTGACCAACTCTCAATTATGGCCTCTTTTTCTGTCCCTTACTATTGTTTTGATGGATTTTAAACATGATTCATCCATACTGGCATTTTTTAAGATTGATTCTCTTATTTTCACAATTGATTGAACTCTCATTGTGTCTTGTAGTTAATACCCATTGGATAAGAGTTGGTGCAATCATGGAGAGTATCTTTCAAGAGAATGCCCATTAATATGTGGAATCAATTGCCCTTTGCTATCAATCAACTAATAAGCACCACCAAAGAATACTTTGTTAACCACATATGGCCCTTCCCACTTTGGCTCAAACCGACCCCTAGATCGATGAGACACTAGGATAGGCCTATTTAGGGTAGTACTAAGTCTCCTTCCCAAAAATAACTCTACTAGACAATCTTATTTAATAATATTGCCATGGGAGCCTAATATGCTTCTAGGTTATGATGTGCCCTTAGATGCTATTTGTCCAATGTTTCCAGCTCTGCAAGGCAGATAGTTGCAATTTTGTCTTTGACTAGGCAACATTGCATCGCTACTTGCAAGGATGGTTTCTATATTGCTAAAGGTATGATATCAAATAAGCCCATAATGCTTCACCAAGCCTTTAAAGCCAATATTGCTTACTCTTTAAGACTATCTCCATCATCACTAGTTCAAGCAATAGCTTTCTAGAAGGATCCTCTATCCACTAATAGGTATAGTACTCTCATCATTAATTAGAATGGCCAAGGCCATAGGTAGCTAGGTTTGCCAATACAACCACCATGTCAATATTTAGACAACGAATGTGTTCCATGGCTATAACATCAGAAGGTGAGCATCAATTCCCCAGTGCAATTATAAAAGGGGCTAGCTCAACTTTTTTGACTTCAAACTCCTTGGATATATATTTGATTACAAGCTATGACACTCCATAAATTTGGAAAATTCTAACTTCCATATTCTTAACCATTTTAGCCTCATAATCAAGGCTTTGTATTTTGCTTCATTATTTGCACATAGTTTAAATAATCTACAAGATATGGGGAGAAGTCCCTTTTCTAGCATTATAGACACTATACTAACACTTAAAAGTTCCATTCTTGCATCTCTATTAAAATAAATCTCTCATAACATAGAGAGATCTATAAGCATTATTGCCTTGTCTGAGAAGTCCTTTACCAGTGGTGAATCAATAAGCAAAGGGTGTGCTACCAAAAAATTTGCTAAGGCTTGCTTTTTGTAGCTTTCTGCGATATATAGGGTATTTCAAAATGGGCAAATATTAATGCCCCGTTAGCTAGGCAACTGAATAGGGCTGGTCTTGTTATAAGGTATTTAATGGATATGCTTTGGCAATGAGGGTAATTGGGTGAGATAGTATAGAGTTTCTTGGCATCTAGACTACGAAAGCTATAGTCAAGCATATTTTCTTGATTGGAGAATATCTAGTTTTTAAACCTAGTAAGGTCTAACAAAGGTAGTAGAATATGTTCTCTTTACCCTCATAATTATTTTGCGCCAACATGGCACTAGGGGAATTATCAATAGCTACAATATACAAGATCAACAGGTTCCCTTTTACTGGTGCAACAAGTACTGGTGGATTGAATAGATCATTTTTAATTACTTCAAATATGTTTTGACATGTCTCATCCCATTTGAATGGAGCATCCTATTTCATCAAATGGGAGAATAGTTGACAACATCTAGAAAGATTAGAAATAAGTCACCTATTGTATGCTAATTTTCCATCACACTCCTTTGTACAGAGATTTCTTAGAGGTGGCATTTCTTAACTTTGATTTTGGTAGGGTCAACCTTGATCCATGTGTGAAGTATGATGAAACCAAGGAATTTTTTGAAGGTAACTCCAAATGCACATTTCAATAGCTTCATTTTAAGTTGGTGCTTATGGAACCTTTTCAAGGCATGTGATATGTTATTTAGTCTTTACCACAAGCTCATCCACATAATAGTCCACTTTTTCATGCAACATTCCTTCAAAATTTTGAATCATGAGACAGTGACAAATTGCCTTAGCATTTTTTAGGTAGAAGTGCGTAACTTTATAACAAAAAATCCCTTTCAGGGTGTGAAGTGCAATATGTTCCTTATTGTTGGGGCTCATCCATATTTGCTTATAACTAAATGATCCATCTATGAAGGAGAGGCTCTCATATCCCAAAGTTATTGGAAGCAGGAAATAATACATGGGGCAAACCATGTTCACCTCTCAGATATGGGAAGTTGGAAATGATCCACTAAGAAATCATTGACACAATTTTTGTTATTCAACTAGGATATTTGACCTCTTGAATAAACCCAACTTCAATAATCTTGTTCACTTGAACCTCAAATTGCAAGATCCAGTCTAGCTGAAACTGTTGCTTTGATTGTTTTAGTAGTTTTACTAAAGGGTTAATTAGTAGTTTGTATGTGGAAACCCTTAGAACATGTCCATGCAAACACATCCTTATGTTCCATCAGGAAATCACTTTATCATTTCCTATCTTCTAGAGTTAATTCCACATTAACAAAATTTGGACATGGGTAATGTTCCAAAATTGATTTCAACCAAATCATTGATAGTGGCATGTCCAAAATAAATGCTTCCTCAATATCTTATTTCTCAATTAGAATGACCGTGCTAATTGATAAGGTAGACACATCCCAATCCAACTTCTGCCTTGTGTACCCCATACAAATTTTAGAATTACCAATTTTTAATCTCCATGGTACAGCCATTGTGCTCAAGTTCGCTTCCATTTAATCATTATATATTATGATGGACAATGGAATGTATCATTGATAATGAGATCCAGATTTAGGAATATTCCTTTCAACGTGTCATAGCTTTTAAGGTATTGACTGGTGGTAAAGATATCTTATTTTCCCCAAGGACCACAAAAGTGGATAAAAATTGAGCGATCCTAGCCCTTTCCAAAAGTGGTAATGGCCTGGTGATCTCCCTTGATAGCTCTTTACCCTTGCTGTCTAGTCTCATATGCCCTTTAGTAGTAAGGCATACCAGTGGTTTGAAAACCTTGACAAGTTATATCTTGCCATCATAGCTTGACAATTTGAACTTTGCCCTGCTTATGTCATGAAGTTAAAAGTGTGCCTCGCTAGGTGCAACTCTAATTCCACAAACACATATGCATCTGTAATAACCTTAATTCTTCAATTCCACTTCTTGTTTTTGTTTTTTGTTTTTATAATGAAACACAAATTTGAAATTTCATGTTTTGAGTTTAGCCATTTGGAAGACACTTAGTTGACCCTCAAAATCTCAATATTCAATGTAAATGATGAGAGCTTTCCAACACACTAAGAACATGCAAAATGGAGATGGGGGCCCAAATACCCCAAAATTTTACAATATGGGGTGAAGGAAGTTGAAATTGATAAGGACACCTCCTTCACTTACTATTGTGCACTATGCATTAGTGGGAGCGACTAGACTCATGGGAGTTGGACTCACCTTATGGATCTCAACCCCAACGTGTCAGAGACTGGGAACCAGGGAAAAAAACTTGCTTTCCCCTGGGTCACCCCTCTCTCATTCTTCCTTCCTATCCAGTGTCTTCCCTCTGTCTTCCAATTGATCTTCCTGGTCAACCCTCTCACTTTCTATCAATCTTTCTCTGTTGTTGTTTCCACTCCAAGACTAGGATCCCACCAGCAATAGGAATTGATGTGATTATCTCTTTCTTACAAGTTTTTGCCTCTCTTCATTTCTTTATCTAGTAATCATAAATTAGATCTAATCATGATCAGCCAATCCCCCAAGAACTGACTCATTTTTGACAACCAAAAATGAAAAATCTGTCAAAATCTGGACAAAAAGAGAGGATTAATGATGAATATAAGCCAAACCGAAAAAAACCCACTTACCGACAATAGAATTAGGGCTGGACCTTTGGCTTTCACCTCCCATCTTGCTCTTCCAATTTAGTCTAACCTGATGTGATTGCTTGAGCTAGCTAGACGTGCTGGCATCCCTTTATTCTCCTCTTCCCTAGTTTTTGTCTTCAACAGTTGCACCCCCTTTTTCCTCCTTCCATAGTGGGAATCGACACAATAGCAGAGCTGATAGCCCCAACCCCCCATTTTCCCTTTCACTCATCCCCATCCCTTTCTTTTTTGGTGCCATTAATCCAGCATGACTGCCTGATCCAATCAGCCATGCTAGATTTTCTCCTCTCCCTTTCTTTCTCTCCACTAATGCTTGGTTTGTAGCAAATGCCAATGCACTTGTTTCTTCTTCTGCAATGGCTACTCTACATTGGTAACCCTTTCACATGTCTAACCTGTGAAGATCCCCCACAGGTTCAATTGTTGATCAAGATCTGATGTTGATTGGTAACCAGCACCTAGATCTGTGATCGATTTGACCATCCATCATCATCTACCCATTGATCTATCACCAAATATTAGATCTATCACTAATCGACAAATCCCCACAAGATCCAACCATTGATCGATCATTAGCAACTAGATCTATGACTAATTCAATAGTTCATCATGATTTAGCCATTAATTGATCACTAAATGCTAGATATGCAATTGATCCTCCCATTTGAGATGATTTAGTAGTCGATCAACCACTTAGAGCCTAGATCCGTAATCAATCTAAGTTCTCATTTGAATTAGACAGTAGATTTAGTATTAGATAATCTAATCTATGATCAATTCGATCCCCCACCTTGATTTGAATGTAGCTTAGTGATTAGACACCTAGATCTAGAATTGATATAAGCATTCACCTTGATCTAATAATAGATCTATCATCAAACCCCTAGAATAGTGACAGTTCTGGCCATTTTTCATGATATGACCATTGATTAATTATCTGACACCAGATCAATGAGATTGAACACTACATGTCTCTCTAATTTGTACTAGTTCCATAGTCAAAGTGATAGATCAGCAAATTTATGAGTCCCTATATACTAATCAGTAGTAGAGACACTGATCTGAACTATCCATTTACAGATCGATAAAGCAGATATGCAGATCAATCAATTAATAAATTGGGCTAAAGGAGGGACATAAGTCAACTGAGGATAAATGCCACACAAGGTAGGTGGATTAAGATTGTTGTGTTGAAAATTTTAAGATTTGATTGTGTATGATTTGATAAAAATGAGTTCATGCAGATGATAGTATACATGAGGAATGTCTTTAATTACAAAAAATTATGTTAACATGTAACAATCTAGTTGTTATCTCTTGAAACATTTTACTTCATTGAATTAGAAGTTGAATGATTAATTATGAACTTGAAATGATTGGTTTTCCTTAGTTGTAACATAAGGACGAGAGAGTTGTAGACTGGTCACCTTGGTTGGAACATACACCTACATTTAGTGGACATTGTAAAAATTTAAACATGCTTTGACCCTTGTACTTGCTATTGACATGTAAGAACTTTTAAACTTGATGTTTACAACATTTAAAATGTCCAAATAGCATGGAATTACATTGGTTACATCAGTAACAAAATAATGATTGTCGTATAGCTCCTAAGGTTTTGAACAATAGGAAGACCCAAGCAACTTGCTTGGAGATGTCATACTTTCAAACTAATATTTTAATACTAGTTTGATGATTGATCTCAATGTAAAAGAAAACTGAATGTACTGTGACTCATACTTGTAATCATGATTGGAAGTTGAGGGAAAGAATCTAAGGTTTTCATAACCAAGAGATAGAGAAACACTTATCTATAACCTTTAACTAGGATTACTTTAGCATAGTTATGCCACTACTTGTTGAGTATGTTTAGCTAATGATTTGTGTACTTTACACATCTTTGTATTCATTTGAAATTATCAACTTTCATTCTTGAAAAGGTGCACTTGATACTATGCATATCTCATGTTATGGCCCAGAAGGGCTACATGTTTATTGTTATTAATAAGGAGTTCAACATTGATTCTATTATGGTTCACTTAACTATATATGTTTTTGTACTTTGTTAAAGATCCATCTAGTATGATCATTGACCTTGGATGCTTTGTTGAATAATTGAAAACATGTGAAAGTTGCATTATCTTCTACAAGAGAGCTACTTGTCATAAGCATAGATAGAAGAGAGATCTCACAATAGATTATCATTTTATTTTATTTTTTGAAATAGATGTAACCTAGAAGATGTGGAGAATCAACCTCAACACTTGTAAACACCCTCACTGGTTCATCACAATAAGGGAATGCTAGTGAAGTTATCCAACTTTTGGTGCAATACCTAGGGTAATACCTGCAGAATTAACTACAATCAACACTCAATGGAGGCGTTAGTGCTCCAAGTGGACATGCCTGGCAGGGGAGACAACTTGTAGGATAGATTTAAGAATATTGCATTGCCATTCTCAAGAGAGGATGAGCCAAACATAGCTAAGACATGGGTGTTTGAGGTCGAGAAAGTCAATAGACACCCCTGAAGCAATGAAGGTAGTTATGGCTTCTTTTTTGATGATTGGGTAAAAAACATTTTGGTAGCAGATAATAGAGTGAGCTCATTTTGAAGGTGTCAAGGCTATCCCATGGGAAGAATTCAAGACTATTTTCTTTTAAAAATATGGTCCTCCTCATATTCAAAGGTAGAAGAAAAGAATTCTAGAGCTTGCAATAAGGTGGCATATCTGTGATTCAATATAAGAACAAGTTCACCAAATTTCGATGGTTGACACCAAATGTATGCATTATTAATGCTATAGTGACTGACAAGTTTGTTTATGGTTTTGACTTTTAACTTAAACAGCAAAGTCCTTGGCATTCAGCCTAGTACCATGGCTAGAGAGATGATTTCTATTTTTCAAAAGGACTAAAAGGGGTGCAAATAGAGAAAAAGGAAAAGAATGTCAGCACTGTCATATATTTTGCAAAGGAGAAGAGGCCTGTCCAGTCTTTCACATCTTAGCAACCACAAAAACATTAGTTCAGCAATCTTGAGAAGGCACCTAAGTCCAAACTATTGCCACAACATAGGAGGAACTATCTTGGAAGATCTTGCCATGTCATCAGCTTCAAATGTTATAAATGCAGAGAGGTTAGACACTACATTAAAGACTACTAGAAGGGGAAACAAAAGAGAAAATCTCAGATAGAATAGATTTCTATAAGCCAAGGACAAGTATTTGCCATCACTTTGGGGAAGGCATAGGCATCAAATGTTATGCTAGAATGTACACTTCTTGTTCATGATAAACTTCCCAAAGTTTTGTTTGATTTAGGTTCTACATACTCCTTAATATCATATAACTTTTCTTTATGTGTGAATAGACCAATATGGAATTTACAATTCTATCTAGATGTGATGAATTGGTTGGGTGAGTCCATATGTGCACAGAAATACCTTCAAGATATGTTAGTTATAAATTAGGAAAGATGTATGGATGTTAATTTAATCCTCTTGAATATGGAAAATTTTGACGCCCTCGTAGGAATGAATTTGTTGGCTTTATATTGCACAATGGTAGACAATCGTAAGAAGAAGGTCAACTTTGATGTTCCTAACGAAGTGGCAATCTCCTTTCAAGGGAGACAAGACTTTGTAGGATCATTTCTAATATGAAATTGGCTAAACACATTACTAGGGGATATTAGGCCTTTTTGCTAGAAATGAGGCTATAGAGGTCAACAAACCCAATCTCGAGGAGGTGAAAATAGACTGATAATTCACGAATGTATTTCTTGAGGATCTAGCAAGACTACCACCCAAAGAGGAGATAGACTTTACTATCAAGGTAATGGTTGGTATAGCTCCAATCTCCAATGCACGATGGCCACAACAAAACTAAAAGAGTTGAAAATTCAGTTGCATGAAAATCGAGAAAAAGGATTCATCAGCCCTAACGTGTGTGTATACCCTACTAATTAAGTTTATTCCATGATTTGATCTTAGATACTTTATGATGAGAGTTTATGCCCAGCTAAAGAAGTTATATTCTATGTCATTCATGAATAGATTTTTTGCCGCTATTTAGCTTGCTTTCACACTCAAATAGTAATATTCTAACATGAATTCATGACTGACCAAAGATATTGGTTAAATTAGTTTCCATGATCTATTAGAGACATTTTATAGCAGGATTCCTTATTGATGAAATTTTAGTTTGATTGTTAACATCTTCAAGTGCTATTTTAGTGAACTATTAAGGGTCTCATGATTGTTCCTTCTAGTATGTTAGCTGGTTGTGTTCATGGGTCAATTTCTATCATGGATCTGAGTATCTATTTTATGAGATTTAACTAAGATATACCTTGTAAAAGGCATTCCTTTGAATTTTAAAATGGATGCATCATTGCATGGTTTTAGCGCACTGAATGTTTAATGTATTGTCCCTTGGCTTTTAAATGAATCATGATAAGTATTTTAGCATGCTAATATATATTCTAAATTTGATTATGATTCATTTAGAAATCTAGAAAATTAATGTTTTTGAGTCACAATATAACCATTCAATCAAATGATTTTAGTATATTTATTTTGAAACAATTTAACACCATTTCTAGGATGATTTTTAGAGTGTAAAACAAGTCCTATAAATTTAGATTTTTGAATGGAAAAATCATGTTTTACAAACCATGATTTTGAAATCACAAAGTTAGTATTTGTGAGGTTCACTTTTAGCGCATTGCTAAACTATTATAAATCATAATTAAAAAAAAAAAAACCAAAGTAAGCTGTTTTCAAGTATATTATTATGTCTTAAAAATGGCAAATTTTGAACTTGGCTTTGATGCTAAGTATTTTCATTTTTGGCATAAAATGTTGCCTTGACTTTGACATTTTCAAAACAGTTCATTGTTATTTAATTTAGCTTTGAAAAGAGCTATTGTTCAATTGTACATTTTGAAAAGTGCACGATGAGTTTTGTGTGAGAGCTTTTGCAAAATAGATATAGGTACAGTGATACCCAGGATTTCATGTTTGAGACAAGCATATCAACCTGATGGTGCTATGTGTTGATGTTTTTCGCAAGTGCACGGGCAATTGTGTATAGCAAATGCAAGTACAGGTTGATCCCACAGGGACGCGCTTTAAAATTTTAGAGTTTTTAATAAAATTTAATTATTTAAAATTCAAATTAATTGACAAAAATTAACTGAAAGAAATCAGACTTCAACTTCAAGTTAATAGAAAAATTCTAGAGGTCTAATTCTAGAAAGAAAGAAAAAATAGAAACAACAAAACCTTAACTAAACTAAAACTAGAAGAAATTAAGAAAAATCTAATTCTCTATCTTAAGTGTTGTCCAATGTCTTCACTTCGGGTATCCCAAATTTTGATCAACCTTCATCACTATATTCAACATATCCTGGATTAATGATCTGACGGAGAGATTTGTCAGATTCTTCAAATATTTTAGAGATCTAATCTAATTAAAGAATTTAAGATTTAATGGCTTAGTTCTATTTTCATAACCCAATTTGAAGATCAGGAACAACAATTCAATAGGAAACTATCCTAAAAACAAGTTCTAAAAATTAATTGAAATTCTGAATTAAAACAGACAAGAAATTAGAAGTTTTCCATGGTTAAACCAAAACCTTTGATTGAGTTAAACAGTAATGGAATAACATAGAAAGCAAATTACTCAAAACGGAATAACATAAAACATGGAGAGTAACAGAAACAGAACATGAAATGTAAATTGAATTATTCTTACAAGGGAAAATTTGGAATTTTTCTCGAAACTTCCCAACTTTCGTAAAACAAAGTTTGTTGGAGGAGATGGGGATGTCGGAGCCTGCTGTTTATGCGGAGATGTTGGATCGTCTAGAGCAGAGCCGGGTGATCTGGTCTTCTGTGCATCGTCAACTGGCCGGTGGTTGCTCTTCTGGTGAGAAAAACAACGACGCCCTTTCTGGGCATCATCTGGAATAGAGCCGGTGAAGATGATGGAGAGTAGAGGAGGAAGGGAAGAGGGGACAAGTGCGATGTGGGGTGGTTGGGCTGGAGAGATGGGTTCGTGCCTGGAGAGCTATGGTGTCGCACTGTCAGGCTGGAATCACCTAGCTAGTGAAGCTCGTCCAGTGAAAAAAAAAAAAAAAAAAAAAAAAAGACAATGCCCTTTCTGGTAATCAGATGAACAGAGGGGAGAGGTATGGGGCGTCTTTGGTCTAGGCATGCAACTAGTGGTAGCTCGTCCAATGAGGTGGATGAAGAGGGCCATGGAGATGGGCTGGGGGGAGAAGGTGGTGCCAAGAAAATAACACTCCAAATAAAACTCCAAAAACTCTCCAAAACGCCATACGTTCCTCCTCTTTATAAGTTTTTTATCTTCCTAATTTTCCTCCTTTCCTTTAAGATTTAGTTTCCTATTAGGAAACGTCCTCTTCTTCCTATTTAGGACTCTTCTTCCAAATTGGGACTCCTCTTCCAAATTAGGATGCCTTCTTCTTTTAGGAACCCATAATCTCTTGCCTTATTGATGTACACCATTGAGTTTGAATCTAAGTCATCCAACCCTTCTTTAGTTGATATGCAAAACCAAAGACTAGATTAGAGTTATCTAAACCATACATTAAGCATCCACTTAGCTCAATTGATCATTTGACCGCTAATTTTGATAATTTATGGTTGGATGGTTAATTTGAACTAATTTTTATATTTTCTCCAAAAATTTACTAAATTGATGAGTTAGATGGTCAAATTAAATACTAAACTAGGGATCTTTTAGCCAATATTAAACAATTAACACTATGCCAGGAGTATAGATTGGCCACACGGTTTCCAACCACAAGGGGTAGTAAGTACTTATGTCCAAAGAGTGGCACATTTTTTATTGTGGTAGTTGCAGCCCACTTCCAATGAATATAAGTAGGCCCTATTATAGATGCAGTGAAAGTCCATCTCAAGTTGGCAACCACACAATTCAATCGAGCTACTTCTTAAAATAGTTATGATCTCACAAGATTTTGTTTTTGATGCTGGTTCAAAAGATGAACCTAGATTATGGTCACTAGATGAGTACTTATGACTAGATTAGCAAACATTGCCAATGACAATTGGAAACTCTATAACAAGAAGAGAGTGCCTGAATCGAAATTTTAATATTACTATTTTGATGATTTTCTATGCATTATGATTTAACTTGAATTGTCAAGTTGTTATATTTATCCTTTATATACAGAGATACATTTTAATAGAATGTTTTGATGCAATACATGGAACAATTAATAGAAAGTTGGTTGTTTGATTTGCTTGCATTAAACATGTTTCCAAAGCATTTGAGTTTACTTATTTACTATAATTTCGTAGTTTTTGAGTTTATAATTTTACCTCTTTCTATTGGACATACCCTATATACCCAACCTACCAACAATATTGTAGATTACCTCAAAAAGCTTAGGAGCAAGGACTAAGAGACCCTAAAGATCAGAAGCTTAACAAAAAGGTAAGGCACTAGACCAGTTAGAATTTATATTCTGTATTTATTTTTGCTGACTACTGATGTATTCAAGCACTAAGTACTGGATATTATTTGTTGAGCTTTATATTTATAATTGGATATGATTTGATAAAATCTTGAAAATATTTTTAAAAAATTAAATGAATTGTCATGGGACTCAAATGTGAGTCTATTGTTTTCCATAAGTATGTTTAGAATGAATAATTCTCAGGTATTTTTGAAAATAATTTTACGAAAAGGATTCTTCTATGTGATGCTTTCTCTAAAGGAATTCTCAAAGTAGGGATCACCCCTTTCATAATGAATTTAAGATGTTAAAATTGTGTTTCAAAAAACCCAGTCATTACATATATCCAATCTATTTAGATATGGATTCACGAGAAGATTAGAATTGATCTGTCAATTCGTTGTGCTAGCTCTACTCAAAAGCATGGGAAGAGCGCACACCTTCTTTTTCTCAATCTTTTAGAAGATCTAAGTTGTTCATCATGTTCAACATAAAAAAAGTAGATAAACCATAGAAATCAATTAATTTAGATGATGCTAACAACTTGTTTTGCATTTTTGAAAAGTTTCTAAACATCAAAGCTCTTGGCTTACAACAAAAAGGAACATAGACTGAAATAATCCAAATGGGCATGCAATTTCATATTTAGCTTATCTAAGCTAATCCAAAATATGATGAATGGCTTGCATATATATATATATATATATATATATATATAACCTTATATGCATAACAATGGGTGACATGGACTCCTTCCACAATTTTGTAAGTGGACATCCAACCAAGACTCATAGTATAGATAATTAAAAAAAAAAAAAAGAAGTAAATCTCAAACAACCAGGCTACATTGATTGACAAATATGGCCTTCAAAATATTGTCTTTCTTAGCTTAATGAGTATGGAATTTTCGCATCTGGTCTCATTCTTCAACCTTTTTATTAGACTAAAGATGGCCATAAGTTTTCACCAATTCTTCACACACACACACACACACACACACACACACAAGCTTCCACCACTTATAGCAACTACAGTCTCCAGTAATTTATCTTCTAGCTGAAGTTTGAAAAATGGTAGTTTCAATTTCATCAAATCATCCTTTGGTCTCACAGACATGTAAGATGCAAAATGAAAACCAATGTCATAAAGTTAGATAAACAAGCTGGACCAACAAAGGGGACTCTAGGGAAAAATGGGACACCTCAAAGTAACTGCTGACAACATTCCTCCATGGGAAATGTTCCCAACATGGTTTTAAGAGAAATATTCTCACATTGAGCAGTGTTGTTTCTAACATACCATACTGGTTGGTATTCCAATATATGCTATACCAGTCAAAGAAAAAAGTATCAAATAGCTTATCGGTCAAATACCAATCAAATATTGAAATACCTAGCATTTCATCTAGTAAGTTGTGGGCATGGTCTTTTTCCACAAAAGCAAACATAAATTTTATTTTTTATTGAAAGGGTAAGTATAATCAAGCTAATGAAGGATTAAAGTGTAAAATCATCCTCCCAATAGGAAGGATTTTTAGCTGTAAACATACTCAAATTTGGGGAATTTTCAACAAAATAATACCATACTTGTTGCAAACGGAAGGCATTAGCCTATTATAGATACAAAGAGAACAGATCCACACCACTGGCTTTGGGAGTAGGAAGAATGGTGATCTAATGGATGACTATTTTATTTTATTTTTGTTTTAGTTATATTTTACTTTTTGAGTTACAAATCATTAAGGAAATTATTATAATGTCATTAGTAGAAATAAACACTAAGCATATGATTTATTTTAAGCTTAACAAAATTTTAGACTTTGTTAAAAGTTAGAACTTATATATTAGCTATAAATTGATAGTAATTTAAACTTATAATTGTTATATATGAAACTATATAATTTTCTTACTTTTAAATTTTTTTAAAATAATTCTTAATTTTTGTTTATTTTTTATTTTTTTAGTTCAAAATATTAAGGGTGCATTATATGCCACTAGCATATACCATTCTGAACTAAGGCTAGTATGGTAACTAGTATAACATTGACAACACTACATGAGACTCCCCCAACAAGTACAATTAATTTCAAATTCTAACATCAGTGTTGCTTGTATTATAGATGTGGTATGGAATAGAAACCTCTTCCATTGGATAATTAATATTGATGTGGATATGGATCCCAATAAGAGTCCACTTGGCATCAAGACACTAATTGCATTTTAATGTTGGCTTAGTACATTAACAAAATTTTCAAAATAATGAACATGTTCTTTACTAGATAACAACTACGATCATTGATTAATTTTGACATCCAAAGGAGCTAGCTTAAACTTGAGCCATATTTATAAGTACATTGAACTCACAGTTGGGTGCAAATAATTGCATTCTTTGTGGACTCCCTAACTCAACGACCTTCTTGAAAATATTTGACTGCTACAATTTGATATAGTCATACTCTTTGTCAAAATATGTTCTCTTATGCATTTCTACATAAATTAAAGAAGTAACAGGAATTTTACTATCTTCATGAATATAATCTACTTCATATAAATAATCTAATTTATTGGAAGAAACAGATTATAAGAACTTAAAAGAAGAAGAAGAAGGCAACAATTGATGAGAGGGTTCTATGAATCATAAGAATTTCTACTCTCGCATTTAATTCTCATCAACCAAAGACTTCCGATGTTCACTATTAAGCTTTTGAAAAAGATAGAATTTTATAGCATCTTTCACTAGGTATATCTTGAGACAAAACATAGCCTAATCTTGGCACAAACAGTCTCCTTGACCTCATATGTGAATAGAATAACCAGATAAACATAAAAAAGGAAAAAAAATAATATTTGTTTAGGAAATCATTGAACTTTATGATAATAAAATATTTCTTTAGAGATCTGTTTAGAAAATTCACCCAATCCTGCTATAGTATTTCATTCCAAAACTTGTTGAACCAAGGGCTGTTGAGATTCCAGAATATGTAAATATCAAGCTCGAACAATGCTTCCATATGATCTTCATTTAATAAGTATCATAAATAATAATAATGAAGGGCTATCCACTATGTATACCAGAAATTTAAAGTAAATGAATGATCAAGATATGGCCAAGAGATTAACTAATGGAGGGTTTTCTCTTTTCAGTGGTCATAGAAGGAGCTTAAAAGTCTCTTAACTCCTTTGTGGATGTAATATTGACCAATGGCTTATCTGATTTTTTTTATAATTATTCTATTGTTTCTGAATATCAATGGATGGTTCAGGAGGTTTTACTGGTTGGAGAGGGTAAACATACAATGGAGCTACTAGAATGGGAGAAGTATTTGCTATCTTATTTTTGCTGAAGAGAAAATCAGCTAGGACGTTGCTTTTACAAGTAATGTGTTTGACTTCCAGGGACCACTATAAGAACCAATTTGCTTACCTAAGTAATTGTGGTTCTGGTAACATCTTCTACTTGAATGTTAGCATCTTAGAAAAAGATGACATATCTATATCTACTAAGAAGGTGCGACCAATGATATGGAATTGGAACTTCTCTATTCCATTTTTTCACTACTAGTATCTCCTTGAAAGTTAAGTGATAATGTAGCTGAGTTGACTTGAATGACCACTTTTGTATCCATAAATATTTCTTTTCCCTTCCTTTTCTTCAAAAAGTATGGTTCCCCAATATCATCACTGGCAACTATTTTAGAAAATTCTTTTTCATATGCTAGAAATTTGTAATGGTTTAAGATGATCAGACAATTTTTTCAATGCTTGAAAAGTTGTTGTATGTCTAGTAGACCATAGAGGAGGATCCTTCTTCAATAATTGAGAGAGAATATTTCTGTGACCTGCAACTTTAGGAATGAAATTTTCCATATAACTGACTATTCTCAAAAATTATTGTATGATTTTCACTAAAGATAATTTGTTTGAAAATTCTTTAAGATGTGTGCCAATGTGTGGTTATAGTTGATACTTTCCATCTAAAATTGTCATTCCAAGAAAATCAATCTTTGTTTGACCAATGAGCATCTTTTTCTTCGAGGGCTTAATATATGGAAAACTATTTGAGAAATTATCCATGTGAATCCACATTTGGAGAAAATGGTAAGATGCCATCAATATAAATCAAAGAATTGGCCAATAAGGGTTTGAAGACGGTGATCATAGCTTTCTCAAATTGTGAAGGAGCATTCTTGAGTCCAAATGGCATAACAGTCCATTGTAAATGGTGATTTGGAATGCAAAATGTTATTTTTGGACGTTCATGAGGATGAAATCCTATTTGCCAAAATCCTGCTTTGAGATCAAATTTGGAGAAAAAATTTTCATTAGAAAGATGTTGAAAGAGACTATGTTTTTTGGGAAGAGAAAAATTGTCATATGTAAGAAAATGGTTCAAGGGTTGGTAATCAATAACAAACCTAAGTTTTCCTCTGATTTGTTCAGCTTTGTTATTAAAATAAAAGGCTTCGCACGCCCATAAAGAAGATGTGGGTTTAATGAGACCTTGGGATTGTAATTAAGATAGTTCTTAAATGGCTAGAACAAGGTGCAAGAAGATTCATTCCTCTGTGACCAGCTTTTGTAGGATTAATACCCTCATTTTTCCCTAATGGAAGAGAGACAAAGAATGATGGATTAGTCTAGAGAAGTGATGAACATTTTGTGAGAAATTCTTTGTGATTTTCTACACAACAATCTCTAACTAATTAAGATTTTACGAAGCCAAAGGTATCTATGAAGTGAAGGTTTGGGATTTAAGACCAAGTAAGAAAGTTTTGCTTATGGGAAAGACCTTTCTCTGACCAACGAAGGTTGAGAAATATGTGAAAAATGTCAAAACCAATGATTAAGTATGGGTTTGTTAAATTTTTTAATGGTAAGTTAAGGAAAGACTTTGATGAGCATGGGTTTGCTAATTTTGTTAATGGTGAATATTTTCATTAGTGACTTTCAAATCTTAGCTATGGGGACACCAAAAAATTTTAGAAAGGATTTTGGGGTTGAAAATGGTTGTTGATGTACCTGTGTCAAAAACTGCAATGACAGGGATAGATTTAGGATATGAATAATTAAGAAGGTAGACTTAGGCTATTGGTGTTGGTTGGTTTGAGGAATACAAAAGGTCTAAGAGAGATGGAGAAATTGAAGTGAAAAATAATTCCTCAATTTCAGAAGTTGCAAACTACTCATAAGAGCTTTCAGAATCACTTTTACTGTTAGTATAACCAATAGTTAATAGTGTTTTGGCGAGTATTTTTTATCAAAAGAAAACATAGATTCAACATCTAAAAAGTTTGTATCCGCATATACTGATACCTGCTGAAGAAGTTTGATACTCTTCCTTTTCTTTTGAACATTGTTTTGTAAAGTGCCTTGATTTGTCACAAACATAGCACTTGTTTCTAGACTTTCCTATAATTTTTTTTTATTTTAAATATTGTCATTTTCTTCTTTTCTGAACTTTGACTTGTGACAATACTCCTCTAGATTTTTGTAAAACTTTCTCCTGTGAAATTTCTTCTCGGAGCTAAACTAACAATCTTTCTCTTTTTTGTGTTTGATAGAAGATCTAGCCTCTCACATGCTATTCCAATCTTTTTATCTGCTTTTCCCATTTCTATAAGAAATTTTCTTTGATTGCATAACCCCTGCAAAGCAAGTTAAGTATGCTACCAGATAACTCCTAAAGATGATTCTTGAAGATATAACTGTATATTTTCCATTAGTTTGTGAGTTTCAGTTCCAAGGGGTTCAGGTAATGAGTTGAGAAATACCTGTTTAAGGTTAACATCGTCCATATCATTGATGGTATAATATCTCTGAGACATCTTGTCAAAATGTTTTTCTAGATCTTTGATCTTGAATGAATAGCATTTCATCTTCAAGTATTCATCTATATATGATTATGTTTACTAATGCAGAGATCCAGCAAATTCTGTTTGCAAATAGCTAAATAATCCTTTAAGAGAAGGACATTAAAAAACTTATAATTGGAAGTATTCTCGAAATGAAATTCACCAATCCCTTAATCTACCTGTGAACCTTGGGATGAGGCTTTTTATGACCTCTACAACCAAGCATTAATTTCTATGATTCTTTCATGTAATTACAAAGGAGAAACATCATCAATTGTAAATAACTTTTCGATATCCATTGCTGGAAGAACATAAAATGCTTCTAGAGAATCTAGAGGTTCTTCAATCATAGGTTCTTCATAAGGTTTTCTGTCAATAGTGTCTTGTATAAAAGCATTAGGAATGATGTCTAGGTCTGACTTAAGGAATTCTAAAGAAGTGTCTAAGATGAAGGTTTCTTAGGACAATTTAAGAATTAAAGGTGTAGGTTTAGAAAGATTTTTATAAATCTTTCAATGACATTAAAGCTCCCAAGAGGAAGCATTTCTATTGGCGGAGGTTCTAAAGTGCCTACAATTGGATTAGGAGGGTTTGGTGGAGATGTTGATGAAGATAATTTGGTACAGGTTGATGGAATAGATAGTTTTTATTTTTGTTTTTGTGGATTTAGTCTTAGAACTAACTTGTGCATTTTTGTGAAGATATCTTCTCTGAAGGGTTGAAAGAGCTTTGTACACCTCATAAGGGATGTACTTGGAGAGGTTGACATTTTTGTAGAGAGAAAAATTATGTTCCTTAGAGAGGTAGTAGCATGTTTGGATAACTACATTGGGTAATGGATGGAAAGAGAGGTTGTTGTGAGGTAGGATGGATTTTTTATGGTAGACTAAACATTGAGTCATTTGTACCTTAGATGCTTCTTTTTTCTGGGATGCTTCAATGGATCTGAGTTGAGCTTGTAAGAACGTTTTTTCTGCTTCTTTCTCTCTAAGCAATCTACTTCTAAGAGAGAATTCTTTAATTCATATGACAAAAGTGTAGCATTCTTTGTAAAGAGTTTCTATCTTTCCTCTTAATTCAAGAATAAGAGTGTCCATTAAATATAGCTTCTAAGTGACTATAATAGATAAAGCCTTTTAATTTTCTAGGATTTCTTGAAGGACTTTATTCTGTGCTCTTGTATTTTCTTATTGTCAATCATGACTGCTTCTACTACTGAGATTTTCTTTAGATATCCTTTTGCATTTCTTTTTCTAGAAATTGTTTATTTTCCAAGCATGAGTTGTGTTCTACTATGAATAATTACATTCTGAGAATGGAGGAAATTCTAGTGAAGTCATCATATTGATTTATAGAGCTTTTGATGGTTACGGGTTCTTTTATTTTCAAATTTGACAAGGTTTTGATAATGATTTTAGTGGATGAGAATTTTCTAGGTTATCAATGAGGGACAACACCTTTTGATAATATTTGGTAAAGGTGTCTAAGCTTGAGAAGGTAAAGTTGTGGTAGAAGATGATTCTAGTGAGGTTTATTTTGAAAAGATTTGGCAAGAGTGTCACCATTGGGATAGATGGCAGTCCCGGTGCACGAAGCTCCCCCCTATGCGGGGTCCAGGGAAGGGGTGGACCATTGGGATAGATGGCATAATAATCAAATTCACCAAATGATTCTCCAAGAGTTCCAATGGTTAAATCACTAGTCTCATATCCTTAAGTTTTTGTTGAAAAGATTTTTTCTTCTTTTTTTCTCCCTTTGTCTTCTATTAGATATCCTACATATATGTCTTGTTTGTAGATCTTTGCTTTGGAAGATTGGTTTTCCTTAACTATTAAAGAATATAATGTGAATGAGATCATGCATATATGATGGGAATTCAATAAGGTTGAATTCTATATGATAGACATTTAAAGTATTTGAAGAGGAAGACTCTTGAGAATCTTTAATGAACTTGGTTCTACAAGGCTATCTCCTCCCCTAGTAAAGATTGGAGTAGATGACTAAATTAGTTGAGATTCTTAATAAATCTTTTCAAACTTTGCAATCCACTTTACAATTTCTTCAATTCTACATAAGATAACTGCATTGGAACATAAGTACAAGTTGGTCTTGTATCTTGATCAATTTGGATGAAGAAGGCACGATTTGTCTTTGCATAATCTGAAGTTGCAAAATCAAATGCATGATTTTGCAACCTGTATATAATATGGCAGTAGAGAGTTGCTGCAACTGTTGATTTGTGTTCCCAAGATTTGAATTTGAACTTTCAATACATCAAAAAGATGAGCATCTCTAATTAACATATTGAAGTCTGAAAAAAAGTCATCAAAACAATACCAGCATTTAAAATTGTTGGAACTATACCAATAAGGAATGTTGATATTCTTTGAAACAAAAATCAAGTAATACAATCCTAGAGACAACCAAAAGACCTTTTCTACCATGAAAAGTACAAACAAGTTTAATAGCACTAAAATGAAAATGTATAAATCCTTAGTGTTTACATATTGGAAGTAAGTCACAAGAAATGCCTAGAGTGATGAAACTTTTAGATTCATTGATTAGGATAGGAAACTAATCAAACTTGAAAGCTTGAACATATTCTTGACTAAGATTGATTGTCTTTTACCTATTAATTTTTTATGAACTTTTTGGCTGAAAAACTAGATGGCTTATCAAAGGCTGACAATCTCTAATTAATTGTGATTTTATGGAGTCAAACGTTATAGGGTAAAGATTTGAGATTTAACACCAAGTAAAAACGTTTTGCTTATAGGAAAGACCATTCTGTTTGCAACCATGGTTAGAGAAAGGTCTTTCTACGTAATGAAGTTAGATCTAATTAGTGCCAACAAAACAAATAAGCAAATTGAATCTGATCTAGGTACATACGTATTAAGGTTTTTTATGAGCGTCTTGCAGACCCAAAAACCCCAATCTATATCCAAACCGTTGTGTATCACAAATCTAAAGATTATTTATCCCATATAAGTCTCGTAGTATTATAGATGTTGACTTCCTTTAAAAGTTCTAAACCATTAATTTCGTTTAGAATGCCTTAAAAAGGCCTGGTACAAAATTTCAAGTAGAGCAATTCCTTTAAAAAGAAAAAAAAAGTTATTGAAACTGAAAATTAGAGCCACTAATTTATTTTATTTTTTTCAGAAGAATTAAACAAGTGGTTAAGATTATACAAAGCAACGATTTTTCATGGTCACCTATTTTTAAGGACGCCCAACAAAATTAACGATTTAGATCGTTCAAAAGAAATCAGCGTTCACAGTTATATCATTTTCCAATTTAATTTTCCAAAATACCCTTTTAAACAAACATCCACTGATATATGCGGATAAATATCCATGCATATTGCAGATTTAACCATTCAGATTGATTCAAGCCATTTGTATCCATCCATCGAATTTATCATATTCGTATCCGCAGATTTTTATTCGTATTGCCTGCTCTAGAGCCAAGGGAAAAGTATGGAAGTAAACTTAAGGAATGTTGGAAAGGTCGGATAAGCTGGGAAAGGAAATACACATCAAACTGGATTTCCAGGTTCATCAGCACATCTGGGACACGACGAAGAAATAGGTTTCGATGGGACAACCTACAAAGGCCAACCGAAGCCAAAAAAAGGGAAAAAATTCCGTGGGCCACATAGAAGGCATCAGTTCTAAATTTGCTAGGCAGGTGAACCAGAGCTTGAGTTCCTGCTGGGCTCCGAGAAGATTGGGCGGCCAATGACGCGCTCCACAATGCAAGAACCTTGTTCAACTAAACTTCCAGAAGGTTGCAATACTGCTGCAAACAACTTTGAGCAAAGAAGTTACTGAAATAGAAAGAGAGAATGTTAAAACAGATATTCTATATCGAGCAAACTAAAGTTTTCATACATCGGAGAAAGTTATCAAATGCATAGGTTACAAGCAAGGATCACAAGCATCAAGTATCTAACGTTACCATTACAAATTAGTGGATAAAGTAAGCCACAGGTCAACAGGATTTATGAATGGCTCTGAATGATTAGCTTTGCAGTGCATTTTTGTCAAGAATATGGAAGTACGAACAGAAGTAAAAGCATACAGGCAAAGGTCTTCAACGATACCCAGACACTAATAACATTGCTAGCAGGCTTATGAACCTTACTTTCTTCCACCGCCATTTCTAGCCGAGCTCCTATTGTACAGCATCGGAAACACAAATGGATGGAAGCTGCTTGAATCACATCCAGACCATGAATTTTTGTTGGTTAAGGTAATCGCAGCTCCCTCAAAGGAACCATACCAAAGGAACATTACCACAAAGTCATCTGGAACCCTTATGCAGCTTAAATCCAAAAACCTTAGGCACATAATTTTGGACTGGCTTCGAAGGCCTTGCAGAAGGATAGGTCATCAAGTATAGGTGTGGAAATGTTGTGCCAATGTAAGCACCATCCATGTCTGAACAAAAATGTCAAGAAGAGAACAGACAAGCGTGAGGTAATTCTGAATTGCATATATGATGTTAGTACAAATGTCACTGTACATCTGAAGCATAAACTATGAGCCATAATTTTTCCAACCGGTTTCCTCTCTTTTTTCCTTTTTCTGTGGTCAAGTGAAACACGTGATTTAAAAAAATATAAATAAATAAAGTTTTTTTTTTTTTTTGGTTAAAGGAGAGTGAGATTGTCCAAACAGGTCGAGAGAGAGGAAAGAATTAGCCAATCGATTTGCGGTCAATCTTAAAATGTTTTTGATTCATAAGAAAAATGAAGTAGCTAATTAATTTGTCAAATCAGATCATAGAAACCACTACGAACTTAACAAACATATAAGCTATAATGGAATCAGTACAAGTTACACAAAAAAAACCCTTTCATTTTCGGAAAGCCATCATGGAAATTTACAGATGCCACAAGAAATACTGCAGATAACACAATGTGAAACCCATTTACAGAATGCTTTTCAAGGATGGTACATATAATACTGGCAAATTTTGTTCAGAGCAAAGAGAAGACAGGTGAAAATCAAGTTTATACCGCTGATGGTAAAGTGACATGTACAGGTGTTCATGAAGAAAAGCTGGTAAGCCTTCACGCATACCAGATAATGAGGAAACAACTGAATAATCCACTCTAGAGCAAGATGAAAACAATAGCACATCTGTCAGAATAAGATTAATAGGTTCAGTTCATTACTGGATCCCATACTCCATCAGGAATCCATGGGTAGGTTCGGTTCATCCTTGGATCCCATACTTCATCAGGAATCAGCAATAAAGTGTGTCCTGAGTAATAAACTTCATTTATGGAGTTCTTTCCTACAGAAACGTACAGTATAGAACCAAGTAGAAGTGCAGGATCAAAAGTTTTTGAAAAAAAGTCACCTTCATGAACATTGGGAGTCAATTGGACATCTAGCACATGATGTTCAAGTGGGAGATGCTGGCTCTTGTGGCCATCAATCATTGATCAAAAATTGATGAATAGATAGTGTAATAACCACAATTAACATACTAGTGATCTTTACATTTTATTTATTTTTTTTAATGTTGGATACATCCCTGAGCAGCCTCAAAAGATCTTGTACACCTTTGCAGTATTAAGACTTGACTACTTCCCTAGAATTGTGCATTAGCAATTATCTGAGGGCAAAGATTCTGCCATAACAAATGAAAACTTGGTCAGGCAGCTTTTGAGGGATACATGATGATGATGACACTGTGAACATTACTCATTTATATAGAAAGTCAGAGAATTGCAAACTGGCAAATGGTATTTAGTTGATGACGCTTCAGAAAGTGTACATAGAGGAGATATAAAGAGAGAGATATCCCTATCAAAGGTCCTACTACTAGGGGTGATGGAGATACAAAATCATCTCATGTAAAAACATGGTGTTCTTTGAGGCATGTTAATTCCTAGTTGTGATCCATATATACTCTTCCCTTACTCATAGCATAATTTTATATCGATGAGCTTCACCAGAAAAAAGAAACACACACATCTAAGTTCAGGTTACAGCTTCATATAGGAAAGCCCTTGGAAGACAAGGGTATCATCTACATACCAAAAAAGGGGAATCAATATGTCAAAGGATTGCTTAGAAAATCCCCAAAGAGGCCACAGCTAGATTCCAGTCATTGTTCAAAGAACCAGGAAGAAGAACCTTTTGACTATGACCCTCATACCATAATTTTGCTCAGGGTATCTACATTGCTAAAAGAACCTTTTGACTATCTAAAAGTTTGGAAGAAAAAGAATGTATTCTTCTATTTATCATTAGAGAAAAAAATTACACTAATATATATAGGGAAGCATGGCAACAGACCTGCCATTGATTCCCACGGATTAGGCTAAATGAAATCCCTTAAAATAAGGGTCAAACTAGGAATAAAAGGAAAGGAGATTTTCATGTTCAAATCTGATCCTAATCTCCATTATTTATGGAAACAAACTAAGATAAGATCAAAACTAATCCCTAGAAACTAAGAACTAATATTGAGAGAGTTTCCTAACATATCCGACACTTCCCCTCAAGTTGGAGTGTAGATGTCTATCATGCCCAACTTGCTGATGAAGAACTCATAGTTAGGTTTGAAATGTCCCTTTGTAAGAATATCAGCTATTTGTTGTGAAGTTGGAACAAATGGCAAGCAAATATCTCCTGCTTCAATTTTCTCCTTTATAAAATACCTGTCAACCTCAACGTGCTTTGTTCTGTTGTGTTGAACAGGATTGTGAGCAATGCTGATAGCCGCCTTGTTGTCACAATACAACTTCATTGGCATGGTCACAGTTCGCTTTAGCTCTTCCAAAACTTGTTTTAGCCATATCATCTCGCAGACTCCATGAGCCATTGATCTATATTCTACTTCTGCACTATTCCTGGCAATAACACTTTGTTTCTTACTTCTCCACGTCACTAAGTTTTCCCACACAAAGGTACAATAACTCAATGTTGATTTCCTATCAGTGACTGAACCTGCCCAATCTACATCTGTATATACCTCAATGCTCCGTTGTTCATTTTCTTTTAAAAATAAACCTTTTCCTAGAGAACTCTTCAAGTACCTCAGAATTTGATACACAACTTCAAGGTGTTCTTCATGAGGGGAATGCATGAACTGACTCACAAGGCTTACTACAAAAGCAATATCAGGACGCGTGTGGGACAAGTAAATGAGCTTACCAACCAACCTTTGGTATCGAGATATGTCCACGGGATCACCTTTACTATCTCCAAGTCTTTGGTTGGGATCAATTGGAGTTTCTGTAGGACGGCAGCCACTCATTGCCATTTCTTTGAGAAGACCAAGGATGTATTTCCTTTGTGAGACAACAATCCCTTTCTTTGATCAAACAAGCTCCATTCTAAGAAAATATCTTAGTGGTCCCAAGTCCTCAATTTCAAACTCAGATACAAGACACCTTTTCAACCATTTCATTTCAGCTGTATCATCCCCAATTAAGATAATATCGTCAACATACAGAATGAGAATAGCTATTCTCCCATCAGTTGAGTGTCTTGTTAACATTGTATAATCAATTTGCCCCTGAACATATTTCTGACCCTTTACAAACTAAGTAAATCTTTCAAACTAGGCTCTTGATGATTGTTTCAATCCATATAAGGATTTCTTTAGTTTGCATACTTTTGAGCCAAACTTCCTATCAAAACCCAGTGGTGGGTCCATGTAGACTTCCTCCTCCAAGTCTCCATTAAGGAACGCATTCTTCACATCCAATTGCTATATGGGTCAATCAAGATCGGTTGCAATTGACAAAAATCTTCTAACAATGTTCAGTTTGGCAACAAGCGTAAAGGTTTCAAGGTAGTCAATACCGTATGTTTGAGTGAAGCCTTTGGCCACCAAACGAGCCTTGTATTGCTCAAGCGATCCATCTGACTTGTGTTTAGTTGTGAACACCCATTTGCATCCAACCATTCTCTTCTCTCTCAACAAATCCACAAGCCCCCATGTTTTTTTTTTTTTCAAGGGCCTTCATCTATTCAAGAATAGCCTCCTACCACTCCAGAATCTGTAAAGCATCCTGTATAGTCTTTGGTATTTCCACAGAAGACAATTGTAAAGTAAAGGCAAAGAAAGTAGGGGATAAATTTTTGTAAGAGACAAAATTGGACATGGGATGTTTAGTACAAGCTCTAACACCCTTTCGATTAGCAATAGGAATACTAAGATCAAAAGAGCTGGACTCGGAATGAATAGACTTGGAATAAGGTGAATTTGTTTGAATAGGTTCAGAGGAAGAATTACCTAATGACTTGGTAGAGTTTAGATCAGCCTTTAGTTTGGACTCTTGACTTTGCTGAGGAGCATTGGTCTCATTGCCTTGAATTTGGTTCCTCCTTGAGTAGACCAGAAGTTCTTTAGTACCTATTTTTTCATTGCTAGTTTTGTTAAAGTTATGATATAGCTCTATTGGATTCAGACCTAGGCTTTCATCAATTAAAACACAAGGTTCTAGAGGTTTAAAAACGTTAGGTCCATCAAGAATCAATGTGGCAGTGTTTTCTCTTTGAAAAACATCTAAGTAATTTGAATCTTTCATAGGTGTCTCCCCCTAAAGATGAGTTTCAAAAATGGTGAAGAATAAAAAAAAGTGACATCCATGCTGACAAACATTTTTTTGGAAGTAGGATCAAAACACTTATATCCCTTTTGATTTGGACCATAGCCTACAAAAATACACTTTCTTGCTCTAGGATCTAGTTTGCCACGGTTGTGAGCATGAACATGTACAAAGGCAATGCATCCAAATACTTTCAATTGTAAGTTCGAGGAAAACTGGGATATGGGAAAGTTTTTTTGAAAGACACTTAGGAGAGTTTGAAATTTTAAAATCCCTGTGGGCATTCAATTTATAAGATATGTTGCTGTAAGTATAGCTTCACCCCAAAGATACTTAGGAACTTTATGTGTGAGTAATAGTGTCCTAGCAACTTCCAAAAGATGCTTGTTTTTTCGCTCAACTAGCCCATTTTGTTAAGGTGTGCCAGTGCATGAACTTTGATGTATTACACCTTTTTCCAAGAAAAAATTACCTAGGAGCTTACTGAAATATTCCTTGCCATTGTTGCTTCAAAAAATCCATATTTTCCCTTGAAATTGTGTTTCCACCATAGAAATTTTTTTTTGAAAACTTCTTCAACTTCAGATTTTTCTTTTAAAAGGTATACCCAACTTATCCTTGTGTGCTCATCAATAAAACTGACAAAACAAACCATTTTTTTCCCAAAAGTGTTGAAACCTTATATGGTCCCCATGTATCACTATGGATTAACATAAAAGTATTTGATGCTTGATATGATCTTGGAGGAAAAAAGGCAAGGTGATGCTTGGCTAACTCACAAATTTCACATTGAAATGAAAATGAAGCTTTATTTTTAAGCAAACTAGGAAACAAGTGTTTTAAATAAGGAAAACTTGTACGTTCTAATATATAATGCCATAACATAGCATTACATTCACTAGAATCAGAAACAAAACAAGTACTTTGAACTTGTCTTCTTGAGTCAATTCCATCTTCAAGGAAATAGAGACCTCCACTTTCTCTAGCACCGCCAATCATCCTCTCTGAGGCTAGTTCTTGAAACTTACACCGAGAGGGATAGAAATTAGCTTGATACTTGATATCATTAGTTAACTTGCTAATTGACAAAAGGTTGCAAGAAAGGTTAGGCACATGAAGAACATTATGCAAAGTTAAGAAAGGTGATATAACAATGGATCCTATCCCAGCAATTGCTGAGAGAGATCCATCTACTATCTTGATTTTTTTGTTCCTTGCAAATGAATGGTAAGTTGAGAAAAGATTGGAGTAACTCGTCATATGATCAATTGCTCCTGAATCTATGATCCAAGAGTTGCTTTGGCTGGGATTGACACTAAGAAGGGCAGTAATAAAGTTACCTTTTTGGGCCAAAGAACAAGAGGGGTTAACATTGAATTGTGGAGATTAGAAGAGTTTGTACAGGTGCTCAGCTGTTCCTTTGTGAATGGAGATGTTTTTTAATTGACTTGCTGCCCCTGGTTCTCTTCATGTGAGGTTTGGAATGCTTGGTTGTAGTTTCCAGGTTTCTTCCTCCAATTTGGAGGCTTTCCATGAAGTTTCCAGCAAGTTTCCTTTGTGTGCCATAACTTCTTGCAATGTTCACATCAGGGTTTCTTCCTTCTTTCACCATCAGGATTAGCACTTCTAGAAATCAGGGCGGAATTATCATTTTCCACCACAAATTTGTGTTCTTGATTGGTTAACATAACCTTCCTCCTGGTTTATTCTCTTCTAATCTCAGAAATGGTTTCTCGGAAAAATGGCAGAGGTTTCTTTCCAAGGATCAGACCCCTAACTTCATCCAAATCACAATTGAGGCCAGCCAAGAACAGATACACACGATCATTCTCCTCCTTTATAATTTTTACACTATCAGTAGGGCAGTCCCATTCATCATTATAGCCCTGGTTCAATTCTTGCCATAATGAAACCATCACATTATAGTATACTGTGACTTCCCTTTCTCTTTGTTTTGATTGCCACAGCTTTGTTTTTAGATCAAAGATCTGCGATGAGTTTTCTAAGTCAAATAGGTCTCCCTTACAGCCTCCCACACATCTTTTGTAGTGGAGAGAAAAATATAGGGTTTACCTATGGTCTGCTCCATTGAGTTGATAAGCCAAGACATGATCAATGAGTTTACTGACCTCCATGCACTCATATTCGGATCTCCAGCCTCTGGTTGCTTCACTTCTATCAAATGCCCAAGTTTTCCCCTGCCATCAATTGCCAGCTTCACGAATTGAGCCCATTCTAGGTAGTTTTTCCCATTTAACTTGTGAGAAGTTAACTAAAATGATGTATTTGGGGAAAAGTGGTCTGTACCACTCTTTAACATGGCTGTCCCTGACGAGAAACTTCCAGCAATTGTTTCCAATGAATCAGAGGTTCTTCTAGCCCCAGTCTTGGCTGTTTTAGCCATTTAAAAGCAGATCAAGAGCTTAAGCTTTGATACTATGAAAGTTTGGAAGAAAAAGAATGTATTCTTCTATCTATCATTAGAGAAAAAATTACACTAATATATATAGGGAAGCATGGCAACAAACCTGCCATTGAATCCCACTACTTAGGCTAAAGGAAATCCCTTAAAATAAGGGTCAAACTAAGAATAAAAGAAAAGGAGATTTTCATATTAAAATTTGATCCTAATCTCCATTATTTATGGAAACAAACTAAGATAAGATCAAAACTAATCCCTAGAAACTAGGAACTAATTTTGGGAGAAAGTTTCCTAACATATCCAACACTATCCATTGACTAAGAGAACCAAAAAGTAGACAAGCCTAACCAACCCCTCCATCTGTAGCAAAATTCCATCCTACCAAGATGTACTAAAGCAAATTCTAGTGCAATCTAATGTAAGCTTCTCTATGACCGATTGCGTAAGTGCCCTTTACCATTTACCACAATATGACTCATGAACAATACAAGGATTGTGAAAATCCACATGCAAGAATGAAGGCACACTAGCATCTAAAAATGAAGAATAGGCTGGATCTTAGATCTGATTAGCAAGGCCTTCATATGCTAGAATCCAATGCCCATTTCTTTTACACCAAATACAAACTCAAACAGAAATGCTTATAGACTGAGGTTGGTCATTTGAGACTATTTAAAGCACCATTCTCTCGGACACCAGAAAGAAGAAAATGAACAAAACAGAGAGAGTAATATAAACATGAAAAACAACTCCGACAATGAGAAACAACAATGGCATGTTCCACATAGAAATTCACAGCAAACAAGAGAACCTGGCAACACCTCTATAAGCTACGATAATGAAAATGAGTGCATTCTTGTAAGATAGATTCTCAATAGCTTTGGGCAGAAACTCTAAGGAGAGGCAAGATTCCTAGTGACATTAGCAAGTCCCAGGCATGCAACGTCTATTGGTTCTATTCAATTGACTTTAGGCTTGATAACGTGCTTGACCTAGAAGCTCACATATCCCCTCTACTTGTTCAACTCAAAACCATGCATATTCCCATTAGAAGACTGTAAAAGCAGTTTTATTCACTATTAAATAGGAATGTTTCTCAAACATGTGCATCTCAATGAAATTGAACCATGTTGAAGCTTCGCAGGAAATTAAATTGTTAGTATGAAATATTGTATGGAAGTTAGTGCCTTTTAAGCTTTCTCTTAGACTTACATCAAAATAATAATAATAATAAATATCAAACCTCAAGTGCAGTGATGTACAGTACATAGGCGGATGATTTCTGTAATAAATTATATATGCTTAACAAACAGATTATGTTCAGTAAGAAATACTTCCTCAAGAAGCACGTTAAGTTAATGATGTCTGCCATACTTTGAAGATTCATGGACAGACACGTGGCTCTGTATGTTGAGCATTTATCAAGTAAGAGGCACTAGTGTGCAGTTAGGTCAAGCCATTATTTTTCACAAGTGGCAAGGAAAATGGGGATCAAAGACAACAGATTGTCAATATGAAGAGTGCAATCAAAATGATTAAATACACCAGAATTCATAAAGAACAATAATTCACAAAGCATAGGCCAGACAAAACCATAAATAATAAAAAGTGAACAAGCTTCTCTCTCTTTTTAATATACATCAAGAAAACAGCTATAAATTATGAACCACACAAAGCATCTACTGAATGGAACATGATTTCCACTTTCACATAATTTTTTAAGCCATTAATAAGCCTCCGCAAGTACCAACAGAAGACAATGTCACTGACTATAATGACTAACACAAGTAAAGACATATTAGAATTTCATTTGTTCATGAGGCAACAATAGCTGTAAGCTTATTTATAAATCCAATACATTAATTCCCACTATTGGCCTAAGAAACTCCATACATAGAACCCCAGAGACAAGAAGATGCGGAAGAAGAGTATGTTTCTTTCTCAAAATATGAGGCCATTGCTTACAAGAGTGATCATGAGAAGACTAGAAAGAATAACATGGGATCAGTGATGCTTGATGTTTGACAATCTTGGATGTGGTATCATTTACAGATATCTGTCTATGTTTTCTAGACTATATTGATAGATGCATGAATCAATTAACTTAAACACTCAAGACATTTCTAAGGTTCTCTTTGCAGTACCTTCCATTTAGTTAATGTATGTAGATGGCAGATGTTTAAAACACTTATTATTTTCAGTAGTGCCTGAGACTTACTACAAGAAGAACTTATAATTCATTAGTATCTTACTGGTCAATTAAATCCAATCTAGCATCTTTAGTTCAGCTCCATAAGACCCTACTTCTCTTTGCTTCCTGGAGAAAGAGAAAGGAAAGAAGAAAGGATAATTCCCTTCTTCCATGTGAAAGGCCCAAAGGGAAAGACATCAGCATGCAGTCACATCAGCTATGGATATAGACTTAAGGTAGATGGCTAAATAGTTTTCTTCTAAGCTAGAAGTTTTTTAATCTATTATTTAATGAAAATTTGATACGGAATAAAATTCCACTAAAGACGAGCTTCAAGTAAAAGGATACTGATTTGGTATTTGCACCTCGGGAAGTATATATCTTCACATTTAGGACAGTATATCTTCACAGGCCCATTGCGAGGGATGTCTGATGAACCAACAGGCAAGCATGGCTGCCCTCCGCAATGAACTCGAGGACACCTTCCAAAATCCACTCTTTTATACTTCTCATGCTGCAAAAATAGGCAATTAGGAAGCATTTAACCTTATAGCTTAAGAATCTTCTAAACAGTATCATTAGATGAGGAGAGATCTTACCATTGCATTTAACCCTTTGTTTGTTATGATATAACGTGCATGAATAAGACCATATAACAACTCAGCTGCGGATTCAATTTCACTGTGTTCTTCGCCATCTATCTCGCCTAAAAGACACAATTCCATTGAGGAAAAACGATCTTATTTACAACCTACCAGATTCAATTAAGACAAAATGATACAAACTAAATGAATGACTGACAAATGGAAAAGTCATATGAAGAGCATACCACTCAAAGAGTCATTATCCAAGATCATATCCAAGGCATAATCATAATATGGAATTTGTCCTTGAAGTCCACACAGATTAAAATCATCTTGTATATAATCCTCATCGACTTCACAAAGAAGCTCATTTCCTCTCAATCCACAAAACCATGAGATCCATGACGAATCATCTCCTTCTGAACTGCTAAGATCTGTCTCTTCACTTCCTGTCTCTGAGAGATCTTTAAAGATGCAAAGAGAAAATATACAATCAAAATCAGAAATTTAGTCATCCAATCAAATAGATGAAAGGATAGAAGGATATAATTTCATTGACAAATCATTATTGACAATTCCTTTTTAAAGATTATAAAGTAACGTAGAAACTTTAGGCCATGTTAGTCTAAGAGGAGGATACCCAAGCCTGCTAGATTTTGAGTTGACCAGATTTTACAAGATCTAGTAAGAGTTTGAGCTCAAAATCTAGTTTTTACTCGATTTAGCAAGATATTTGCCAGCTGATTTTGCAGATGTCTAGGTGATTTTGATCAAAGTTGAAGAGAGTTTGACCCAAATTTTATATAACATAAAAAACATATAGCTAGCCAATAGAAATTAAGGTGACCCACAATTATAAAGTAATATATTATGACCAGATGGGCTTTCTTTGAGCCCACATTTGTATTTTTATCCTATTTGGCCCACTTATGAGAGACGGGCTGGGCTTGGTGACCAAACATAACATCTAGCATTTCCTCATTCATATTTTCACACTATGAAACTACGAGACTCCCACTTTGCAAGAAACCTGTGTGGATCCCTAAATGAAGCATAAAACTTGTAATTCATTGCATTTTCACCTTTGATGATTTCCTAAGTTTTTTCCTCTTAGTTTTGGCTGGCTTTTACTTTAGATCCATGGTAATCATCATCTTCTCACAAGATGTATGAACAGGCTAGATTGTTGAGCCATTGTAGATCTGACATGCTTCAATTCTTCAATTGGTTCATTCTGCAATTGGATGACAAAATTATTGAACGAGAACATTTTTTGGGCCATTGGATATCTAACATGTTTATAGATGGACAGACCAGATCACACCCTTCTTTATGCAAAAACTTTCATTGCAGATCTAAGCCATTCATAATATTAGGAATGGCATACGTAGGTAGGCTAGAAATCAAATTGCATGCCCATTGAATAGTTGTAACCCACATTTTCTATGCTAAAAATTACAACCATTCATTTTCTAGGATTTTTTATCCTTTTGATCATATATACAGTTTTGAATCTTGTTAGACTAACCCCATGTTAATATTATCATGTTGAAAGCAAAAATGCACATACCTCATCTGAAAAATACATACCAGTTACAAAAGATGAAATAATACCTCCCCAAAGAAGGGTCTCATTACTATACATCTACAAACTATAAAGGGACAAAAAAGAAGGGTCAACTCCCAAACATCAAAAATGAGTTTTCGAAAACTGTTCAACCAGATAAGAAGATAATTCCACTTTTCAAACAGTTACACAGATTTATAAAAGGGAAAAGATAAGGCTAGAGCAGAACTTGCCCCACAAATATAAGTTGTTCTTGCCCATCTCTTAGAGGGGAGTCGGCTAGGTCTCCAATACATGCGAAAAGAACCACAGAGTTGCCATGTTGCCCTCTGTCCACCCTATCCAATCGTTTGAATCACTTTGACCGTTGCTTTCCTTGACATGTAATGGAATCTTGGCACCTTAGATCTCGGCTTCTTTAGGTATGGCAATGCCAATTGGACCAAAAAAGGCTAAGAGAATGTTGCTGAGATTGTTTCGAGGCTCCTCTAATCCTCTCCTGTGTTCTGATCCAAAAACAAGCCATCAAAGCTAAGCTAGACCTGCTATTTTGAAAGTGGAATTCATCTTCGCCGATCCTCCCATCTCTTGTAGCATCTAAACAATATGCCATCATCATCATCAAGACCTATTCCAATTAGGGGCCAGCCACATAAATCTTGTTTCTTCATTCCCCTCTATTTGAGCTTCATTTAGTCCCAAAGTATTTAAATCTTTTATCACCACTTCTATTCACATTCTTTTGGACCTTCTCCTTGCCCTTTAAGAACCTTCCACTTGCATTGCCTCACTCTTTCTAGCCGGTGCCGTTTTCGATCTTCGTCGGACATGTCCAAACCATCTAAGTCTAATCTCCCTTATCTTGTTACCTATTAGTGATACCCCTAAGTTTCCTCTAATGTTTTCATTCCTAATTCTATCCTTTCTTATCTTGCTACTCATCCATCTCACCATCCTAATTTCTACTATGCTCATCCTATGAACACTATGTTCTTTAACTGCCTAATACTCTAATTCATAGAGCATGGCCGGGCCGGCCTTATAGCCATTCTATAGAATTTTCCTTATAGTTTGATTGGCACCCGCTGATCACACAAAACTGCAGATGCACATATCCATTTGTTCCAACTTTCTTGAGTTCTTTGAGTAACCTCCCTCTCAATCTCTCCACTCTCATGAATCATCGATCCTAAGTACCGAAAGTGGTCTTTTACAGAGACTTCTTAGTAATCAATCTTTATTGGTACTTCACTCCCCTCCTCTCCTTGCTAAAATTGCATTCAATATACTCTGTCTTAGTTCAGCTGATTTTAAGTCCTTTAGATTATAATGGTTCTCTCCATAACTCCAGCTTTATATTTACGCCTTTCCTTATAATCCTTACACATTGATCTTTCGGTATTCCTAAGTAAAAAAAATAAATCTATTTGGCTTTTATAGAGTCCACTTTTAAAGGTTATTAAATATTCATTCCTATTATTAAAGAATATGAAGCGGAACCTTGGAGCAACGGTAAAAGTTGTCATCATATGACCTTGAGGTCACGGGTTCAAGGCATGGAAATAGTCTCTTGTAAAAATCCAAGGTAAGGTTGTCTACTATAGGCCCTTGTGATCCACCCCTTCCCCAAACCCCGCATAGGTGGGAGCTTCGTGCACCGGGGCTGCCCCTTTTTTTATTAAAGAATGTGTTTACAAGAGCCAGGTTATATGCTAGAGCAAAATCAAGGATAGCTTCTCCCATCTCATTTCATTCTCCGATATCATACCCTCTATGTACTCTATCATATCCTTCTTTTTCTTTTCCTACATGGCCATTTAAGTCTACTCTTATAAATATCTCCTTTATGTTGGGAATTTCTTGCATGAATCGCTCCATATCTTCCCAAAAATATCTCTTGATTGTATCTTAAAACCCTACTTGTGGTGCGTATACAGTTATAACATTTATGATCTGCTCTCCTAGAACCAGTTTTATTATAATTCTATCATTGATTTTTTTAACGTCTACAACTTTATCCTTTAATTCTTTATCCACCATTATTCTTATACCATTTCTCTTATTTTCTTTCCTACATACCAGAACTTATACCCATCAATTTCTCTAGTTTTAGCCCCTTTCCACTTGGTTTATTAGATACAAGCAATGTTGACTCTCCTACATTTCATTGTATCTACTAACTCAAGACTCTTACCTATAAATGTCCTGTCACAATATGAATCTTATGCTCTTGAGATAGCCTACTTACCCACACATTTCTTGACCCCCATGACATGAACCGATATCTACTTTCCACTGCACCTGGGTTCTGATGCAATGCGTCGCTTCCGATGGAATACTCTAGCAGCCCTTGCACATTTTCTACTACACCCAGGATCCGATATCATCTAAACAAAATGTATACCCCTTAAACCCTATAAATCATCCTTTGACATAGGCAATTCACCAAAGAAGTTGATTCTCCTTGTGTCATTACAAAGAAACTCTTCCCTGATTATTAATATGCATTGATTTCTCTTGATCCAAGCCGAATGAATGGAGCAGAATTAATCGTCCTCAGCATCTTGTCTTTGTTCCAATGTGACAACATAATCAAGAATAAAGAAGATCCCCTCTTAAAGACTTAAAAAATCCAAAGGACCTACGATACTTCAAGATGACGCTAAAATGTTTTCTTGCCAACAGGCAAGAATAAGGATATCATCCAGCAACTCTTCCTCTATTTTATAACAAATAAACCTATTAGCAACCTTAAACATCCATTGCGACAATGTAAAGTTGTAGCCTTACTTGATATCGATGTCCACAAAAAGCATTGAAGTCTATTACCAACTGAAGCTCTCCATAAGCAGCTCCCCTACCAAGATGAAAATTTCTTCTTTAAGAAGCATCTTGAAGAAGAAACTAACTGAAAATTCATGATCAAATTATTTCCTCCACTTCTACCTATGTAGCATAGAACTCCTCAAAGAAAAGGAATTTAAGGACAGTCAAACTCAAAAATCATCAAGATCCCATGGAAAACCGTACACAAAAATCCACCGCTAACTCTCTCATAGCACTTGGCATGCACAATTAAGCTATAGACGCTCAAGTAATCTTGGTGGAAGGCCTAATTCAACTAAACATTTCTCAAACCTCACACTCATGCCTCTCACCCTAAAGGGCCTAAACCAAATCGGAGGTATGGATTCTCCTCTATGAAGGCATGCCAAATAACATATATGAACGCCTCTTGAATCAAGAAAAATTACGACGAGCACTTTGCCACTGCCATGACTTGAAAGCAGATTACTCGCCTATTTTCATGTCAAATTAATCACTGAAGACCCCTATAACAAACAACATATCACCTCTACTGCACATCCTCAATAAGAAGTCAACATTCATGTAAATGGGTAACCCAATGCACAAAGCTCCTATGTAGATGGGGTCTAGGGAGGTGTAGACCACAAAGGGTCTATAGTATGCAGCCTTACCTTGCATTTTTGCACAAGGCTGTTTCCACATCTCGAACCTGTACCTCAAGGTCACACGGCTAGAACTCCACCGTTGCACCACGGCTCCCCTTCTAAGATGTCAATATTCATGTAAAAGAAATAAAAAATCGAATGCTGATATTACAAATGCCATGGAATGATATTAATGTAACTGAACATGCCAAAAGAAGAAGGTTCCAATGGGAAAAACATATCACACCACAGAATTAGCAAGAATGGAAGGGTGCAACAACTCCTATTCCGACTTCATCCTTCAGCATTCAATAACTATAAAAACCAAAGTGTACAGATTCAACTTAGTTTAGCCATTATAATCAGATGCATTGCTAACCCCACTACAACGACAGGATGCAAAAGTGACGACATCGACTGAATCAAATATCATTTTGTTTATCATCATAAGTCAAAACAAGTACAACAACTTACACAACAAAAAAGCATTCTAAAAAGCAACCATCTTTCTGAAGAATTTAAACTACCCACGACCCAAAATGTATTCATATTCTTTACGGCCAAAACAGAAGTTTTTTACACAATTAATTTGATCTTTATCTACCACATCAGGAAGAAAGAAAACCACAAAAACCCCAGTCTACGTTCACTGAAACCTCAAGAAAATGAAACACACCATTCCACTTCATGCGCATAAAAAGTAAAACACTGGAAAGAAAGATTAGAAAGGGGTTGACTGGAATTGATAACGACGGTACCTGGAGGAGATTGCACATTGAGTTTAGTCTCCTTACTCTTGGGTGCCGAAGTAGACGCAGTCTCGGAACGCTTCTTGGTTACAGTGATGCTCGACGAGCTCTTCAACGACTTATTCAAATCGCCAGCAACATTAGGGTTAGGGTTAGGGTTCGATCTCGCAGCAACGTCTCGAGAAGAAACTTTTTTCAACATTATTCTTGCAAAAGAATCGAAAATGGTCCCTCTTATTTTCACTTCTCAAAAAAAATGACGACGACGGGGGAAGAACGGATAAACGGCAAGATTCTTTCCCCTTCCACTAGACTTTTTTCTCTGGTTTTCCACCAAGCCCTAACCTGGCGAGCCAGGTGGGTAGCACAAAGAAGAAGAGATCGAGGGATACAACTATCTCATCTCTCACGCTTGGGAAATCAAATCAACAGCTACAGAGGAAATATCTGTTGTAAATTATCTGCCTGTTTTCTACCCACAGCCTCTTTCGTTTTCCGTACACTTTTCTTCTTCGCTTTTTCCCATTCTCTGTGTCGTTTCCGCCACCCTATCTGCAAGACCGAAGTCACGAGTTTTACCTAAGAGACAAGTTAAAAGAGGACGGGAAGCTCCCCTTCAGGCTGTAAACGTTGAAAAATCCCAGTGGCTCAAAAGCGTGGAATTATATGTCGCAAAGTATGGAAGAAAGGTCTTCCATATGTATTCAAAGCGTTAGCCTAATCATGAAGTATCTTTTGGAATGTTGAAATAGTGAGGCATTCCTAAGTAGGATATGTAGTACTTTTACAGATGTCACACACTTATTTATCCTTTTCAAAGATATTTTTCTCTATTTCTATAGCTTCTAATTTTTTTGGCTACGATACTACTTTAGCATTAAATTCATCTTTTTCAAACATGGCATACATGTCTCCCCTAACAAATGTGATGATCGGCTCGGAATTTCATGTTGTTTTACTCTTTTTGAATCATATGAGGTATATGCACTTTCAACCAGCCATTCTAAATAGTCTTTCACTTTATCGGGTTATTTATTCAGAAAGTTGCCATTATACATCATCTTTATGAACTGGCGCATGTCAAGATTATATCGATTAGTAAAAACAAAAGGCACCAAGATAGGGTTGCAACACTTGAAGTGTGGGACAGGTTAGAAGAATTTGTGCGCTCAAGGTCACATACTTGAAGCTTTCCAATCTTAATGTGCATATGTAAGTTTCTGGCTTTTGCCCTTGATGTACAAGCACCACTTGGTGTCACTTTGACAAAATCTTTTGGAATTGACCCTTTTTCTTTTGTTATTACCCTTTTTGTATGAGCCACTTCAACATAGTAACTTTAGAAATTGTTGCTAATCAGTTTTGAATAGTCACTTGATGAGTGCATTAGCATATCTTGGACATGCCTTTTCATCTTATAGGCGAATGCCATGTCATTTTTGGCACCTCATAGTGTCAACCATACATGCTAATCCTAACAATTTTTTGGCACCAAGGAAATGACATATTGAAATTGTTCAAGTGCAAGAAATGTTTCATGATGCATCTATACGTAAAGGACCAGTCCTCACAATGGTCTTCGCAATTATATCTTAAGCTATATTAATAATTAAAAGAGCTCAATGAAGCTTGTTTTATAGTTCAACTTAAAGAAACTTAATGGATAACTAGTAATTAAACTTAGATTCTTGGTCTACATGAAGTTTGATATAATTCCATGTATTATCAAGATTTGTTAGTTGGGAAAGATGATTGAAGACTTGGTTAGTTAATGTCTAATAGATTCAATTATCTGTTTGAGATGTTCAATCAAATTGAACCAGCACTTGATCTATGTTTTTTTGTTGAATTCCTCCATATTAGTTTATGTTGGCTAATGATATCAACTATGCTATACCCAAGGAGTTTATTTTTCTTTAGTTGTGCCTAAGACTGAGTTGGAAAAGAGCATTTCGTCATTGAGTCCCAATTTCTACTATAATCTTTAATTTTTTTATGGGCTTTTTTGTTATTATTTTATATTACTTCTTTGTTGAGCCTTGGTGTAATGGTAAAGTTGTCTTCATGTGACCTTTAGGTCATGGGTTCAGGGTATGGAAACAGCCTCTTGCAAAAATGCAAGGTAAGACTACGTATTATAAACACTTGTGGTCTACCCTTTTCCTTGGACCCTACATAGGCGAGAGCTTCATGCACTAAGGCATAGATGCTTTTAACGTATGTTTCTTTGACATCAAAATTATGATAATAAAGTTTTTATAAAAACTTCAATCACGTAAAGCAAGTGGTCAACTAAATTCATTGCTATCTTATAAGCTGCCACAATGTGTACTTGAACACGATGAGCTATTTAGATCATTCAAAACTTGACTAAGATGATTCACAGTGACTTACTTTTATCCACCCATCCCCCTTTTCTTTTTTCTTTTGGTGAAATTATAGAAAAATATTGTACTATTCAACTTTTTTTTCAAGTCTAGCTGACACAAGTATTTAAAGCAATTATATCATCTATTAGGATGAACATTGTCATACTTTGCTTACTGATTTTTCCACAATGATGTTATAACGACCCGGGTTTTTCAAACACTTTTTTACAAATCCTTTCAAAAGGTGAGGTGCCAATTTTCGAAAAACAGCAAAAAAAGTTTTTAATGAATTTCATTCTAAAACCTCGAGTGTCAACCATCAACTTATTACTTAATTATTTATGATTCAGTTTGATATTTAAATTTTAAAAACTTAAATAAATTTTTTATTTTTCAAATAAGCCTTTTTAAAAACAAGTTTACTTCTTCAAAACCTATCCAATCAATAGCCATAGTCTCTGTATTATTACAAATCAAGGCCAAATATGACAAATGTACATATACAGTCCAAGTAAAATTAAAACATACCCTCAACAAAGATATCCTAATCAGCTACTCATTTGATTCCTCGTCAGTTATCTTTGTCTCTCAATATCTAAGGCACTGCAACAATAACAAAATGCCTCAGCAAGCTATGCTTTGCAAGGGAATAAGATGCTTATAAAAACCGAAATAAAACATCTGATTTCACAATGTAATAATCATTTTAATGCACCAAATATTTTGCATCAATAATTAATAATTTGCATGATTAAATTTAAGATAATCTAAAACTTTAGAATATCAATTTTCAAAGTATTTCATGTGAATATCATGAATAAATCTAGTAGCCAAATATCATGTTCAAATCATAATTAAGATCAAGTAAGCTTTTTGAATTGTTGTAAATATCATAAATAGATCCAACAATGCAAGGTTATGTACAAATCATGGTCCAAATCACAAATAAGAAGATTGAACAGTTAAACGCTGTTAAACTCGTGAAATTTGTGAATATAGTCATCAGTGGTCACACCCCTAACTATAAAGGGCTCATAATCATCCAGTCAATATTAGGTATACATAATGGTCATGAACTCATACCAGGCATATCATCATGCCACATAGTCACAGCACTGTCACTCAGTCATCATTGTAACACCTGATCTCCAAAGAAAACCAAGCACACATGCTATCACTCAGTCGTGCTCACAGCACTGTGCAAAATATATAAAGGACTACTATGCTGCAGCGATAACCAACTCCTGGGTCTATCAACTGCCGCTCCCCGCACCAGAACAGGAGACTAAGTGTTCGTCATGCATGGGGGAATGATTGAATGTGTAGAGTAGATTACCCATGATACCACTCTCTATGCATTTGCCCTTCCATGGAGCGAGTGTCTAATCATCTCACAAAGTCACAGGGTGAGTGGCCAACCCTACATCCCTCCTAGCATAGCATCCTCAGTGTCACGGACTATTGTTACATAGTCCATGACCAAAGCATACAAGTTCTAAAAAGGGCCCATTTTAGTTCGTGGACTTGGTTCAAGAGACTTTGGCCCACTATTGAATACCCATGAAGATCCATTTCTAGAAGGCCTAAACTCTAGGATTATCCTTATAAATATCTACAATCTAGAATGTTGTAGACTTAAGATATTTTGTAAGAATGTCCTAGAGGGCAATCTGGACCATACATGTGTAATGATCTTAGCCCTTCATTGAGGAGGTAGAAAGGGGGTGAACTCTTATAAATAGAGGAGCTTCCTCATTTGTAAGACATCTCATAAGGAAGCATCAAAGTGTAAGTTAGTGATAGTAATATATACAATGTTTCTCTTCTGGTTTCTCGTTCTCTTCCCATATTTTCTTATAAGCTTCTACAATTCAAGCTGAACTTAATCTTGGTGCCTTAAGTGCATTTCAAGACTGAGTGCCACACAGGAGTCTGAAAGTCTGAGGCCGTGACACCAAGCACACACCTGTCTAAAACAAAATCCTTAAGCCTCCATGCCTAAACATCATAAAATCATCAAGCCATATGCCTATCTCATATCAAATCACGAAAATAACGTATCATATGTATAGTTGGTACCCTATACCAAAGCTATCGAATTAAATAATGTGAATATAAAACATGCAGAGCATTCTTAACTCATGCATTTTAAATAAATGAAATGCATTTTCAATTCTCAAAACCATAATATGATAAATTTTCATAGCTCACAGTCCATCTATCATCATCATCATCATCATCATCATCATCATCATCATCATCATCATCATCATCATCATCATCATCATCATCATCATCATCATCATCATCATCATCATCATCATTATCAAGACCTTATCCCAATTAGGGGTTGGCCACATGAATCTTATTCCTCCATTCCACTCTATTAAGTACCATGGCTTCATTTAGTCCCAATGTTTTTAAATCTTCTCTTACCACTTCTATCCACGTTCTTTTGGGCCTCCCCTTGCCCTTTTAGAACCTTCTACTTGTATTGCCTCACTTCTTCTAACTGGTGCCATTGATGGTCTCCTTTAAACATGTCCAAACCATCTAAGTCTAGTCTCCCTCATCTTGTTACCTATTGGTGCTATTCCTAAATTTTTTTGAATATTTTCATTTCTAATTCTATCTTTTCTTATCTTACCACTCATCCATCTCAACATCCTCATTCTGCAACACTCATCCTATGAATACGATGTTCCTTAACTGCCCAACACTCTGATCCATAGAGCATAGCCGGCATTATTGCCATCCTATAAAATTTTCCTTATAGTTTGAGTGGCACCCATCGATCACACAAAACTCTAGATGCACATCTCCATTTGTTCCAACCCACTTGGATTCTCTGGGTAACCTCCCTCTCAATCTCTCCACGCTCATGAATCATTGATCCTAAGTACCAAAAGTGGTCTTTAACAGGGACTTCTTGGTTACCAATCGACTGGTGTTCTACTCCTACTCTCCTTGCTAAAATCACATTCCACAATTTCTGTCTTAGTTCGACTAATTTTAAATCCTCAAATTCTAATGCTTCTCTCTATAACTCTAGCTTTATGTTTACACCCTCCCTTGTCTCATCAAGTAAGACTATATCATCTGCAAATAGCATGCACCAGGAGATCTCCTCATGCAGATGTTTTGTTAACTCATCCATAACCAATGTGAAAAGGTATGGACTCAATGTCGATCCTTGGTGCAATCATATATTGACAGGAAAATCACCAGTCACGCCACTAGTGGTCTTAACATTTGTTACCGCTCCCTCATACATATCTTTAATTATGTCTGTATATCCCTAAGAAACCCCTTTACCACCCAACACCCTCCATATTAACTCTCTAGGGACTCTATCATAAGCTTTCTCTAAGTCAATAAAGACCATGTGGAGGTCTTTCCTCCTCTTCCTATATTTCTCTACTAATTATCTTAGTAAGAAAATAGCTTCCATGGTAGACCTCCCAAGCATGAAACCAAACTGATTCTCCGATACACTTGTTTCATGTCGTAGCCTCTTCTCAATCACTCTTTCAAAAAGTTTCATAGTGTGGATCATAAGTTTGATCCCTTAATAATTAGTGCAGCTCTGTATGTCTCCTTTATTCTTATAGATTGGTACAATAGAGCTTTTCCTCCACTCATTTGACATTTTATTTGAATTTATAATCTTATTAAACAACCTAGTCAACCAAATTACCCCAATATCTCCCATATGCTTTCAAGCCTCTATTGGTATACCATCAGGCCCCATGGCCTTTCCTGATTTCATCTTTTTGAATGCCTCTTTTACTTTAAGTATTATAATCCTACGTTTATATCTATAATATCCAATGTTATTTAGATTTATAATATTTTCAATCCTTATATTCTCAGAGCCATTGTCATTTAACAATTTTTTAAAGTATGTTTCCCACCTTTGTTTGATCTCATCATCTTTGACTAATACCCTTTGATCATTGCTTTTAACACACCTAACATGATCTAAGTCCTTACCCTTCTATTCTATTACTTTTGCAAGTTTAAACACATCTTTCTCACCTTCTCTTGTTCCTATTCTATTGTAGAGCTCATCATATGCTTTAAGTTTAGCCTCACTTACTATTCTCTTAGCAACCTTTTTAGCATTCTTATATTGTTCATAGTTTTTATTATTTCTAATCTTATGTCATGCTTTAAAACGCATTCGTTTTTCTTTAATAATGTTTTGCACTGTTTCACTCAACCACCATGATTCCTTTGCTAATAGCTTTTGACCTTTAGATACTCCTAAGACATCTTTTGCCACTTTCTTAATGAACTCAGCCATATTAATCCACATGGTATTTACTTCTGTTTCATAGTTCCAATTTCCTTCTACCATCAACTTATTTTTTAATGAGGTTATTTTCTCTCTTTTTAAGTTCCACTACTTAGTCTTTGGATGTGTATTAAGTTCAGTTCTTTTTCTCCATCTTTTGATATGGATATCCATAACCATTAACCTATGTTGTGAGCCTAAACTCTCATCGGATATTACCTTACAATCCTTACATATAGATCGTTCATTATTCTTAAGTAGAAAAAAGTCTATTTGGCTTTTATGAAGTCCACTTTTAAAGGTTATTAAGTGTTCATCCCTCTTCTTAAAGAATGTATTTGCAATTGACAGGTTATATGACAAAGCAAAATTGAGGATATTCTCCCCCATCTCATTTCGTTTACCTATACCATACCCTCTGTGTATTCTATCATATCCTTCCTTCTCTTTTCCTACATGGTCATTTAAGTCTGCTCCTATAAATATCCCCTCAGTGTTGGAAATTTCTTGCATGACTCCCTCCATATCTTCCCAAAATTGTCTCTTGATTATATCCTGTAACCCTACTTGTGGTGTGTATACACTTATAACATTAATAATCTACTCTCCTAGAACAAGTTTTATTATTATAATTCTATCACTAATTCTTTTAACGTCCACAACTTTATCTTTTAATTCCTTATCTACTATTATTCTTACGTCATTTCTGTTATTTTTCTTTCCCACGTACCATAATTTATATCTATCTATTTCTCTAGCTTTAGCCCCTTTCGACTTGGTTTCTTGGATACAAGTGATGTTGACTCTCCTACATTTCATCACATCTACTAACTCCAAACTCTTACCTGTCAGTGACCCTATATTCCATGTGGCGATACGAATCTTATGTTTTGGAGATACCTTATTTACTATCGCCTTTCTCAACCTCCATGGTATGAACCCATGTCCACTTTTCACTGCACCTGGGTTTTGATGTAGTGCGTCACTTCCGAGGGGACACTCTAGCAACCCTTGCCCATTTTTCACTACATTCAGGATTCGATGTAGTGTGTCGCTTCTGGGAGAACGCCCTAGTAACCCTCACCTATTTTTCACCACACCTAGGATCAGATGCATCGCGTTGCTTATGGGGAACACCATAGCTTGAGGGAATGTCTGTATTCGATTCATGTCATAGTTTGGGTTGCCGTAGTTTTAAAAATCTGAAAATGATTTTCATTTCTTCCTTATAAACTAATATACAAATGTATATTCATTTGCAAGTAGAAAAGAAATAACAAAACCATCTTCAACTTCACCCTTGCTGGTTGGCTACTTAACGCAAGGGTTGCCATATTTTAAGAGGCTGGAGATGATTTTCATTTCTTCCTCACAAACTAATATACAAATGCATATTTATTTGTAAGAAAGAAATAACAAAATCATCTTCAACTTCTCCCTTGCCGGCTAGCACCTAATGCAAGACCCTCCTCCTTTTTCATCCGGGCTTGGGACGGCCATTGGTGGAATTCTCATAGTCCATCTATATAAATTGCATATACATGTCCAAAAGGATAAGTCATATACTTACATTCATTCTTATCTTTTCCTTCACTCACTTGATTGTAGCACTAAAACTTCCTGATGTTTCTTCTAATCCTGATTGAGCTTATCTCTAAAAATATATTTTTTGGCTGAGTATTTCTTATACGTAGTAGGTGATCTGATACTACTAATTTGAAAACATCGCATACAACATACTTAACTTTAAGAAAGGTTTTTTAAATAATAAAATCATACAACCATTTTATGTAAACATGGGTATTCATTCATAAACCATTTGCCTATTTTATATATTCAAGTAATAGAATTTTCAGCAAAATCAATCAACCAATAATATAAAGATTACTAAATTCCTTAAAGTAGTAATAGACCAAACAAGATGCTAGAAATCCCAATCCTATGACAGTTATTATGCACATGAGTATCTTGGCGAACACATCAGCTGATTGGTCACAAGTACTCATCTAAGGCCATCTCAATGCACTATGCATGACCATACGAAACAGAAATCATAGGAACCTCTATGCTCACGACCAACCCTCGCTGAAATCGTGTGTCTTTGGTATCTAGAGACCAGCCACCACAACCTCTACAGTCAACTGTATATATGTTTTGAAAAGGGTGCCATGAACACCTCCAGTGGTCGTTTCCCTACCATAATAGTTAAGAAAAATAGGTGCCACTTTGGGCATAGATACTTACTATCTTTAGTGGCATACAAACAACCTCTTAGCATAGTATCCATAAGTTCACTAGCTTGTAACATATATATATATATATATATATATTCCAAGTTTCAATATATACTTAATCATGCAATTGATACAACATGTTTCAAAACATGCAATTAATGCAGATATGAAATTGTTATATCATTTAAGAATAAAAATAGGCTATGAAAGTACAAGCAGTAGAATTTTTAATCAAGATCATGAATCATGAGAATAATTTATATGCTCATTATAAGAATACCATATCTCACTATCATTTCAAAAACATACTAAACACGAAAATAGTCTCAAGTAAATTATTTAAGTTTGGAATTTAGTTGAAAACTTAGTAGCACCAGACTACTAACCTCAAGGACGTCACTTAGTTCTCATTTTTCTTCAATTCGAATCATGGATCTCCTTCAAGGTATTTGTGGGATGCTAGGTATAATTTAAGGGTATGAATCCAAGTATTATTTTCCATTTTCTATTGATCAGCAGTTAGATTCACAGATTGACAGCCTAGATTGTTGATCTAGACTTCGATCCTATCTATCACTGGTCAAATCTATGATCCAAGGATTGATGTCTTTAATTCAGGGTTGATTTTGGTGTATATATCTATTGCATTATTTAATTGATCATTTCTTACGGTCTGATAATCTTTGATCTTATAGATCTATGACATTTTTTATTTTTTATTTTATAGTTTCTATGTCATGATCTATTAAAATTATTATCTAATCCTCAATTTTATGGAATAATTAGGTTTGCATCATCAAGACAAATCCAACGAACCTTTTCGATAATAAATTAGACTTTTGTATGTCCTCCTGAATTAGAGATTTTGTGTTTCAGATCTGTTTAATGGTCCATATTAAGATTTTGGATCCAAAATGTGTTAAAACAATGTTACTTGCAAGCACTAGAGCATGACGCCCCTTTTAAAATGCGTCGGTGCGTCATGGAGACTGTGACTCAATAGGCTGCATCTCGGTTCCCAAGATGCCGCTGCATCCCGATCGAATCATGACTGCTCCCGCGTGAAGAGACGCCAATAGGATGCATCCCTGTCATGAGTTATTGAGGAGCATCTAGGTCCCCTGATATGGCCAACATGGAAGATATGGTCCGATTTGGATCATCAAATCTTTTCAGTTACCGATCGATGCCTAGAATGCTCCTAAATTTCATTGTTTTTGGGGTTTCTAGGGTTTTGAGGTCTCACGAACTCATTAGAGGGCTCAGATCTCCCGTATGAGGTGTCCTTCAGCAGGGTTCCATCCTTGATCCATCAATTTTGGTTTGCTGGTGATTTGCCGGCCAGTGAGACTAGATTCGACCAAGATCTGAGGGGAAAACAACGGAGAAGGAACAAGAAAGGAGGAGGGAATCTACCTGGGTGGCTGGAGGAGGGGTTTTTCTAGTGGGTGAAGGATTGCTTGTGCTTGTTGGAACTCTAGTCACCAAAGATGGGGAAAAACAGTTAACTAGAGGGGTTGGAGAAGAAGATGGATCGGGACAGAAGATGAGGAGAGAAGAGCGTGATGGGTATTTAACATGGTGAGGGTGGCGCTACCGCCTACCACTTTCTCTGCAACTAATGAAGATGAAGAGGGATGCGGAGACTAAGGGGGGTTGCTGTTATAAAAAAGGGCCCCTTCTAATTTTGACCCATTCCAATTTTAAAATGTATCATTATATTATTTATAAAAATAATCAAAATACCCTTATACTTAAAAGTTCTATAACTTTCTCATTCAAACTCCGTTTTTAGTGTTCTTAGTGTCTTTGGATTTTATTTTTCAAGAAGAATCTAATTATAAGGGTTTTTTTTTTTTACCAAATTTTATTTTTTTACTATAAAATCTCACTTCTAAAATTCAAAATTTATAAAACATTTATCTTGACACTCAATCCAAATTTTCCAAAATAAAATGGGACTTAAAAATTTGGGTAGTTACAATTGACCTCAGCTTGACCTATAATCTATTTCACATTTCAATGTTTGATCTATTGATCTAACAGTCAAATTAAATTTTGATCACTCAGATCAATAGTTCCAAATCGTCATAATGTTCAATTTCCTAAGCTAAGGCAATGAAAATAATCCATCATTAGGTTAGTTCAATTATCCATTTCAAAGTTTGATCTAACTTCATCACATGTATTTTCTAGGTTTTCCATAGTTCAATTGCCTCTCGCCATCTCCTGCTCAGATTTGACAATTAAATCCTACTGTGATTGGTTCGATCAATGTTTTTTTTTTCTCATCCTACAATCCAAATTTATAAATTTCGATTTACTAAGATAATATAAACATTAGATCATTTCATCTACCATGTTAGATCATTAATTTAGTCATCTATTAAGGTTTGGATACTTATGATTGACAAATCTAGGTTGTACAAGGTCTAATCTTACTCAATCCAAAGTTTCTAGGACAATCCTGCTATTGGATCACTCTTAATGTCTACCTTGAGTGTCTTAATAATCTATCTTTGGATCTAATGCATCTTGACCACACATATCTTTAGTGTTTTATATTATCTAATTGTATATCCAAAGGTAATTTGGCAATCTAACAATCATATCTAATTCTGATCAATCACATCAATTATTCTAGATTTTCTTGTCATAAAATATTACTAGTTTGAATTATTTGGATGATCTGACTATAAATTAGTATCTATATAGTGTTGGATCAACCAATTATTTAAATATTTGAAGTTTGATTGCCTTTGATCTAGTAGATCTAAGCCATTTGAAGTCTATGGCTCAAAATTAGTATTTGAGATTTGTTAATACCCTAAAATTTATTGTTTTAATAGGTTTGTCTTATTGAGAAGATTCCATAGGATGAGACCGATCTAAATATGGAGTTATATTGCTTTAAGAATTGAAAACCTAAGTTTTAGGTAGATTTTAACAGTTCAAATTGAATCTGGATCAAAATGGGCAAGAAAACTATGTCACCAAGATGCACCAGCTCTGTGATGAGCATTCCAAAATGCGTGCGTCTCAGTCCCCAAGATGCATCAACATCTTGATCGGGATGCAATCGCTCTACACACATGAAAATGCACCAGGTGTGAGTGTTCTTGTGGTTCATCTATGTAGTGCGTCCTGGTTGCTTTGACGGTATGATCCTAATCGTCCATTCATTTTCCATCCAGATCCCCTACCTAGACCACTACACACACACACACACACACACACACACACACTATAATATGGGTTTCCTAGGTTTTGAGATGTTGTGAAGCCATCTAACTATTTAGATTTTTAGTTTGAAGGTGTTTTTATATGAGTTTTAACCATGTCTGTTCGAATCCGTTCACCAACGGATCCTTGCTGGAAAAACCAGTCTGGCAAGTGGACCAGGGGGTAAAAAGGGGAGAAAAGAAAAGGAAAAAAGGTGGTTACCTAGCTAGAGGAGAAAAGGGAGGTGGGTCTGGCATGGTACTGGCGGGTGTTGCTGTTGAGAGAGAGAGAGAGAGAGAGAGAGAGAGAGAGAGAGAGAGAGAGAGAGAGAGAGAGAGAGAGAGAGAGAGAGAGAGAGAGAGAGAGAGAGAACTTTGGCGTTGTGCCTACGTTGGAGAGGAAGGTGAGGAAGGAGGAGAGGTAGTGGTTTCCCCATGGCTAGGCTAGTGGTAGGGCTGGCCATTAGACTGGTCCTTGACGTGTTTGACTCGCCTTTATGTGCAACATTGTTGATCGGTGCGCTACTTGGCGGGGTCCGAGAGGGGGAGAGTGTGGGCGTGGGAGTTTGGGAAATTAGCTTTAAATGCTAATTTCTAATTTTTTTGAATCATTACTTGCCATAAATGAGGGTAATTATTACCCTTAATTTTGTATAAACTCAACTTTACTTTTATGGCTGACTTGACTACTCATGATTGCATCATCTGGGTTCCACTTACAATTAATTTCATCACTATAATTACTAATTAGTTTTAATTAAATACTTTAATTAAAATAATTATGAAAATTTTATTTGAACTCTAATTTCAACTTACTTAATGTTGTTGGATTCGTTTTCATGAGTAGATTACTAATATTAATATTTGAATGATCAATTCCATTTCTTTTTTAATTATCCTTAAAATTTTAGAATCTTGAATATTAAATTTTACCTTTCTCCTTTTTGATTTATTCCATTTACATAAAATGAATTGAAAATTTAGGGCTGTTACAAATATGGACATTGGCTAACGATTAAAACACATAAGTAAACTAAAACTTAAGTGGGTTTTCTCCCTTCTTTCTTGTGCCAAAACCCTCTTCTAAATGCTCTTCTTCTTCCTTCAAACCTAGGAATTAAGGGTTATACATCGGGTGGTATGACACTACTCATTTCCCTCTCTTTATCTCTCTAAGAATTATATGATGCTCTCTAGAGTATTAGGAATATATGTCAAACATTGATCTTATGTCTAAAACCTATCTTGCAATGTAAATAGAGTGAGTAAAATATTAGTTTTTTGCAATAACCCAATTATAATATTATTTAGTATTGCCCATTTGAGTATTTTATTTGAAATATTTTATAGCTTCCCTATGTGCTCGTATGTTTTGGGGAAGAGGAAGTTGTTTGGAAGGAAAAAAGGCCTTCTCTACTACAACTTCTTCCATGTGAGTGGTGCAAAACCTCTCAATTCCCTTCACATAGAGATACTAAAGAATGGACTAGTTTATATTTTAGCTCCCCTAGCTATTGTTGAAGTCTTAAATCACAATTTCTTTAACCCTGATATATGCAAAGCAAGCACCAAAGCTACTCCTCAATTAGAATGAAGCAAAGTTTGATTTTCCTTTTTAATTGATTTCTCCTCACATTAAGGAAGAAGTTGATGTCTCTTAACAACATTAGCATTCATGTTAACTCTTAAATGCTTGGCATCCATGTTATACATGTAGATAATGTCAACTTCAATAGTGTAGGTAGCATTTCCTCAAACACCCTTGTTGTACTTAACTAAACTTCACACACGCCCCTTTTAAGAAAGCTTGGTATCATGACTCAAAATATGGAATATTTATTACAAGGGTAGAAGAGTGACATATTCTTAGGTTATTTAATCATGAGACAAAATAATCATCTAGTATGACTTCAAGAATTCCATAAACATACCATGTAAGGTTTATGATAGAATTCTACATGTAACTTATGACAAAACCTTTTAATATAGTTGTTTTCTCATACATAAATATACCTCACAAAAATTATAAATAAACCGAAAATACTCTAAGCCTCCAAATGTTTCAACTACTACCTCGTTCACTTGTTTGAACTTCTTTTACAACTCTGTCGTTTTCTCTAATATAAGATATTTAAGAGTATCTTATTGAACTTGTTGTTTGATAAGTATAGTAACCATTATTTATACTATTTAAAATCTATACATATATTTGTCATGGTTCACTATTTTTGACAAATGAAAATTTGTACATTTCTAAAAATAAATAATTTAAGCATGAAGTATTCCTTTGAATGAAAACTATAATTTAATATTTCAATATTCATGAAAGACATAATTCAGGATACATATCATATATGAAAACAATTCTCAAAAATTCAAATTTAAAATCAATACATATCAGTAATTTTTGTTTTCAAACAAAACCTAGTTCGTGTGTTCAAACATGATCAACCAATAATGGTGCTTGCTGACTTACAATTCAACAAGTCCACCATCTAATTAACCAAATAAGGTTCATGTAACCATCCATGGAGGCCTAAACATATACTCTCTGATAGCTAGTCAATAGAGTTACTGTCCCAGCGCTAATCAACACTTGATTATATATCTAACCTAGAAGTTCTATGTTACCTCATTGAAGTAAGTTCCAATAGAGGCCTTACTAAAGTACGTCTTAGACAAATCATCCACTGTGACAACTATGGATTATATGGAATCCATATCAATAATGCTCACCGATATGTTACGTGGAGTGAGTACTTCCATAATAACATCTTACTAGGTGCTTTAGTTGGAACAATATAAACTGTAGAACTTACATGTCATTATGTTTTGAAAATCAATTTCTTTTAATCAAGTACTTTTTAATGATTTTTTTTATTTGAACATATTAGATTTAATTCTCAATTAAAATCAAGTTAAACACTTTCTTTCCTTTTCTCATGAAATACCAATTTTTGTAATCATAAAAGCCCAATAACACAATAAAAATCAAATTGATCAATTAGGGTATATAAACTCATTTTTATAAGCAATTTCCTAATAAAATCCCTTTAGCAGATGTTGTAAAAATTCACTAATATTGGCTTTTTGATCAAATCATAACTTATCAAAAAGCCATCCATCAAAATCTAATAATAGGTTTATAAAACTTAATTTCTATAATCTTTTAAAAAGCTTTCCAAAAAAATTATAAAATTCAATAATTATACTTTTTGAATCAAACCCTAACTTTTGCAAAGTTTTCCTTAAAGCAAAAAAGTTAGTTAATTTTATGGTAGTTTTGAAACATGGATGCTATCATACTTATAAAATCAAAACAAAACATGAACATGTCATCTTCATAACACTTATTTTAAAACATATACTCTAATGTGCATTAATATTTACATAATTTATAAAATGTACACTTTTACATGTTTATAGAAGAACTTAAATCTAAAACATGCTTACTCACATAGTTCAAAATGTGCATTAAGAGAATATACTAGTGAGATTAATCTTGAATTACTTATCCTAGATCTAAAAAATGACTATTCTTGTAGATCAAAATGCAAATTTAATAACATCTAAATATAAATCCAAGTAGTGCACTAATAAAATCAAGTATCAAAATGTGTATGAATATTTTAAGTTAAATAAAAAATGAATTATTTACCTAAATCCAAAACATAGATCAAGAATAACAACTTTACATGAATAGAACTAGGTATACTTTAAAAAAAACAACATCTAAGAGTGAGATTCTACATTTGGATTGAATGATGAGTAAACAAACTTTACAAAACAAAACATGGATTATTAATCTTAGGTTCAATACTAGGGTAATATACTTACTTGGAGATCGTGATGATCATTTCCTCATCTTTGAAATTCCTCTCTTTAGATCTCCATGAGACTTGCTCCTAATTAATTTTTACTTTTCTAAATTGATCTTCTTAACTTTGGAAGATCATACATTTGTAATCTACTAGAGAGAGAGAGAGAGAGAGAGAGAGAGAGAGAGAGAGAGAGAGAGAGAGAGAGAGTGCAACGAGGAAATGTTCAAGCTTAACATAGTATTTATAGGAAAACATGGGTATGTGTTTTTCGATCTAACATTTAGTTAGGATGAACATTCAGATCCAATCTTAAATGACTATTGATTTCTATATCTAATTTAATTGAGTGAATGTTTTAGATGTTGATTGTTTACTGCAAGTGCACAGGACTATTGTAGTGTAGCTTATGCAAGTACGGGTTGATCCCATGAGGACTCAACTTTAAAAGATGAAGTTTAAATAAAATATAATTAGCCACTAATTGAAAGAAATAATTGAATTGTAAACTCAAATATATTCAATTAATAAAAATTACACAAATCCAAGTTTAAAAAGACAGAAAATTAACTAAAAAACAAATAAAATTTACTTTCCTAGCTTGATTATGACAAATTTCTTCTGATATGATGTCATCAATGTCTATCGGTCTTTATCAATCTCTCATTGATACTTCTGATTAAGGATCCAACGGCTGGATTAAATAGATTCCCCAAAATTTTAATGATCTAGACTAAAGAAAGATTTTGGGTTTCGGACAACTTAGATCAAATCTCTAGATTTTAGATTGAAGATTAGGGATGATGAATCAACTAGGAATTGTCTGAGAACAAGATCTAGGAATTGATTAAAAATCTGACATAAAAAAGATCAAGAAATATAGAAATCATGTTTATTAAAGCTAATTGTTGATTAGTTAAGCTTAAATAAAATAGGATTTGAATAACTCAATTTCAGGATTAAGTTAAGAATAACATAGATGCCAGATAGGCAGAACAGGGATAAGACAAAATGGGAACAACATCAAAAGAGGATGAAGGGAAGGATGGGAAAATAGGGAAAACTTGACTTGGGTTTTCCTTAAATAGGTGAAGACAGCTGTTGCGAGAGAGAGAGAGAGAGAGAGAGAGAGAGAGAGAGAGAGAGAGAGAGAGAGAGAGAGAGAGAGAGAGAGAGAGAGAAACTTTGTCGGAGCTAGCCGACGAAGGGTGATGGGATTCTGAGGATTTCAGTTTCCTGATAGAAATCGAGAGGAAAAAAAAAAAAAGCAAGAAAAGAAGGGAGAGGTGATAGCAGAGAGGGAGAAGGGAAAGAGAGAAGAATGTAGGAGCGGGTCTGTTTTTAGTCAGGTCTAGGTCTCTTTCCTTAATGTAGACAGTCCAAGACAGAAGAGGAAAAGTGTTGGCTGGTAGAAATCGAATTCGAGAATGGTCTGGGAATTCGATTTCCAGTTGGAAACTGTGTGGGGGGGCGGGGGGTGTTGGTGTGGGAGTGAAAGAGAGGGAAAGAGTGAGAGTGAGAGAGTGATAGCAGAGAGAGAGAGAGAGAGAGAGAGAGAGAGAGAGAGAGAGAGAGAAGTGTGGTGATGGGGGTGGATTTGAGAGGAGAGGTGCTCGTCGACTTCCTGTGGCTGCTTTACAGTGGAGAAGCCCTCATTGCAGCTTCTTATTCTATTTTTATAATATCCCTAAGCTTTCTCTTTGGATCTCCTACCTAACTCATCCTCCTAATTTTGTTTTCCCCCCACTTTCCTTCTTTTTATGATAGGCAATGCCTTCCTCTTTGGGTGTCTTCTTTTTATGGGTTTCTTATTCTTTCTTAGTATTTAATTAGAAATTATTCTCTCTTGCCTTGTGAATAATCTGGTTCATTGATTTGATCCCAACCATTCAATTCTTTTTAGGATGATCTAGCACCATTAAATTTTGATATGAGCTATCTAAGCCACAATTTAGTTGATCAGGAAAATACAAGACCAAATTAGAATCATCTAAACTAGACAATACACATCTGATTAGCTTTGATAATCATCTAATCATTAAATTTAGTAAATCAATGATTGGATGAACAATTAAAGCTAAAATTCATATTTTATCTAAAAATTACAAAATCGATTGGTTAGATGATCTAATTAAATGCAAAACTAAAGGTATTTTATGAAAAGTTAACCACTCATCATCAAATATGGTAATTGATGCTTAGATATCATTTAAATTATTGAAACATTTCATATCTATTTTCAATAAAGTCTTGAATGTTTTAGATCCATAGTTAATTAGATTGGAAGATTTAGATCTAGTTTTTATGAGATTTAAATATTATAAATCTAATATTTATTGTTTTGTTTGAAAAAGTGTAGATTTGAAGTTTAATTCTAGATATAAATTGAATTCATTCACCTATTTTAAATCTACAATTGAATGATTATTTCTCTTTATTAAAAATGTATAAATCTACCTTAACTTTGATTTAAGATCTAAATTGACATTTCTGGTCTAAAATTGAATGGATGTTTACAAAATTGATTTTAATGGTTATGACTCAATTTAAAAACATGAAATAAACATTTAGACCTAAATAATGAATGAAAAATATTTTTTAGATCTAAGTGGTTGTCATTATATAACAAAATGTATTTTCTAATTAATTCACTACTAAATTTTGAGTTTTAAAAACAACAAAAAGAAGAAGGTTTCCATGCAATCGTCTTTATAAAAAAGAATCAGAGACAGTTTTTGAAAACCATCTTCTTTTGTCTCAGAAAAGAAGATGGTTTATGATCTTCTTTTGTTAAAAAAGAAGGAAGGTTGTTTTAAAAAATAGTCTTCTTTTATTAGAAAAAGAAGATAGTTTCGAAAAATGCCTTCTTTTGTCTCAAAAAAGAAGATGGTTTTTCGAAGCTGTCTTCTTTTGTCTAACAAAATGTATTTAAAATATGACTTCTTACAACCTTTTTCTTTTGATGTATTCCTTATGTCGACTATCTCTTTCTCTCTCTTTGATACCTTTTTCTCCCACATGAACAAAACCTCTTCAAAACCCATTTTCAGGCAACAATTTTCATTGCTCTCTCTCTACGCTCATGCCTACACCAGAAACAGGCACATGATTTTTGTATTGGGTGTTTTTTTATTTGGGTTTTCTTTGTTCATGGGTTTTCTCATATGAGTTTTTTTTTTTCATCTGGGTTTTCTTCTATTCTTGGTTTTCTCATTTGGATTTTCCTCTGTTTGAGGGTTTTTTACATTTCAATTTTGGGTTTTTCCATTTGCGTTTTCATCTAATTTTTGGGTTTTATCATCTAGGTTTTTCAATGAACATGAATTTTAATACCTCCAATGGTTTTATCATTTGGAATTCAGTTTTTGTCAAAGTTTATAATGAGAGAAGGATAATTTTTTGTAGACTCGATTATTTGATGTAGCTATTAGTAGTATAATTCCCAAGTTTGAAGGAGATTGAACACAATAGAAACACACAGCTGAGATTGACTAAAACACAATTATGTAAATTGTCTTAAATTTAAGATCTAAGTTGTTATCTTGTTAGTTGTGTCATTGTCAGTAAAACATCTGAACTTATTTGTTGATCAAAGAATATTTGATGGAGATTTAAATGTGTCAGTGATGTACGGCCACAATCAAGTCATGTTGCAATGATTCGACACTTCGAGTGACCTATTGAACAAGGAGCTGAGCAATTATAGGCAAGATGTCTACTCTAATCTCCTTCTTCTTTTTTATTCATGGATTAGTGCTGAATGTATGAGATTTCTCTCAATTTGCTCTTCAATTGGTTTCGTTAGCAATTGCATTCACGAAATTAGGATGAATATGAGCATTTTTATCCTTATTTCCTTAAATTGACAATGATTTTATGATGAAGAAGCAATCTAATGTTCTTGGTTTGGTTTAACTGGTTGACGAGTGGATTCTATTCTTTTGGATGTTGAATGATGGAGTGAAAGTTGAATTGTATTTGAAGATTCTAGGAATATTATAATAGTATCTGTTCATTTTTCATGAATTTAAAGTGAATGTGGATTCTTTTGAATGTCGAATGGATGTTGAATATTTCATGTATTTAAACCAATGAAATTGAAGGAAGAATATTGCAATAACAGAGTTATTATTGCTATAAATGTGATGTAAAAGTTTTTTGAACAAACAAAAAAAGAAGATTTTCTAAGCATCTTCTTAAGTACAAATAAAAGAAAATGGTTTTCCAAAAACCATCTTCTTTTTATAAACTTAAGAAGATGGCTTTTGGAAAACTGTCTTCTTTTGTCTGTACTAAAGAAAACGATTGTCATTAAATTGTCTTCTTTTATGCATACAAAAGAAGATGGTCTTATCTTCTTTTCACACGAATTTTGGAAGATGGCTGGATAAAAGACTGTTTTGAAATTGTTTTCTATATGTGTCTTTAACCACCTTAAAAACCCTTCGCTGTAGTAGTGATTTAAAATGTAATTCTCATTTAGTTCATTACATGTAAACTAGGTTTTAAATAAATTTAGTTCATAAACGCTTCTTCTTAATTAACTCAACTCTTAAACTTTTTTAAACAAATTAACTTAACCACTTAACTAATTTAACTAACAAGTTAATGAAAATAAATTCTTATTAAAAAAAACATGTCATTCATTCTATTTTATTTTAGGGATGTTTTTCTATCCAATGTATACAATTGTAAATTAACTAATATACCTATATATTTTTATATAAATTCCTTTGGTTATACACGTAGATAGGTAAATAATTGGTTTTAAGAAGTTTTAGTTAAAAAAGTACTCTTAGAGGCTTGGCATATTTGTAACAGGTTTTGGTTAATAATTCCCTTGAAGATTTTGGATGCTAAATAACAAGAACCTTGACTCCCTTCCTAAGCATGGGAAATATCCAAATCATGGATAGAACACATCTAAAAAACTTTCTACATACTATATGTTCTAAAATTAGTTTATCTTTGCATTAAGTTATATTTCTATTTATTGTACTTAATTACTAGTAGGGTGTATTCATCATGTTCCATTGAATTGATAATGTTAATATCATATTGTAGTGTAGTGTAATGTAAGCCTGAGTAGCTAATCTGAGATTTATTTTTTTATTTAGGAACATATAACAAAATGAGTGGATCCAATTCAAGGGAAGCTACTACTTAAGAGGCATTGAAGTCTGTAGTAATCGAGTTGAGTAGGTGATACAAGATAAGATCATACCTCTTGTTGCACATTACATAGAAGATCCCTATGTGCGTATAAGATTTGAGGATGACAAATAGGCTTGGAGGTTTTATAACAACTATTTTAGACAAAAGGGCTTTGCGAATCGAAAGGACAAGACAAGGAAATCACTACATGATATGTAAATCATACTTGGAGGATCGTGTGTTGTAAAGAAGGTGCATGAGATAAAAAATATGTATAAAGAAAGGGAAGATTGAGTTGAGCCATAAAAGGGTGAAACGAGAATTGGGTGTAAAGCCTTCACTTATTTAAATATGAGAATTGAATATAATATGACATATTTGGGGTTCTATGAATTCGACAACAACCATAATCATGCAATGCTAACTCAAAGCAAATCTTTTATGTTGTGTTCTCATAGCTGTATTCTTATACCCCCAAGTGTGCCCATTCAAAGTATGGTGAATGTAAATTGAACTAGAGGTCAAATTCTTAGAGTTTTGTCAACTAGAGTTGGAGGACCTGTTGGAGAGGTAATTTGTAATTCCCCTCCTCTCTTTAATAAAAAGGCCCTACTGGGGTCACTTTTGTTACCAAAAGAAAAAGAAAAAGTTCGATTTACTTAAGATACGTGACAATTCATTTGTAATAGGACTTGCTAAAAAAATTTCTTAAGAGGCATAGGACTCTTATTTGGACAATCTGGGTGGGGTTAACTTTATCCATGAAGTAGGGTCCCTCCAAGTGATTAAGAAAACACCTCTATGGAGGTCATTCTAGTTGGAAATTGTTTAGGACTCTTAGAAAGAGAGTTCTATCTGACTACGTGTCTAGGAATTCATAATTATGATTCTTATGAAGTTCCCCGGTTTAAAACTTATTTGATTAATCCAAAATAGGGCTCACTCTATCTACTAAAAAGAGACCCCAATAATAATAATAATAATAATAATAATAATAATAATAATAATAATAATAATAATTTCCTAGAGGTATCATTCTTAATTTAAAATGTTTGGGACTCTCTAGGAGAGAGAATTGAACATGTATGGGAATGATAAGCTATCCATTTAAAGAGGGATTCTTAAGAGTCCTTTTGAACCCAAAAGTCATACAACCCACTTACATTTGAATGGATATGAGCCACCTAAAAAAAAAAAAAAGCCCTATAAGGCTGTCATCATGCATAAAACTTTTAGGACTCTCTCTTGGAGAGTCACTCTTCCACAAAATCTCTTCCTGAGAACAATTGGCAGACTAGGAATTTATGAGTATGCTACCAACTCAACATTCCCAAACTAGAGTATCCTAAAGGGACTAGGACCATGAGCAACTTTGATAGGGCACACCATGCAGTCCTTGGCCCTCTCTAGGGCTCTAAAAAAAAAAAGGGTTGGGCCCACTTTCTGTACTTTTTAAGTTTCTTGTGGGAATTCCATTTTCAAATATTTTGAGAAACACAAATAGATAAATAGGGTTCATTTAGGAGTCCTATTATCCTAGGTTTCTTATAAACCTAAATCTCTTATGAAGAGTTTCACTTCAAAAGCATGTGATACTCTACAAGCAAATGGGACCCACCCAAGAGACCTAGGAACCTCTCTCTCTCTCTCTCTCTCTCTCTCTCTCTCTCTCTCTCTCTCTCTCCGACTATCCTCTTCACTTTATCTCCAGTACCTCTCTCATTCCATCTGCTTCTAGCACCGTTCCTCATCGCCTATCGGACGCCAGAACCCAGCACCGCATTCCTTCTCTCTCACGCTCTCTGCTACCACTTCACTGCACATATACTCTCCTTCTCTGTCATTCCCCCCTTTACTGCACCACCTTGCTCGATCATCGACTCCCTCATCGCTTGCCAAGTAGAGGCCACACTTCCCCTTTTTCTCCCATCATCCCTCCATCACCGCATCACCCTTTTTTTTTTATCGAAAATCGTAGTAGAGCTCCCACCTTCTGCTTTCACTATCGATGCATCACCAGCCTCTCTCTCACCTCCACCTCTATTCTTCCCTCTTCCTCATCATCTCTATCAGCCAGATGCATAGCAACACCCAAGCCTGCACCTCTCTCCCTCTTTCTACTTCAGCATCATTGGCAACCCTGCTCGTCTTCCTCTCTCCTCTGGCCAGTACCCATCACCACACCACACTAACCTACACCACTGCTTCTCTGCCCGACACGCACCAGACGTCCATTCCTGTCCTCTCTGTCACTCTCCTTGCTTTTCCTCTGTTCACCTGCCTGAGCCAAAGCTCGACGTCAGAACCCTTCACTCTTCTCTCTGCTCTCCCTTCCATCAATGCACCAACCCCCTTCTTCCACCGTCTCTCCTTCTACTTAACCACACTTCTCCTCTCTCTCTCTCTCTCTCTCTCTCTCTCTCTCTCTCTCTCTCTCTCTCTCTCTCTCTCTCTCTCTCTCTCTCTCTCTCTCTCCGGCGAGAACCTGCTTTGCTCAATTGTTCCTCGTCCACTCCTTTGTCCTTACCAATCCAAACAGCACAGACTGCACCTCCCCCTCCCCTCCCCTTCTCTTTCTCTCTACTCCTCTCTTCCCATCTCTACCGCACCATTGTTCACCACCCAACCCACATTGAACAGCCCTCTTCTGTTCCTGTCCTCCTTCTCTTTGCACCGACCGGCACTTCTCTTCCATCTCTCAGACTGTTTGCAATAAACACAGAACCAAATGATCCCCAACCTTCCCCATCTTCTTCCTAGATCTCCCACTGTTTCACCATCTTCTCTCTCTGCTCACCTGCAGCCTCCTCTGTCTTCATCACACTAGCAGGAAATCGGCAACACCCCCTCTATCGCCAGCTTGGCGTTTTTTCTTTTTTCTTTTCCTTCCCTCTTCCTCACCTCATCATCACTGCCGGCAAGTACTCTCTCACTGGCAAATCTTTGTCACAGAACCACACCCCTCTTCCTTCTTCGCCGACATCACCCGCCTGCTTCTCTCTCCTCTCTTCTCCTCTGTTCACCAGTAGCCCAACTCAGCCTCAGTCGGCAAGCTCCCACAAGCTAAAACAAAGAAAACCCAATTCAGGTTTTCCCTGTTTTCTTCTCATCCTCTTCTTCTATTCTCCCCCTACATCATCTCCCTCCTCTAACAAGTTTCCTTCTTTTTTTTGGGTTAAATATGTTCTCTTAAATTCCAATTCTACCCTTTAAACAATAATTTCAATTACATTTTTCATCCCTTTATCTTTATCTTTACCTTTGTATTGTCTATTCAAGAATTGCACAATCCAAGCCAATTTGATTAAGCGTAATGTAATAAACAGTTAGGCTAAACAAATAAGATTTCTCTATTTTCTCATCTGTTTCTCATTAGATTTTTAATTAATCTTCATATTTTGTTCTCAGGACATCTCTTAGCATATCCAACATTTCTGATCTTCAATCTGAAATTCATAAATTGATCTAAGTCATCCAAAATCATTTTTTAGTGTAGATCTTTAAATTTTTGGAAAATCTGAACAATCCAACCATTGGATCTTTAATCAAGGACATGTTGGAGAGATTGATGAAGGCCGATCTACTTTTATGATATTGGATTTGAAGAAATGAGGTGTGATCAAGCTAGAGAAGTGGATTTTATGTGTTTTTTAGTTAATTTTCTATCTTTTTGAATTTGAATTTTTGTAATTCCATAAGTTAAATGGATTTGATTTTTTATTTCATTGTTAGTTAATTTTTGTTGTTTTTTTTTTTTAATTTTTAAATAATTAAAGTTTATTTAAACTCCATCTTTTTAAGTTGGGTCTCTGGTATGGACCTGTACTTGTAGCAGCTATACTACAATAGCTCGTGCACTTGTGGTAAAACAATCAACATAAAGGAATTGATCATAAACAATTTCATGACACTACCCTTTAATACCATCATGGAAAGCCAGACAATGACTGCAAAGAGCAAAGGTGTACATGATAATACTTGTGTCCCATTATAGGATGATTGGAGAAAGAACGTGTAGGATATGACTATTTGATTGCAAAAGTTTGTAGTTGTGTAGAAGAAATGGTATCACATGATGAAGTCTATGATAAAGCATGTGCAAGTTTGAAGAAATGTTTAGAGCAAATCAAGAATGATAAGAAACTAGTTCTTAGTTGTAAACAAGTTTTGGCAAGAGCTAATGAGAGCATGGCTAACTGCAACATTAATGGCCCTTATGCTAGTTTGGAAACCCAAGTAGACATGTCAAGTAGTGAAATAAGCATATTAAACCCCCTGGATTGTAACTGCTAAAGGATTTCCTAAGGGGTCAAAGATTGTGGGACACTTGGAGAAGTGGACTAAGAGATGTTGAATGAGAAAAGGTATACACTTATAATTGTGACTAATTCTTTCTTAGCTTTCATAAATAAATATACTATTTTTCATATTAGGAGATAAACATGAGAGTATGTTTATATGTTTCTCTCTTTTATGTAGATCTTTTGTACTGACTATGGAATCCTCCTACCTAGGTAATCCTAATGTTGAAGAAACTTGGATGAGATAGAAACATTATTGGCACATTGTGAGGTATTTCTATCATCCATGGTAGTTTATTGGTCTAGAAAACTTGGCATATACTAAAAAAGTTTAAGGATTTTGCTATTATTAAGGACGAGATTCCATAGAATAAATCATGCTTAGGGTGACTATGTTGGGAATATATACCTCATAACCAATAATTAACTTATCATATGTTTGCTTAATGAATAAGAGTCATTTTTGTGCCAATTCTGTCTTATGAGTACTACTTTATAGTTAATTTTAATAAATATTACACTTAGTAGTTAGTAGTGAGATGACAACTAGAACCTTAGGAAACATTCTAGAAACTTCATACCAATGTGATAGAGACTACAAGACAAGGAGAAATGTGATTCTAGATCCTTGTAAACCTAATACTCTCCTCAAGTGAGAATGAGACATGGTTCCATATTTAGGAACAACTGCTAAATGTGATGCTACCAATAAGATTGGAGATGATTTTTCTCAGTCATCCGAGTAAAGACTAAGGCATACATGAAGGCACATAGAAGCATATTTGTATGTGGGATAGTCCCCACTTGTCAGAACATTCAATAGCCACGACTAAAGAAATGTTTTAGACAAAGCATAACTAGTTGTGCGCTTAGACTTGATAGGTCTATAGCATAAAGTGGGCTCAGTATTTATTCTTAAGGTATCAAGAGGTAGAATCCAATTATAAATACTAGATAGATATTTTTAATACACACACACACACACACACACACACACACATAGATGCAGGATTCATTGGAAGTATGAGATATTCAACATGGTACCCACACCCTTAAGGGAAAAGATATTTAGGTAGGGACCATCATAAAGCGGACTTGAGCAATTCATGCATGATATTTGATAAAGCAACTTATCAAAATTGATTTAGTGAAATCACTAGAAAATAATGGGGTCTGCATGATCTTTTCTATCTCAACATCTAGTTTAGTATAACCCATATCTATCAAAGATACCTCTAGTTTAGTATAACCCACATCTATAAAAGATACATTAGTGAATATGAAACACGGGGAGGGGAGATGGGTAATTTGATAAAGTGGCTTAGTAACTAATAACTTCATAACATAAGGTCAATATTAACTTCCTTAATGAGACCAAACATTTAATATAGGTGGTGATGGATGGCTTGATTATATTATTTATTATTTTCATGTTGTCTATTGGTTAAGTTGGGTGCAACGCACTTAGACTAATTTAAGAAGAAAGATGTTACTTACAATTAAAAACCTAAGAGATCACACCTTATATTTAAGAAGAATAAAGTAAAAAGTCAAATCAATTTTAAGAGAGTACGAGTTACTATTTTGTGTGTGACACAAATAAAGGAGGTTAGTAGAGTTTCCTTCGAGGAAACCATCCCTACTATGCGCTATCCCTAGGTGGTGAAGAAAATCCTTTCTAGTTCATCACTGTCTTTTCTAGTTGGAGTCACTTACTTGAAAGAGAAGATCTCAAGATCATGGCAAGGGTACATTGGAAAGGTCTTTCATGTTTTTGAAAGGTAAGATCTTGACCACTCATCTCCTATAAGACTAGATTTATGATATAAAGCAAAATTTAAGATTAAAGTAAAATTGACATTAGATCCTAGATCAGTCTTGGATATTCTGCTAGGGCCTAACATAATAATCATATTTTTATATACTCTTATGGTAGGTTTCAGTTGGAGGCATGCTTATGTTCTTTATACACTCTTGTAATAGATTTTGGCCCAATAAGAGGCATGTTCCTATTTTCTATGTACTCTTACAATAGATTTTGGTCTCACAGGAGGCATGTTCTTATTTTTCCATATACTCTTATACTAGGTTTATTTGGGAATGATATTTAGTATAATACAAAAAGCATAACCACTAATTCTAAAAGTATTTCTTGCTGAACTAATTATAAGATATATTAGTAAACTAATTAAAATTATCAAATTGATGATCTTGGTGGATTTGAACCACCATCTTCTTAAGAAACATAAAAAAATCAAACTTCTCAAATGCTTTACATAATTGAGCTAAAGACCAATTACAACCTATTTTGAAGAATCAAACGTAGCTATAAATAACACTAGTGAACAAAGATGATGCTCTAGTGTTTATCAGTAAATAGAGACCACTCTATTACATCAATTTTATTGGTAATTAGTTCATAAAGCTTACAAAGCCTTTCTTCAAGGCTCACAAAGAGCAATGAAAGCATAAAAACATACGAAAAATATGCAAATTTGCAGACGTCCTACAATTTCCTTCAACTTTGATGATAATCAAGCAATTGCCCAAGTGAGATTATAGAGCAATAGCCTTTCAAGAATGATTCTCAAAATGTCTCTACAATGAAAGCAAATAAATTCAACTTCAGAGGAAGATTACACTAGAAGAATTCTTAGAAAGGAGATTGCTAGAATGATCTAACAAATTATTTTCTAGAGTTTGTTGGGGGTGTTATAAAGAATAAACCACACACACACACAAATCTTGTTGTCAACTTCTTGATGCAAAGATAAACCAATAAAAAGGGGAAACCTACCCCTAGTTCATTTTAATGGAGTAGATTTGATGCTTGCTTTGTAGGCCTGAGGCTGGAAGAAATCTATGGTTCAAGACCTCAACAACACTCAAGAAAGATGAATCCAGACTGCTTCAGCCTTTAGTAGCTCTCTATGAAGGGATTTGGGGGGCTGCGGTGGCTCCCATGGAAGAAGAAGATGTTGTGGAGAAGGACCCCTTTTTTTTCCTTTCAAGTGGCTGCTCTTCCCTAAAACAAATGGGCTCGTAGGAAAGTTGCAAACTATTTTAAAATCGAATGGACCAATACTAATAATATTATAATCTAGGTCGTGGCTAAAAATCCAAATCTCATAAAAATTTGATGGAATCATGTGTGGAAGGTAAAAAAAACCCACACATTAGAATGTAGTCACTTTCTACTTTGTTGTGGGGTTTATTGATCATGTGCTCTCATAAGTTGACTACTTGAGCAAACTCGGAGCAACTACACATAGGAAGATGAATTTATTAAGTCAGATAGACTGAGAAGCAAGATGACTTGATTGTATGTATAGTTGGTGGTTCGTAAAGGCCTAAGGATTGAATTTTGTAGAGCTGAAAAATGGCTTGAATCAGTTTTGGCTACAACACATGAAAGAACTAAACCAAGTCTTCTAAGTTTATTGTGATTGAGTTAAAGTGGAGAATCTTAGGAAGTGGTGCCTACTCACAACTACATATAAGGACTCATTTGCTTAGAGATTAGGCTACTCAATTACTTAGAGAGATAACAAGTGAGATGATAACTTGGAGTAGAGAGCAAGTAAAGTGGTCATTTGGAGTGGGAAGAAGTAAAGGATTGTTGTGAAAAGGTTGCAATTTATACCTCTTCATTCAAGCAATCAAGTTTCTTGGACATGCTATTATATCTAATGAAGCTTTTTCTTGGTTATTCTTCTTATTATGTGCAGTAATGTTAATATCAAATAACACACATAGAGAACATAGTAATTTACGTGGTTCAGCCTAGTTTGGCCTACATCCATGAGAGGAGGGGGAACAATCCACTACTGAAGAAGAATGTACAACTGATGCCTTTATCCTTGTCTCTAGACCCTATTTATAAAGATCAGAGGAAGGCTAGATGTATACTACGTAAATACAAATTCTATCTGATAAACCTTGATAGATAATCCTTATCTTCTTATCCTTATTTGATTAGGACTCCTAATTAGATCAAATTATCTTCTTCTTACAAACTTCTTTTCTTGGCAAGAGTCTTCAGGTGGATTTATGGGGATGGACATCATCAATTCTCTTCCTCCATCCCCATGCCATACTCCACTAGTTTAAACTCATGCCTACTATGTTTTTACATAGCAATAGGTTCTCATAGGTTACCACCTTTGTTAACATGTCTGCAGGATTCTCATCAATGTAAATCTTTTCCAACTTTTGCATTTGTTCTTTTGTCACCTCTCATATCCAATGATACCGTATGTCGATGTGCTTTGTGCACGTGTGATACATTAAGTTCTTGCTCAAGTCTAAAGTGCTCTGACTGTCACAATGTATCTTGTATTCTTCTTGCGTAATACCGAGCTCCTAGAGAAATCACTTTATCCACAATATTTCCTTACCTGCTTCAGCTATGGCAATATATTCAGCTTCTGTTGTTGATAGCGCTACGCATTTTTGCAACTTAGACTATCAAGATACAGCTCCCCCTACAAAAGTGAAAAGAAACCTTGATACTGACTTTCTTCCATCAAGATCTCTAGTCATATCAGCATCTATGTATCCTTCAAGGAGTGTTTCTGTACTTCTGAAGTACAAGCACAACTTAGATGTGCCTTACATGTATAGTAGTATCCACTTCATGGCTTCTCAATGATCTTTGCTTGGATTTGCTAGAAATCTTTTCACAACTCCTACTGCATGAGCAATATCTAGCCTTGTGCACACCATCATATACATCAAACTCCCAACTGTAAATGAGTAGGAGATCGTAGGCATTTTGTCTGTTTCCTATGGTGTTGAGGGACATGTCCTTTTGCTCAGTTTGAAATGACTACCGAGTGGAGTGTTGACTAGGTTGGCACTCTCCATGTTGAACCTCTTGATTACTCGTTCAACATACTTTTCCTATGACAACCACAACTTTCTTGCCTTTCTGTCACGAGTGATCTTCATCCCCAAAATCTACTGAGCTACTCCTAAGTCCTTCATCTCAAAAAACTTAGCTAACTCCCTCTTCAACCTGCTAATCATAATTGTATCCAGTCCAACTATTAACATATCATCTACATAAAGTAGAAGAATGATGAATTTACCCTCAAGTAATCTTTGGACATACACATACTAGTCTGCAGTTGTTCTTTTGAATCCATAACTTATCATGAATGAGTCAAACTTCTTGTACCACTCTTTGGTGCTTGCTTAAAGCCATAAAGACTTTTCTTCAACATGCATACAAAATGCCTCTTCTTTTCAACTTTGAAACCCTCTGGTTGTTCCATGTATATCTCTTCTTCTAGATCTCCATGTAGAATCTTTACATCCATCTGCTCAAGCTCCAAGTTTTGTCTTGTCACCAATTCAGTTATAATCCTGATTGATGTCATCTCCACTATTGGTTAGAAGATCTCGTCAAAGTCTTTTCCTTTCATCTACTCAAAGCCTTTGATGACCAATTGTGCTTTGTACTTGACTGGTTCTCTATTGGTTCCTCTTTTCACGTTGAAGACCCACTTGTTCTTTAGTGCTATTTTCCTCTTATGAAGTGTCACTAGCTCATACGTCTAATTTTTCTTTAATGAGTTAATTTCTTCTTGTATAACTTGCACCCATTTGCCCTTGTCTACATGCGTCAAGGCTTGTTGAAAATTCTTTAGCTCCTCCTCATCAGTGAGCATGATATATTTTGGTCTTAGATATTTTTGTAATGGAATCAGCATACGTCCTCTTGTTGACATCTTTGCTGAACTTCTACTTCTTGCTGAAGAGTCAATTCAACATCTGATGTCCCAACATTTTTTGGTATAGGGGGCTAATGCTCCCCTGCTCAAATTCCTCTGCCTCTATTTCAGCTTCTGAGTTAACCTGTATGGGTGCTAAATCTAGTACTAGATCTGGAGTACTGAGATCTTTAGCCTTTCTTGATTCTTCTTAGAATTGATTCTCTTGAAATACTACATCTTTGCTTCGAATAATCATTTTGGCTTCAGGGTCCCACAATCTGTATCTGAAATCTTCATCTTCATACCCGATGAAGATACAAGGAGTGGACTTCATATCTAGTTTCTGTCTCATATCTTTGGATACATGTACAAAAGCTTAACACCTGAATCCCCTCAAGTGTGAATAAGTCACCTTCTTGCCTATCCACTTCTATTCTGGAACTTTAAAGTCTAGTGGTGCTGATGGTGACCTATTGATCAAGTAGCAGGCGATTTTCATAGCTTCACCTTAGAATGGATTAGGTAGCTTAGCCATACTAAGCATGCAGCTTACTTTCTCCAAAATGGTTCGATTCATTCTTTCAGCTACTCCATTGTGTTGTGGGATACATAGAACTGTCTTCTCGTGTCAAATGTCATGTACTACGTAATATGCCTTAAACTCTTTTGATCTGTATTCTCCTCCACTGTCAGTTCTGAGACACTTTACTTTCTTTCCAGTTTGCCGCTCCACCATTGCGTGGAATCTGTTAAAGCATTCAAATACATGTTCTTTATTTTTCACAAAATATACCCATACCCTCCTAGATGCATCGTCTATAAAGAGTACAAAGTATTTATTCCTGCCCAGTAACTCTACTTCTATGGGATCACATACATCTAAGTACATCAAACTTAAAGTTTCATTTCTTTTATTACTAGAAGAAGAGAAAGCAACTCTATGTTGTTTGCCAAATAAGCAGTAATTACATAGATTAAGTGATATACTTTTGGCTAGTTTGATAAGTTACTTCTTTGCAAGTGTGAACAAACATTTCTCTCCCATGTCGCCGAATCTTTTGTGCCAAAGGTTTGGTGATCCTTCATCCTTCACTGTGTAAAGGCTACCTCTGGATATGCTTGTGTGGGTCTTTTATAGTGTGCTGCATATGTGCCATTTTGCCATGATCATTGACCTTTCATTAGTTTCCAAGTATTGTTGACGAAGTAGTTAGTGTAGCCTTGTCTATCAAGAGCCAAGACTAAGATCAGGTTCATTCTGAATTCTTGTATGTGTCGCACCTCCTTTAGTACTACTGTGCAATCAATATTTATCTTTATTTGCACATCACCAATCTTAATTATTCTTGAGAAGTTGTCATTCTCCATCTTTACAGTGCCAAAGTCTCCTTCTTTGGAGGTGGTGAATAAGTCCTTGTGTGGAGAGGTGTGGTAGGAAGCTGATGTATCTATCACCCACTTTGCTTCACTCTTGGCCAGTGCAGGCACGATTCCTCCTTAGGAGTGAGTACTGCTATGTTCTAAGCAATGGTGACTAGTGTTTCACTCTTGTCCACCTATGGCTTGTTATGTCCCATCTCTCTATTGAGTTTTCGACAGTCTTTCTTCATATGACTTAGAATGTCGCAGTGGAAGTACTTAAATTGTCCTCTGGGTTTACTTTTATTTATTTATTGCGAGTCTGTGATCTTCCCTTTGTTTGCTCTTACTTCTCCCCATGTGCTTGTCTCTATCAGTGTGCTTATTTTCTATTACCAGGATATGTGCCTAGTCTGTGCTGACTTCTTTCCTTCTAGTCTCCTCATTGAATAGCGCATCTTTGAACATAGCCATAGTCAACTTTCAATCTGGAGTTGAGTTGCTGAGTGAGATTACCAGTGTCTCTCATCTTTCAGGTAGCAAACTTAGTAGTAGTAGGGCTTGCCATTCATCTTCTAGCTATAACGCCACTAATCTTAGTTGATGTATTCAATTTTAAAATTCACTGGTATGTTCAGCCACGGTCATTCTACTTCTTAGTTTGAGGTTTACAAGCTTTTTCATCAGCAATGCATTGTTTCGAGAAGTCTTAGCCTACTACATATTTTTTACTTTTTTCAAAGAATATAAGCATTTTCTTCTTGAGCAACGTGGTGAAATACACTATGATCAATCCACTATCTGATTTGACATATGGTTTTCTTATTCATCTTTATCCAATCTTTTTTAAAAACTCCCTCAAGTCTTTTTCTCTAATCATTTAAAGGGTCATGGAGATCTTTGCAGTATAAAAGATCTTCCATTCTAGGTCTCCACAGTGTATAATTATTGGTATTTAATTTTATCATAGCTCTAGCCACAATGTTTCTAGAATTGGTCTCCTCAATGGTTTTAAACTTTATTTCTACTTTTTTTTTAATAAATTTGTGAAAAAATGGAGTGTACAGTTGAGTCTGGAATTGTCAAAAACCTTAGGAGGGGTGTTTTTGACAAATTTTGAGGGGTGCCCTAAATTTCCTTGTTTAGGGGGTGCCTTTATCAATTTTGGGGGGTTGATAATTTGACATGTAAAGGGGTGCCGCATGTAATTCGGCAATGTACTAATTTAGGCTTTGGGGTTGTACATTATCAATTTTTCAGCGTACTAATTTTGGCCATGGAGGTGTCGTTATCAAAACAAAGTGCATTAATTTTAGCACAGTATAAAAGGCAAAGATAAAAAAAATCGTAACATGTTTCTCCTCTTTTCCTCACCCACGGCTTGCGGCAGCAAAGACTTCTTCTTCTGGTTTGCCATGGCAGAGACTTCCTCTTCTTCCAATGGATCACCAGCGATCCTACATCACTACAAGATGAGTTTTTCCTTCTTTTTTTCTTTTTCTTTTTTTGTGGATCTACTTGAAATGGGTTTCAGTCGATAATCACTGGCTGGTTGAAACCCAACTTCGCTCAATGGATCTATCAAATATCACAAAAGTAGGGGGCTTTGGTTAGTTTTTCACCAGTCGACTGAAACCCTAGCTTTTCTTTTCTCTTTCTCTGGTTGAGACGATTTTCAGTAACTTTGCTTGTTCCCTAGATCTATGGGACACCATGAAAACAGGGAGTTTCGGTTGGTTTTTCACTGGCCAACCGAAACCCTAACCCTTTCCTCTTCTCTTCATTCTATAGTTCTGGCAGTTGTCGCCGATTTTCTAGGTTCGATTATGATTGCTGGTTTCCCCTTCTTCTTCTTCTTTTCAACAAAGAATCCCAGTGTGAAAAGGGTTCCTTGAGAGATCTAGGTCATGCGATCTAGACCCTCCGATCTAAGGTTTCTACTCAACCTGGATCTGAGCTGAACCTGATTAGATCTAAATATGGACTTGGCCTGTACCTGGCCTAGATTTGAACGTGAACTTAGGCCACACCTAGCCTAGGTTTGAACATGGACTTAAGCCGCACTTGCTTGGGTCTAGATTGGATTTGGGCCACACCTGGCTTGGGTTTAGAGGGGATCTGGGCCACACCTAGCATGGGTCTAGACTGGATCAGGGCCACACCTAGCCTAGGTCTAGACTGGATCTGGGTTGTACTTGGCCTAGGTCTAGACATGGATCTGGGCCGCACTTAGCCTAGGTCTAGACTGGATCTGGGCCGCACCTGACTCGAATCTAGACGTGGATCTAGGTCGCACATGGCTGGGTGTAGACTGGATCTGGACCGCACCAAGTTTCGGTCTAGACTGGATCTGGTCCTCACCTGGCTTGGATCCGAGTGTAGACTTGTGTTCTACTCTGGCACTCCTGTATTCACCAGGCTTTGTTCCGGTAGTCCTCTGGTGTGAACCAAGCTCTGATACCACTTGTTATGCGCAATAACATTAAGATCAAACAACACACACAGAGAACATAGTAATTTGCGTGGTTTGGCCTAGTCTGACCTATGTCTAGGAGAGGAGGGGGAACAATCCACTACTGAAGAAGAATGCCTTTAGCTCTATCTCTGGATCCTATTTATAGAGATCAGAGGAAGGCTAGATGTATTCTAAGTTAATACAAATTCTATATGATAAACCTTGACAGATAATCCTCATCTTCTTATCCTTATCTGATTAGGACTCTTAATTAGATCAGATTATCTTCTTCTAACATACTTCTTTTCTTGACAAGAGTCTTCAGCTAGATTTATGGGGGATGGACATCATCACTTCTTGGGTAAGGAAGGGGCTTCTCGGGATGAGAGGAAGGTGAGAGGGAGTATGAGTGTAAATCTGTAACTATCTTTTGTTCTCCTTGTATTCTCTTGTTTCCTTCACACTGGGGAAGTGTTGCTCCACCACGTGGATGTAGGCATATTGCAAAACCATGAATTTCTCATGTTTCAACTGTTGTGGTTTGCATCTTTGAATTCCCTCTAGTTTTTCGCAAATATACCTCGAGGTTTTGCTTTCAGATTCTTTAACACTTATCATTTAGTTACTTTTACAATTAACAAAATTCATAGGTCAGTGAACAAGAAAGGCTGGCTCGCAATGTCTTTGAAGTCCCCTTTCCCTGTGTTCTCTCCTGTATTTTACTCATACCATCACTTTCAATCTCGACATGAACTAGAATAAGCAAGGGATCCCAAACCTTCTTACCCTTTGAAAAAGCCAAACTCAACTAGGTGCTGGCAGGTTTAATCACTGTGGGTTGCCTTCGGTATTTCTGCTACGATCGCAGGCTCATCACATTATTTTGTGCTCAAGATGCACTGAGACGTTATATTCGAGTGTCTTTTGGAAAGTTGGAGTGGATGATTGTTGCTATCTGCTGTGATCTTTTTTCACCATAAGAAACTAGAAAATTCATATAGGTTGAGATGCACAAGTACAATAATCAGAAATTTGATGAGTTTATTCGGTTAGGTTCATTAGAATAGAGCTTCGGTTTTCGGTTAATGGCTACGTCAAATTAGATTATTCTTTGATATCATAGGCTTCAAGAGGTAAAAAAAATGCAAACGACAGAGATATCCCTTGGATGAAATCTTTGGCGCCCAGGACACACAAGGTAAGCTGAATCAGAAGAACTGTTTGGATCATTAAAAAATAGGAAAGGTGGGGCCTACTAGCCACTTCTCAGGACACCAATGATGCAACCACCCTAGACAGTTGTATAATACAATTCCTTCTCCATCTATCAAAAGTAATAAATAAATCAAATGTATAAATAACCGCAGCATATGTTGCATAGCCGGATAAAAAACTTGGCAGACCCTAGTTTCTAGCTATTCAAGCCATTCATCTTCTTGTAGTATATTAGATAGGAAAAATCTAATCAATTGGATGATGCTGTCCTCAGAATTTTTGTTATAGTTTAAGTCAGAAATATATTATACTTTTTCTTTTTCAATTTTACAAATTAAAAAGAAAATTCCCAAAACATGTAGCTCCACTTGTCAATTCACAAAATATTATAGAATTATAATATAATCACCCCTATTATAAGGATTGTCGTCTCCCACACTGGCCACACCCCGTATCTGTATCGTGTCTCGACATACGGTCTGTGTCCACAAATCATAGCCAACCAATAGGCCCTGAAAATTTGAGAAACGAAATGTTCCCATGTACAGATCCACAGAGATTAGGCATTACTGGCAAGATTATTTTGACCCACAGATGCTGACTTCCTCAAATTCGTAACATCTGTGTCATTAGGCCCAACATGCTTTCAGGTTGCAGCAGTCCTTAATTTCTTTGTGCAAGAGCGATAATTTATCCATCAGAAAAATTCCTAGAAAGCAATGTTGCAAAGTCATGCTTTCTAACCTTGCATCCAAGTCCAAAATATTGCTGAGGAGGATTATAAAGAAGAGAAGACATTATATTGAATTCCTGTTAGTTAATCTGTAGTGGTATCATCCAATCCCAGCTTATCCGGCAGAAGAAATTTGGTTTCACCAGTATCAGAGGCGAGAATGCCCCAATACTCCCAGCAGTAAGAGACGAGCTGACAACAAGAACCCAGTGGCGCAAGAGTTAGTCACTCATGAAAGTCACGGGTTTAAAACCTTTCAATGGTCTGTGTGAGAGTGCGTGTCCAATATTCTTCTCCCCCCCCCCCCCAAAAAAAACCCGAATTGTGTGCTTTAGGACCTAAAAATGAATAGAGTAGCTCAGATACTAAATCACAAGAAGCTTCTCCAAATTTTACAAGATTCACCTTCGAAGCCTTTAGATAGTTGCTTGACAAAGAGATAAATTAAGTGAGAAAGATATATTAAAGGATAATAAAGCTGAGAAATGTCTTGGTTAGATGTTAAAGAATAGTCTTTCTTTTCCATTTTGTTTTTATCATATAACTTTACCTTGTGACTATATGACATTTGACCGTGTTCAAAAAAGTATGCAATCAAAGGATAGGATAAAAATGATTGCCACCAAAGTGGCTTGTTTTTAGCTATTTCATACTAAGTTCAATGTTCAAGCTTTCGTTCCAATACAGCAATCAGCTTTTCATAGATAAATAGTGTATTAGTTTTTAAGTAAATCTAAGCCTTGCTGAAATGTACTTTTAGCAGAACTGGCTTGTGTAGCAGGATCCAAGTGCATATCAAAGTTAAGGTTGACGTCGAATCATGACACAAAGTGAAATTAACTACAGAAAAGTGCACAAGGTCAAGAGAGGGCTGAGAACTGCAATATTACCCATGGCTTTTTTCACTATGTTACAGTGCTGAATTCCCAAAACATGGGCTTAAAGAACAGAGCCTACCAATGTGGAGCCATTGGCTCCACAAAACATGAACATTTGGGACTTCCCAAGCTGCCATACCCAGAAAAGAAACAGGAAAATAAAAGAGAGAAAAATCTTAGTTTAGCGAAGAAGAAACGTCATGGAGAGCTCCACTGATCAAATCAGAATGGCTAGAGTCGTGCCATAAGCAGGACTTTTCAAGCGTGGATATAACAGTGCAGTTTTGATTAAGATTAAAAAGTTAAGAAGAAACCAGATGATAGGCACTTTCTGTATAAGAGGAAAAGAAATGATACCATCAATCTGTACTCACACTTTTGGCAGCAAGGGTCCCTCTAGCGGGACATGGCGACACATTTTTAATGGATGCGAAGGATAAGTCCGTGACTATACAAAAGGCCTAACATTTGGCTTTTGATGGAAGTTGAAGAATCAGATTCAGCCCTCAATTACCCTAGGCATCGCATTACATCCATTCAGATTCTATGTCTTAGCCGTGTATCTCTATGGTAGTGGTTCTCTGGTAGCCTTAGAGTAATGAGCTACTTTAATATCTCCTATTTTATTTTATTCTATTCTATTACTGATATCAAATTGGTATGAGAGCATAGTTGCAATGGCATTTCGAGCACGACATGTAAATACTTTTAGCAAAGATTTTTATGACTTGGAGATGGATGATCTAAGGAGACAAATTGAACAACTCTAAGAACACGTGGATCAATATGAACAACAAAAGTAGTCATGATGATCAAGGAGATGAAAAGTCAGATGTTGATTCCTCTAGCAATAAGTTAGATGATTCTCACTCTTTTCCTACAAGAAGTCATAGTTCTGATAGGAGATCGTCATCACACACCAACATCCTTAGAAGGTATCATGATTTTCACTTTTTAGATATAAAAGTGGATGTTCCTCAATTTGAAGGAAAAATGCAACTCCATTAATTCCTCGACTGGCTTAATACTGTTAAACGTGTTTTGGAATTCAAAGAATTCTCGGAGGACGCTAAGGTAAAGTTGGTTGCTCTTAAATGCAAGAAGTATACTTCTTTGCAGTGGGAGAATTTAAAAACAAAGAACACATGAAGGAACAAGTAAGAGTAGAAGTTGGAAAAAGATGAAAAATAAGTAAAAGAAGAAGAATTTTGGCTGAAAACTATCATATAGATACGTTTTTGAAAATCTAAAATTCAAAGTAGGAAAACACGTGTCGAAGAATATCCTACTAAATGTGAACATCTTATGTTAAAGCGTGATGTGGCAGAGCCAGAAGAGCAAACCATAGAACATTTTTTGGATGGTTTTAAAAAAGAAATTGGAGATACAATATGTTTATAGAAGTACTGAGCTTTCAATGATGTAAGAAAACTTAGTTTAATCGTGGAAAAACAACAAAAAGAAATTACAGAAAGAGGTGTTTTCATATCTTTTGGCAATAGAAATTCTTCCAACCGATGGAGGGTTTCTTCTTCTAGATAAACACCTACTACAAGATTTCAAAAGTCTCAATCTAAGGATGATGATAATAATGACAAGCAATTTGGTCCCTCAAGTTCGAGTTCAAGAAGATATTTCAAATGTCAAGGTTATGGACATATAGCTTCTGAAAGCCAAACTACAAGGAGATCACATTAACGGAGAAAGATTCCAAACTTGAAGATGAAGGGGAATCTCAACCAAGCCATGACAAAGAAGAAGAAGAAGATGTCATCTATGCTGACTAAGTTGATCTATTGATGACACAGAAGCTTAAGTGCTATCAATAAAGATGATTATGATTAACTACGTTACACCATCTTTCACATTAGATGCACGCTCAATGGCAAGGTATGTGAAATTATAATTGATAATTGTGCATGTGAGAATGTTGCTTCTAGTGAATTGGTGAACAAATTAAAGTTAAAAAAAAAGACTCATCCTCAACATTACAAGCTTAAGTGGCTAGACAAGGGATATTAAATCAAGATAACTCAAAAATGCCTAATCGCTTTCTCCATTGGTAAAAGGTATAAAGATGAAGTTCGGAATGATGTACGTCGTATGGATGCATGTCACCTACTACTGGGACGTCCTTGGCAACATGGTAGTGGAGTCCAACATGATGCCTTTAGAAACACTCGTTCTTTTGTTTTCAATGGTGAGAAAATCATTATAGCACCACTAAAACTGAAAAGTACTTCTGAAACGACCGAGGTGGTTCACTTGAGCAGCAAATATAGGCTTGACTCGTTTATTAAAGTTCATCATCATCAAGACCTTATCCCAATTACGGGTCGACCACATGAATCTTATTCCTTCATTCCTCTCTATTAAGTACCATGGCTTCATTTAGTCCCAAAGTTTTTAAATCTTTTCTCACCACTTCTATCCACATTCTTTTGGGCCTTTTCCTTGCCCTTTTAGAACCTTCTATTTGCATTGCCTCACTCCTTCTAACCGGTGCCATTGTTGGTCTCCTTTGAACATGTCCAAACCATCTAAGTCTAATATCCCTCATTTTGTTACCTATTGGTACTACCCCTAAATTTCCTCAAATATTTTCATTTCTAATTCTATCCTTTCTTGTCTTACCACCCATCCATCTCAACATCCTCATTTCTGCGACACTCATTCTATGAGCATGATGTTTCTTAACTGCCCAACACTTTAATCCATAGAGCATGGTCAACCTTATGGCCATCCTATAGAATTTTCCTTTTAGTTTAAGTGCCACCTGCCGATCACAAAAAACTCCAGACACACATCTCCATTTATTCCAACCCGCTTGGATTCTCTAGGTAACCTCCCCCTCAATCTCTCCACTCTCATGAATCATTGATCCTAAGTACCAAAAGTGGTTTTTTACGAGGACTTCTTGGTTATCAATCTTGACTGGTGTTCCACTCCTACTCCTCTCCTTACTAAAATTGCATTCCATATATTCTGTCTTAGTTCATCTAATTTTAAATCTTTTAGATTCTAATACTTCTCTCCATAACTCTAGCTTTATGTTTACACCCTCTCTTGTCTCATCAAGTAAGACTATATTATCTGCAAATAGCATGCACCAGGGAATCTCCTCGTGCAAATGTTTTGTTAACTCATTCAAAACCAATGTGAAAAGGTATGGGCTCAATGCCAATCCTTGGTACAATCCTACAGTGACAAAAAAATCACAAGTTTCGCCACTAGTGGTCTCAACATTTGTTACTGCTCCCTCATACATATCTTTAATTATGTCTATATACCCCTGCGAAACCTCTTTATCACCCAACACCCTCTATATTAACTCTTTAGAGACTCTATCATAAGCTTTCTCTAAGTCGATAAAGACTTGTTTATTAAAGTTATTAATAATATATGTTTTATTGATTTGATAGTCGATGATTTTGAAAGAAAAAAAAAACGTACAACCATTTATTGTATAACCTTTGCTTTCTAAGCTTGAAGATGGTTTTAAGAAGAGATATTCAGCATTACATTGATTTTATTCCTAGGACTATTCTTCCTAACAAAGCTGCATATTAAATGAGTACTAAATAGCATGAAAACTACAAAGGAAAGTTGATGATTTGATTGCCAAAGGTTTGATTCGGAAACTAAGAGGTGCAATACCTACCCTTCTTGTGCCAAAGAAGGATAAAACATGGAGAATGTGCATTGATAGTAGATCGTTGAACAAGATTACAATCAGATACTGTTTCTTTATCTCTTGCTTTGATGACGTACTAGATCAACTTCATGGAGCTACTACCTTTTCAAAGATTGACCTTCATAGTGGATACCATCAAATTAGAATGAGATAGGATGATTAATGGAAGACAACTTTCAAAACTAAAGATAGACTTAATGAATAGTTGATTATTCCTTTTGGCCTATCTTAAGGCCTCCTAACACTTTTACACATTTGATTAGCCATGTTTTTTAACCTTTCAATGGAAAATTTGTTGTTGTTTATTTTTAATGATATTCTGGTGTATAGCAAAGATCAGGAGGAGCATTTGAATCATCTTCGGCCAGTAATACAAACTTTGTAAGAACAAAACTGTTCAAGAATTTGAAAAAGTGCAAATTCTTCACCGATACCTCTTCTTCTTCTTTTTTTTAAATGGGCAATGTCGTTTCAATTGATGGCATGAAGATTGATCCTAGTAAAGTGGATGTTATTCTCAGTTGACCAATTCCTCAATCTCCTCATGACATCATAAGCTTTCATGACCTTCCTTTCTATTGAAAATTCATAAAAAATTTTAGTACCATCATTGCTCTTATGACAAAATATTTGAAGGACAAAAGTTTCAAGTGGATGGAGGAAGCACAAAAGAGCTTTGAACACATCAAACAATGCTCATATTCACTCTTTATCTAATTTCAGTTGTATCTTTAAAGTTGAATGCAATGCTTCCAATGTGGGAACTAGTGCAATCCTTGACCAAGAAGGAAAGCCAATTGTCTTCTTTAGCAAAAAACTGAGTGAATTAAGTAGAAATAACTCCACTCATGACAAGGGGTTCTATGCTATTGTGAGGGCATTAAACATTGGAGCCAATATTTGCTTCCACAACCACTTGTGCTTTTCTCAGATTACAAAGTTCAAGATTTCTTTAAAGTAAACAAAAGCTAAGTAGAAGACATGTCAAGTGGGTTGAATTTATCCAATCTTTTACCTTTGTAATAAAAAAACAGATCAGGAACTCAGAACGTAGTTGTTGACGCCTTAAGCAGAGGCACTCTTTGCTAACTATTTTGAATGCCAAAACTATTGGTTTTGAAATAATGAATGAGCATTGTGCGTGTGACCCTTTGAGCAAATATGGAGCAATTGTAAGCATAGTCCTTGTCAACAATTTCTGGTACAAGAAGAGTTTCTCTTCTAGGAAAATCTCTTATGTATTCTCAAATGCTCTTTTAGGGAAGAAATTATCTTTGAAGCTCATAATGGAGGCCTTCTTGGACACTTTGGGAGAAATAATAATCTACACTTGTGAAAGGCAAGTTCTTTTGGCCAAAAATGGCAAGAGATGTTTCTAAGCATGTGCAACAGTGCAGAGCGTGTCATTTAGCAAAAAGTCATACTTCAAAACACAGGCTTATAAAGTCCACTCTTTGTTCCTAACTCCCCCTGGGTAGAGATAAGCATCGCAGATTGCAAAGAAATAAAGATTCAGTGATGATAGTGCTATAGGACCATTGATGCTTCACAAGAAGACTTGTACTTTAAAAAAAGTTGTTAAACTCCATGGTATTCCAAAAACCATCACTTCAAATCGAGATCCCAAATTTATGAGTCACGTTGTACTTTAGGGAAAAAAAATTGGAACTTGGCCGCCATTCATTTCATCTTATCATCAGTAAACTGATGAGCAAATTGAAGTTGTTAACAAGAATTTATGAAATCTACTATGAAGTTTTGTGAACAAGAACATCCACAAACGGGATTTGTTGTTAGCTCATGCCAACTTTGCTTTCAACAATTTCTATAGCCAAACTACAGATTGAAGTCCTTTCAAAGTTGTGTGTGAAAAAAAATCCTTTTGCGTCCGATGGATTTAGCACACATTCCATTAGCCAACAATTTCAGTGGAGATGCCATAAAGCAAGCAAAGCAAATAAAAAAGACGCATGAGCAAATCAGATCAAAAATTGTAAAGCAAAATTACAAGTATAAAGATCAAGCCAACAAACACAGAAAATTTGCCAAATTTCAAGAAGGAGATTTAGTCTGAGTGCACCTTAGAAGAGAGCCATTTCCTTTTGGTCAACATTTTGAGCTCAAACCAAGAGCACAAGTCTTTTCAAAATCTTAAAGAAAATTGGTGAGAATGCCTACAAAATTGAGCTAAAAGCAGAATTTGAATTTTCACACACTTAATATAGCTTATCTTCACCATAGAAAGGAGAGGGCAATGCAGAAAACTAGGGGATGAGTTTCTTTTCAACCTGGGAAAAATGACACAGGAGTGTCTAATTCAAAAGATCGATTATGGATCAAAGGAGGACAAGATCAATCAAGAATTGGGCATCCTATATTATCATAATGAAAATGTTTTAAACCAACATATTTTGGACATCTAAGGTCCTCACGGAATGAACATCTTATATCCTTAAAAAGAATGAATGTCTTGGATCCTCTAGAAATAGATGTCTTAGATCAAAGCACTTGGATGTTTCATATCAGTTAAAAGAAAAACATTCCATAGTCCATTTGGAACCTTCCTATTTTCCTTAGTCAAAACATCTTCATGAAGTTTTCTTTGGTCAAGATGAGTTGACTAGTCAAAGATCTCAAATCAATCAAAATAAGGAAGCTTCTTGAATGGGAAATTATGGAATTTAGGAAACTGCTTGTATGTATTTATGTATGAAAACTACATGAATGGAAAATATATGTATGAAAATATAGATGAGAATTTTCACAAGAAGTATATGTAGAAATAAAAAACAGTAAAGTATAAATGATTTCCTCTATTTACACGTGATAGTGCCCAACATGTAATCCTTCAAAATGAACAGAATGTAATCAGTTCTTTTATTGTAGATCAACAGATGGACAGTACAAAGAGATCCATGCAATCCGTCCATCCATTCATTTGTACATACATACATATGTACCTGTATACATATATATGTGTGACAGCATATTTCTGCTAATTACAGTTCAAAATGTATAGAAATTTACATAACCTTTTAGTAAGACCAGGTTGGTGTCAATTTATTATTTTAAATCAATTATGAGAAAAATCAAAAATCAATTTTGCGTGCTGCTTGTGGATTGAAAGGCCACAAGTCCATCAATGAAAATAAACCAGAGATTTGAAGTTCTTTCCCAAATATGACCCAGAACGGTTCGAAAAAGAACAAGTTTCATCTGATCTCATGATCAGTTCTGGTCTAAAATTAATTTAGAATTACAGGATTTAAAAGATTTCAGATCTGATCTAGTGTTATTCGAACACAAGAAAAATGACATTAAGAAATCAAGAAGAAAACAGAACTAAGCCTGATCAGTTCAGTTCATAAACATGATCTGGAAATGATAATTATTTACAAGAGGGTTAAAAGAACACATTCCAGAGAACAATTAACTAGAACTTAAACTTGAATTCTGAATCTTCCAAGAGAATTAGGAAGAACTTCTAAAGTTGAAGGATATTCAGAATAAGTCCTGAGAAGTTTGAAACGAAGGGGTATTTATAGCTGTTGGTAATCAGTTGGCATGACCCAAATCGATTATGAAATGTTTTTTGGTGCTAAATTGATTAAGAATCAGTTAATGAAATGCTTATTTCTACATTCAACTAAATTTGCACAAACTTAGCCAATTTGTGCATTTTGTATGTGGTATTGTATTTTGTATATACATTTTAGATGCTTTAAAGGCCTCGGTTAATCAGTCAGTGTGGGGGGGTGGGTGTGTGTGTGTGTGTGTGTGTCATGAAGACAAAGGCAGCAAAATCCTAATTTCCAACAGAAGGAAAAGAAAGGTTAAACAATTCTGATATATGAGATCAAACTCATATAAGTTTGAAGAGATTGGAACTTCAAGTAACTCAGTGAAAGAGGTCTATTAAATTTGTACAGAAGATATGTATGAAACTTAAGTACCGGACATGCCATTGAATTGTTTATTGTAACAGCCATGCATAAACCTTGGTAATTATCCTTAGGAGCTGAAGAAATACATCAGTTGCCAATCTCATATAATTTTCTTCATTTTTTTTCTGAGTGGAAAAGGGCTTTATATAATTAAAAGAAGACTTAGATAGAAATCCTACAGAGGTGATTGGAAAAGAACCAAAAAAACATACATCCACCAAATACAACTGCTAGAATATGTGGAAATAGACGAGGGAATTCAGAGACTACCCTCAGACACAGACGAAACAGCAGCCCTACAATAGCAAAGGCCTCAGAACAGTGAGCTCAACATAGGAGCTACCAAAACAACCAGTAATTGAAAGGTGGAAGTCTCCAACCCGGAGGCACTAACTTCCAAGAGCAGAGGCAAAGCAAAGAGCTGCAATTTATCATCAAGGGCTTTGCTCCAAATGAAAAGGAGCAGCTTCTTATAAAACTTCAATGGTGTTCAAATGACTGCCATAGACAGACACGAGGAGATTTGATCTAGTACTCCCAAGTTGGCCAATTCAACACCTATGGAATTAGCAGATCCCAGGAAAGCTTCAGCAATGATGTTAAGAAGGTGCTAAGAAGGTATGAGAGGATGTCTCAGCCAAGAGATGAAGCTGCTTGAGTTGCCTCAAGAATGATAGTCCTCTGATTAATATTGGAAGCTATCATAATTCTCATTCTAGCACCACATAGCTTGTCATCAATATCAAAGGTTAAGGGAATAAGGCCTGAGAACTCAGCAACAGTGCACCCATTGTAATCAGCAATAACTCCAATTTCTGCTGGGCACCAACAAAAAGCACCATGAAATTGCATCTCATAAGTCCATTTGGAGGGCAATTCTACTCTTAGCTTTGATAGAGGAGCATTCCTTTCTTAGGATTTCAGCAAAAGGATAGTGCCCAAGCACTTTAAGAGTGGAAGCCCAAAATACTAGAAGAAACCTTCTGATTCTTGCAACCACAATCAACACAGCAGTATTCTTACCAAATCCACAGAAGTTGATTCTAGGAAATGACATAAAAGTTAGGGATAGTCCTAATTTGAAGAATGGAGGATATTTCAAAGTATAAGGCTATCTTCAGTAAAACAGCTCAATATGACAGTGCCACCAATTTTCCAGGAATTGGAGGCATTACCTCCAACAACACAAGTGATAACAATAAAATTGGAATAACTCTCATAAACATACACAGGCCAAGACCAGTTAATAGTACACATATAGTACATACAAGGACAAAGAAAGTAGTGCACTATGATATATGCTAACCTCAACCACATGGTGGTTCAAGGGTACCGTCAGTGGATGAAGGGTTTTGTGGCATGGATGAATCAAAAGATGCTGGAACTACTGTGCCATCACTCTCTTCAAATTCTCTCTCCACAGTTATACTCTCCAACTTGGCCTCAAGAAGCCTAAGAGTTGCATCTAATCGTAGTATCCTCCTGAAACGTAAAATTTAAAATTGAGTCTTGAGAAATAAATCAGAATGAAAACTAAAGAGATGATATTCTGAAAGATGAAACTATATCATGTGTTTTTAAACTCTGTATAACAAAATTATAATAAAAAGCCCAAGGTTTTTCAGATCTCCTGAAACTTTCCGCCACAGTTTACCCTCCAGGGCTCTTGCATCCGGAATATGAGTAGCACCTAAAAGACCAATACTCTTAAAGTATTAAACTGAAATCAGTCACCGACTATTAAAAAACAACTACATGAAGGAAACTGCTATTACAATTGCCAAACCCAAAAGTCGATTTCAGTTTGGATATAGTTACAACTACATTTCACAAAGAACTTGTGCATAAATACAAGTCTGCTGCAAGCAATACTTACGTAAGTCTCAGGGCGCAATTAAACTACCGAATATTTTTTTTGAATACCGAAATTGAAGAAATTTACCAAATTAGAGACGAACTTACTCAATTAAAAGTGAATTTCATGTATCATCGTACAATATTTTGAATTCTAGTTACAAAATAAAATCGTATACCCACCCAAGTCGTCTCTTTTCCAGAACACTTCCCAAGTATTCCGAGAAACCCAATCGCCGGAGAAGGAAAATGAGAAGAAAGAAAGTCGAGAAAAGGAACTGTTGATGTACCTGTGGACGTCGGCGAGTTTATCTTGACAGATAGCTGAGAATCGGTTCAGGAAACGAGCTGTGTTTACGACAAAGATGTTGACCTAATCAGTTGCAACCAATTACTTCTCTGTCAATATTTACATTTTCCAAGGTGGATACTCAGAAAGACAGAGTGAGGAGGCGCGAAGTAGTACCAAATAGAGAGTTCTTTGATCGGAAATCGATAGGGCAGACTCTTCCTGTTGTGAAGAAGGGGGAGCGACAAAAGGAGTTGGGGGCAGAGGGCTTCTCGAGGAAGCTTGACCCCACTGCATCTCGACCGAGAGGCAGCGTTGCAGGGAGCAACAGAGCGTCCTTGTTAATAGAGCAAGAAGTATGATTAGTTCGAGCACTTTTGCGGAGTTGGCCCCGTCTGTAGGTGCAAGTTCGAAAATCCAAGGTACGCATGAATACCTCATTTTCCGCTCAAAGAAGCCAACTTTTGAATGATCTGATTCGCTCATCATTTATCTAGCCTTGAATCTCCAGTATTTCAAACAAAAAGCTTAAAGGATAATTCTAGCATCTAATAAGGCTTTTTATAACAAGTAATGAACAGTTAGAAATTTTTAATAAACAATGGTCTAAATTCATATTCTAAAATCATGGCTTTTAGAATGTTAAGCTCATGCATCTATTATAATCATTAGTTAAGGATATATCTAAAAATAGAGAAATCGGATGAGAGGATTTGATTATTCAAAGACGGGCCTCTTATGGAGAAAATGAGAGGCGCTCCTAGAGAAGTGCCTCTAAAATTCCTCTTATAGTAAACCATCCAACAACGTGTCTAGAGTTTGGGAAACTATCTAGTTGTAATACTAAAAATTCTTCCTTAAAAAAAGAATTGTGTTTGGGGATTGCTCGCCCCAAGTTCCAAATTTGATAATTGTCAATTTTTACTTCTGAAACTCGTACGCCTAGAACTTAAGGTTTATTATTTTTCTACATTGTTATATTTCAGTTTTAGAAAGGTGAATGTGGAATCTGAGAATTGCCAACTCTGAGACGTAGAGCTAGCTAGTTCTAAAACTTAAAACAACTAGCCAGTTCTAACTTAAATGGGTAGAGTTTGGGAATTGGCCGATTCTTTGAGTCCTATATCTAGTAGAGTTTGAAACTTGTTTGCTTTCAAGTTTGGGACATTTAAGTTTTAAAATGCCCTATAACTCAAGTTTGAGTATAATTTTTCTACGTCATTCTTTCAACTTTGGAAAGATGACTGCAGAGTTTGAAAAGTGAGTAGTCTTGAATTCCAACTTAAAGGGCAAATTTTGGGAATTATCCAATTCTCTAAGTCCAAATCCAATAGAGTTCGAAAGCTACTATTTTTTTCTTTTGAAACTCTTTAAATCTAAAGCGCCTTAGAACTCAGATTTTAGTGTACTATATTCATTCCTTTACAATTGATGGAGAATAGTTGGAACTTGCAAGTTCTAAAAACAAGTGGATCCCACCTCTCTCTTGTTCTCTCTCATAAACAAGAGGGTCACAAAGATCAACCAATTAAGGCTTTATTCATGGGCTTTTTACATTATGAGATCACTTCTAAATCGAACTTAGGGCTTTCTAGCCACAATAAAAATAGTTGCTTTGTTGCTTTCTTTTAAAAATTAGATAAAGTGGTCATCAATAGAGTAAAAAACATTTAAAGTAACAATACTAGCAATTGAGAGGGCATGTGATGCCTTAAAAGGGGGGAAAAAAAAAAACCAAAAATGATATTACTATAGAAACAAAAAATTTCCTTTTTTTCAAAAGCAGAACAAGTAGGCAGATAAAGTAACGTCAACTTAAAGTAAGACAAGGCCTTACATGTGTTTTTCTCCTATCTTTTTTTTCAGTTCAAGTCATTATATGTTAGAAAAGGTTATTTTTTAAATAAAAAACCTTACATTTACTGAATCTTAACGATTATACTCTACATTTCTAAGTAATTTAAAAGCCATTCACTTTAGTGTCTTCACAATTGCACCAATATTGAAAATGTGAGTTAGATGCTGTGAAATAGTGTATGCCCTTTTCTAATGTGGCAAGGGAAGTTTGACTTGGCTGTGATAGCCTCTTAATAGGCTATTCACTAACATGCTCGATAAAATAGAAGAGAACATCACTGTTTGACAACTTTGTGTCAAAAGAAGACCCTATAACTTGGGAAAATGTACCTAGAAACCTTTACTTTCATTCAACCTAGATAAGGGGGAGAATGTTTGTGGCAAGAGGAAGGAGTTGTCTCTCAATAGGGTTAAAGTCATGCTTCATGGATGTGATTTAAACCTAACATTTGTTGGATTTGAGTTCATTGGTGTCTTACATGTTTTGTAATCCATGGTAATGTTGTGATTTGTGTGCTTTTACATTTCTTATGGTGTTTGATGCAATCCATGGTAATGTTACAAGTCAATTGAGGTATGTATCATTTTCTTCATTTTAGGTTTGTATGAACTCATTGGCTTAGAAATTTGGGATTTTTTTAATATTTACATTTTTTATTAATTTAATTAGAAAACTTTGCTTTTGACATGTTTGAGATATATTCAAACATTGTTGTTTTTGTTTATTTTAAAGTTTAATTGTAAAAAAGTGGGAACCCATTTTCTTTATTGATATGTAGATATCATAAAGGGAGAAGGGACCACTTGTTTGGTGGTTTCTAGCTATTGGTGAAGAGAGAGTCTAGGTGTGCAATGTGACTACTTGTTCATTAATTCCGGTTGAGAGAGAGAGAGAGAGAGAGAGAGAGAGACTGACCAATCTATTTGACTACTCATTTGTTTCTTTGTCTAGGCTTTCAATGTGACTACTTGCTTGTGTCTCCTTTTATTTCTCTAGCTAACTACTTGTTTGTGTCTTTGTCTGAGCTTTCAATGTGACTGCTTGCTTCTCTCTCTCCCTCTCCAAAATTTTTCATCTATGCTTAGCTGTCTCTACTTAAAGTTTTTTATACTTCTATTGTGCACACCATAGGTTGAATACCAAAGGGACTAAATGGCCCCCAAACCACCATTCTTTTGAAAATAATTCTAAATGATCACCATTTCACTTGCATCATAGAATGTTAATGGATATAATAATGAGAATTGTAATGATTGAATCCATTGACTAAAGCAAATATTTTGATGCTTATAGTGATATTAAAACTAAGAAAAATGAGCGGGAAATGACCAAATGTGGATAATATCAGTAGATGCTCTCTCTTTCTCTCTCTCTCTGGCTATATGTTAATGTCTTTTATTTTGATGATTATTACTTAAATTATGCAGGATGCATAAGTTTAGCATTGCCTTACATCATGAGGGTAGGTTTATGAGGAAGGAGGATGTATAGTATGAGGGGGGATTAATGGATATATTTCATGATTGCGAGTGGGAAGAAATGCCCTTTATAGAACAAGGGATATGGAAAAGGAAATTGGTTGTGGCATGGATCATGTTAGTGGTTTCATTATAGTTATTTATGTAATTTATATGCTTTAATGCTAGAATTATGGTGTTGGGCGGGTACCTTAGGCCTCATGAAGCAAATGTGGATGTGTTTATGGAATTGGTTGGGGGAGAGCCTTTGGATTCTAAGATCCAAGAAGCACTAGCAGATGTAGCCATCTAAGAAGAAGAAGAAGTTCATGTTAACATCCAAGAAGAATTAGTTGGTTATGGCAAAGGAAATGGATCACGTTATGGTGGTTTCCATTATATTTATTTGCGCATTGTATATGCTTTAATACTAATATTGTGGTGTTGGGTGGGCCAAACTTGTGCCTCTTGAAGCAACTGTAGATGTGTTTATGGAATTGGTTGGGAAGAGCCTTTGGATGCTAAGATCCAAGAAGCAGTAATAGATGTAGCCATCTAAGAAGAAGAAGTTCATGTTAACATCCAAAAAGAAATAGTTGAGGTTGAGATCCATCTAAGTCAAGGGGATGATCAAATCCAAGAAGAGCATGTTGATATTCGCATTTCACGGTTACAATTGATGTGAGGGATCAGATGGAGAAGGAGGTGATTATTACTTGTCAAAGGAGGAAGAATGATCATCAAATGAAGATGATTACCATTGCATGAATGATGAAGAGAGGAATGAGATTATGGCTATTGCTAGATTATTAAACAAACAAAGTATGCAACATAATATCCCTCTAACAAAGATTACAAAACCTTTAAAGACAAAGTGGTAGACTTCCACATCAAAGGAGTTAGTAACTGGAGTAGTATAGGGCAATATGAGGCCTCAAATTTCATGGACTCATTTGACTATGAGTCTTTGAAAGAAGTGGATGACTTGGTGGAAGGGAAGAAAAAGAAAAGCACCTTCCTTATTTATGATTCAATGCAGGGGCATGGACCTTCCATCTTCATAGTTAGCATGCAATTTGCCAATTTATAGGAGTTCAGGATGCAATAGTGGTTTACTTTGTAAAGGATCCTAGGCCACTTAAATTCAAAAAACTAAAGCATCCAAGGGCCATCAGATGTGCATCCATGGGGTGTCCTTTTAGGGTCTATGCATCATATGAGAAGAGAACTAGGATGTTTTAGGTGAGAAGCTTCATTAATGAGCATACTTGTGTTACAACAAACAATAATAAGCAGCTTTATTCTACTTTGTTGTCAGAGGAGAAGATAGAAGTCATTAGAAAGAGGCCCAAAATAGCGTGCAATGAGCTAAAGGATGAAGTTAGGCAAAATTTTCAGATTGATATATAGTTTATACAATGGTGGAAAAACAACACTCATGCATTGAAGCTATAACATGGATATCTAGAGTAACAATTTGTTAGGCTATGGCATTATGTCTTTGAGGTGAGAGAGAAGAACCTTGGCAACACTATAGAGTAACTAGTGCAAAGGCCTAGGGAAGGGGACAACCAAGTATTCCATACATTGTACATTTGTTTTCATGCTTTGGCCAATGATTGGAAGGAGGGTTACATGAGTTTTATTGGCATGGTCTGAAATGACTTTGCAAAGGTGAGCTTCTATGTGTCGTTGGGAGAGATGCCGAGGACCACATGGCTTTTATTGTCTAGGTAGCAGTTGAGGTTGAAAATTTAGAAACATGGTCTTGGTTTCTAAAGTTGTTGTTCAATGATTTGGGAACTAGTAGTGAAGGGCTGGGACATCCTAATAAGTGAAAAATAGAAGGTAAGATTGCATTGGCTCTTACTAAATTTGTTAATATATTTTAAGTCTTATGTGTCTGAATTGTGTTTTTTTGCTTGCTTTGCTGGAGTTAGTCAAGCTATGAAGAACTTGGTCCCACTTGCTTAGCATAGAATGTGTGTGGGCACATCTATGCCAACTGGAAAAAAGAGAAATCCAAAAGATGTTCTTACAAAGTTATTCTACAAGGCATCCAAAAGAACTACCTTTGAAGAGTTTCAAGTGGCATTGTTGGAAGTGACACAACACAATGATGTGGTAGTTACTAACCTTAGAGAACAAAATCTAGGGCACCTTCTAGAAATGTTTCTTGCCAATAAGCACATGTTATGATTGAATTGACAACAACATTTTTGAGACATTCAATGCATTTATTATGGATTCTAGGAAAATTCCATTATTGAGATGTTGGAGAAGATTTGAAGACAAGTAATGAGTAGAAGAGATCTAGAAGTACCATGGTCCTTTGAGTCCTAGAATCTAGCAAAAATGGATGAAAAAAGAGTTGAGAGCATGAAATGTGTTGTTGTCTACAATGGGGATGAGCAATATGAAGTGAGGATAGAAGCCAAAATTACGTTGTATCTTTGGTTAAGGAAAGGTGTACATGAAAGGCATGGGATCTCAATGGGATTCCATGCTACCATTCAGTGGCTATGATTTGACATATACATGATAGGGTGTAGGAGTATGTCATAGATTGCTTCAAAAAGGAAGCATGGCCAGGCATTTGCCTACTCAGTCAAACCTGTGAGAGGTAGCAGATTTTGTCCCAAGAAGAACCTTGGTGTAGTAGTTCCAGCAATGGAAAGGAGACTATCTGGTAGGTCAAGAGTGAAGAGGACAAGAGACGTTTATGAAGAGAGGAAATGATAAGCAATATAAGTAAGTTGAGTGGCCCTGGAAGAGACTTCGCATGCAAATTCTACCATAAGGAGGTACATAATGGAAGGGACTAAACTCATAAAGATAATCCCTCTTTCTAACCACCTCAACAACCATGAAAGAACCAAGAGGGAGGCCAAGGATGCATCAGGAGGTACTTCTTGTAATCCTACTTTCGATAGTGTTTTCGATCTTATTGTTACTCTTGTCATTTGAAAGTGCTTTGTAAATGGATGTAGGTTCTAGCAGTGCTAGTGCAAAGGAGGAGGGGAAAACTAATATGAGTATAGTCTCAAACCCTTGGAGAAGATACTTAATAACCCGACAATATAATATCAATAATAAGTAACATGAGCACTTCTTCCCTAGGAACTAGGAGAAAGAGTAGGGGAAGGCAAATAATGATATCTTGTTATGGACTCCTCACTTCAGTAGTTGATGGAAGCTAAATTTAATGGTAATTTTTGGTTGGATTCTATCATGTAATGACTAAATTATAATACATTACTTTAGTTGTTATTAAAATTTATTAACTTATACTTCTATATGGCTCTAGATGGGTGAAGGTACTCAATATACATATAAATATTGCATACATACCTCTTTATTTAGAAGGTTTTAGCCCCAAAAATTACTTAATTATCACTAACTAGAGTTAATTCTACTATTTTGCTAGTCTAGGGTACAAATGAAAAATGCACAAAATTACCAATTTTCCCCTTAAAAGAGCAATTTCACCTTCCTAGGTACATCATTGGTCACACATGCTAAAAATAAAGTCCTAGGGGTTTAAATGATCATTGGATGTTACTATCAAAGTTGGAGTAGTCAGCAACCCCATGCTCAACTCTTACTCAAATGAGGTTGAAAAGATGGGGAACCTCTCCATGCATGAATAATTTCTTACACTTCACCACCTTAAGAAGCTTATGAGAGAAGTTTAATTCACATACAATGGAATCATATACAATGAAAGCTTCTCAAAAATAAAAGAAGACTACAGCCCGCATGAAGACTTTTTACTTATTTTCTCTCTTCTACTCAACTAGAAGAAGAAGATCGACCAATGATTGTATGTCTTATCCATGCAAGGTAGTGAAGCGCACTTGGTCCTGATGAAACATATGAAGATCTATAAGAGTCAAGGCCACTCAATCCAATGCAATGGTGGAGAGAAAATATAGCTTAGGAAAGATTGACATGCCATAAAAAGAGCCCATCCATTCAAGTAAGGATAAGGATAATCTAAGTATTAGGAATGAAGTATTGGAAAGATCAAAATCCTATCTTTTTCATGCCAAAAAGTCAACCTAGAAACCTAATAAAAGGAAGATCTCAACCACCCATCATCATCCTATAGTCCACATATACTTTACGGTTTCTAAATAAAACACACACCCAATTACAAAATCACCCCCCTTCCTTAGGACTTTCTAATTTTAAAAACTCTTATATTTTCTCCACCTAATTTCCATATTTTTCCCTTTCCTTCCCTCCATTTTCTTTCCACTTTATTCTTTTACTTTTCACTAAGTTATTTTCCTTTCTTTTCAACTTACCACTTTCCATTTTCCACTCCAAGCACCCATTTGAAAAAGACATCTCTCCGTCCCCCCACCCCACCTACCACTTTCTAATTTTGACCAAAGTTAAATCAGTTCCTTAATCTCCTGTAGCCCTTTTTTATCAAGCAAACTTCTTCCTTGACCAATCAAATCTACCTTCCTAACCACCATTACCACTTTCCTTATCCAACTCTGCTGTCCTCTTCAAGTCATGCTCAAATTCACCCCACTTTCCTAAATTGAAAAACACCCCCTTCTCTTTACTTACCTTGCCTCCATCAAATCTCATCCATTCCACACCATTCTGTCTTCATTTCATCTTTAGATCTTAATCATCTACCCTTAGGGCTTCCTTTCCTCAAACTTTATAAATAAGATGTGAAAAAAGAAAAAAAGAAAAGAAAAAGAGAGTCTTTTATCTCTTACCTTTCCCTTGTACTTGAAAGCTAAATCTAGGAAAAAATAGAGGAAGAGATATCACCTTTGCCAAAGCTCTTGTAAGATTAAAGACAATCCATTGGAGAAGAGATAATTAAGCTCTTCCATTCCAACTTTCCTTTCTTTATTTCTCCCATCATCTTCTTCTCCCATTCTTTTTATTCTTTTTCCTTACTCTTTACATTACATTCCTCCAACCTACTCTAGACCTTACATGCCCAGCATGTCATCTATTTGCTTTGACTCTTCTATGAATCCTACACACCACTTCCATCCATCTTACTTCTTCCTTACAAGCCTTCATCCCTTGCCTACACACATCCTTCCATCCCATCTCCCCACTCTTGCTCATGCATGCACCACCTTCCATTACACTTACCTTCCATACCTCACCTTCCCACTTTCTTCATTTATAAGAACTCCATCTTCCACTTCATCACAACCATCATCTTCTTCTAGCTTTCCACCTTTAATCTTTTCTTCTTTAGGGATTTGGGAATAAAGGAAAAAGAAGAACACCTACTAATGTTAGTCAAGGACTCTTCTAGTTCCTAAAGTATGGTTGAGAAATTCATTGGGTTTCAATCTGTTGCTTTAGTTTACTTCGCTATCTCTGTCAATTGCAAATTAATAATTCATGTTTGGCATGTTGGGTTAGTGAGAAGTAAAAAACTTGGTTGTAGATTAATATACTTTGGGTTTAAGTTTACTTGCTTTAATTTAGTTTAATTACTTAGTTTAGTTGCTTTAGTATACAATTCTTTCTTTCTTTCCTTATTGGCTAGGTTAGAGTAAAGCAATTTTATTTTAAGTAACTCTTGTTTATCAAAGAGTCCTCATGGGAGCGACTCTTATTTGTCTATTTATACTCCAATAGAGCTATGCACTTGTGGTAATTATTAAGACATGAGAAAGACTAAGATAACTGATATTCATCCCAAGCCATTAAAGGATCCTATAGGCACCAAGACAAGTGTGGTGACAAGGGTCACAAGAAAGGTGGTCTTAGAATCAAGCCCCAATAGGAATACAAGAAAGCCAAGGCTTAGCCCACTAAGGATATGTGACTAACTAAGGCATGCAATAGACTTGTGGAGTTTGATCATGTTGGGTGATACTTTTTTGTAAGTTACATATGATGTATAGGTGTAAAGGTAAGAACAATAGCTGGAGCATGGCTTCTTATATTGTTGGTCATTGGAGAATGGAGTGTGAACTTCTATAAAACACAACTTAATTGCAATATATTGTACTTGGTTCGCTAAAAGTATATTTGTTCACTTTTATAGTTTGGTTCACTTAATTTTTTCTTTAGAAAATGACAGAAAGTAGATTTCATCCAATAACAATAGAGGCTTACTATTCAAATGGTGTGGTTATGGGTATGCTACTTAATGATTGAAAGTAGATTTGACCATTTTGGGTGATTTATTTTGTGCAAAGGTTGTTGACTTCTATATATAGTTTTGTGCTTCTAAAAGTATCAATGGCCAAGCAAATTGAAACATTTTAGAAACATTTTTACAAATATTTTTTTTCTTCCCATTTATGGAAACCCTCATCTTTCCACATTCTCTTGGACAAAGTAAATCATATACACATCAAATTTTCACAAGACATTACTAACAAATTTAGAAATAAACATTATCAAAACCCATTACTACCCAAAATCAAGTCCAAATTGTACTATTACAAGCACTTAAAACCCTAGATTCCCCTTATGGACAGGAAATAATAGAGAAGAGGAGGAAGGGACTTTTGAAATTAGGGATTGTACCTTTGCTAACAAGAATATGAAATAATCTTTTTTGATCTTACATGAAAGTAGGGATTCTACCTATGCTAAAAGGGTTTTGATGAGGGTAGGAAAGGAAGAACAAGATTTGGGTCTGGAAGTATTTTTGTTGTCTATGCCAACATGGAGGGTCAAAGCCACATAAGAAAAGTGACTGCTATGTTGTCACATCTCAGTTTTATAAAAATTGATATTTAAAAATTTCTCTTCTTTACTAAAATGATTTTAGAGGAGTAATAACAATATAGATATTTATAAACACCCATCTACCAACCAAAATGTCACAACAAAATTTTTATACATAGAATAAAATAAGGGAAAATGTGCTAAATCAATTTTTGCTTTTCCGTAGGAGTCACTAGTCAAGACTTAAACTACCATGCAAACATAGACTTACATAAGTGCCTCAAAATATTTACAAGGTATTAGTATCAACCTTAAACTTACAAAAAGAGTAGCTAAATAAAACCTACTAAAATTTTTAACTCCTCAATCAAGAAAATACTTTGTTGCCTACATACGTCAAAAGGGTCATTAGGAGTACTCAATCACTATGGCACCTCCTCTCCTACCTCGTGCCTCCTTGATGGTTCACCTAGAATGTAAGGGTTAAGCATATGAAGCTCACCTTGGAATAAAGGTAATGCTACTGATTCTCTTAATTTCAGAAATATGGAATATTTAGGCAAATGAATAACTTAGCAGTACTATGCATGCTATGAAATTTCATGAGAGTTGTAGAGGTAAATCAAGTTATCATATTCAATTTTAACTAAAGCAGGTATAACTATAAATGTGATTCAAATTAAATGTCAATCTCAACTTTGACATAAATATAATGATGTATGGAAACATATAAGAACTAAGCATGACATGAGTCCTCATAGAAACTCCAATTGATAAACCCTCGAAGTAAAAAGCATGATAATGATGCTTGAGTAAGGAAAGCTGACCAAGGTTTTTACAATCATGCTCATAAAAATCATGAAGCACCTAAACTCGTGCATAAGGTGACCCTTTTAGTCTTGTCGCGAGGACACTGACACACCTATGCTACCAATAGAGACCTCCCTTCCCACATCACATCATATACTGTCCAACACTCATGGACAAGTCCAACAATCCTGGACATCAATCACACATCAGGACCAATGCTCCTGGACCATGGTCCAATGCTTCTAGACCCTCATCAGGCCCAACAATTGCTCAGTGAGAACATGCCTTAGGGTCTACCTGCTCAGTAATAGTTGAGTGATTTTCCCTAAAATCAAAGCAAAACCTCTCTGCTCATATAGCTACTATGTGAATGCTTGCCTTAAAACATCTAATCAAATCAACAAATCACTTCCTCCTCAAGTACAACTTGATTCACAGAAGCATTTAGGTTTTGATGTCATCCAATTGAAACAAAACCATCATTTATGAGTTGTTTATACAAGCGTCATCACAAATTTACAATAGCTTTACCCATGTCAATAAGCATTCACATCCCACCATGCATTTCAATTTGCTCAAAATATAAGTAAAACAATGTCAACTTGCATGATTCTAAGCATCACCTAGCATAAATATTCAACAGCATTTATGTAGATAGGAATGAAACCATTTAGCATCATGTAAGCAACTACTATCATTCAAAAATTAAGAGACACACCTTAAACATTCTCTAGTAAATATATATATATATATATATATGTCTTGATTCATTTTGTTCGTGTCAATTTATATGAAAGCTTTATAGATTAATCTTGTGCATTGATCAAAGACGTGTTAGGATTACCTAAAGATTTAGTTTTGAGCTCTACCTTAGGCCAAGAATAAACATGATTTCCACTTTGGATTACATTCCCTTAAGGTTTGTATTTCTTCACTCAATTACTTTAACTTATAATATCATTTTCCTAAGAGTGTAAAGCCATCAAATAGGTTTCCTCCCTAAGCCACCTTTAGGTCTCTTTTCCCTTAGGTTTTATGTTGCTTAGTTAGCTTAGTTATTGTAACCATTGTTTAAAATTTTTACATGGCCAAATACCATGCAAAGTGAGGCATAATCCTAGGCATCAAATTCTTGTTTTGTTAAAGGAAATTTGAGCTTCAAGATTGTCCCTTGCTTCAGTTGTTCCTTATGTTTGGTTGTTCCTTATCATTTCCCACCTAGGTTTTGGCTCTTTATTTTTCATTTCCATCTAAGGGCATGGGAACACATGCAAGTTCAACCAGCCCTTCTTAACTTAAATCCCACATGAGTTGGGGCTAGTTGCATGTGTGTGACCTAGCCCAAGTGCTCATCTCTCCTATCCTCTTTAATTAATATCTTGATCCATCATTCCAACACTCTAATTACTTATAGTATATTATTAAATACGTAGAACCTTTCACTCCTTTATTCTCACCCAAACTTTTGAGTGATTCTTCCACTCTTTTACAATGTTAATGTCCTCTTAACTATATCTTGCTAAGAGTTAAGATGAATCTTCACACTTAACCTCTCCTAAAGTTAAGATGTAAAAAGTAAAGGAAGATTTAAAAAAAAAAAATCACATTTTTATAACTTTCTTATAGAATATAAGGGATTTACATATTCATTGGCATTACACTCTCTCCCCCTCACAAAATTTTGTCATCAAAATTTCATGGGAGTGTAGTAGAAGAATCAAATAACTCAGGAAAACAATGTCTCATTTAATCTTCTACTTCCTAAGTTGCTTCTTCACTCGTGTAATGTCATCAAGACCTTGACAAGAGGAATGGTCTTGGTTCGCATCTTCTTCTCTTTCCTATTCAATATTTGAACTAAGTGCTCTTGGAATGTAAGGTCTAGATGTAGGTTAATTGCTGGCTGATCCAACGCATGCATAGGACCTAGCACACATTTCCTTAACATGGATATGTGAAAAACATCATGCACGTCTAAAAGTGAAGGTAGTAGAGCCAATCTATAGGCAACTCTTCAAACCCTCTCTAGAATCTCAAATGGTCCTACATACCTCGGGCTTAACTTGCCAGTTACCCCAAACCTCATGACAGCTCTCGTAGGAGATACCTTCAAGAATACGTGATTGGCCATTTGAAACTTGAGATCTCTCCTCCTCAAATTGGCATAGTTCTTCTACCTGCGATGCACTGCAACCAAGTGCCTTAAATGAGCATGACCTTCTCAGCACACTACTTGACTAATTTAGACCTTAGTCCAATAAGTTGGATTAAAGCAAGGTCTACTGTAGAACACCTCATATGGCACCATGCCAATGCTAGAATGGTAGCTGTTGTTGTAGGCAAATTGTACTAATGGTAGGTGTTCATCCTAACAAACCCTCCAGTCAAGTGCATAGGCCCTCAGTACGTCTTCCAATGTCTGTATAGTCCTTTTTGACTGACTGTGTAGATTTTCCTCATCCTTCCTACACACTTCGCCAAAACCAAGATGTAAATCTAGTGTCTCTATTCAAGATGATCACCAATGGCATCCCATGCAAACTTACTATCTCTCTAAAGTACAACTTTGAAGGCTTTCCAAGGATTGCTTTTGTCAAATTGGTAAGAAATGGGCCGATTTAGTCAATTGGCCCACTGGAACCCAAATGGTGCCCACTAGTCATCATGGGTAGTCCTACTACGAAGTCCATGGTCACCTATTCCACTTCCATTCCAGAAGCTCAATCATATGGAATAGCCTTGTAGGACGCTAATGCTTTGCCTCAACTCTCTGACAAGTCATGCAATGAACAACACAATCACTAATGTCTCTCTTCATCCTTGGCCACCAAACCTACTTCTTTATGTCTTGATTCATCATAGTACCTCTAGGATGCATTTCAAACTTGGAAGAATGGCTACCTTCAACAAGTCTTGCCGTAATCCATCTATATCAAACACAACCAATGACCATGAAATCAAATCCCTCCATCTGTGCCCCTCTTAAATCCATCTCTCCTAAACCCTACTTCTCTGCACAGGCCTGTTGTGCTTGAAAGATTTGGTCGAAGTAAGCAGACCTAATAGTGATATTAGCAATATTAGCACCATATCTCCTACTAAGTGTCTCTACAACCACATTGGCTTTACAGGGGTGATATTGAATGGTAAAATTAAAGTCCTTTAAGTATTCCAACCAGCATCTCTGCCACATGTTGAGATCACACTATGTAAAGACATTCATAAGGCTCTTGATGTCTGTATACGCATCAAATTTCTCCTCATACAAATAATGCAGCCAAATCTTCAATGCTAATGCAATGGCTGCAAACTCCAATTCATGTGTGGGGTAATTCTACCCATGTTTCTTCAACTATCTAGAGGCATAAGCTATTACCTTACCATGTTGCATAAGAACATATCCTAATCCCTTTCTTAAGGCATCATTATACATGGCGAAACCTCCACCATCATTAGGTAGGGATAGAACTGGTGCCTATATGAGCCTCCCTTTCAGTTCCTAAAAGTTCCTCTCACAGTCATTAGTCCACTCAAACTTCCTTCTTGGTCAGAGCGATCAATGGCTGAGCAATGCGAGAGAATCCCTCTATGAATCACCAATAGTAACCAACTAGCCCAAAAAACTATGCATCTCAAACATCATATTAGGACTTTGCCAGCTAACCATTGCTTCCACCTTTAGCAGATCAACTGCTACTCCATCCTTAGAAATCACATGCCTATGGAAATGGACTTAGTCTAGCCAAACTTTGTACTTGGAGAACTTTATCATACAATCTATGTGCTCGCAAAATGGCCAAAGCCATCCTGAAGTGCTCCTGATACTCCTCGATGCTACTTGAATATATGAGGATATCATCTACAAATATGATGGCGAACTTGTCCAAGTAATCCTTAAACACCTGATTCATCAAATCCATGAATCTAGTTGGTGTGTTCTTAAACCCTAATAGCATCACCATAAACTCATAATGACCATAATGAGTCCGAAACACCATCTTAGGTATATCCTCAATTGATGATAGCTAGTCCTTAGGTTGACCTTGGAAAAGACCTTAGCAACCTGTAACTGATCGAAGAGGTCATCGACGTGAGACAAGGTGTATTTATTCTTCACCATCATGCCCTTGAAAGCCCTGTAATCTAAACAAAGTTTGAGAGACCCATCTTTCTTCCTGACAATCAAGATTGAAGATACCCAAGGTGATATACTAGGGCGAATGAATCCCTAATCCAATAAATCTTGCAACTATATCTTTAGCTCCTTAAGCTGTGCATGAGCCATATGGTAAGGAGCCTTCAAGATAGGAGCAACTCTGAGTAGTAGCTTGATAGTAAATGCCATCCCATGCCTTAGTGTTAATCCTTGCAACTCCTCTGGAAATACATCTGCAAACTCTCATACTACATTGATCTTCTCACAGCGAGCAATCAATCTCTCCTCGTACTCAACATAAGCTAGGTAGACATACACCCATTTAACACCATTCATGATGCCTGTCTAGATGAGATAATAAATGAGTGTCTGCCCTTCAGGCATAGTCCATTATAGCGTCATGCTCGACTAGCCAATCCATGCCTAATATGACGTCGAAATCTCTTATATTCAGGACTATCAAGTCTACCCTCAACTCCTAATTTGATATCATGATGGGTACATCCTGCATGAAGTCTTGTACTATCACAAACTCTCCAATTGGTGTGCTAGCCTCTAATAGAAATCCCACTCTACTCAAAGTAGTGTCTGAACTTGAAGCAAATATAGTGGAAATAAAAGAATGGGTAGCACATGGATCAATGAGTACATGTGCGCATCTATCATTTACTAAGAGTGTACCTTCCAAGACTGCACTGGATGTGTGGGCCTGGTCAATAGTGATAGTGTAAACTATGCCTTGTCCTCTAAGAGCCTGACCTTGATGCTGTACCGGATCTGGATGCAGCATTGGTCCCTATCATGGTAAATGTTCAGCTTGTGGTGCCTGATCTTGCTACAACACTTGAACAAAATGTGGTGGTATTGGCCTCCTTGCTAAGGTACAATATCGAGAGATGTGGCCCACGGCCACACCGAAAGCATTTAGGTCCCCTGTTATGTGTATCTTTGTCTAGGTGGAAACGTCCTTGGCCAACCACTCCTCTCCCGGGCTAATCCCAAACTACCTTTTTAGTGGTGGTAGCAGTTGCAAATGTCTCCTAATAGCCATCTTCATCTTTCCCTTCCAGTCTAAGCCTTGATTAGTTTGCTCAAATGGTCGGCTTACCTCTTTAAACATGCCTCTTAGCTCTCTCCAAGATAGATGCCAACTCTATAACCTTGGCTTTTGTGGTAGGTTGTGATGCGAAGATCCTACTCTTCAAATCGAAGTTCAATCCCCTAACAAACTTCTGAGTAGTCCTCTGCTTTGTGCTACAAACCTCAGATGTGAACTACCTTAGATGAGCAAACTAGGTGTCATATTGAGCTAACCTCCATGCCCCCTGGCTAAGGTTCAACAAGTCTATCTCCATCCGCTCCTAAACATGTGATGGGAAGAACTTGTCAATAAACATTATCCTGAAGTCCTGCCAAACAATAACATCTCCACCCTTAAAGTAATTCCTCTCAGCAACTGGACATCAGTGGGACGCCTCGCTAGTCAAAACAAAGGTAACAATTGCCACCTGATTTTCCTCAAGGATGGCCATAGTTGCAAAAATCCTCTCCCCATCGTGCAACCACATCTCAGCAGTCTCTAGCCCATCCTTGCTGGAGAATTTAGGCACATCTGCCTAAACCTCTCAAACAAGTTGTCCCCTCTAAGGCCACCATCCTTTGTGTCAACTCATCCTATAGCCTCAAGTCATTGCCTCATCTTCTGGAACACGAGCTCGACCACCTAATCTGCATATTAGGTTGGCCATTAGCAACACCCTGTATCCCAGTGATAGTGGATCTATCATTAGGTGGAGTGGGTGGATCCTCCCCATGTCTGATAGGAGGCATATGCAATTAACAAGAATGAAGTGAGTTTTCCTATACAACTATCCTCTAGTCAAACCTCAAATTGATTCCTTAAAGTTTGATACTGTCTCTCTTCATAGTAACTTACTTGTGAGTAGCATATCCTGGGTTCTAATACCAAAACCTGTCACATCCTCATTCTATAAAAATTGATATTTAGAAATTTCCCTTCTTTACTAAAACAATTTTAGAAGAGCAATAACAATATAGATATTTAGAAACACCCATCTACCAAATAGAATGTCATAGTAAAATCTTCATACATAGACAATAAAGTCTTCATACATAGAGTAAAATAAGGGAAAACGCACTAAATCAATGAGTTTGTCTCTTGAAAATGAGTTTTCATTCTTGACTCTCTTGAATGTCTTTCTCACTTAGGTTAGGTGGCATGATTTGGCAAATTCAGATTTGAAAGGAAAAGCAAGTCACACTTCCTTGGGAGTAAATATAAAAATGAATAACTTTTTGCTTTGCCACAAGAGTCGCTAGTCACAACTTAAATTATCAAGCAAACATAGTCTTCCATAAGTGCTTCAGAGTATTTACAAGGTATTAGTATCAACCTTAAACTTATAAAAGGAGTAGCCAAATACAATTTATTACAAAATTTAACTCCTCAATTAAGCAAATACTATGTTGCCTTCGTACAACAAAAGGGTCACTAAGACTTCTCAATCACAATGCCACCTCCTCTCCTACCACATGCCTCCTTGATTGTTCACTTGGAATGTTTGTAGGGAGTGAGCATATGAATCTCATCTTAGAATAAAGGCAATGCTACTAATTCTCTTAATTTCAAGGCTTTCATCAATATGGAATATTTAGGCAAATTAATAACTTAGTAGTACTATGGCATGCTATAACATTTCATGATAGTTACAAAGGTAAATCAATTTATCATGTTCAATTTTAACTAAAGCAGGGATAACACAAATATTATTCAAATTAAATGTCAATCTCAACTCTAACATAAATATAATGATGTATGGAAACATACAAGATCTAAGCACGACATGAGTCCTCATGGAAACCCTGGTTGATAAACCCTCAAAATAAAGAGCACGATAATGATGAGAAAGCTAACCAGGGTTTTTACAATCATGCTAATAGACCATGCAGTACCTACACTTTTGTGCATGGAAACCCTTTTAGACCCATGGCAAGGACACTGGCACATCTGTGCTACTAATAAAGACCTCCGTTCTAACACATCACGTCATATACTGCCCAACACTCCTGAACAGGTCCAACACTCCTGTACATCAATCACTTATCATGTCCAATGTTCCTGGACCAACGCCTAATGCTCCTGGACCATCATTGGGCCTTAACGTTTTTCAATGAGCACATGCCTTAGGGTCTACCTAGTCAAACCACAGTCGAGTGGTTTTTTCCTAAAATTGAACACAACCTCTCAGGTCTCATAGCTACTCTATGAGTGTTTGCCTTAAAAACATCTGGTCAAATCAATAAATCACCTTCCCCCTAAAGTACAACTTGATTCATGGAAAATTTTAGGTTTTGATTCCATCCAATCAAAACAAAACCATCATTTATGAGCCATTTATACATGCATCATCACAATTTTACAACAGCCTTGCCCATGGCAATAAGCATTCAAATCCCACCATGCATTTCTATTTGCTCAATATATAAGTAAAACAATGTTAGCCTACATGATTCAAGACATCACATAGCACTTGTACTTATATACATGAAAGCATTCATGTAGATAGGAATGAAACCATTTAACTTCATATAAGCAACCACTACCATTCAACAATCAAGAGATACACCTTAAACATTCTCCAGTAAACCCTTATATATGTCTTGATTCATTTTGTTATTGCTGATCTCTAGGAACGCATTATAGATTAATCTTGTCAACTTGATCAAACACATGTTAAGATTACCTAAAGATTTAGTTTTGAGCTCTACCTTAGGCCAAGAATAAACATGATTTCCACTTTGGGTTACGTTCCCTTAAGATTTGTATTTCTTCACTCAATTACTTTAACTTGTAATATCATTTGCCTAAGAGTGTAAAGCCATCAAATACGTTTCCTCCCTAAGCTACCTTTAGGTCTCTTTCCCTTAGGTTTCATGTCGCGTAGTTAGCTTAATTATTGTAACCATTGTTTGAAATTTTTACATGGCCAAATACCATCCAAAGTGAGGCATAATCCTATGCATCAAATTCCTATTTTTTTGAAGGAAATTTGAGCTTCAAGATTGTCCCACTGGTTCTTAAGCACGCGCGCGCACACACACACACACACACACAAGTCCTCAATCATTCAACCATAAAAGAGAAAGGAATGACAACCATTTTATGCCATATTTAGACATCAATTTCCTAGAGGAATTGCATCAGAATTTTTGCTTGGAAAACCCTGTCATACCCTCCATTTACATATAGGAATCACTTCCACACTTATCTACACTTCAAGTCCAATGCATTAGGAACATTGTCCTTCAAAATTCCCAAGCTTTCCTTAGACTAAGACCCACGCAAACATCGAAGAGTGCAAGATGTCTCATTCCCGTCCAAATAGAGTAGGTGTGGGATGTCCCATTCCTTTGCTTGAATCATGTCTAAGCTACTCCAAAATCATTCCAAATTCACTTCCTCACTTCTCCATAATCATAAACATTACATCCCAACTCCAACCATCAAAATTTCAAGACTTTATCAAGGCAAAAGAAGCTAAAACACTACAGTAAGTGTGAATAGTATTTTACCAATAGTTAAGGAAGCAATGCTTAGAACATACATAACATATAATTGATGGAATAAGTTAAAAACTTTAGGAATCCATTCATTTCATATAAATTGAAGTGCTCTCAAGGAGAATTCCAACAAAACCAAGTTTTAATACATATAGCTTAGAAATTGAGTTTGCTGTCATCTATGTGAATAGTATTTTACTAATAGAGCAAAAATCAATGCTCCTAGAGTTTAACCTTGTAATAACCCCAATTTTTGTAAATTGATTGAGAAAATCAATTTAGTTTGAATTTTCAAAAATTCTAGTCTAGAATATTAGGTTATTAGAAATTCTCTTTTTATAGAGATTAAAAGATTATTTAAAACTTACAAATTCTGAATGTACTAAAAAAATTGATTGAAATGACACTAAGTACATTCAATTCCAAGTTAAAATGAAAAACCTCTAATTTTCTCCATTTTTATGAATAAAAGGGTAAAATAGTAATTTTACCCATAATCGAGATCTAAGACATCAAAATTTAGAATGTACTCAAAAATACAATTCCAACACCATAAAGTATGCTCAATTCCGAGTTCGGGAGAATAAAACGGATTTTTTTCCATAAAAGGGCAAAATGGTCCTTTCACACCTCTATGGGGCCCACAAATGGATCCAATGGCCAGAAAACATGTAATGAGTGGTCAAACACTACCAGATGATAGTGGAGAAGGAGGTGGTAGTGTAGGATCCAATGTTAATTTAATATCCAAAAGAATTAAAGCATAATTATTACAAGTAATTATTAAAATTTCAGAAACATATATAAATACACCCCCAAAAATCCTCCAAAAATATTCATAAAATTTAATACAAAATTATCTTGCTTTCCCTACAAAAACAAATCTAGATTCATTCTAAAATTTCCAAAACACCCAAAAACCTCTCTTCTTTCACTTTCTCTCTCCTCTATTTGAATTGGAATAAGAGACCTAAATTCAACTAAGCACTCTGTTTCAAATCAAATCTCATATGTCTCACCATTCATATTGTTCTAGAATACCTTATCTACAAAATCCTAAAAGAAATTTCAAGATCCAACGGTTCAAACAAAGGAGAAATCACATGACAAGTAGTTCTTGGGCGATCTTATTATCAAATGGATATTCTTTTAAATTAGGTTGCAAAACCTATATTTTTCTCTAATCAAGTAGGTGAGAATTCTTTCCACACTTATTTCATTTTAATTTATATAATTTTTATTTTTTTGAAATTAGTTTTAAGTTAAAAATAATAAAAATCAAGTCAGGATAAGAACCCTTAAATTTTGGATTATGGAGGGCTTAGATGGAAAATATGAGCCATCCAATCGATCCAAAAAGGCCCAAAACCCCTAAGGTAGAATTTTTATGAAATTTAATCAAGTTTTGAGCCTTTTATTGAAAAGGAATTGATTAGATGGTCCAAAAGGACTGTCTGATCTTCCTAAAAAGATAAGATCCTAGGATGCTACCGTAGGACGCTGCACATAATGCACCCTACAGGAGTGTCTCCACGCGTGCGCTCTGCATGTGACACTGTCCAAACGGAACGATTGCGTGATAGCGCCAGTCCCAGGAACATGTTATGACGTGAATCCCGGTGATGGGAGCACGCTTACCATTCCTCCCGACTGATCACAGTTGTCCGTTCTGCTATGCCCAGATCAAATCTGGACCCTCGAAATGACCGTGAGCTTTAGTCTTTAATTGTGGAGTCATTTGAACTCCATATTAAGATCGGAAAGAAGCTATGGAAAGCTTGTAACGTCTACTTTCATCTGCAATCATAAAATTGATAAAACTATTCAAGAAACTTTTTATTTTGAGGAATTAAGATTCTAATTTTCATGATCTTCAAGAAGGGGATCTACTGCAATGATGATATAATGTTAAAATAAAGTAATATCCATGATTTATTTTGACAAATCTAACATAAAATGAGGAATCTACCTTTTATGGTAGAAAAACCCTAAAAATACAAAGGGGCCCACTTGATCAATAAGATCAAGCATAATCAGGCCCAAAGGATGGATTGAATGAATGAGATTATGATGGAATCAATTGAGATCATAGGTTAAATGTGACAAAAACAAGTGGATATGATCTTTGGTCCTTAATGGAGTAAAAGCCTTAAATGTAATTAAAATCCTTGATCTAAAGGAAAAGATCTAAGATCTAATGGTTGGATCATAAGTAAAAGTTTCTGATAATCTTAATCTAATTAGTTTAATTGTCTTTTATTTGATAATAGAATTTTAAATGTGATTTATGTTGTTAATTAGGAAGCATGATAGTATAATTCTTAAATGTTAACATTCTATGCTCTAAATGTTATTAGTTTGTTATTAGGTTGGATTATCTTAGGGTCATGTTAGTTTAAATTTGAGATTGTAGCATGATTTCATTAGATTATAGTAAAATTTCATGTATTTCATAACTTAGGATCATGCTAGTTTAAGTAGAGTTTTATTTCATTAGGTTAAGTTACATTCATAGGAAGCATGCTAGTATGAATAGTTGTTAAACTTACATTGGATTTATGCTTTAATATTTATATTTAATTATTGTCAAATGTTATTAGTAGATTCAATTGTTAAGTAGTTGTTAAGATATCATGAGCATAAATCACCAAAAATGTAAACTAATAGAATATAGAGATTCATGGACAATGAAGATGAGTGAAGTACTTTGACTTAATATTGGCAAGGGCTATAGTTAGTAGGACAATATAAGGATTATCAAATTCTTGGCCCAAACTAGGAAAATAATAAGCCCATGAATGACATTTTAAATGTTCATGGATTTAATTAAAATCAATTAGAAAAAGTACTGGGGTTAAAATGCTCATAGGAACCTTATGAAAGGTTGAGCTAAGGTTACTCTAGTGAATGCTGAACACGGTGGTCAAGGGGGTTCTCTAATAGAGCCTTACTCTTCCCCTACCTTCCATTGACATTTGTGAGGTCGAAACGCCTCCTTATATATGAGGATTGAGGTAACCACTCTGTGTTCAACCATTCAGCTAGTAAGCCTTAGCCAATTGGAAATAAAAGGAGTAGTCTAAACTTAGGATGAAATAAGTTATCTTCAACTAGTAAAGCATTAACTCATTGAGTAATAATAATAAGAGCATAGAAGGTTAGTAAATTATCTGATAAGGATGATCAAACAAGATCCATAAGATCTTGAATGATAAAAAACAATAAGAATCCTAATGTTGTATTTTTTATGTATCCATGTGTGTATGTTGTAAACAAATTCAGATAGAGAATCCAAACCCTTGATCAAATATGATTCAAGGAAGAGAACCAAGATCATCCTCTTTAGGGATGATCAAACAACTGAACTTAGGTCAAAGAAAAACTAGATGATAGAAGATCTAAGCTCTTGATCTTTATCAATAAGTATAAATTGTTGATCAAAGGATCTATGAAAGATCAAGATCAAAGAAAGGAAAACACAAAGACTTAGAATAGAAAATACTTAGATCTGAAAGATTAGAAGATCATTTTAACCATCAAATCTATTGATCAATAGGATAGACACTATCTGAGGAAGATAGATCATGATAGGACAAAAGATCTAGATCCTTTACATCAAAGGATAAGATTAAACAAAGAATATAGATAGGATCACAACTATAGGATTATTCAAATTGTATCAATATTAAAAGTATGTATGGATTTACAGATTACATACGTCAGTCAGGATCATGGAAGTTTGAAGAGATAGATCACTACTTGAAGGTAGGAGGATTTTATGAATGCATCTACATGGGATGTACATGTTGAATACATGGTCTTATGTCTAGAAATGTTGACAAGTATAATGTAAATACTTGTATTAAATCCATTGAAAACCCTTATGATCCAACCAAAACACATATGAAATGGTTAAGTTAGAATTGAGAAAAACCCTAAGTGAATAGGGAACTAGAAGGTATTCCAACCTTAGATAAGCAGACAAATTGTTTGATAAGTATAAAATCAATACATGGGAATCATTCATATAGAATGGTGATCCCTTAACTTATATGAACATGGGTATTATTCATTGTAAATGATAATCCCTAAGTTTGAAGTGCAATCCTATCCTCGATATAAAAATACGAGGATGATGATATAAACAAACAAGACATCTAATAAGTAAAAGAATACTTTATACACAAGCAAGGAGGCTTGTGGTTTTTATTTTAAAAAAGCATAGGCCTGGGGATGCTATGCTAGGAGGGTTACAAGGCTTTGGCCAGCTACTCTCCAAAATGTGATCTATATGATGATACCCTGCCCAAAGAGAGGCAAAATTTTGCGTGGGGCAATTATGGGAAGGCCACCACTGTGACAGTTTGTCTCCTCATATAGACATGACATAGATGATTTTCTACACATGGTATCCATGGAGTATGAAAGTAGTTATTCGAGCACAGTGGTACAAATCAGACTACATCATAATAGTCCTTTGAGTATTTTGCATTATGATGCATGGCATAATGAGATGCTGATACTGCCAAAATAAAGGAGCATTTTCTAGCAGAGTCTGGATGATTGGTCAACTTAGTGTGTCTAAGTGTGACTATTGATGTTTGAGATATTAACTATTTTTCACGGTTTTGACCATATATATATATATGACATATACAATATATATGACAAAGTAAAGAGTTTTATCCATGAGTATGAATAATGGGATTATGAAGTATTAGGATTATACTGTCAAATAATTATGCTTATTGAATCGCCTACCAAGCATAGCTTGCTAAGATATTGCAAATGTTTGAATGTTTACAATATCTCGATACAGAGAAGGAGAATTAAGAGCTCAAGACTTTAGAAGACTTGGAAGAATAATCAATTGGGGTATATCCCTTGAAGACATGTACTTTTATTTGAGAGCATTGTATTGTATTGAGAGTTTTTATTGTATGGTGAGCTTTGAAGTTTATATTATGTAATTTGGACAAGTATTGTATTGATACTCGGGTTGTACTGTGAACCACTTGATGGATTCTAGAATTTAATAAAAGTATATTCCTTTAATGAAATTTTATCTTGTACAAAATCCTACTATGTTATGTATGAAGTAATGACTTGGGCTTTACAAAACAAGTTTTAAAGAAAAGAATTTTTGCTACTTTGTTTTGCAATTTTTTTTTACTACTAAGGGTGCCCTTGCCTTTGAAAAATGTATTACAAATGTGTTACAAAAACCTGGGTCACTACAAACCTCCTATCAACTGCCATAACAATCATGACTATTCAACAACAAGCATATAATATGTAGATAGGAAATACCCATGTGAAGATCTAACTCAATTTAAGCAAAAATCTCCCATTTTTTGTAACCTTCTTATATATTATAAGATATTTACATATTCATTAGTATTGCACATCTTGTCCCATCAATGTCACTTTCAACCTCTGTGTAAGAAAGGCAAGCAGCAGTGTCTCCAGATTTCGTGCAATTGTGAAGACATTTAAATTAAATGATTTTAAAAATTAATTGAAAATGTAGGTTATAATTTTTTAAATGCAACAAATAAGGTTTTTACATAAGAAAATCTCCAAAAACTACAATATCTTGTTGGATAAAACTTAGATATCATTTTCTACTCAAATGTTGATTTCTTTCTTTTTCTTTTTTGTCAAGTGGAGTTGGAAAAAAAACATGATCAACATTTTGGTGGACAAGCTAGTTGATGTCCAACCATTGGCTTTTAAAAATCAATTATTTCCCCAAAAATAAAAGGTAGGTTGAAAAGAATGTTCGAATATGAGTTTTCTTGTTTAATTTTTTATTTTGCCAAATCTATTCATGAAAAGTCAATAATATGCCTATTGTATTTATTTTTTTAAAATTTGGTGGATTAACATGAATAAGACCACTTATTTACTTGCTAGAAAAGGTTGATTCCATTGTCAAAATTGGTATTTCCCTTCTTAATATCTATTTTGGTGATTTTTTGTTGAAGTTTATTATATATTTTGTGAAAATATGCAGAAACTCATATTTGGATTTAAATTTCACATTCTTTTGAGGATTTATGTATTTTTTGTCTTCTTTGTTAAACTTTGTACTTCACTAATTTTTGTGATTTTTATTCTAATTTAGATTTGTGTGCAATAACAGTTTAGTTTTGATTATTATTTTTAAATATATTTTTAAAAAAATATCCAAATTTGTGTAGAATGCAATTTAGATTTATTGTATTTGAGAAATTTTCATGTGTATTTAGTGAAATGGACAAAACTATGGAATAAGTCTTGAATAACTAGGCCCACATTAAGATAATTGTTATGAAATAAGTTAGTCATTGTTCTAAGGCATTGGTCGCACCCATTTTTCTGGTGTTTTATAGGTCTAATATCTAGGCCCATAGTTACCAAGCTCAAGAACAGGTAAATATTTTGTTGATGTTGAAGATATTGGGATCACATAACATAGTGGGCCTACTATCTGTTCACTAAGATACGAGACTATACAAATGGATGTTTGGCCTCCTTGTTGATACAAGTCCACTGTTTTATCTTAAATTTAAAAATGGGCATTTGTTTTGTTGCAAATAAGTAACATAAAGTGGGATAAGTAATAGGTGTAGGCTTCTAAATGCTTTTCAATAGAAATATATTGTCTTCTTATGCCCACAACCAACAAATGTAGGAAGCAATTTTCAAAAAATAGTGTTGGGGCGACACATTGCAAGTTAAAACTCTGTTTATATATGCAAGTGTTAAAAATATTTTTGTTGTAATTCTGCAATACGAAATGTGTTTAATAATCATTTTTCACATTGTCTAATTCTAACCATATTTAAACCTATATTCATGTAAGGTACCATGTTTGAACTATATTATCCTTAGTTTTGATAAAAACTAGTGCATATACATAAACATATATCAAAAGTGGTACAAATACATCAAACCTTAGTTAAATATATTTTATTCAAATGAAATTAAAACTTATACATAACACTAACCACAAGGACTTCAATTAGGTCTAACTAATATATGAAAACATGTTTGGATATAACTTGATGTAATATCCACCATTTTAAATTTCAAAATATTTAATTTTATGAATTATAAAAAATTGAGAATTTAAAATTTTTGGAGATAGAATCTCGAGTTAAACCTTAATATTTGAGATGTGCTCAAAAAATGGAATCTAACACCACTAAAAATGCTAAAATTGGAGATCAGAGTAAAAATGGTTAATTATATTAATTTTTATATTTAATTAAAATTATCTACAGGGGCAGAATAGTCATTTTACAAAGTGGGGCCCACGAAGTCATCACAAACACCTAGGTATTAAAAAGGGGGATTTAAATGCACCTCCCCTCTCGTTTCTCATGAACTAACTGTGCGTTTTGTGAGCCATAGGCGACAGCCATCACCAGCGACTGCAATAACCGCACGCGGCAGATTTCTCTCCCCCTCAGACTAGCCAGACTAAGGTAGGACCATCCCCTCTTTTCCCCTCCCCTTTCCAACGTCATTTTTGAAGTTAGTTTTCTTTAACGCCGAAAAACGGTGTGGAATTGCCATTTTCCAATAAGTTTTAGGTATTACAAATATTTTTGAAATAACCTGATGAAACGGTGTGGATAGTGATCTGAACCGTTCATCTTGTGCATGATAACACAAAGAACAAACCCATGAATTTTCATGGTGATCGGATGGCTAGGGACAACAAAAAACTAAGAAAATAGTAAGAGGAAGATTTTTAGGAACGTGATAAAAATCATGTAAAAATGGCAGATAATAGTGGAATTTGTTGAAATGGAGTCTGAAAATGGGATGTAAGCGAAAAATGGAGCAAAATGGTGCAAAAATTGCATCATTTGGACACCTAAGGCTAGCCGACAGCTATTGAAAATTTGTCATCATCTTCGACGATGGTTGCTTGCTCGTCGTCATTCTCAGCTAGGCACTTAGTGGCGACGCTCGGGCGGCGAACGCGTTGACCACGAGGCGTGACACATGCGTCACAGTGGGTCATGCACACAACATGTGCTACGACATGCGAGCGGCACGTGCAGCAGTTTCTTTTTTCTTGATTTTTGGGTTTTTTTTTCTAACTGTCCATTCACAAAAAAAGTGGTTCTAGGAGCTACAGAGGTCCAAATCACGATCCGAAAGAGGTGTTGTGATCATCTCGATGACGCAAACCTAGATTTAAGATAAAAACCTAGCTTGGAGTACCTTTTAAATAGTTAAACCACTAAATACTATTAGATGACCTAGATCAAGCTGATCAATGTATGATTAAGCCTTAGACCTTGTTTGTATACATCAAACATAAAATGATCTGGGCGATTAGAAGGGCAAATCTCATTGAATTGCTAAGAAAAATGAGCTTGACGGTCGATCTGAATAAGTGCCTTAGGATGTACTGATCAAAGAGCAATTTGACTGTTAGATCGACACGTGATCATAAAGATACATGTGAATCACTAAATAAATACAAATTTAATGGATTGTGATGAAATTGAGTAAGATTAACGATCAATGATGACATATGACGATAGATATTAGAAAGACCAACATCTAGCCCAGGATTGCCCTCATGAAGGGTTAATCAGATGATCTAAGCTGTTAATCTATGATTAATTACCATATTAGGGAGGTTATCACTTGGACCTGTTATTTTAGATGTGAGAATATCACGTGACCCATGACTTATGATGTCATAGGTATATCAAGGCGCACAACGTGACATAATCTATGCGCCTGATTGGAGTATCGCGATTGTTGAGGTAGGTGATCACATTTGGGATTTCCCTCTTAATTTCATTGATTGTGACTTACCTACAATCCTTGAGGCATATATCTTATGCACTATCGTGTTTTGTTGCATGTGTATAGTACTTCATATTTGTTATCGTGACATTTGATTTCATGAGTATCCATGTTTGGTATGTGATGGAATTACACTTTATCATGGATCATGATTGAGACCATCGAGTGATGCGGGGTAAGCTGGGTCTTGTACCAATTTGAGGGCGGGCCGAGAATGTTGGGCTAACAGGCTTCTGTTGGAAAATAGATTGATGCAGGCTACACGTGAGGGACTCAGGGTCAGATTGTATAGGGTGAAGCAGGGTAAGTAGGGTCTTGTACCTATTTGAGGGCGGGCAGGTAGTTTTGGCTAACAAACTTCCGTCTAAAAATAGACCGATGTGGCTGCATGTGAAGAACCCATGGTTGGAATGAGTACTCATTACCATAATTATGAGTGCAGTTGAGGCACTCATAAGACTTAATTGTGTACGGCTTTCTATGATTACAACATGCATTATTTGTTCTATGGGTACAGACTTTGGTGATATTGATAGATGAGTATCCATGAATTTCATGCATTGCATGTAATGATATTCAGATTTGATGACGATTTTGCTTAGCGCATGATTTCTTGAACTATTCATTATGGATGTTGAGGTTTCACATGCCTTGTATACTTTTGTCTTATGAGATTTTGCCATGATTATGATGCTTAGTGCCTTTTGATTTTATTTATATTTATTATGAAATGTCAATCACCTACACAAGCATAGCTTGTTGAGGCATTGCTTTGTTTTGCAATGCCTCAGAGTTGGAGCACGATAGTCAGAAAGGGAAGCGAGTGGATTAGCATGGACTTGGATGAGGACTTGAGAACCATATACTTTTTGTATTCAGAGATATAGTAGTGTACGTCTCTTAGACTTGTATTAAACTTTTGGAACTCTACTTGGATGTTTGTGTATTTTGATAGATTTGACCCATACCATTGTATAGTGTGCATATCCTCACACATTGATGATGTGGTGATTATGGATGGAACCTGGGGCTTTGGGACTATCATTATCATTATCTCTTTACAGCTTGTAAAATTTATCATGGTTTCAATATTTGAGCATGCTCAAAGTGTTTGAAATTGATTTTGTTTATCGTTGTAGTTTCTGGGGTGCGAATGACCCTCAAGGTTTTCTTTATTGGGTATTTTCCTTGATGCTACAAAAAAATTAATAAATTTTGAGATTTATTTCAGGGATCCCGCCTATTTTATAAAAACAAAATTATTTCTACTACTATTTGTATTGGAAAAAGATTTAGAAAACTCAGGGTGTCACAGTTGATGTCACATATGTTCATTATAGGACAAAGTTGTGCATACAATAGCCACAAGAATTTCAACTAAGTCCAAACACATTATAATATGTTTAAACATAGCAATATATAATAAAATATTCAAATCAATCTTTTAAGTTTCTAGTACGATTAAATTTTTTTTTTTTTATAAGTTTATTTATACAAATCCCAAAAATTGTATACAAGTTACAATAAATTATAGAACATATTTTGGGTGGAAAAAACTAGTTTTCAATATCTAAACAATTTTGACTATGAGACCTCTATCAATGGATAAAGCTTGAGGAGAGCTATCCAATTATTGTAAGTTGATAATGGCACCTTTCATTAAAATTTACACAGAAGTAGGGCGATGACAAACCCACATTAAGCAACCACCTTGTTAAAAATCTAAGTGCAATAAATCTCCCTAGGTAGACATTTTCTGAATTAGTAAGGAAACTAGAAAGAGAAAAATGTACTAATACATTGAACCATGCAGGAGATATACAATCACTACAATTTATCCAATATTTCTAGTTTGAGGGCCAAGAAAGAGAAAGTAGATGCCTAGAATCATGTGACTCATTATGCCTATAGAAATAGGACGTAGTGAGCTGATAGGAAGGAAAGAAAACAACATAGAAGGAAAGGGAGGATGAAAGAGAAATAAGAAAGAGGAAGAGAGTGGAAGGAAGAAAGAAAGAAAGAAATAAGAAGAATGAGAGAAAATGTTGTAGATCCACTGGTAAGGTTAGTAGATCTAGACTACTAAGTTGTTTGTTTTAAACTTCATTTATGCTGCAATTTTTCTATGGTTTTTACCTTGCTATTGTTTCTAGTAGATTAGCATGCTAGATTTGGGATGTGTGAGTGAATCTTTATGCTGTTGTCAAGTTGTTTTTTCCAATAGTTCAAAGCTTAAGAGCTATGTGTATTTGCACATATTTCTCTATGGCTTAGATCTTATTTTATTTGGTGGTGATTTATGTTGATATCATGTTGCTTACGCATGGATTTATACCTTTTTGGGATCAATATATTCATCCTAAAGAATTACATTTTCGATCTATATGCGTGAGAATTTTGTGGCTGGATCTTGTGATTTATTTAACCCATGTTAGATCTATAAGCATAGGTGATATCATGTTATCATGGATAGATAAATCATAGTTTTGGATCTATATGCACATGGTTCCTTGTTGGATTTTTCACCATCAAAGTTAAAAATTCATGTGCATGGTTCTCATAGTTTGGATCTATCAAATTAATGTATGTTTGACTTGATTTTTGGCATTTAAGATTTTAGTTTTCTACATGCCTAAAACCATGCTAGAATATGATTTAGATCTAATTGATCTAAGTACTTTTTTTTTTTTTTTTTTTTTTTATGATTTTAGCACGTGGGATTTGTGGTTTTCTATTTTCCTAAAACTGTGATCGAATTGATGGCTCAAATCTAATTGATCTATGTGTTTTTCTCACCATTTTAGAAATTGTGATTCTCAATTTTCCATACGGTAATAAACCCTATTTAATTGATGGTTTGGATATCAATGATTTAGGTGTTTTTCGTATGATTTCAACACTTGAAAATGACTATTTTCTATGTTCCCAAACATAAAATTTTTGTTGTACATGTTACATGGATGCTTTAAATTTACTATGATAAGCATGGATCATTTACTAATTTAATGGTGGTCATACCTTATATATTTACGATCTAGCATATATATGCAAGGAAGTATTGTACCTTACATTGCCACTATTCTTGATCGATTGATGGGATGGATTTACTATTAGGATGTGTACCTCATACGATTATTTTAAAATAATATGTTTAATTTAAATATTAAGATATTGGGTATGAAACACCCTGTATATGAGATTCAATAAGTCAAAAGCCTAGTGAAAACTGTGCTAGGAGATAATGTGGATTTGGTCTCCTGACCTCTAACCACCTAAGAGTGGGATGATATCCAATGTCCAAAGATGGGTATGTTTCTTGACTGGTGGTAGAGACCATAGTAGGTGAATCACAACACCTTTTAAAGAAGTTGGCAGGCCTCACAAGGATACAGTCAAAGCCTTTCCAGGACATTAGAAAGCACATAATGCAACAATTTGGTTGTAAGCATAGTGAATCTCATGAGATTTCTGTTTTTTGTTTGATTCATAAGGACTAGGATTTTGGTTCTAAGTTGGAGCCTTCAATGAATGATGGATGAGTACTTGTGGCTAACTTGCAGGAATACTTACCAAGGTGCACATGATTCTTCATCAATTGTTCATATATTTTGATGATATGGAAATCAAATATGGTGGGGTGAGATATGCGCTACATGGAATGACTGAGGTAAGAGAGTCGTGATATTTTACTGTACTGATAAACATGTTCTCAAAGCATGTGTGTGCTTATAGTTTTCTTATTTTGTAGTTCAAATTCATCTACTGGGTATACTCAATGTACAATGCTAATGCAAATCTTCATACAAGGTTAAGCGCAAGGAGTAGAAGACTTGACACTTCAACCTAAAAGACAAAGTGAGGAGTTGTCTCACTTAGAATAGAAAAACTTTGATTGTGACTATTCATGTAACTAAGGCATATGGTGCCAAACAATTCATTTATGTTTATGATATACTAATGGTTGTGGCTGATTCTTCCTAGGTAAAATTTCATTTATAGCGTAAGTGAAAATTTAAGCGACTCAAACATGGTCCTACTTTTGAGAAAGCTCAGTGTTTTTGAAAGTAAGAGGTCGGAGTTTTAGAAAGATTATTTATTTATTTATTTTTTTAACATTTCATATTTCTAAATGAGGTTTTCAAAAGATAGAGATCCTCCTTTGGAAAAAGTAAATTTTAATAAAAATCATTATTTAAAAAGCTAGGTCACGACACTCTATTCCAACAACAAGCTAAAGAGAATTTCACACCTTATCCACTTTTATACAAACACGTATCTAGGAAATACATGCACATTTTCCATCTATATGAAGACATCTATTTTGCTACTTCTAAAAAACTACCATCATTCCCATTTAAAAGAATGTAAAAACACCTGTAAACTTTGACTATTGATGGAAAGCCATGTTCTCTATATAATTGGATAACTATGTTGTCTCTAAATTGAGATGGTTGCTAGCTACTGTGTGCCTGAAGAATTGATGGTCGATGGTCTGACTATAATGTCATCATCTTAAGACCATTTTCTTCTACCAAAATACACTCTCGCTCATATGAAGCAAATAGTTTATCTCTGTCATTTTAAATGCTTATGAAATTATGCACCCTACAAACTACAATAATTATAAATAGTTGTAATATTAGCCCATATGATGATATTAAATTCAAGATCCTTGATGCACTCTTCAACTTGCTACAACAATATTTTATCAAATTACACAATGAGGAATTATACTAGTCAAATAATTCTTTAGCAAATTTCTCCCTCTTACTTGATTCTTCACATCTTTTGATTGAACTCTTGTAAATGATACTTTTGATTAAAGTAGAGGGTTATAAATCATAACATTAATGACTAGCCAAAGCTATGCTTAACTAAGAGATCAATAAATGCATATAGACTTACCAGATATGAGACATATATATTAAGATACATTGGCTCCTTTTGGTGGTAGGGAGAAAGTTTCCCTCCTTTTTGAGAGAGCAAGTGAAAATACCCATGACTCATTAGAAATCCATTCCCAATGTGCATAAATGAAAGTTAACATCATGTCAAATAAACAAGATCACATAATATTTTGTATTGTAGCTAACTTTCTCCCCCTAAATGTGATCTGTGTGCTTCTTGATATCACCACTTGGATATGTGTCATCAATCTCACCAATGCAACCCTTTCATGTGACACAATTGATGTCATAAGTTTATTGGTTGAAAATAAAATAAAAATGTAGTAAAAAAAGAATCTTACATGAATATATTAAGTACCTTGAATAAGGATATAATTTTGCAGTCATGGTCATTTATACTAGAATCATGATCAAATCTAGTGGTATTATTAATTATCATCTTAATTTTGTAACTGCTTTAAGGGCTTCCTTGAAATAGCGTCATATCATTTCAATAGAATGTTGAAACCTCTCACTGTTCCTTATGGCATGCTCGTGTCCTAAGACAAGTAGAAAGGTTGCAATAGCCTCCTCAATCTTGACATAACAAGTTCTCATCAACCCATGTGGCACTAAAATATTCCAAAGGCTCTTGAAAACATGTTTCTCCATTCAAAGCATGTTGTAACATCTTTGGAGATGCCTATTGAGCAATTCTTATACCTAATCATGACTTCAAGAAGCACTTGTCCAACACAACATCATATCAATGGTACTATAATTAATTAACAACTTGAATAACTTGTTGAGGTCTTCAAAGTCTTCTTTATCTTCAAGGATAAGTGGGTCCATTAACTTGTAATGATAGATATCAAGATAATTAAGTGTATATAGAATATTTGAAGTGAAAGAGGCATTGAAAAAGATGAAATTAGGGAAGGCCCTGGGGCCCAATGGGATACCAATAGAGGTTTGGAAGTATATGGGAGATACTAGAGTAATTTGGTTGACAAAGTTGTTTAACAAGATTGTAAAATTAAAGAAAATGTCCAATGAAAGGATTAGGAGTTCTATTGTACCAATTTATAAAGGAGACATGTAGAGTTGTATTGATTATTAGGAGATCAAACTTATTAGCCATACCATGAAACTTTTTGGAAGAGTGATTGAGAAGAGACTACGGCATGAGACAAGTTTATCAAAGAGCCTGTTTTGTTTCATCCTTGGGAGGTCTACCATGGAAGCTGTTTTCACGCTTCGACAATTGATAGAAAAACATAAGAAGAGGAGAAAGAACCTCCACATAGTCTTTATTGACTTAGAAAAAGCTTATGATAGGGTCCCCAAAGAGTTAATATGGTGGGTGTTGGATAAGAAAGGCATTTCATGTTATTATACAGATATAATTAAGGATATGTATGAGGGAGCGTTAACAAATATTAGGACCAATAGAGGAGAAATCAATGATTTTCCTATCACTATAGGATTACACCAATGTTGATTTTTTTGTGCAAGTGCACGGGCTATTGTAGTATAGCTTATGCAAGTACGACTCAGTCCTACAGGGACTTGACTTAAAATTTAGATTTTAAATAAAATTTAATTGACAAAAAATTCAGGTCACCCATAACATTCTCTAATATACCACACATCAAATCTTGTTTAATTATTTACTTAATTTTTTTTCAAATTAAAATACCAGAGCAACACCTCTAACTGTGTCTGCAAGTGAGAAGGTTACTAGAAAAGCAGAAGGTAATTATGCATAGTCGTATATGTGTCACACTAGCTAAGCAGTTATCTTATCCTTGTTCACATTTCACGATTAATTCAATCTCTATTTACAATCCACAAATAGTCATAATTCATGGAGATTTCATTAACTTTGGCCACTAAGTTCTTCTACTTTTTTTATAGAAATTTTCAATGAAACTAGGTACCTAGAACAATTTGATATTAATAAATTCAATTGTATGGTTATATTTCAAATCAAGATAATAAAAATTAAGATATTCAATTACAAACATAAGCTATTCACCAACCTACACAACGGTGCCTTTTAAGATTATTTCACAAAATTAAATAAATTCGACCATTAAATTTTAAAAAATTTATATGAAACCCTTTACAACTCATAAAAATATAAGTAGAGGATTAGATCATTCAAAACTCATTAAATAACCCAAACTAAAGTTGCAAAACTTCAAGTAACTCACTATTACTATTCATGTAAACAATAGCAAGTAGCTAAATTTAATCCATTCAAGTTATAATATTTGGAATGAAAATTGAAAATCAAATACCTGGGTCTTCTTCTCCTTGATTTCTTCTACACAATTAACTAAAACTTAGATATTTTTATCGAGTATCACCCACTAAACATGATCACTAATTTGGCGTTAGGACTGCCAAGGTACATGCAACACTAGGTGCTAGTAAAAGTGGGGTTAGTAACATGACATGCACTAAAAAAGATATTGGGGATTATGTAGAGATCAAGAACAATAAAAGGCTCTTGCAAGAGGAGATGCACAAACGCTTTATGAGTACTTCGTGTGTACGCAACAAATGAATCCCACATTCTTTTATGGTATCGACTGTAAGGAAGATTATTAGTTGAGAAGTGTATTTTGGATGGAAGTCAATTCTATGATAGTGTTCCACTTTCAGTGACGTGGTGGCATTGATAGCACATACTTGACAAATAAGTATGCAATGCCATTTGCACCAATTGTGAGGGCGAACCATCATAAGGGATAGATGTTGCTAGGATATGCCTTAATATCAAACGAGATAGGGAGTCATTTCTTTGGGTGTTAAGTACATGGCTCAAAGCACCTAAGAAGCAACCTCCTAAACTGACAATCACATATCAAGATAAGACGATTAAAGTAGTAATCGCACATGTGTATCCAAAAGCTCGTCACCGATATTTCTTGCGGCATAATTTTTTTTTAAAAAAAATCCCCAAGAACATGGGTTATGTAACATGAGCAGATTCAAAATTTATGGAGAGATTTAATAAATGTGTTTTCGATTATTTGACAATTGATGAGTTCGAAAGACTTTGGATGGAAATTATTAAAAAAAAATAGCACTGGGAGTTGACTAGAAAATTAGGGGTATATTCTTTTTTCAACGTTCCATTACAAAAACTCTACTTTTTCAAAAGCTTTTCTAGACCCTAATAAGTTGTCTAATCATAGGTTTATGCCTTTCCATAGTAAAAATGAGAATATGGAAAAACAACAGAGAGTACGTGCTTAAGCTTTGCTTGTGCCCAGAAGCTTGCTCAGACCCAACCACAGGGCGCTTTTTCAAAGCACTATTTTACAACGCTTTAGCTTAGCATTTGCAAACACATCCATGATGTTGTTATCTTCTATATACAGATAAGAAGTGCAGTCTAGAGAGCATATTTTATGGGACCCTCCAAAGAATGATCCTACAAAGTATGAGGATCTAGTCGACACGCTCACCAAGCTCTGACAAGAAACTTCGGTAGAGGTACTATCAAACACAACTTGAGACTCTTATAAATCATATGAAAGGACTAACCGAACCTTTCCCGATCATTTGTTTCGTAAGTGGTCTCAAGGACGACATTCGGTTTTCTGTTAAAATTTTCAAGCCCTTTAGCTACTGCAGTTGGACTGATCAGTATTCAAGAAGTGAAGGTGAGTCAACGATGCCGTCCAAATTGGTTTGAGAGTCGCTATAATGTCACTACTTCTGGTCAAGGGGTTGTAACGAAATCCAACATACCATGCGAACGACTCACAATCACAAATGAAGGAGCATCGTAATCGCAGTTTGTGCTATAACTGCAATGACAAGTGGTCACCTAGCGATCGGTGCAAAGTGCAGAAACTATTTCTTCTCGATGCTGTTGACCAGCAATTGAAAGTGAGGAAATTGCACCAGAAGTTGCTATTTTTGACGAATTTAGCACTAAAGATCAAAGTAATAACATAGCAGAGATCTAACTTCATGAAATTGCAGGAGCTTAAACTCCACAAATCATGTGCTTACATGGATGTTTCAGCAGCCAGCACTTGTGGTATTAGTGGAGTCTGGGAGCACCCCTAATTTCCTAGATTCATTTATTGCTCATAGTGCTAGCCTAGCGATTCATCCAAGTGGTCTATTGGAAGTGGTGGCAGCGAATGGAGAAAACATACTAGTCACGGCCATAGTCACGACCATTGTAACAATGTTCCTATATCTTTACAAGGTCATATGATTCAAACTGATTTCTACCTATTGTCACTGGAGGGTGTGGTGGAACTCTTGGGGACCACTAGTTGAGAACACTTGGCCTTATAGTTTGGGATTTTGTCAACTATCCATGCAAATTACTCAAGATGGCAAGCAATATTAACTGAAAAGTGTATCACCTGTTGGTCTCTCTGTGGTGGATGAAATAAAAGCTGAAGCGGACTTCTAAAACAAATATAAGAGGCCTACCAATTTTAACTCTTCAATTGACTATAGCGGCTCAACCACATTCGACGGCCAATTTCAACCAGAGTGGGACTCATATTTCAAACAATTAGAGCCGGTATCTGCTTATGTTTTCAGTGAAACATTGGGCCTACCACCCCCAAGGGCTCAAGATCATAGAATTCCCCCGATTAATGGGCTAAGCTGATTAGCATTAGGCCATATCAACATCCTTACCATCAAAAAGGAGAAATTGGGTGAATAGTGAAAGAGATGCTTCAATCAGGTATTGTTCATCCAAGCCAATTCAGATTTTCTTCTCCTGTTTTGTTAGTTCGCAAATCAAATGGTGGTTGCATTTATGTGTTGACTATCATGCACTTAATCAAGAAACAGTGAAGGATAAGTTTCCTATTCTAGTTGTAGATGAATTATTTGGTGCTACCATATTTTCAGAATTGGATCTCGGATCAGGTTATCATAAAATAAAGGTCTACCCCAAGGATGTTCACAAAACTGCATTTTCACATATAGGATGGCCATTACAAAGAAGTAAAACCATAACTTTTATCTTAAGCCAGGCTGCAAAGGCAAGGCTCTCAATTTATCTATCTATGAAAAGGAATTTTTGGCTCTTGTATTGAGTGTAAAAATATGCAGACCATACTTGTTAGGTCGGCAAATTAAAATTAAAGCCGACCAACAAAGTCTTAAATTCAGCAATGAACCGGATCTCTTATCCCATAAAAATGGTTCACAAAATTATTAGAATATGATTTTACTATTGAATATAAATGTGGGAATGAAAATACAGTAGCTGCTGCTCTATCTCGATAAGATGCTGAACAAAGCATTTTATGTGCCATTACAAGCCCTATTACCACATGGATTGAAGAAATTAAAGCTCAATACAAGGGGGACCCACATTTATAAGAGCTAGTGAAGTCACTTTGCAAAGGTGCACTTAAGCCCATCCAATATACTTGTCATTATGGACTCTTATTTTATGAGGGCAGAATCTATGTGGGTCCACAATCTCTGTCCAAATTTCAGATTGTGCAACGCTTCCATAGTACCCCACAACCGGCCACTCTGGTTATCATAAGACTGTGCAGCGAGTCAAGGTAGATTTTTATTGGCCAGGGATGCCATCTGATGTTTGAAAATTCATCAGAGAGCGTGATAATTGTCAATGCAACAAATCAGAAGATGTTGCAACACTGAGCCTATTGCAACCTTTACCTATTCCTAGAAGAATTTGGACTAAAATCAGCATGGATTTCATAGATGGGCTTCCACTCTCCCACGGCAAGAATGTGTCAATGGTGGTTGTAGTTCAACTCTAGAAATATCCCACTTTGTCTCTCTTTCACGTCCTCACAATGCAGCTACCATGGCCTGCTTATTTCTTAATCATATGTTCAAACTGAATGGCAAGCCAATATCAATTGAAGTGACCGTGACCCCATTTTTACGAGTGTTTTGGTAGGCACTTTTCAAATTACAAGGCACGTCTGAAATTATGAATCGTTGCCTTGAAAACTATCTTTTGTGTTTTGCGGGAGATAAGCCTAGAAATTGGTCAAAATGGCTGTCGTTGGCTGAATGATGGTACAATGCTAACATACATTCCACGACCAAGATTACTCCCTATGAAGCAGTTTATGGTGTACCTCCACCTCGACCTTTATCATATGTGCATGGAACAACGATAGAGAGTAATCTTAGAAGAAGACAAGGTTACTCCAAGGAAATTAGCGATCTGGGACAAATTTCTGGGCTTGTCCTCAATACTAAGATACATTCCTCCACCTATGAATGATTGCTTATATGTGACTTTTCCCTCCATCTCAAATTAACAGTCTTCAAGGTTAGGAAATTTACCCTTGAGCCTGTAATATTCCTTCCTAGTTGCGATCAAGGACAAATTGCACATGCATGTGACCTTCCCTCCATCTCCAATTAACTTTGTCCTCAATGCTAACATACATTCCTCTACTAACGATGGAAAATTTGTTCTCAAGATTACTTCCTGGAAATTTGCAATCACATCCTTCAACTCCTTCAAAAAAATCTTGAAGTTGCTCAAGATCGCAGGAAGCAATTTGCTCATCCTCATCAGACATATCATGAATTTCAAGTAGGATATTACTGTATACCTATGTCTTCAACCCTATAAGAACATTCAGTTGCTATGAGGAAAGTTCTTAAACTCTCTTCTATATCCCATGGAACCTACCAAGTTATTCAACATGTAGGGCCTATTGCTTATGGGCTCCATTTCCCGGATGACATTCGCATACATCCAGTTCTTCATGCATGTTGTCTGAAGAAGAAAGTGGGGTTGCACTTAGCAATACAACCCATGCTATTGTCAGTAAATGAGAATGGTATTTTCTGACCTGAACTAGAACCAATATTCGATTTACTCATTGTTAAAAGAGGAAACCAAGCAGTCACATGGGTTCTAATTGAGTGGATGGGTGCTAATGAGACTGATTCAACTTGGGAGAACATTACAAGCTCAAGGACAAATTTCCTAACCTTGAGGACAAGGTTAATAGCAGATGGAGGGAAGGTCACATGCATAAGCAATTATGAATAGGTAGTTAGTGTTTTGAGCTTATGTCACTACGCGTTGGAGTAACATATCTATGGAGTATTGGGAATGAGCATGTCTGAAGTATAGGTAAATGGGTTAGCTGTTAGGAAGTTATGGTGTATGATGTGAGATTTACCAATAGAGTAAGTTATGAACGTGTTCTTTATGGCTTGTATATAGCACCTGCTTTCTCTTGAATAAGATCATTGGAGAAGTATTCACTACTCATGTATTTTTTTGGAGACTAGCCTCCCTTGAAAAAGCCTTTCAATCTTTAAATCTTTTCCTTACAAATAATTGGCACATTACATCCTCTTTCCCTTCTTTTTGTGTTTGCAACCACAAAACCAGCGTAGAGAATGTTCTTCTTCTTCTTCATTGCAATAAAAATCCCAAGATAGAGAAATGTCAAAAGATTTTCCAGAAACTAACACTGCTTCTCGTCAGAAGATTTGTTGAAGCCTCGATGCTTTTCTGCAATCTAATCCTTGTGTCAATCTCAAAACCAAATTCTCCGAGTATAGGTAGCCTCATGTGCTCTTAAATGATTGTATTGTTTGAGTGATTGATGCTGATTGTTGTAAACTGGTTGGATTCATTGAATCGGTTTGATTGAATTATGGTATGTTGGATATGGTGTTTGACCAAATGTTGGTTTTCTTTGATTATATTTCCAAGAGAATAAATGTAGTTTTTGGTAAGAGAAATTAGACCATCATCTACTTTAGCTTTGTTTTCCTTTTCCTGATGTAAAATTGCTAAGATTGGTCTTGAAGATATTCTACTACTCCAAACTTGTTTTCTCTATTACGGTCAATTTTTTTGCATATGTTATGGTTTAGAAATCCCTACTATGTCAAGTTAGTTTCAAATATCATTTTTTAGCATCCAAGTTCATGTAGCGTAGATATTCTTTGCATTCTATGCTAACAGTGTATTATAATAATTAGTTGGTACCTTTGAAAAGTTAGGTACTGTTAGAGAAGGTGGAAAGCCATCTGTGTTAGGATACAAAGGGCCTGGCATTAGACTATTCATTCATTATTTTCTAATGCAAGTTACCGATTCTAGTTGTTGGGGATCAACAGACACATTATGCATTCAAGAACCTTGGATGGGTTTCTAGTTTTGTTTGTTTAAGTCTAAAACCAAAACTATACTACCTGCAATTTCATGAAAGGGCCATGTCTTATTGTCTTATCATTTCTATCCTCTTCTAAATAGGTAAATTTTATGAGGTTAAAGTTAAACTAGCATTATAAAATTAGCTTGATTGGTGAATTTGGAAATCAAACGTGTTGATTATATGTGCCCCTATTGATAGGTGAATTAGTTTTCCTTGCTTGCATATTTTACGTAATCCACTTGTAGCATATACTTACATTGGATTTGCTTATGATGCATTTGAGTCTGTCTGAGTTTCTAGAATAGGTGTTGCAATTCTTTCTTGGGCCTAGTTCTGAGTGTTTCATAATATTGTTGGTGTTTTAGAATGTAAGAAAACTAATAAAGTTATATGCAGGTTTTGAGGGTTTATTAGAAGTTTCACTTTGAACTTTATCCTATCTTAAAAAGGGCCTCATATTTCCTCTAATGCTGGTTGCATTGCTAATAAAGTTCTTATGCCTACTACTTGCATATATGTGGCAGGAGCACTTGTTGAGTAAATTAGAGTGACGAACAAAGTCATATATGTTCAACGTAAAGCATAATTACTTACATTTTGAATATGCTATTTTTGAAATTTAATAGCATTCTTACTTGACATTTCTAATATTTATTAGCACTTCCTCCTCAATTAGTAAGCTAGATCTCCATTTGCAACTCTGTGAAGTATCTTGTTTTTGTTCAATGGGAACTCACATAAAGGTCGCCCTCGAAATTACCAGCCCTCTAGAAACAAAAGTTGTCTAGAAGCCCCAATCATCTCTACTAGAGTTAAATGATAGCAAGTAAAGCCCTTACTAGGAATTGATAATGCTTGTAGGTAGAAGCTTCTTCTATTTAAACCCAGAGGATGGTGGTTCAAATCCACCAAGACCCTTCTTTTTGTAATTTAGTTCAGCTTTAACTAGTGCAATATCTTACCATATGTTCCTGGTGTAAGAGCCATCCAACTAAACCAAAGGAAATTCACAGCAGAAAAGCTTAGAAGAAATAACCCCCAATCCTCTTAGTCTAGAGAGTACATAAAGACACACTGGTAGGCAATAAAGATCGACCATTGATATATAATCCCATAATGAGCTAAAGTGACTCATACTTCACCTTGCTAATTCTTTAACTTTAAATGATATCTTGCTATTTGGTTTATCTACAAATGGAACAAGCATGACCAAATATTATGCACCTAAAATTACTTGTTTAGCTACTTATAGAAACCCAACTATATGGGAAGGACAAAATCCATAAAGAACAATAGTCATGCTAAACCAATGTATATGCAAGGTTTTTCATGTGGCCATCACATACATTTGTTAGACCTACATCTACATGTGCATTTGGATGAGCATGTAGATATTACATATCCATATCTTGTGTTTACTAGAAAAAAAGAAGAGCACAAATACTAGAACAATGTCTGCATAGAGTAGAAATCAATTCTTAGTGTTTCTAAATATATCTAACTACAAGTAAAACTAGATTGCATTAATCACTCGTCAAGTAACCCTAATCCTTTCCAAATAGAAACAATCATTGAACATCTACTTCTGGCTTGAAGTTTTTTTTTAACTCAAGGTGTTAAGATTGCCAAATTACTAAAGTTCCACCAAATGGTAAAGCATCACTCATGTAGCTGGACTCAAAAAAGTTTACTTGATCAAAAGGCCATGGAATTTAAGCCCCTTTAAGTATTTTCTTTTATGTAGGATATCCACTCAAAGCATTAGAGTCTAACATAATCTTAAACAAATATGCCATTAAATTCTATTCTAAATAGGATATTCCAATTTCATAGTGTATTACTATTGTCTAATAAAAGCTAACTAGGTAGCTATGGTGATAAGTGCACATGCAAAGTAGCCTACTACTTCACCTCTCCCATATTTGTTGTGCAACCACATTTCTATCACTACTCTCTATATGCAGCGTGGTCTAATTAGAATTGTTTATTCTATGATAGCTAAACAACCATAACACTTTAGAAAAGTGAGCAATAGAAAGCTTGACTTGCCTCAAAAGCACTAATTCAACTAGAGAGTTTCCATGTGTACATTCTACAAAAAGGTTATGAAAAACCATTACAAGGTTATCCATTCTATTCCACATCTAGAACAAATGTAATTGCACATCCACATCAAAGTAGGGGACATAAAATGCATTTTTGTTACTACAAGAATTGGCCAATATAACAAGGCAATTTTAGCAAATAAGCTGATTAAATGACCTTGCAAATGCAGGTAAAAGAATAAAGCCTCAAAAAATAGAGCAACGTGTGCATAAGTCTCTCCATGAATATCACTCTAGGTCCATCTAGGAAAGCCCATCAACATGAACACTTTTTCTCTTCTTGCAAGGAACCCTACAACAAAACAAAGACAAAGAAGCTTAGCACAAAACATCCAGCAATCCATCTATAACAGCACAAACAAATGCAAAATTAAAGAAACTATGCAAGTACTTATCTCATGATATTTGAGTAACTTTTATTCACACTCCAAATAGTCCAAAAATTGAATCCATGACTCCAGATATTAAGGTATCACAGTACACCATATTTGGGCTAACCTTTATTTTATATGGTTCAATAATCATATACAGTTGAAGTTCCAACTCGACTGCATTAGGTTAATATTTTAACTTCTTTCAGCTGATAGCACCACCTTAGGCAACCTGAGTAGGATGAGAACGTTGAGAAGCATTAATGATTGTGCTTTAGATTGAGATTCAGTGTAGTTATCTCCTACATCCCATATTTGGGCTGACCTTTATTTTATATGGTTCAATAATCATATACTGTTGGAGTTCCAACTCGACTGCATTAGGTTAATATTTTAACTTCTTTTAGCTGATAGCACCACCTTATGCAACCTGAGTAGGATGAGAACGTTGAGAAGCATTAATGATTGTGCTTTAGATTGAGATTTAGTGTAGTTATCTCCTACATCCCATCTTTTACCCCATGCAATCTCAAATGTGTTTTGCATTCGGTTCTAGGGTCCCCAAGGTGCCTTCTAGCATTGATTGCCGGTGTCTTATTATCATGTTTTCTAACCTACAAAAAATAAATAGCATTCACCATTTCATTTTGGCTTTGTATTTGATTGCTTTTTACACCCAAACCCTGCAAGATATGCATTATCCTTGTAAAATTGATAGTCCTAGTCTCTTGACTTAAACTTCATGTATATCAATCTCAATCACACATCACACATATTCAGAATTGTACAAAGTAACAATGACATATCCTTAATAAATTTAGGGAAAGAACTTCCAATAAACTAACAAGTGTTAGGATCACCCAAATCCATTGATTTCTTTCGGGTTGAAAATGAAGAATGACTTAGATCTCCCAAAAAGGCTCCAAAACCAACATCTATCATTGCCGGGATTCTAAAATACAACTTCATTTAAGCTTCCCTACTTTGCTTATATCAGTTAGTCATTGTCATGTGACCTAATTGCAATACATATCATCCTAAAAGATAAACCTTAGGCATCTTTAGTTACTTGAGGAAACTAACCTTCCTCTAAACCCAATTGAACTAAATTCTACACTAGGCTACTACAAACTGCACTTTCTTTGCAACTGCTTACCAATCCCCAATAAATTGCTACTAAAATTCACGGCTATCATGAGGATACCAAGTTCAACCATGTAGAATCCAGTCTCGAATAAGAGTAAAATCCCTCAACTTTCATTGAAAATAATTTTGGAATAACATCAAAGGGTCATAGAGAACATTGACTGTGCTTATTGCAACAAACAGAGTAGAATGCAAGAAACAAACACAGTTTTTAATGTTGACAAATCTTGGAACAAGTGAGCGACCTTGGAATATGCAAACGCTTGGCTTTGTGCTTCTTGCTAGTTATCTTGAGGAAGATTTCTCAACCAAACTGGCCTTTTAGAACATATTTTGGCATCCTTATGTTTTTGCAAATTACACAAAATAATTAGACAACAAAAGTAAAAAGAAAATAAAAACACCCAAATGGAGAAAAGGTTGTAAGTTGAATGAGGTTCATTACATTGCAACCAAAAGCAGTACTCTCCATTCTTGAGTCTCTCCCTAGAATTGCACCTAGAAGTAATAGTAAAACAGCACACTTGGCTGGAAAAGCCCAAAGAAAAACGAATGTGTTGACCATGCTTTGTAACAAAAGCTCATCATCATCATCATCATCAAGACCTTATCCCAATTAGGAGTCGGCCACATGAATCTTATTCCTCTATTCCACTCTATTTAATACCATGACTTCATTTAGTTCCAAAGTTTTTAAATCTTTCCTCACTACTTCTATCCTTGTTCTTTTGGGCCTTCCCCTTGCCCTTTTAGAACCTTCTACTTGTATTGCCTCACTCCTTCTAACCAATGCCGTTACTGGTCTCCTTTGAACATGTCCAAACCATCTAAGTCTTATCTCTCTCATCTTGCTACCTATTAGTGTTACCCCTAAATTTCTTCTAATATTTTCATTTCTAATTCTATCCTTTCTTGTCTTACCACTCATCCATCTCAACATCCTCATTTCTGCGACGCTCATCCTATGAGTATGATGTTCCTTAACTGCCCAACACTCTGATCCATAGAGCATGGCTGGCCTTATGTCCACCCTATAGAATTTTTCTTTTAGTTTGAGTGGTACCCGCCAATCACACAAAACTCTAGATGCACATCTCTCCACTCTCATGAATCATTGATCCTAAGTACCGAAAGTGGTCTTTTACAGGGACTTCTTAGTTATCAATCTTGACTAGTGTTCCACTCCTACTCTCCTTGTTAAAATGACATTTCATATATTCTGTCTTAGTTCGGCTAATTTTAAATCCTTCAGATTCTAATGCTTCTCTCCATAACTCTAACTTTATGTTTACACCCCCCCTTGTCTCATCAAGTAATACTATATCATCTGCAAATAGCATGCACCAGGGAATCTCCTAGTGCAGATGTTTTGTTAACTCATCCATAAGTTATGTAAAAGGTATGGACTCAACGCCGATCCTTAGTGCAATCCTATAGTGACAGGAAAATCACCAGTCACGCCACTAGTGGTCTTAACATTTGTTACTACTCCCTCATATATATCTTTAATTATGTCTATATACCCCTGAGAAGCCCCTTTACCACCCAACACCCTCCATATTAACTCTTTATGGACTCTATCATAAGCTTTCCCTAAGTCGATAAAGACCATGTGGTGGTCTTTCCTCCTCTCCCTATATTTCTCTACTAATTGTCTTAGTAAGAAAATAGCTTCCATGGTAGACCTCCCAAGCATGAAACCAAATTGATTCTCCAATACACTTATTTCATGTCGTACCCTCTTCTCAATCACTCTTTCAAAAAGTTTCATAGTGTGGCTCATAAGTTTGATCCCTCGATAATTAGTGCAGCTCTGTATGTCTCCTTTATTCTTATAAATTGGTACAATAGAGCTTTTCCTCCACTCATCAGGCATTTTCTTTGATTTTATAATTTTTTTAAACATATTGGTCAACCAAACTACCCCAATATCTCCCATATACTTCCAAACCTCTATTGGTATACCATCAGGCCCCATGGTCTTTCCTGATTTCATCCTTTTCAAAGCCTCTTTTACTTCAGGTATTCTAATCCTACATTCATATCTATAATATCCAATGTTATTTAGATTTATAGTATTTTCAATCCCTATATTCTCATAACCATTGTCATTTAACAATTTTTTAAAGTATGTTTCCCACCTTTGTTTGATCTCATCATATTTGACTAATATCCTTTGATCATCGCTTCTAATACACCTAACATGATCTAAGTCCTTACCTTTTTGTTCTCTTACTTTTGCAAGTTTAAACACATCTTTCTCACCTTCTCTTGTTCTTAGTCTATTGTAGAGCTCATCATATGCTTTAAGTTTAGCCTCACTTACTATTCTCTTAGCAATATTTTTAGCATTCTTATATTGTTCATAGTTTTCATTATTTCTAATCTTCTGCCATGCTTTAAAATGCATCTGTTTTTCTTTAATAACTTTTTGCACTGTTTCTGTGACGACCCAGGTTTTCATATGCATTTTTAAATGCAAAACTAATGCCTAAGGTGGGATCCCTATTTGAAAAATAATGCAATGCAACGAAAAATTCTTTTTGTTTTAAACTCATTTTGAAAACCCCGAGTGTCATTTGCTTTCACAACAACCAAAGTAGTTTTTTAAAATTTCTGTACTCATAAATGTCTTCCCAGGTCTATCCAGTCACAACTCAGAGCCCAACTGTAAATAAATACAGATACATGTCTAGAGGAGTAGAGAGTTTACTTACATTCATACTTGTCTCTTCTTCATTACTTGATTATAATACTAACATGTCCTGATGCTTCTTCTACTCATGAGTAGAGCTATCCTAAAAAATAATAGAGTTGGGTGAGCATTTTCCATACTCAGTAGGTGATCTGATACTACTATTTTGAAAACACAGTATGCATCATGCATGGTTCCAAGAGCTTTTTATGTAAAACATCAATGATTTATTTTGGGTAAGCATGCATAATTATGCATAAAACATAAACTTATTGATGCTATGTCAATCATGGAATCCGTATACAAATCATGTCATATGAATACGACTAAAATAGAAATCAATAAGTCCATATATGATGATTTCGGCAAATGCATCAAACCAATAAGTCGTATAGAATACTCATGAAAATCTTAAAATAGTCATTACGCAAACATATGCTAGTATCATGCACATGAGTCTCTCGGCGTGCATGTCACCCCAACTGGTCACGAGTACTCGTATACGACCATCTCAATGCTATATGCATATCAATCATACCAAAATCATAGGGCCACTACGCTTATACTCAACATAAAGTTAGAATCCACCATAGCCTCCACAGTGACTATGGATGTCCCCAAAAGGGTGCCGTGAACACCTCCAATGGTAATCCCTGCTTACCACAGCAGTCAAGGAAGGGACAATGCCTTTTTGGCAGTGATACTATCCACCCTTTTGGTGGTAGAGGCCGGGAGGCCAACCCCGTGCCTTCTCTCAGCATAGTGCCCACCAGGCCTATCAACCCATAAAATATAAAAATCATGTCCTCTTTAGGTTCCTCACACTGCCTAGCCCTCACACTGCCTCACCAGCGTCTTTTAGGGACTCCAGCGTCTTTTGGTAACCCTCAAGGTTATGCATTTATCCAAAACTCAATAATCGCAAATCATGCAATCTATACACTTATTCATCGTAAAAAATGCAATTTATGCAATCGTTTGCAAAACATGCATGCAATGCATAAAATCTGCTCATGCTAGTATCGCATTCAAAGTCATAACCCTGCATAGAAGCCTGTCAACTCTCTCTAGCCCGCCCTCATCATCCCGCCCTCATCGACCAAGGCTACACTTCTCAAAACATGCTTGTATAAGAACATCATAAAAGCATACTAAATGCAATGATAGGTTCAAGTGCTTCAATGTTATAAATCAGGCAGACAATTTCGTATGCTCATATAAGAATATCACATTTCAAAAGCATCATAAAGGCAAGTAAATCACTTAGTGTTTGGGATATATTTAAAAATGTAGCCATATCACATTACCTATAAATCAAGTATATTTGGAAAAGCATAGCATCATCAAACTACCTACCTCAATGTTTTCTGGAGTCACGTCCTTCACTACTCAATCCGACCCTGGGTCTTCTTTATACCATCCTGGATATGAATGGATAACAGGGAGTCCTTATCATTTTCCATATATTCATAAATCCCTATTTAGATCTCTAGATTAATGGCTAGATCTTCCTTTTAGGGTCTATAGGTCCTTGCTTCATACATTGTCCGGCTAGATCTTATGTATGGATCTACTAGTCAATGGTTAAACCCTGTGTCGTTCATATAGATGCGATGATTCTTTCAGATCGTCAATCGGAGTCCTACAACCTCCGTAATTGGGTTTTTAGCGTCAAGTAATCAACGAATGAACCAGAATCATCCATTTAGGGCCCACATGTCACGGTTCCCAGGACGCTTGTGCGTCCTGGTCAAGCCGCGACTGCGGTCGCACGCGGGCGCATGTCCAAGCGGCGCTACAGCGCGCATCCCAATTAGCTTCTTGCGGATGTGTCCTTGACGCAGGCGGGCCGCGTCTTGGCACCCAAGACACCCTGCGTAACCTTGATGAGCTGGAAGTCCGCCACACACTCGTGTGCGCCCGATACCCGCCCCAGGGGGTGCGTTCCGCATGTGGGTCATGCGGTGGGTCCTCGAGAAGTTCTAGTTCGACGGGTTGGGAGACCTGTCGCGTCTGGGGTTTTTCCCCGGGTTTCCTAGCCGGAAAGTACTTAGATCCGGTGTGGATCTGGGCAGGGAAGAAGGGAAACAGAGGAGAGGTGTGAGGGCTTACCTGGGTAGGCTGGAGCGTTGTCCCTTGTCGGAAGTGGGGTTTCTTCACGCTGAACCCTAACTGCCAGAATCTTCCCTTGAACAGTCGGAGAAGGTGGAGTAGGGAGGATGATTGGGGAAAAGGGCAAATGGGTTTTTATAGTTGAGGGAGGCAGTGTCGTTCCATGGCAGTGCCACCATTTCTCCTGGCACCGCCTTGCAGAGGCAGTGCTGGAGTTTTCTGGAAAAATTGGATGAGGGGGGAGTTTCTTGAGAAATTAGGAGGAGGAAGAAGACAGGGGGTGCCATTATCAAAATGAGCCCCTGTGTTTTTCGTCCGTTTTTGTTTTTAAATATATTTTACAGAATTGCCCCTAATCTTTAAATGGTCATAACTTGGTCATATGAACTCCGTTTTCGGCGTTCTTTGAGGCGTTGGATTCCATTTTTCAAGTAGAATCTAATGACACTGATTTTACTTACAAATTCCTTTGTTTACTATTTTAAATAAAATAAAACATTTAGGATAGTAATTTCCTCATGTGAACTTCTAAATTTAGTAAAAATGGCATAAAATGTTTGGGTCATTACATTATTACCCTCTTTAAAGAATTTCGTCCTCAAAATTTTATAAATTATTATCTTCAAGTTATTTGTCTCTTACAAACTCTGAGTAAGAAAATACTTTTGTTTCATCCCATGTATCTAATATCCATACCTCAATAAGTAAAGAACTTTGTCCTTGAACTTCTTTGCATGATACCTTTGCAACCAAATCTAGGCACGTCCTTAGAATCCCTTTCACAACTGCAATTCAGCTTGCTTTACATACTTGAGAGCCGCTTCTACTGTGTACTCTGATACTTAGTTTCTTTCTTGCTAATTTAATACTTCTTCATATTTTTAATTTTCTTATAATTGGTATATTCCAAATCTTTATTCCTTTGGATCCCATAATATTTTGTCACTATCTCCTGATTTGCTCCATTATACTCAAGTTGTTGTTATAATATAGCAATTTCTTTTAACTAAGTCATCTAAAATTGAACTAAGTTCTTTATGATTCTCACTTTGATCGATCTAGTGCAAGTCAAACTTATTTGCTAAGATCATCTTGTATTCTCATCCCTTATTTTCATCATAATCTTATTCTCATATGCTAGTTTCCTTGTGTGCGTCATCTCTACTACATCTATTTATACGACTTCTTCTTAATTATCCCAATTGTCTATGACCCTTGGACATGCTAGACTGGCTGTGAAAGGATAAAATTGAGCTCTTATACTAACTATGACGACCCGCATTTTTATAGTTGAGGGAGGCAGTGCCACCATTTCTCCTGGCATCGCCTTGCAGAGGTAGTGCTGGAGTTTTCTGAAAAAATTGGTCGAGGGGGGAGTTTTTGGAGAAATCAGGAGGAGGAAGAATATAGGGGGTGCCGTTATCAAAACGGCCCCTGTGTTTTTCATCCGTTTTTCGTTTTTAAATGTATTTTACATAATTGCCCCTAATCTTTAAATGGTCATAACTTGGTCATATGAACTCCGTTTTCGGCGTTCTTTGAGGCGTTGGATTCCATTTTTCGAGTAGAATCTAATGACATTGATTTTACTTACAAATTCCTTTGTTTACTATTTTAAAAAGGATAGTAATTCCCTCATATAAATTCTAAATTTAGTAAAAAGGGCATAAAATGTTTGGGTCATTACAGTTTCACTCCACTACCATGTTTCCTTTGCTAATAACCTTTTACCTTTAGATACTCCTAAGACATCATTTGCCACTTTTTTAATGGACTCAGCCATATTAGTCCACATGGTATTTACTTCTGTTTCATAGTTCCAATTTCCTTCTACCATTAACTTATTTTTGAATGAGGTTATTTTCTCTCCTTTTAAGTTCCACCACTTAGTTTTTAGATGTATATTAAGTTCATTTCTTTTCCTCCATCTTTTGATATGGATATCCATAACCACTAACCTATGTTGTGAGGTTAAACTCTCACTGGGTATCACCTTACAATCCTTACATATAGATCGTTCATTATTCCTAAGTAGAAAAAAGTCCATTTGGCTTTTATAAAGTCCACTCTTAAAGGTTATTAAGTGTTCATCCCTCTTCTTAAAGAGTGTATTTGCAATAAACAAGTTATATGACAAAGCAAAATCGATGATATTCTCCCCCATCTCATTTCGTTCACATATACCATATCCTACGTGTATTCTATCATATCCTTCCTTATCTTTTCCTACATGGCCGTTTAAGTCTGCTCCTATAAATATCCCCTAAGTATTGGGAATTTCTTGCATGACTTCCTCCATATCTTCCCAAAAAAATTTCTTGATTATATCTTGTAACCTTACTTGTGGTGCATATACACTTATAACATTTATAATCTGTTTCCTTAGGACAATTTTTATTCTTATAATTCTATTACTGATTCTTTTAATGTCCACAATTTTATCCTTTAGTTCCTTATCCACTATTATTCCTACGCCATTTCTGTTATTTTTCTTTCCTACGTACCATAATTTATACCCATCTATTTCTCTAGCTTTAGTCCCTTTCCACTTGGTTTCTTGGATACAAGCGATGTTGACTCTCCTACGTTTCATTGCATTTACTAACTCCAAACTCTTACCTGTCAGTGTCCCTATATTCCATGTGGCGATACGAATCTTATGTTCTGGAGATACCCTATTTACTGTCACCTTTCTCGACCTACATGGTATGAACCCATGTCCACTTTTCACTGCACCTGGGTTCTGATGCAGCGCGCCGCTTATGGGGAACGCCCTAGCTTGAGGGAATGTCAATTTTCGATTCATGTCATGTTTGGGTTGCCATAGTTTTAAAAAGCTAAAGATGATTTTCATTTCTTCCTTACAAACTAATACACAAATGCATATTCATTTGCAAGCAAAACAAGAAATAATAAAATCATTTTCAGCTTCACCCTTGCCGGCTGGCTACCTGACGCAAGGGTGGCCATATTTTAAGAAGCTGGAGATGATTTTCATTTCCCCCTCATAAACTAATATACAAATGCATATTCATTTGTAAGAAAGAAATAACAAAATCATCTTCAACTTCTCCCTTGCTGACTGGCACCTGACGCAAGACCCTCCTCCTTTTTCATCCAGGCTTGGGACCGGCATTGGCGGAGTTCTTTGTAACAAAAGCTATGTATCAATAAAGCAACTCTTGAAGCTTTTAAAGAGGGGTTCTCCCCATGCATAGGTTTTAGTACTATGGTTTCAAATTAGATACAGAAAGAAGAAGGAGAAATATGTCTGAAGTTCGTATTGGTTTCAGGTTGGACAGAGGAAGAAGACTTCTGAAATTTTGATGAAGAAGATGGGAATCACCTATTTGGCTCTCTGCTTATTTTGGATGGAGGAAGAAGATAGGAATGGAAGATTATAACCTGTTTTGGTTTGCTTTGGACAGAGGAAGAAGATGCGAATAGAAAGTTTCAGTGTTTTCTGTTTGACTGGAATGATCAAGAAGATGTAACTCGTGTAACCAATTTTGAAATTTTAAAATTTTCTTTTTTAACAGGATTTCTAAATCTTCTTAATTTTGGGTCAAACATAGTTAACCCTTCCAAATTTTTAGGAAACTAGATGTCATATGGAGAAAGAACCTCGTTCCAGGTCTGGTTAAACTGGCCTCAGTTTATCATTTCTCTTCTTTTAAAATGACAACAATACTCTCCTTCCTCTCTGATCACCGTCCCCCCTTCAAACATCAATTACCCCTTGTCTCTTTCTCCATTCATCAGCTGTCAGTGGCAGTCCAACATACCTCAAGTTGAAGGGGACCATCAACTGCCACGGCGCTGAGAATAAAGCACCAAAATTGTTGCCATCCATACTGAGCATCCTGTAAGAAACAAAAGATAGTCCAAGATTGAAATTAATAACATGAACACAGATAGAACGAATACCAAAACAGTAAATATCAATATTTTCTGCAAACTTCTGTCACGAAGACTAAGTTTGAGATAGCATGAGAAACTGAAACTGACTAGCAACGGTGAGTACCGCTGATCTGATGCGAGAACCCCACAGATTGGAGCTAACAGCAATCAATGAAGAGTCTCCAAAGAACCATGAGGTGAATGGTGGGAGTAGAATGGCAATTTGTTTACAAGAATCAAAGGAGAAGAAAAACATTTAAGTGCAGTAGGAATAAAGCCCTAGAAAAATCAGACTACTATGGCAAGGGAAAAAAATGAAGAATGGTAGCAAGTGAATAAGACAGTTCTTGGACCGTCAAGCTTAACCTCTTTTGTACGAGAAATCTCGCATCCTTTTGCCAATTATCCTTCTCATCCTCCTCCCAAGCCTCTAGACAAGTGGTCCTCGGGATGATGATAATAAGTAGTTCTTCGTGAGTCCTAGAAAAACATTCTACACAAAGGTGATGGCACATTCTCACAGTGATTCTGCTTTTCCTCAGAATTAGAATGTAATCCCACCTTGAGTGTTCTGCTTTTCTTGTCTTTTTTGAATGGTCACTTTCAGTCTTCTCTTTCTGATTATATAAAGATATAAAGAAATGGACAACTGCAGAAAATATTATAAAAATACAAGAAGTAAACCAATAAAAACACTTTGCTAGTAGGACCATAAGCAAAATGTTTGTATCAAAATTGACTATTGACAAGAATAGTTAACATCTCAAAGTATACAAAGTTTTTAATGACCAGATGCGATTATACAAAGTGTTATTCCAAAACTCACAAAATATTAAGCAGAATTTTCAAAAGCTGTCAGCCTCAAGCAATAACACAAACATTAAGTGATGCCTGATCTAATCTTCATCATCTTCACCAGGGAGCGACTCCCATGACCTCTTAATCGTAATGACGGGAGCACTTCGTTGCTCTGTAACACCCATCCCAAGCTCGTACTTACTGAGACAAGCAAGATCCTGAGCTAATATTGACGTCTCAAGGTTAATGGCAAGTTGTAGCGGCCAACCTCCCACCGCATTTGTCTCTGTTACAATATAAAACATCTAATAAATGCGAAGACGTATGATGTCAAAAAGTCCAACAGTAAAATAGAAGGAACCAACATGTACAAGTACTGCAACACCAACTATAAAAGCAGAGTTTTATTGAGTATTATTGTAATGAGCTAAGGTCACATCACACAACCATTGATGCTCTGATCTAGATATGCTCAGGCGCTAGGTTCTTTCATATCTTGTTGCATTTGAATACCGGTAATGTAATATCCGTCATTTTAGATTCTAGAATATTTAATTTTGTAAATTATGAAAAATTAAGAAATTGAGAAATTTGAAGATAGAATCTCAAGTTAAAACCTCAATATTTGAGATGTGCTCGAAAAATAGAATCCAACACCACTAAAAATGCTAAAATTGGATATCAGAGTAAAATTGGCTAATTATTTTAATTTTTTTATTTAATTAAAATTATTTAGAGGGGCAGAACAGTCATTTTACAAAGTGGGGTCCACAAAGTCATCACAGACACCCACATATTAAATAGGGGCGGGGCGCCTTAAATGCACCTCCCCTCTCGTTTCCCGCAACCAGACTTCCAACTTGCGTACCGCCGGTGACAGCCATCATCAGCGACTACAACGCTCGCACACACATGACAAATCTCCCTCCCCTCCTACTAGCTGGATCGAGGTAGGTACTATCCCCTCTTTTCCCTCTCTTTTTTGAGGTTAGTCTCCTTTTAACGCCGAAAAATGGCGTGGACTTGCCGTTTTCTGGTAAGTTTTAAGTATTACTGATCTTTTTAAAATAATCCAATGAAACGGTGTCAAATAATGATCTGAACTGTTCAGCTTGTACATGATGACACAAAGAACAAACCTATGAATTTTCATAGCGATCAGATGGCTATGGACATCAAAAAACTATGAAAACAGTAAGATGAAGATTTTTAGGAATGTGGTAAAAATCGTGTAAAAATGACAAATAATGATGGAATTTGTTGAAATAGAGTTTGAAAATGAAATGTACGTAAAAAAACTAAGTAAAATGGTGTAAAAATCACATGATTTGGGCGCCTGGGGGTTGCTGGGATTGGATTCCAACTACTGTCTCCGACGACGTTGGACTAGTCCGATCACTATCCCCAGCAACGACGAGCAGCGACAACTCAATGAACGCACGCACGACACCCGCGTGACATGCAGCGGCACATGACGCAACTACGGTGCGACACACGGCACGACCATCCATTCACAAAAATGTAATTTTAGAAGCTACAGAGGTCCAAATCGCAATCCAAAAGAGGCATTGCGATGGTCTTGACGACACGGACCTAGATTCAAGGTGAAAATGTAGTTTAGAATACCTTTCAAATGGTTAAACTACTAAACACATTAAATGACCTAGATCAAGCTGATCAATGCATGATCAGGCCTTGGACCTTGTTTGTATGCATCAAACATGAAATGATTTAGGGGATTAAAAGGATAGATCTCATTAAATTGCCAAGAAAAAATGACCCTAGCGGTCGATTTGAACAGGTGCCTTAGGATTTACTAATCTGAGAGCGATCTAACTATCAGATCGACTCGTAATCATAAATATACATGTGAATCACTAAATGAAATAGAAATTTAATGGATCGTGATGGAAATGAGTAGGATTGAAATTGAAAATGACATGTGATAGGTACATCAAGGTGCACAACGTAATGTAGCTTATGCGCCTAATTGGAGTACGCATTTGTCGAGGTAGGTGATTACATTTGGGATTTCACTCTTGATTTCATCGATTATGACTTATCTAAAATTCTTGAAGCATGTCTTATGCACTACCGTGTTTTGTTGTATGTGTTTAATATTCCACATTTGTTATCGTGATATTTGATTACATGATTATCCATTATTTTGATATGTGATGGATTACACCCTATTATAGACCTGAATTGAGACCATTGAGTGAAGCAGGGTAAGCCGGGTCTTGTACTAATTTAAGGGTGGGCTAGTAGATTGGGCTAACAGGCTTCTGTTGGAAAATAGGTTGATGCGGGTTGCACGTGAGGGACCTAGGGTTGAATTGTACCAGGTGAAGCAGGGTAAGCCGGGTCTTGTACCAATTTGAGGGCGAGCCAGTAGTTTGGGCTGACAGGCTTCCGGCGGGAAATAAACTGATGCGAGCTGCACGTGAGGGACCTAGGGTCGAATTGTACCTGGTGAAGCAGGATAAGCCAGGTCTTATACAGATTTGAGGGTGGGCCAGTAGTTTGAGCTGACAAGCTTCCAACCGAAAAAAGATTGATGCAGACTATATGTGAGGGACCCAGGGTCGGATTCTATATGGTGAAGCAAGGTAAGCCAGATCTTGTACCAATTTGAGAGCGGCCCAATAGTTTTGGCTAACAGGCTTCCGTCAAGAAATAAACTGATGCGGGTTGCACGTGAGGTACCCAGGGTTGGAATGAGTATTCATTATCATCGTCGTGAGTGTAGTTGAGGCACTCAGAGGACTTATTTGTGTACGACCTTTTATGATCACGACATGCATTATTTGTTCTGTGGATACGGACTTTTGGTTATAGTAATTTATGAGTATCTATGAGTTTCATGCTTTGCACGCTATGATATTCAGATTTGATGACAATTTCCTTAGCGCATGATTTCTCAATTTATCCATCATGGATGGTTGATGTTTCACATGCCTTGTATACATTTATCTTATAAGATTTCGTCATGATTATGATACTTCATGTCGTATGATTTTATTATATTTATTACCAAATGTGAATCACCTAAACAAGCATAGCTTGCTAAGGCATTGCTTTGTTTGCAATGCCTCAGATACAGATAGTGACAACAAGTTGACGCACTGACAAAGCAGGTAAAAGTGATGGCAGTTTTCCAATGATGCATTAAGGATGTTCAGAGATGATCAGGTTTGTTCAAGACCTCATTCTGGGTTTTGAGTATGGACTGCACTTTAATTAAAATTGCAACATGACCTAGATGTAAAAATATGAATTCATGTTGTATGTGATGGTTGTATGAAGGGGACCCTGGGTATTTTGTTATGACTTGATTTTCTTATCCATTATTGGAATATATATTTTATTGAAAACAACATTTGATTGTGTGGATGGGTGTGGAGACTAAGTCTCCTACATGTTATATCTTATATTATGTCTATCATACTATGTTGTATTGCACTGGTCATGTGCAATGGTCCAAGATATAGAAGAAACTTTGTCGAATCTTCAATAAAAATGGTATTTTATTTCACCGTTAAATCCATAGTTTTGTGGTTCTATGGCTCCTCGAATTTTGAAAAAAATGCTTCCGTTTAAGTTTTGTTTTGGTCATTTTAAAAATCAAAGTTTTAAAACAGGGATCCCAACTGTTTTTATAAATTGTTATTATATTGTTGAGAAAATACTCGAGGTGTCACAGTTTGGTATCAGAGCCCAAGTCTACTCCATAGCCATTCCAATAAATTCAAAGGTCACATACAATACATGAAGTGAGGTAGTTCCATAAATATGAGTTACAAAGATAACTCATGTAAGGGATGTTGATGATTGTAAAATAGATAATGCCATGAAGATTGGCGGACTTTCTTAGAGAAATTGCGACTTTAGGACATCGTATGAGCACACGGGGGTACACTTTTATGGGAAGTGCATGATTCTTAGTAAGAGCCTTATTATATGATAGTTGATATATTTATATGATTTGCTTTTGAGAATTCAAGTTCTAACTTGAACGGTGTGAACAAATTTTTAGAAAAGACTGACAATTATCATATTAACAATGGTGTGATGAAATGAAGGATCAAAAATAGTTACAAATATAGAGAGAGCTTGAGAAAGTTGAGAGGAGTATGGTATCAATTTAAACTTGAAGCGGAATTATTTGACAAACAAATTGTAATATGAGGAAAATCATTGAAATTTGATGAAATAAGATCCTAATGTTCCTATGGATGAAATATCTGAAATTGAGATGAACACTGGCGAGCTTAGTGTATAAAGAGGTGTTGAAAGCTATTCATTAATGAAAAGCAAATGTCTATAAATCATTATGAGGATTTTCAAATACTATTGGAGACACATAGCACTTGAAGGAGATAACAACCCTTTTATGATAATCATTAGTAGTAATGATGTGAGGCAAGTGGGGAGAGATATTATTGAAGTTGATGTGGAGAATGAATATTGTTGTGAGTATAAAGTGAGATAAAAACTAATGAGTTCTTACACTTATAAAAATATTGATGTCAGACATTAGTGGGGAGTGAATACTTACCAATTGTTTTGGGGTTTTAATTATGATTTGAAGTACATATTACCTGGAGGACATGATGACTAAGTTGTGAGAATATTTCTTGAATAGAAATGATTTTGTAATAAATCAAATAGGAAGAAAAGCATATGAAGTGAATGAGGAAGACGAAATTAATTATAATTGATTTCCATCCAACACTGACAAAGATGATAGTGTGGTTTGTGATGATTAAGGAAGTATTATAAAGGTAAATTTCTTTGGGTGTGAAATAAAACTTGTAAATGATTTTGATTGATATGACCATGAAATAATTCATTAGTTCAAGAAAGTGAAATAGCGGAAGTAAGGACACCGAAAGTATAATTACGAGGATTTTAAGGAGGGTTATTTGAGAAGTTGTGTTCCTTTATCGCTGAGACATTTATTTAGAAGACCTTTGGGAAGGCCAATGATAATTTGCATTTTTGAAAACTATGGGAGTTTGCCACCTAAAGAGAAGAATTAAACGATTCAACGGTACTAAACCAGTATACTCAGTTGAAGACTTGCCATAACTCCTTCACCATGAAGAAGAAGACCATAAATAGATTACCATACGTTGACAACTATATTGAGAAATTAGATGATTGTGTCGCATTCTACACTAGTTGCAAGGTTGCAGACATAACCTCTATGTAAAGAGGGATCCTTTTAGGCCAAGATTGATCACAGAAACTCAGGCATGGGTAGTTCGAGTTAACATTAGTATTTTTGAAAACTATGGGAGTTTGCCACTTGAAGAGAAGAATTAAACAGTTCAACGGTACTACACCAGTATACTCAGTTGAAGACTTGCCCTAACTCCTTCACCATGAAGAAGAAGACCATGAATAGATTGCCATACGTTGACAACTATATTGAGAAATTAGATGATTATGTCACATTCTACACTAGTTACAAGGTTGCAGACATAACCTCTATGTAAAGAGGGATCCTTTTAGGCCAAGATTGATCACAAAAACTCAGACATGGGTAGTTCGAGTTAGCCTAGTAAGGGCAAGAAATCTTCCATTAACATGATTGCAAAGGCCATTGAGCCAACGACATTTGATCAAGCGGTGTTGGGATATGAAAGAGAGACATGATGTGTACTAGTGGTAAGGACAGGCACCTAACCAACTATGCCCTAGAGTTAGTGGACCACCGCAGCAGTGGTAATGGCATCAGTAGCCACCATCACAGTGACAACCCTTTAAATGTTTTGATAATGGAGAGTTATGATATTCCTTTAAAGACTGTCCCAGTGGACAATGAGTCTAACTAATTGACATTGGAGAAAGGGCAAAGATGGCCCCACATTGATAATGATGACTCATTATGATATCTTTACATTTACATGCAGATCAAGCTTTTGATTGTCATTATCATTGCTTGAAGCAAGTACTAACCTCAACCTGAGTTAAGGAAGACACCTTTTGATTGTTGATAGACATGCCAAGATCTTCCTCGATTTAGGATCCAGTTGCCCTTGTTGTAGAGTGTTGAGACCCTAATAAATGTGCCTTTATATGTATTTAAAGATCCTTGGGTTGGAGGTTATGACACTGATTGGCAAGTTATTGAAACTTGTAAGTACCTCTAACGAATACTGGTGAAGATGATGAGCGAGAGGATAGATACTGACTTTATCATCCTCGATTTAAGAGATTATGATATCATCCTTGGGATGGATTCCATTGTTGGAGGATAATTGATTGCAATGAGAAGGTACTTTTGACATACCGGATAACTATTGATTTTGCTCCTGAGTAAGAAGGGGGCATCACCGAGATTTGCATTAACCTTGCCTTAAAGGCAATATAATACTCATCTGATCTACCGAGTTCTCTTGGTTTTGCAACTGTATATGATAGAGAACGACTATAAATTGAGCACACAAAGGGTGTGTGAAGATTCACGATTTTCTCGAGAAGGTTTCAGGATTTTACGCCATGAGAGATTAATTTTCTATACCAATTTGGCATTAGATATAGTGTCATTTTCTCAAGTCTCATACAGGATGGCCCCAACGGAACCAGAAGGGTTCCAACTATGGTAGTATTTGACAAGAGATTATCAGACCTAGTGGGTCTTCATGGGATGCATTAATCCTCTTTGTGAGAGGAAAGATAGATTCTTCTTGCTAAGTACGGATTGCTGATTGTTTAATATTTTCATGGTGGAGATTTGATATTCCTTATCATATATATATGATCTTTATGATCAGCCTTGAATTGTGCATAGTATTGGTAAATATTGATTTGAGGTCTAGTTATCACTAACTAATGATTGTGACTGAAATATCTTTAAGACAATTATTAGAACTCGTTATGATTGCTATAAGCTTTGGATCATACAAATTGATGAAATTAGTACTCTGATAGTACGTATGGATATGATGGGCTGAAATTTTAAAGGTTGCTGAGATGAGTTATGATGAAGTGATGAATAATGTTTTCTATATATCATGACTTTGCAGAGTACAAGGAGTTCTTGTGTATTATTCTGAGTCTATAAATGACTCATCTTTTACTATAAATGTATGTGAGTAGGAATTATGGTTAAAGAAGATGAATTTTCTTGACCGCGATACCTCTATTGATAGAGATACGATTTATAGGGACTATTATAATTTGGAACTAGTTAAACTAATGACTAAGGTTGATAGTCTCCTTAGTCAGGTGAATAGTTATTACTGGATGATTGTGTTCTCCAGGATAGCAATGACATGGATACTATTTTATATTATGCATATGAGCCTAATCTCTCATGCAGGTGAGAGGTGTGGCAATAAAGTATGTTTAGTAGTAGAGCATTTTCTTTTGTGTAATCAGCTCAAATTTTTGGCTTATACTTGTAAGTAGCCGATGAGGGCGAGTGTATGAGGCACCAACAAGCTTTTAGGTGGCGAGCTTCTAGGTGGCAGACTTCTAGGCACTCACAGTATGATTGCGCTATGGACTAGATTTTGATTGGCATGTGATACACTCTGATTTTGATTGGCACACGATTGCCTATTGCTGAGCTAGTATGCATTGATTTCAATTAGTATATGATTGCTTGTTGTTTGTTGCACTTCAATTTTGTTAACATGGTGATTTACTTATGCTAAAGATATAAACAAATGATTAACTCTTAGATGAGAGTGAATTATGTAAATTATATTATATGTGATTAGGATATGTTCTAACCACAATATAAGTGTCGAATTCAGAATAGGTTGAAACATACATTGATTTATACGTATGAACTATTATCTAAGGAGATAACATAATATGAAATTGTTTACTAACATTTGACTCTGAAATGATAATACCATAGCAAAGTCTTATGATACCATAGGAGGATACCATATGGGGATGTTTTTATAATTGCTGAGAAATGACATGAAAAAAATTTCAAGGACGAAATTTTCTATAAGGTGAGTAGGATGTAATATCCGTCATTTTAAATTCTAGAATATTTAATTTTCTAAATTATGAAAATTTAAGAAATTGAGAAATTTGAAGATATAATCTCAAGTTAAAACCTCAATATTTGATATGTGTCAAAAAATGGAATCCAACACCACTAACAATGATAAAATTAGAGATCAAAGGAAAAGTAGCTAATTATTTTAATTTTTGTATTTAATTAAAATTATCTGGATGGGCAAAATGGTGTGACGACCCGAGTTTTCTCGTGCATTTTTAAATATAATACCTAATTTCCTAAGGCGGGATGCATCCCTATTTGAAAACCATTCTATAAAAACCATGCAATGCAGCGGAAAACCTTTAGTTTTAAACTCATTTTTGAAAACCCCAAGTATCATTTGCCTTCATAACAACCAAAGTAGTTTTTAAAAAACTTCAGAAATCATTAATATTTTTCCCCAGGTCTTTCCAGTCACAGCACACAGCCTGACTGTAGTTAAATACAACTCATGTCCAAAGGGTTAAGAGTTTACTTACATGTATAACTTTCTTCTTTTTGATTCACTTGCTCGTAGCACTAATATCTCCTGAGACGTCTTCTATTTATGAGTAGAACTATCCTAAAAAATGTTAAGGATAGGGTGAGTATATATTATACTCAGTAGGAGTCTATCACTACTAGTTTTATAATGCATGCGATGTTCTAAAATCATATGCTCTTTCCAAAACATGTGCATGTCTGAATTCTCAAGTTCAATATCGACATCAAAATCCATTGTCAAACTGAAATACTAACGACTTAAAGGATCATATAATCCAAAATCGAAAGTATCATATACATATATATCATAACATCATGATATGCATAAAATGCTTCATGGAATCCAACTCATGGATCTCTAGTATGGTATGGTCGACCAACCTCATATCATGCAATGCACATAAATCATCAAACCATAGGATCCACTATGCCCACGACCTCCTCGCTGTGTGGTCCCCGGGTACCTGAGGACACTTGGTCATAGCCTCCACGGGGCCTATGATACATCGACCCAGTGCCGTGACACCAGTGGTAGCCCCCTGTACCACATGCAGTCGACGTAGGGACTTGCCTCTTTTTGGGCATGGTACCCATCCACCTAATAGTGGTAGAGGCCGGGTGGCCAACCCAGACCCCTCGGCATAGCACCCATGGGCTTTTAGCCCAAATCACATAAGATCAAATAAGCCAAAACCTCTTTTCAAAACCTGTCCTCTTTGGGTCCCTCACAACTGCTTAGCCCTCGACACTCCAGCATCTTTTAGCAACCCTCAAGGACATGCAATCTTTGCAAGTACTTAAATCATGCAATGTATGTACTTGTTTGCAAAACATGTCTATGTACAAAGCATTTATCACATGCATGCTGAATTAAGTCATGCTAAACAAGTTATATACTTAAAACATATGTTCTCAAAACAATAATAGTTCTTTTAAAAGAATCTAATAGTGACAGAGCACCTACTGGCTAGGTCGCGCTAACCCTTTTGTCCTCGGACGCTCCTGATCATGGTTTGGGGAATCAAGGTTAGTTTGGCCTATCTTTTGTGGGTTTTAGAGTAATTAGTCTTTTTACTTAGGCATTAGGGGTTCATCCCTATGCCTATGGGTGTCCTAAGGTCCTAATTGGGCCTTGGTATCCTCAGTTTTCCAACGTTCTAATGGCCACACGCCACCATCCTATTCTAAGGGTCATGCCCACCTTTGATTGGGCCTTGATCAGAGATTTTATAGTTTGAATGTGTCCGCGTCGTCGACACGGACACAACGCCTTTTGCGGCGCCTCAATCAGAGCTCTAGATCTCAAGTTATAAGCGTTTTAGTGTCGTACGTACATAGGAGTCTTAAAAATAAAAAGACAGAATGCCAGGGCGCTGCGCATCTGAGACGTGCGCCCCAGCTTCCTTAAGGGACGAAAAAAAATCGTGTCGCTAGCGCGTTGCGCGCCTGCGACGTTCGCCTCAGCAGGCGTGTCTGCAGACGCACATAATTTCCTGCCCGTCCCTCTCTTTTGCGAGCGCGTCCCTAGACGCACCCGTTTGGTTTTTCAAACGGAGACGACGTGGGACGTTCCGACTAGAACGTTCCGTCGTCTGGGGGACCGGGGCATCCTCAGGACACCCTGGTTCGACCCCTGTAGAACCAGTGCGGCCCAGGGAACGTCTCTGGGTCCTTGGTGGCTCTCCCGGGCTCCGTTTTGCATGGTTTTTCATGCAAAAACCTAGGAAAATTAATCTTGGAACTATGGTGGAGATGGGTTTTGAGGGATTTTGGGCGTACCTGGCTCGTTGCTAGGTTTTTCTCCTTGTTTTTCTCTCTAGGTCACTACTCCTCAACAGGTTTTCTTCCATGTTTTGGGCTGCATTAGAGGCGCCCAAGAGCTCTATTTATAGAGCTAAGAGAGGATTCTGGAGGGGGCTCTCACCGCCTTTGAATGGTGGTGGAGAAACCTCCAGAATGGTGGTGATTTCTCCTCCAATCACCGCCGTTCTAGAACCCTCTAAAGGTTGAAGATGAAGGGGTGCCCGTATCAAAACAGGCCCCTGTGTTTTGTAGCTAAATCCGTTTTTAATAAAATTACATTTTTGCCCCTGAACTTCAAAAGGCCATAACTTGCACATTTTAACTCCGTTTTAGGTGATTTTGGTCTCGTTGGATTTCTTTTTCCGAGACGCATCTAATGGTACCATTTTTAGGACCAAGTTTCTAGGTTCAATCAAGGAAACTAGTGAAATGAACAAAATACCCTTATCTTCAAAATTGAACATTTCATGAGCTTTTAATATTACAAAAATTGGGGTCATTACATTATTACCCCCTTAAAAGAATTTAGTCCTCGAAATTCCATAAATTATCATCTTCCAAGTATTTGTCTCCTAAATGCATTCCCCCTTAGGAATCAACTCTAGGTTCGTCCTCAATTTATCATTTCTATTGTTCCTCCTATAAGGCCTCACCTTTAAGGGTCGTTTTCGCTGCGTACTCTGATGCAGCGCCATACTCTCATACATGCCAATTTAACCATAGCAGTTTCTAGCTGTAATTCGTCCATCTCGAAATCCTTAGATGCCCATACTTTTCTCATCGTGTATAGGATAGTCTCCTCGTAGGATCATGCTTCTATATTCATGTATAAATTACTCTATACTTCTTTGAGATCATATGATCTTATTTCTCCTATTTTGAATATCATAGGATAATCCCTTTTTCTTTTTATCTTTCATCTAATGATCTCTTCATCATCCATATCTCCTTCTAATGATTGGTTATATGTCATTAGTAAGAGTCCAAAAATTTACCTTCTTTCCATTGTGTCTAACTTTGCTTCTTATCTTTCATATTTGTCCCTACGATACTTCAATAACTGACATGGTATCATGTGATCTACAGCCAAACCCTTGATTAACTTCAAATTTCAACTGTCTGTCGTTTTCCATATGTGACTTTATTCTTCGATCAAAGTTACATTCAAAATAAAATCATGAAAGCCAATTAGTAGCTTCTTCCATCGAGGACCTTATCATATACTGAAAGTAAATGTCCTAACTCCATATCCAGTTTCATAATTATTGAATTCATTAAATGCTTTCCTCTGTGAAGATTTTATCCAAACTCAAGTCGATTCATCATCATGGGTCAAATGTTCTTGTCCAGAGGCCTATCTCACTATTCACATCAATTTGTCATTAGGATTTTCAATAATGTTCCTATTCATGCAAAGCAAAAAGTCTCTTATTCATAACCGAGTACCCTTACTAGGTCATTATTGAATCCTTCATCATCCTCTTTGTCCTTTCTTTGCTTGATGGTTTTCTTCGTTGCCTTCTAGTTCAAAAGTTCTATACTCAATCTAGTCGGGTTAGTCCTTAAGAAATTCCTTTAATTGATTTTTAGTACTTGGTATATGCTAATAACAACTAACTATTTGTCTATAGGCAATGTAACATCAAATCTCACCTTATAGTGTGCTAGCCATCTCACCTTTTCTCCTTCCATCCCTTATGTCAATATATCGTGCAATCTTTTATCAAGGTTTTATTGTCAATCATGCAGTCTATATTGTCAGGAGGTATACTCGTAAGTAGTGATTTTCTCAATTCCTCAAATTTTATTCTTCAAGTGCCTCCTTATTTTATCTTTCAAGTGCCTTCTTATACTCAATTTATAATAGCAATAATTCTCCTTCAATAGCGATTATATCAAATTGTACTGAAGTTGTTAACTCCACAAGTTTTACAATACTCAGATAAGCATAAACATTTTCTTAGACATAGAAAAACTTTATTTGATTACCTATTGATCTCTTCCCAGATGCGTTATAAGCTCAAGGGCCTCTAGAGTAATCGGTACTTATCTACCTTTCTTTCAATCCAAGTATGTAGTATTTTTCAGACCCAAAGTAATTTCTTCACCTTGTCATGGTAGCCACTAAGGTTTGAAAAACCTTTCACATTGGTTTAGATCACTTCTTATTTTTTCTCCTATCTCAGTTGTTACTATATTTATTGTACTTGTAGCTCTTCATGATGTGGCCTAATCAACTTCATGATGTAGCCTAATCAACTGGCCTTATACCCTCAAATGACTTAGACTATCAAGTACTCAAGTCTAAAGACTTATAACATCCTTCTGAGTATATAACTTCAACTACTAACTCATAGATATTAATATACCTGATAATTAAGGTGGGATTCCTCTATTTAGTTAACAACACTCAATGATGGTCTTAAGATATTTGGTCTTCCAATTGATGATAGCAAGACCTTCATTTGATCCTTGATGGTACCCTTCTTGCTGAAGATAGATAGATGGACAAGTCACTGTCCTGGCCTAATTCCTTTTTATTTACTCATGTAGTAGCAAGGTGAGATATCACCAAATTTTCCTTTTTATTACATCCATTGGTGTTCCCCATAAGCTAATGGATCCGATAAGAATCTAATTGTAATAATTGATATCAAACCATTTGTAGAATTTTAATTTCTAGTTGGTCACTATTCCTTTTCGAAACTTTCTTGTCGCATAATCTCTTGAAATTCGATACTTTTACTCAAAATCTTAAATCCCATATGCTTTCTCTCTATTATACGTATCCTTGCCAACTCAACTATTACTATTCCTTTGCATTTGTTTGATCTTCCCTCCTATAGGATTCAAGATGTTAGAATTGTATGTATCTTCATAGAGTCGTGATCTTCTTCTTTTGATTATTCAATATTCATCGAATACTTATGGTTTCATCTCTATCTCTTTCTCTCTTTTCTTCAATATCCATTTGGTCTACCTAGATCAATGTCTCTAAATGCATTGTTGCATATATTTGATACTACATCTACTCCTTTACTTAACAGATATGATAAACTGAATGATTCTCAGAAATTCTAAACTGTCTTAAGATTATTGAAATCCTCAGTTGCCTATAGCCATCTAGGTTTTTCAATGTTCTCATCTTTAGTGAGATTAATCTATTATGGATCAGAACTATCTACTAACAAGTTCATTAACATCTTTATTCATCATTCTCATCATAATATGCTCCATATATGAGTTTTCATATTTGCACCACTGCACAACAATCCTTATTTCCTACGATTTTGATAGGATTCAAGCAATCCAATATCCAAGTATTTGCTAGGACTATCTCCTTTTTCACCTATGTGTTTATGGTGAAATGCCTTGAGTCATTAATATTGTAATCCTCAAATAGAAGTAGTCATCTCTACTTCTTCAATTTATACTATTTCTTCTTGATTTTCTTGATTGTCTATGACCCTTGGACATCTTTGAATTTGTTGTGAAAGGATAAAACCTGGGCTCTGATACCAACTGTGACGACCCGGGTTTTCTCATGCATTTTTAAATGCAATACCAAATTTCCTAAGGCGGGATGCATCCCTATTTGAAAACCATTCTATAAAAACCATGCAATGCAGCAGAAAACCTTTAGTTTTAAACTCATTTTTGAAAACCCCGAGTATCATTTGCCTTCACAACAACTAAAGTAGTTTTTGAAAAACTTCAGAAATCATTAATATTTTTCCCCAGGTCTTTCCAGTCATAGCACACAGCCCGACTGTAATTAAATACAACTTCAAGTCCAAAGGGTTAAGAGTTTACTTACATGTATAACTTTTTTCTTTTTGATTCACTTGCTCGTAACACTAATATCTCCTGAGACGTCTTCTATTTATGAGTAGAACTATCCTAAAAAATGTTAAAGATAGGGTGAGCATATACTATACTCAGTAGGAGTCTATCACTACTAGTTTTATAATGCATGCAATGTTTTAAAATCATATGCTCTTTCCAAAACATGTGCATGTTTGAATTCTCAAGTTCAATATCGACATCAAAATCCATTGTCAAACTAAAATACTAACGACTTAAAGGATCATATAATCCAAAATCGAAAGTATCATATACATATATATCATAACATCATGATATGCATAAAATGCTTCATGGAATCCAACTCATGGATCTCTAGTATGGTATGGTCGACCAACCTCATATCATGCAATGCACATAAATCATCAAACCATAGGGTCCACTATGCCCACGACCTCCTCGCCGTGTGGTCCTCGGGTACTTGAGGACACTCAGTCATAGCCTCCACGGGGCCTATGACACGTCGACCCAGTGCCGTGATACCAGTGGTAGCCCCCTGTACCACATGCAGTTGACGTAAGGACTTGCCTCTTTTTGGGCGTGGTACCCATCCACCTAATAGTGGTAGAGGCCGGGTAGCCAACCCAGACCCCTCGGCATAGCACCCACGGGCTTTCTAGCCCAAATCACATAAGATCAAATAAGCCAAAACCTCTTTTCAAAACCTGTCCTCTTTGGGTCCCTCACAACTGCTTGGCCCTCGGCACTCCAGCATCTTTTAGCAACCCTCAAGGACATGCAATCTTTGCAAGTACTTAAATCATGCAATGTATGTACTTGTTTGCAAAACATATATGTGCATAATGTATATGCAATCATTTACAAAACATGTCTATGTACAAAGCATTTATCACATGCATGCTGAATTAAGTCATGCTAAACAAGTCATATAATTAAAACATATGTTCTCAAAACAATAATAGTTCTTTTAAAAGAATCTAATAGTGATAGAGCACCTACCTGGCTAGGTCGCGCTAACCCTTTTATCCTCGGACACTCCTGATCATGGTTACTTAGGCATTAGGGGTCCATCCCTATGCCTATGGGTGTCCTAAGGTCCTAATTGGGCCTTAGTATCCTCAGTTTTCCAACGTTCTAGTGGCCACACGCCACCATCCTATTCTAAGGGTCATGCCAACCTTTGATTGGGACTTGATCAGGGATTTTATAGTTTGGATGTATCCGCGTCGTCAACACGGACACAACGCCTTTTGCGGCGCCTCAATCCGAGCTCTAGATCTCAAGTTATAAGCATTTTAGTGTCGTACGTATATAGGTGTCTTAAAAATAAAAAGACGGAATGCCAAGGCGCTGTGCGTCAGCGACGTGCGCCCCAACTTCCTTAAGGGACGAAAAAAGACCGCGTCGCTAGCGTGCTGCACGCCTGCGACGTTCGCCTCAGCAGGCGCGTCTGCAGACGCGCAAAACTTCCCGCCCGTCCCTCTCTTTTGCGGGCGTTTTTCAAACGGAGACGACATGGGACGTTCCGACTAGAACGTTCAGTCGTCTAGGGGACCGGGGCGTCCTCAGGACACCCTGGTTCGACCCCTGTTGAACTAGTGCGGCCCATGGAACGTCCCTAGGTCCTTGGTGGCTCTCCCGGGCTCCGTTTTGCATGGTTTTTCATGCAAAAAACCTAAGGAAATTAATCTTGGAACTATGGTGGAGATGGGTTTTGAGGGATTTTGGGTGTACCTAGCTCGTTGCTAGGTTTTTCTCCTTGTTTTCCCCTCTAGATCACTGCTCCTCAACGGGTTTTCTTCCATATTTTGGGCTGCCATTAGAGCCCAAGAGCTCTATTTATAGAGCTAAGAGAGGGTTCTGGAGGAGGCTCTCACCGCCTTTGAATGGCGGTGGAGAAACCTTCAGAATGGCGGTGATTTCTCCTCCAATCACCGCCGTTCTAAAACCCTCTAGAGGTTGAAGATGAAGGGGTGCCCGTATCAAAACAGGCCCCTGTGTTTTGTGGCTAAATCCGTTTTTTAATAAAATTACATTTTTGCCCCTGAACTTCAAAGGACCATAACTTGCTCATTTTAAATCCGTTTTGGGTGATTTTAGTCTTGTTGGATTCCTTTTTTCGAGAAGCATCTAATGGTACCATTTTTAGGACCATGTTTTTAGGTTCAGTCAAGGCAACTAGTGAAATGACCAAAATACCCTTATCTTCAAAATTGAACTTTTCATGGGCTTTTAATATTACAAAAATTGGGGTCATTACAAATGTTCATTTTACAAAGTAGGGTCCACGAAGTCATCACAAACACCCATGTATTAAATAGGGGCCGGGGCCTTAAATGCACCTCTGCACCTCCCCTCTCATTTCCTGCGACCAGACTTCCGACTTGCGTACCACTAGCAACTGCAACGCTCGCACGCATGCGACAGATCTCCCTCCCCCTCCAACTAACTAGTTCGAGGTAGGTACTATCTCCTCTTTTCCCCTCTCTTTTTCGAGGTTAGTCTCCTTGTAATGTCGAAAAACAACGTTGACTTGCTATTTTATGGTAAGTTTTAAGTATTACTGATCTTTTTGAAATAACCAGATGAAAGGATGTCAGATGATGATCTGAACCGTTCATCTTGTGCATTGTGACGACCCGAGTTTTCACATGCATTTTTATAATGCAAACCTAATTCCTAATGCAGGGCGCATCCCTATTTGAAAACAATTTTATAAAAGCAATGCAATGCAGCGAAAAAATCTTTTGTTTTAAATTCATTTTGAAAACCCCGAGTGTCATTTGCTTTCACAACAAACAAAGTAGTTTTGAAAATTACTGTAATCATAAATGTCTTCCCAGATCTATCCAGTCACAGCTCATAGCCCAACTATAGTATGTACAGGTACATGTCCACAGGGGTAAAGAGTTTACTTACATTCATACTTATCTTTTCTTTATTTACTTGATCGTGACACCAATATGTCCTGGAGTCTCTTCTAATCGTTTTTAGGCTCATCTGTAAAAATAATATATTTTGGGGTGAGCATTCCTCATACTCAGTAGGTCATCTAATACTACTATTTTGAAAACACGATAGGCAACATGCATGATTCAAGGCACTTTGTCATGTAAAACATTAGTGATTTCTTTTTGTGTAAACATGCAAATTTATGCATAAAACATAAGCTCATGGAGGCAAATTCAACCACGAGATCTTTTATCAAAATCTAGTATCTCAACAAAATAAATTTGACCGAAAATCATAGAATAAAAATCCATAGATCCATGTAAGAAGACCTCGGCAAACATATCAAACCACAAGTCAGATCTAATAATCATGAAACTATTAAAATAGTCATCTTTCAAGTAGATGCAGTATCATGCTCAAGGGTCTCTTGGCGAACACATCACGCCAATTGGTTACGAATACTCGTATACGACCATCTCAATGCTATATGCATAATAGTATTATCGAAATCATAGGGTCACTATGCTCACGATCAGCACATAGCTGAATCATGTGGCTTTGGTATCTAGAGACCTACATACCATAGCCTCCACGGTGACTATTATGTCCCCGAAAGGATGTTGTGACACCTCTAATGGTCGTCCCTATTTACCACAACAGTTAGGGAAAGGACAATGCCTTTTTGGTAGTGATACTATCCACCCTTTTGGTGGTAGAGGCCGGGAGGCCAACCCCGTACATAACAACCTCTCAGCATAGTGCCCACCAGGCTCAATAGCCCAAAAAGCATATATAAATAAATGCAAATCTCAATCATCAAAATCATGCAACTTATGCATTTATTTTCAACCATACGAGCAGTGCATAAAATCAGTTCATGCTAATATCATATTCAAAGCCATAAAACATAAAGACAATTCTACATACTCGTATAAGAACAGCATATCTCAAAAGGAGGCTAAAAACAGTAATAAAGGCAAGTCAGAGTTCAAGATGCATTTAACAACTTAGTAGTACCAGACTACCTACCTCGATATCTCTTGGATGGCGTTTCTCCTCAATTCGAGCATCTAGAGCACCTTTGTGAAGTCATGGATGTTATTTGGACGTAAGAATCCAAGTATTATTTCCTATTTTTCAGATCAATGACTAGATCTATACTATAGGTTATGGGTCTGTATGTCAAACCTCACTTATAATGGTTGATCTATATGGATTAGGTTCCATCTAGGTATAATGGATCAATCTATGTGATTTGATCATCTTTGATCTTGTCGATCTATGAGATTTTTATGGTCTTTTTTTTTTTGCTATAGTCATGTAAAATAGTCCCATGATCCTAACTTTCATAGTCTCATTAAGTCTGCATTGTCGATAAGGATGTAACGGTTCTTTCAGATCGTCAATTGGAACGCTACAGCCCCTGTAATTGCAATTTTAGTGTCGCAACATCACAGAAGAACCAGATTCATCCACATGGGCCCCATGCGTAAGCCCAACGGCATGCTGTAGCGCGTCCTGAGCTGCGTTGTGCAAACGCGCCTTCAATGCAGGCGCGAAGCATCTCGGTTCCCAGGATGCTTATGACCCCTGTTGGACCAGGACCCGAGCTTGCACTCCGTGCCCGCATGCCTCATGCTCAAAGTCCGTCCTAGAGGCCTATCTTGGGCGCGCGTTACACGCTTGGTCACATGAGCCGAATGGAACCTGACTTTTCCCCGACGCGTTCTCCGGCTGGGAAACACCAGATCCGGTCATGGATCTGGCCTGGGGAAGGGGAAAACCAAAGAAGAGAAAAAAGGACTTACCTGCGTGGTCTAAGGAGGTGCCCATCGCCAGAGGCGTGCCCTTTTTCCATTCTGAAACTCTTGCTGGCTAGAAAATATGAAGAAGAGGAAAAACCCAAATGTCCAGAGAGAGAGAGAGAGAGATGGCCGGCCTGAAGGAAAAACCTAGGCCGTCGCCGGAATTCGTAGGGAATGGAAGGAGGGGTTTTTCTGATGTAAACCTTATCGGAACCCTAGCTCGAAGCAGCCGGAGTAGGAGAAGACAATGATCAGAGAGGAGGGGGAAAACAGGCTTTATAGCCTGCAAGGGCGGTGCGGCCCAATGGCAGTGCCACCATTCCTTACGGCTCCATACAGGCATGGCAGTGCACCGCCTATTTGAGGAAGACAACGCAAGAGAAGACGACGTAGGGGGTGTCGTTATCAAAACAACCCCCTGTGTTCTTGGGTCTTTCTCGTTTTTAAGTTCAAATTACAAAACTGCCCTTGATCTTTAAACGTCCATAACTGTGTCATACGAGCTCCGTTTTCAGTGTTCTTTGAGACTTTGGATTCCATTTTGAGTCTAGAATCTAATGACACTAATTTTCCTCACAAATTCCTTTGTTTCATATTTTATTTAAAATAAAACATCTAACCACCTATTAAGGTGATTTAAGCGTATATTAATTTCCAAAATAAACAAACCAAACATCATAATTGATTGTGATTGTGATTGTAAAAGTGATATAATAATATTGAAAATTTTGAGTCATTACATGCATGATGATACAAAAAACAAACCTATGAATTTTCATAATGATCTAACGGCTAGGACGCCGAAAAGCTAAAAAAAACAGTAATATGAGGATTTTTAGGAACATGGTGAAAATCGTGTAAAAATGGTAAATAATGATGGAATTTGTTGAAATGGAGTTTGAAAATGAAATGTACGAGAAAAACTAAGCAAAATAGTGTAAAAATCACAAGATTTGAGCGCCTGAGAGTCGCTGATGACCGAATTCTGACTGTTATCTCTGGTGACAGCGGACCAGTCTGGTCACCATCCCCAGCAACGGCGAGCGGCAACAGTTCGACAAGCGACGTCGGGCAACGAGCGCATGCATGACACCCTTGTGACATGCAACGAGCACGTGGCACAACCGCGGTGCAACGCACGGCACAACAAATGCATGCCACACGTCGACATGCGGAACGACTGGGAGCAACACGCGATGCGACATGCAAGCGCCACATGAATTGCAAGTGTGCAGCTCACACACACACAAGCTATACGCTGGCGCACAGGGACGGCACACGTGCGACAATTTCTTTTTCTTGATTTTTGGTTTCTTTTTCTGACCATTCATTTACAAAAATGTGATTTTAGGAGCTACAGAGGTCCAAATCGCAATCCGAAAGAAGCGTTGCAATCGTCTCGACGACACAAACCTAGATTGAAGGTGAAAACATAGCTTAGAATACCTTTCAAATGGTTAAACCACTAAACACCATTAGATGACCTAGATCAAGCGGATCAATGCATGATCAAGCCTTAGACTTTATTTGTATGCATCAAACATAAAATGATCTAGAAGATTAGAATGGTAGATCTCATTGAATTGCCAAGAAAAAATGACCCTAACGGTTGATCTAAGCAGGTGCCTTAAGATGTACTAATCTGAGAGCAATCTGACCGTCAGATCAACGCGTAATCATAAATATATATGTGAATCACTAAACAAAATAGAAATTTAATGAATCGTGATGGAAATGAATAAGATTGAAATTGAAAATGGCATGTGACAGGTACGTCATGGCACACAACGTGATGTAGATTATGTGCCTCATTGGAGTATCGCATTTGTCAAGGTAGGTGATCACAATTGGGATTTCACTTTTGATTTCATCGATTGTAACTTATCTAAAATTCTTTAGGCATATGTCTTATGCACTACTGTGTTTTGTTGTATGTGTTTAATACTCCATATTTGTTATCATGATATTTGATGACATGATTATACATGATTTTGATATGTGATGGATTATACCCTATCATGGACTTGAATTGAGACCATCGGGTGAAGCAGGGTAAGCGAGGTCTTGTACCGATTTGAGGGCAAGCTCGTAGTTTGGCTGACAAGCTTTAGTCAAGAAATAGACTAATGCGGGTTGCACGTGAGGAACCTAGGGTCGGATTATGGCGAGTGAAGTGGGGTAAGTCGAGTCTTATACCGATTTGAGGGCGGGCCAATAGTTTGGGCTGACAGGTTTTCGTCAAAACATAGACTGATGCAGGCTACACGTGAGAGACCTAGGGTCGGATTGTATCAGGTGAAGCAAGGTAAGCCAGGTCTTGTAACGATTTGAGAGCAGGCTGATAGTTTTGACTAGCAGGCTTCCATCAAGAAATAAACTGATGTAGACTGCACGTGAGGTACCTAGGGTTAGAATGAGTATTCATTACCATCGCCATGAGTGTAATTGAGGCACTCACAGGACTTATTTGTGCACGACTTTCTATGATCACGACATGCATTATTTGTTCTATGGATACAGACTTTTGGTTATAGTGATTTATGAGTATCCATGAGTTTCATGCTTTGCACGCTATGATATTGAAATTTGATGACGATTTGCTTAACGCATGATTTCTCGATTTATCCATCATGAATGGTTAATGTTTTACATGCCTTATATACATATATCTTATAAGATTTCATTCTGATTATGATACTTCATGTCGTATGATTTTATTATATTTATTACCAAATATAAATTACCTATACAAGCATAACTTGATGAGACATTGCTTTGTTTGCAATACCTCAAATACAGAGCAAGTAAAAGTGATGGCAATTTTCCAATGATGCATTAAGGATATTCATAGATGATCAAGTTTATTCAGGACCTCACTCTAAGTTTTGAGTATGAACTGCACTTTAATTAAAATTGCAATGTGACCTAGATGTAAAAATATGAATTCATGTTGTATGTGATGGCTGTATAGAGGGGACCCTGGGTATTTTGTCATGACTTAATTTTCTTATCCATTGTTGGAATATATATTTTATTGAATACAGTATTTAATTGTGTGGATGGGTGTGGAGACTAGGTCTCCTACATGTTATGTCTTATATTATGTCTATCAGACTATATTGTGTTGCACCGATCATGTGCAATGGTCCAAGATAGAAAAAAACTCTTTCAGATCTTAAGTAGAAATGGTATTTCATTTCACTGTTAAATCCATAATTTTGTGATTGTATGAATCCTCGAATTTTGAAAGAAATGCTTCCGTTTAAGTTTTGTTTTATTCATTTTGAAAATCAAAGTTTTAAAACAGAGATCCCGACTATTTTTATAAATTATTATTATATTGTTAAGAAAAAACCCGAGGTGTCACAGGTAAGAATTAGTATAGCAAGTATTCCTCATTCACAGAAACTATTTCCCAGCCAGGACTCTACATCCACCTGGAATTATAAAATTTACTCATTAATGCATACTTAAAATTTCAAGTTGCAACTATCTTTTTTTTTCTACAATGGTGGACAGATGGACTCACATAAACATCCTTGACGAGTCCTAAACTCATGACCTTCATGATTGATAAATAAATAAAATATCTTAATACTTGTGAACTAAATGGTAGAGGTTCAAAAAGATGTCATTCATGATGAATTAGCTCCATCTTCAGACTCGTAGAATCATGTTGGGAAAAAGAAGGTTCAAATTCCCTAATCAATCAAAACCACCACAACTGTTCTATGGGATGGATTGAACAGTTCATAAAACAAAAGCAAGTTGAATGCTTGAATCCCTCGATTAAAAGGAGAAAATCAGTACAAGTCAACTTGATCATATCCATTAGCTTGAGTTGAAAACATTAGTTATACAAAGGACTAAGACACCACTAAAGAAAAAACAGGATAAGAAAGGATGAAGACATGGAACACATAAAATTTACCAATTGTAAAGGAGAAAATAAGATCCATCAAGGAGAAAATCTTATATTTATATCTTTGATTGTCAAGAAAACCTTCATGTCAACTGCTCATGGACAAAAGACCAGAAAACAATGCTCACTCTAGACTGCAATCTCCTAAGAAAGTACAAAACAAGGTTTCTTAGTTAGCTTCACAATTTTGAAATTGAAGCTGGCAGAGCTCTAGTTTATCCACACTCATCTTGTTCATATCCTAGGAGCAAACCCACTACCTCTGAGAAAAGGACCATCCATTCTAACCAAATATCCTTACATTTTCCTTATTGTTTGAAGCTAAAACCTGAACAAAAATTTTGTCAAGTACGAAATGAACACGAGAGAACTCAACCATAAAACTAAGTATGTCATTTTCATATGCATGTCCCAGAATTTCTATGCTTTATTGGAGCTTCATTAATGTTATTTCCTCATTATAATAGTTTAACCATTTCTATCATGAGCTCAGTTGACCTACTAAAATTAAATCTTGGAGTATCTATTCATCTGACAAGAATATGAAAGATGGCCATGCAAATATCATTAAAAGAAAAATGAACATTCAGATGGAAATTTTCATTTTCATTTAATGCAAAGAAAAGTACATCGGTGCTAATTGGTATGGCCCACAAAAGATTGACTGAAAAATAACTACTACCAGATTCTGACGACAACCAGAATATTTCATTTCAAGGTCATACTGCAAACATGCAAAACTACAAACCATGTAAAAAAATGAATTAATGGGCACTAACCAAGGCACTGATCTCTATAGCTGCATATTACACAGACTGCAAGCTCAAGCAAGAAGTTACTTCCAGCATTCATCACAAGCTTGCAAGAAAGCATCGCCACAATTTCAGGGGAAAGATAAACCAGAGAATTTACATTAGCCAAACTAGGCCTTCCTCGTGCAACAAAACAGGGAATTAGAATTCTCCTCCACAAGAAAATTAAATGTTTGATGGCCGCGACAGCAACAATAATAACAGACCACAAGAAGCAGAAGGCAATTACTATGACAAAAACAGTGCTAATGGAAAACTCCCCACCACTAGATCAAGTGGGTTATCTAAATCTCCAAACCTAAAAAGTACAGATTCTTCACATCAATGCTGCATTCAGAACGTTGATGCATCAATCCATTCTTCGTACAGCATCAACAGACGAAACAAACAGAGAACAAAAGAGTGAGAGATAAGAAGCAGAGAAAGGTGGATAACAATTATATCAGTTTTAAAAAAACCTAAAAAAGAGAGTAGAAGAGAGAAGAAAGGGTACTGGCAAACCCTTCTTTCTGCAGTCGTTGGGTCTTCACTCACCTTGGCAACTTTAAGCAGAGACAGGAGAAACAGCTGGACAGCCTTGACTTCATCTGACCAACAGCACCAGCAATTGTGCAAGCTAGATGTGTGGCTGCTGCTGGCAAGTGAAGGCTGTCATACCAGGAGGAACAATGGAAATAATGAACGAGCACTGGATGGTAGCAGGAATAAGGTCAACATCAAGGTCCCAAAAGGAAAAACACAGGCGGATTCTCCACCAGGTAACCAGGAATTTCTGCTCTAAGTTCTTGTAAATGTGCAAGCAGCTATATGTAGCTGATATGAAACCTGCTATACTTCTAGTTTATAGAGCTGCACAAGGATGCTGCAAAGTTAGTAGAATGGAAATCAACTGTAAGCCAAGCCTATGAAAGTGGTCAAAATCAGTCCTGATGCAGATGAAAATATTAAAAGATATGGAAATTGAAAAAATGCATGCGAAGAGGTTGTCAACTGAGAAAGTATAAACAACCTTTAGTTCACTCCTCATAGCTCAAACTTTAAAGAGAAATTGCTTGCAGATTATTATCCAAGGCTCGGAACACTAATGGGGGAAGTCTGTAAGTAGCCCTAGTTGTAGCAGATGATGATGAAGAAATATACAAGTTTTGCAGGCAGAAGATTAGAACTTGACCTGAAATAACAGCTAAATGGATTCATAGACAGAGATCAATGGCAGAATGAGAGCAATTTTTCTGCAACGGTTCATCAACATTCATAAGAAATTTGAATCAGTGTTGCTTTCCAGAAAGTCGGTGTGTAAATTAATTTGTATCTTCACTGAAGTCTGTACTAAGTGGGGAGTTTTAGTGAAAAGATGGTGGTGAGTGTTCCAAATGTGGTCTTCACTATCATTTGGCTGTCATCCAACACATCACATACAGTAATTCTTAATGTTTTGATGTGCAATTAAGAAGGGGATCTCAGAGCAATGGTTGAGTTGTCACCATGTGACCTAGAGATCATGGGTTCGAGGTGTGGAACCAACCTCTAGCAAAAATGCAAGGTAAGGCTGCATATTGACCCTTTGAGGTCCACTCCTTTCCCGGAGCCTGCATATGCGGGAGTTTCGCGCACCAGGCTGCCCTTTCTTTTTGTTTATATCCAATTAAAAATCAACATAAAAATTTCACAAATACATAAGCAGTTCCTACCGTATATCAAAAGTTCCAAATGAGTTTTGGAAAAACAAACAGTTATTTTGTTAAAGCACTGTAAAACATCAGAAAACTAACACAACATGAATTAAACAAGGAAAGAGCAGGAACAATAAAAAAAAATTGAAAGAGTAAGCAAAAGAAATATGCAGATGAGAACAGAGAAATAGAACAATACTCACAATAGTAGCATTCCTCACTCATCCAACATAACACTGCCTTCACCCTCATCCCCATCTACATTATCTTCTCTCAACTTCCCACAAACATTACACTCCATAATATTGGATACAGCACCCTGCACGGGTGGCAACGGAGCCAATGTCCCGCCACAATTCTCTCTATCACACAAATATCTCACAAAAAAATAGGCATGAGGAAAATCGTCTTCTTCTCCACCATTTCCCTCCACTTCTTCCTCCATCTCTTCATCTTTGTCCTCTTCCATCCCCTCCACTTCCTCCTCCCCATCATCTCTCCACTCCTTCTCAACCCGACAACGATCACAATTGCAAACAAACCCATAATCCTCCAACAACCTTGTCTGCCTATCCTTGTACTCCCAATTCACCGGAAAATAACTCAAACAAATCTCCCGCCCTTCCACCACATCATGAATTGCTCTCACAATGATATCAGTATTCTTATCCCCCTCATCATCAATATAATCAAACCTACAAGCATTCGGAAGACAATCATGATTGAAAAACGATGCCATCGGATAAATCCCATAAGCCCTAACCAACCTCTCCCCACTGCCCGAAAACGGCTCCATTATACCAAAAGCATTCTGCTTATCCTTTGCCAATAACGCAGCAGTAAGTTCCGGGGAAAACCAGGGTGTTGGATGGGGTATTAAAGACGATAAAATGGAATGCAGCGTTAGGGTTCCGGCGTCGACCGGTGAATCACCTTGTAAAGAGAGAAGGAGGTGGAAATTTGAGGGGGAAATGCAGGAAAGATTGTAAGCGGCAATGAGGAAGTTCAATTGGGTTTGGAGATCAGGATCGAGGGAGTGAGCGGAGGAACGAAGACGGGTTAGAGTTTGGCAGATGAAAGGGAAATGGAATGAGGAAAGAGCGGCTGATTTGCAGTTAGGGTTGCAAAAAAGGGTGTAGTTGGGACAAGAAGGGCAAGTTAGGGATAGGGCTTGGGATGAGAGATTGATTTTTCGGAAGCAGTGGGAGCAGGAATGGGAAGAAGTTGAGTTGGAATTGTGGGCGGCGGGGTACACGAGAACTGGGGAGTCTCGAAGGATGATCTGGCCTGGTTTAATGTGGTGGGATGCGATTAAGGATCTTCCTCTGCCTGGGATTTCTGTAAGTTTGATGAAAGAGTCGGAGTTTTCAGACATGATTTTGCTAGGAGTTGCTGCTGCCTTCTGCTGCAGATGTAGGAGGTCTACGTTGACGTTGGAACAAGGAATGAAATGAGCTTTTGGAGGCAAATTTTGATGGAATCAAGGTCTTGGGAGTTTAGATGAAGGGCTTGATGGGTTGGACCTAAATTTGGCCCATGTCCATGCAAAGGAACCCTTCGCTGAATCATATAGAAGGCTATAACTCTAGGTGACTCAAATTTTTGAAGTACGCAGATCTCTTGCATTGGATGATCTTAGTGATTGTTTTGAATGATGAAACTTTTACGTTTATTTAAACCAAAGTAACCGATGGTAGGGTCATTGGATTGGGCAAGAAATTTGTAGCATGGCCATGTAAGTGAAAAGTAAGACTATGAACAATTAAGATTTTTAGAATTCTCGCTCCACCTAGAGTTGTAGCTATTCATACCATTTAGTAGGGGCTCTTGAGGAAAAACAATGGGTGCATATCATTACTCAAAAGATAATGGAAAAAGTACACTTTTAGTCCCTTGAGTTATTCATTTATGATACTTTAGTCTTTAAAGTTCTAAGAAAACAATTTAGTCACTAAAACTATTAGTTTAGGTTTTAGGTTACTTCACTATAGCCAACTATATACATAATAAAGTTTATGATTTTTAAAAAGACAAAAGAACACTTTAGTCCCTATAACTATTCACTTATAGCATTTAGTCCATAGAACTATTTACTTATGACATTTTAATCCTTAAGATTCGGGAAAATTAGTTTAGTTCTAATGGTTAAATTGTTGCTGATGAGTTCAACTATTAGTTCAACTGATGAACAGTTAATAGAAGGACTAAAGTACAATCCAAATCATTAGTTCCAAGGATTAAACTATTTTTTTGATATTTTAAGGACTAAAGTGTCATAAGTAAATAGTTTCAAGGAGTAAATTATATTTATCTCACAAATTATTTACTACGCCATTTAGTGAAGGCTCTTGGACAGTAGCTTACTTCTAGGTCTTTCTTTATTGGCTTTATTAGACCCATTTAAAAATGGTCCACAAACAAGTTTCAAAAGTGGGCCAACATACATATTTCATGCTATAAGTAATTCGTGCCCTAATTAGAATGGGCCCACAAAAGCTGTACCTTGCTAGTTTATTTATTTATTTTGCCAAAATGAACTAGTTATATGAATGATTCCTATCATTTGCCCTACCTTAGGTGGGCCCACAAAATATTCTAGTGAAATTGGGTTCGTGAGTAGGTCATATAACAACTCTCTAATTTAGATCTTACGTCTAAAAAGTCAAAGAGTTTTACCAGTAATTTCAATATGGACCCCACAATTTTGCTTGTCATAAAGTGGGACAACATACTTCTAACTAGTTAGCATTCACTATATGAATGGAGGTAAGCGTTTTTTTATTATTCTAGTTAAAAAGTTGCTCCACATGTAACTCTCTTGACTAGTTCTTATCTTTGTCATTTGAAAAGGAGGCTAGATACAAATTTTCGAATTGCGCCTACACACAAGTTTCATGTAATTGGTACTTTTGTGCCCTAACTCATAGTGGGCCACAAAGGTTCCAGCTTGTAGGTTTGTTTATTTTTTTGTAAAAATGGCCAAAAGGAACAAGTTATGTGAGCGGTTCCTATCTATCTTCTACTTTAAAGGGCCCACAAAATATCCTAATCAAATTGAGTCCACATGTAAGTCATATAACAACTCTATAGTTTATATCTAGGAATTTCATGCTAGTACCTTGTAGTTGTCCTCCTGTATCATGAGAGGGCATGTCTTTTAAAACATCCCATGGGATGGCCTAAGCTCACAATTTTAATTTTTTAATGACATTAACGGGGTAGAATAGGTATTTTCTTCCTTGGTTAATGTTTTTAACACATCTTTAATACCGATTATACCCTTGATAATTCTTAAAAAATACACGTGAAAGATCCATGACTATGTTCCCATGCACAATTTTAGTGGTACTTGATGAGATGGACTATGGTGGAATGAAATTGAAAGTTTGGGCCCTTCTATGGGATGTTTCAAAAGACAAGCTCTCCTATAAGACAAAAGGATAACTATAGGGTACTAGTACGACAATTTTCCTTATATCTATTTTAGATTGGCTTGCGGCATCTAAAAGAAACAAAAAAATTCTACTTGTTTTCAGCTTGAGTCTACATATTGTGCATTATAAAGTGGAACAACATACTTTGAACTAACTAATAATATTATCTTCTAAACAAAAATGAATCCAACTAATCAAATCTTCAAAAGCATCTTAGTGCATAATATTGTGAAACATTAATTATTTAAAAACCATGTGAGCTCCACAAATATCCAACTAAATTTTCCAATGTTACTTTTAAATTTTGCCAAAATCTCTATTCATTTGAATTCATTAACCATTTGGTATAGAGTCACAGAGATTATTTGTGATTACATTAATGTTTTATCTATTAATATTATTATTATTTAGGTTGTAGTTTCAAAAAAATTACATTTTTGGTGTCTTACTCACTACATTTTATTCCAAACCAAGTTTGTGGGAGAAAATTTTTAGAATTTTCAAAAATAGGTGCAAATATCATTTCTTAATGTATAGATTTACATGCCATAGATGCTTTTTCAATAGAACGATCATACGAATAAAACCAATAGTAAAAAAATGTAAAAGGATAAGAAGATTTTGTAACCCTTATGTAAATATCATTAGCCTTGAACTAAATAAATTGACACTTAGGATACCAAAAAATTGGTAATGGATGAATGACCACGTTTTAATTTGTCTAGTCTTAAATATATCCAACTAATTCTAAATTTATCCAGCAAAGTCATTTACTAACCAACTTAGAAAGCATGAACCATATCAAATCATTGGCCAACTCGTTAAATCACTCAATTTATAAATTATGTATTGATAATAGCCTCTTGAATTCATAACTAAATAATTCTCTATAGGAGGTCTTAACTTGTGCTTGTGGCATTCCTCCATGATAACTTTTGTAGCTACAATAGATTTGACACTATTTATCTCAAAATACACGGTTCCTTATAAACTTTATAGTTGCAGTTCTTTCAAAGTTGAACTTTTGAGTGCTTCATAACATGGTATATAATGCAATAGAGCTTGATTCAAAATAGACCTCACCCTTTTCCATGTTCTCATTCAAAATGGTTTGTTAAATTTTGGGCACAAAAATGCATCCTTTATGTGGTAATATTTGTAATTAATAGTTAAGAAGTTTACATTATGTAATTCATTATTAGAGGTACCTTAAACAATTTTTTGTTATTGGTATCATTGGATATTTCTCAAGAAGTAAGTTACATATTATTCTTTTGACAAAGAAGTAAGTAAGTTATATGTCCTTCTTTTGATAAAGATCATGAGTTATCATTGTTGCTAAAGTCAGGTTATTAATACGGGTTAGGCTTTTGAAATCTTTTTTTGACGTGCCTAAGGCTTATTAACCAAATTTTTATCCCTAAGGTCATATAGTGTCCATTATTTGATTGTTGTTATACATTTTGCTAGGGCACCTTCCATTGTAGGCCTTGTCTTTATCATATCCTCATTCATATATCTTCATATGATGCTCTAACAAGGACCTCAAATAATACGCTAAAATTATAGGGTCAATGATGAACATGTTTTTGTAATATTTACAATTAGTGATTTCTTTTTCAAACCTCTATAGGTACATATCAAGAAGTTTGTGCTCATGTAATCCATTTATTAGAGATATCCTAGACAATTTTTTCGTTGTGAGAATCAAAGTCTTTCCAATGTTTGTGTAAGTAATTTTTATTCAATTTGTTGGATAGACTTAATAATCTCACCATTAGATCATTTAAGTCTTCAAATTCTCATACCTTATGACATCACATGAATGGAACAAAGGAGTTCATAATTGCCACTTAGAGGGGCCATAAGTTCCAACTACTGATTAAATAGTCTAAAGATTCTTAAGTTGCATTTGTTATAACTTTGGAAGGGGTAAAGTATCCACCCAACTTATCTAGATAAATTGGTCTCTGGTAAATAATCTGGGGAGATAATTCAAAGAGACATGCATTTAGATCTCAAATTATGTTAGTGAAACTATATAAATTTACAACAAAACAAACTAAATAAGTCCATGGATAGCTCTAGAATCAAATTCACAATCATATGATAGTTCTTTGAGAACATTTTGGCAATCATTGGCTATTTGTATCCTCTCCCTTTCAAGCGGATAGAGTTATCAAAAGGAGTCTTGCCATGTGGTTCTCTAGTGGTTAATAAGAGTTGTGGCAGCCAGTAGCTCCATAAATGGGCAAGAAATCATGGGAACTACTATCTATATCCCTTTGACAATGATTTGATCATATGTATCCTTGATTTCCTCTTTGAAGCTCTCCCACATCATCCTTAAAACATGTAGAAACACTAAATAAACATTAAAAAAAAAAAAAAAAAAAAAAGATCAAATATCATGGTTCTCCACTACTCTCCATTTAAAAAGGGTAGCCTAATGCATGAAACTCCCACAAATGCAGGGTCTAAGGAAGAGGCGGACCACAAAGGGCATATAGCATGCAACCTTGGCTATTTTCATGCCTCGAACCTATGACCTTTAGGTTACATGATGACAACTCCACCATTATGCCAAGGTTCCCCTTCTACTTCTTCTCTCCATTTACCACATGAAAACTTAAACTAATTGAGGATTTCATTCTTCATGTTCCCGCAAGTTAGTATGTAGCTCTAGAGACTATGATCTTCCAAATTTTAACATAAAAACATAGATACATTTGTGTGTGTGTGTGTGTGTGTGTGTGTGTGTGTGAGAGAGAGAGAGAGAGAGAGAGAGAGAGAGAGAGAGAGAGAGAGAGAGAGAGAGAGAGAGAGAGAGAGAGAGAGAGAGAGAGAGAGAGAGAGAGAGAGAGAGAGGAAAATCCATGAAAAAACCTAAAACATAGATTCTTACCCACAAAAATGCTAAAAACACATGGATTTTAAAGCTATAAACTACCTTATTAGCACTCTTAGATGAAATTTGATAAGATGTATTAAAATCAAAGCCTTGAATCATATGTTAGAAATCATATATACATTAAATCTATCTTTAGAAGCAATGGATTTCCTCTTACTTTTCCATTGTTTTGAGCAAAAATAAGATAGCTAAGGCATTAGAATCCTCTTTCAACCTCATTTATTACTAATTAAAAACTATATAGATCATAGGTAAAATCTTGTGGAAATGCTAAAATTTAGAAGAATGTTTGAAAAGCTAACTAGCTAAGAAAATAGTGTTAATTGTTGGAAATTTTGGGAGATAGAGAGTGGAAATGGATGACTAGAGGAAAAAAAATTGTTTTAATTGTGTAGAATATATCTTTCTTTATATGTATTTGTCCCACTAGAATTACTTATGAGATCAAATTAACAAACTACTAGGGTAGTACAAGCCTTGTATGGTTTATGTAAGCAACTAACCAAAAACCCACCTATGAACTCTAATTAGGTAGGAAACAATCTAACAAAATAGTAAAATTAAAGTAGAAAATAGATATGAGAATATTAATAATAATACAAGAAACATTTTTGAAAAACTAGAATGTTACATTTAAGTTGTTAGAAATTAGAATTATTTCATTTAGGAATATTTTATATGAGTTTAGCTTTAAAATGACTAATTTTGTATTTTATTGCATGATTAATCTTAAGAAAGATGTAGTTGCAAAGATCTGAGATTCATTGGATGATTGTGTGGATGGTGCAAATCTGGCAAAGGGAATTTCCATACAAAAATGCCACGTTTTCTATTTTAATAAAAACAATTATGGATGCTTCCTAATTTAGGAAGTTTCCTTCTCTCACTACTACTTTCCTAATTACAAGGTGTCCTAAATGAGAAAGTTTCTATTGTTTCTCTCAATTGTTTAGTTATTATCTTAAAGGGAAATACTTCTCTTTTTCTAAATAAATAAATAAAATTTTTGACTAAGGTTTGACCCAATAAAAAAGTCCTAATTTGGGATTGTTTTTGCAAACAATTTGGAAAGCTTGTTTATGAGAAATTTGTAGAAGAAAAGGAAAAGACTTTGAAGAGGAAAGGAAACAAAGAAGAGATGGATAAGAATGGTTCCTGGGCAAGTAACTTCATAATAGGAGAGTTTTTTTGCTTTTCAATCAAGTTTTTCACCTACGAGGCTAACCTCTCCATATAAGCTAGAAAATGCTTGACCTCAAAGAGGTTAATTTTTATTGCTCTTTAGAAAAAATAAAAGAACAAGAATGCCCTAGGAGAAGAGCATAACAAAAAGATTGATGGAGAGTTTTTCAAACTTGTTGTGTGGATCCTCCATTATGCGAGGCTAAACATCGAAGTTTCAGGATTAGATGAAACCAAAGATGATCTTTTATGTTCTCACATTCATATTTAGTGTTAAATTTTATATTTCCCATGCATGATAATTTGATGACAAGAGGTTCTCAAAGAATGGGTTTAGGTTTTTATTTCAATTTGACTCTAATATCTGTAAAAAGAATAGATGGTCATGAAATAGTTTTTATGTGTGACTAAATATTTCCCTGGATAGATTAATCTAGAAATGGACGTGTCATGTATGCAGTTTGTATATGATTTGTGTTAATTTAGATAGTCATATCATGAACATATATCAAATAAGTTCTAACTTGTTGCCAAAGTCATACACATGAGAGACATGAGAACAATTCTTATGGTGGATTCATAATTCCTAAGATACTCTCTATTATCTTAATTTTTGTTTAATTTAATTCCATTCTAGTCAGTTTTTTTTATTTTTAATTCCACAATGAAAACTCATTTAGTTTGGTTGATAAACCATTCCATTCTGATGGTTCAATAGCCCCATAATGCTTTCCTGAATACAATTGATCTTATATACTTATAATAATGAGGTTTGAAAAATTAAATTTCACCCACTAGTGAGAGGTGGATATTTTCTAAGAATTTTATATGGGACTTTCTTTGCATGAGAGACCAAAGTCATTTCAAAACAAATTGCCCTCTTAGGGGCATTCTTACTTCTTTATCAGTGGGTCCAACTTGTTTGGATAAAGTAGGTCGAATTTCATAATTCAAAAATCATATGTAATGTCTCAAAAGTGAATGATAAATCAAATAGACTCACATATTCTAATAACCGTCAAAACATAAATCATAACGACTGTGTCATGCCACAAGCCACATAGGCAATGGTCTAAACCCTCCAGGATAACCAACTCATATATCATGTCCAGAGCTCACAGGTGGTCACTATTCATGTAGTGGAAAACATTACCCATCTACGCTCGTTTGTGGATACCAATGGACTACACTGCTCTTATGAGGAGGAAAATTAGATTGAAAGTAGTCTACCCATGACACATACTCCCTGAAGGGGCCATAACTCCACAAGTATCTAATTTAGAGGTCATGGGCCAATCTGAACCCTCCCAAGATAGGCCACAAGGCATAACAGCTCTTGCACAACTACGTATAGTCACCAAAATAGCTTAGCACAACAGTGATATGTCAAATATCTCACCTCATAGGGTCCACATATGAGCATATATTATATAACTTACTCACACAAGGTCCACAAAATAAGCATCATATAACATGAGCATGATCATTCAAATATGATCATATTGCATAATATGTGGCAAATCAAGCCATCAAGAGTATCCAATCACATAATCTCGTTAGCAATATTTGTGCACATTGACAATTTAAATAGCTACTCATAATGTTATCATATGACATAACGATCGACCACTAAAAGTCTGAATCCAATTTAATGATCAAAGTGCTTACTTACTGCCATGATATAACCAAGCTTAATTATGAAAGTCTTATGACTTCGAAAAGCTTATGAAGGTGTGCTTTATCTAATTCTACTTCATCATAAGTTTTTTTGCACCTTTACAACCTGTGCAATCCATAGAACACATGTACTCTTTGAATAGATTACAAAAAGTGTTACGAATATGATAATTCCTATTAGAATAATTATTTGCTTATATTAGTCTTTCATTTTTTATACAAATTCAATTAATTTGTTTAGTATTTAGTCCCTTAACAAGGTTTATCAGGCAGAAGAACCATCTTGTACCTAATTTAGCACTTACAGTGTCTACTGGCCAATCTAGAAACCAGCAACCAATCTAACTTTCAACCATCAGTCTGATTACCTAAACACCCTACTTTTGAAATTGGCTTCCCCCACATTGTTACTTACTAAACAAGCTTTACATCCATGTAATTTTTAACGTAAATGATGTCTAGATTTTACCTAGATCACAAATCTTTTCTGTTAACTCTCAGAAGGAAACTGCATATGGAAGTTAGTAACAACCCCGATATATTGACCCTTTTCCTATATCAATTCTCATTGGAATTGAACCAAATATTAATTGATATGTACTAACCAGGTATAGGAAATGCTTTTAAATTTTCACTTGAAAACTCTAAAGTTTATTATGAACACGTTGAGGGATGTGTCATAGGATCTTTAGCCTATCAATTAGAATTGTAGTTAATAACTTGCTAAATTTTCCTTTCATCTTTTCCTAAGTCAATTCTTATCAAAAGTTCACCAAATTTTAATCAATTTGCTTTTGACACGTGTTTTATGTGGTTTAAAATTTGTGGAAAAACATCACTATTTAGTGTCTAACCTAGAGGCATCTTTACTTATAGGTCTTTCAACCTGTAAGCAGAATTGGTAATCTCTAAAAATTGCAATGCCTTAATCAATATTTTCACTTAATAAATCATCTAGATTTTTAAGTATGGCTCTCTTTATATTGATAATAATTGATTTAGGAACATAATAATATAATTTTCTGAACAATACACATTTGATTAATGTGCCAAAACTTTTAAAGATCTAACATTGTTCAAATAGGCAAGCAATAAAACACAGTGCATACAAATAGGATAATAACTTGAGGCTTTTCCTACCAAAGACAATGGAGAGTTCACCAAAAAACACACACACACACGCGCGCGCGCGCTTAAAAAACTAATAACTCATTTAAAAATCACTACAAAATCCCTATCCTAGCATCATTTTCAACATAAGGGAAAAACAAAGTTGTGACTACCATAAAAATAGTATATATTATCTTTGAAAATGAGAAGTTTTTCTTGAAAAACTTTAAAAATCTTAATCTAAGGTTTTAGCCATTGCTAAGAGTTTTCCTAAAAGTGCACAGTTATTCAATTATAGTGTTGTAAGGTCGAATCTACAGTGAATATATTGTGTTAATTTAAAGTACCATATTATTCTACTATAATGGCCCTAAGAGATTTCCACTAGAAAGATTATAAGATGAGGTGAGGAGATAAACAAATGGATGGGAGGAGATTGATTTAAGAGAATTGACTTTGATTGAAGACTAGTATTAAAGATGACCTAGATTATCATTAGGGCCCAGTACTAGTTATTTCTCTTTTATAACTTAAGAAGTAAATAGAAACTATAATTATCTTCTTAGAATGTGGTTCCTTTGAAATTTTAATTTAAAATACATTGATCATTAGAAGCTAGAGAGGTTACCAAATCCCAAGTATTCTAAGTAAAACCTAAATATAATGAATCAATAATTGATTCTAAGTATTCATTATGAAAGCTAATGATGTTGAATTAAAGAATTTATATTAATGGCACTTTTGTCTTTTCTGAATTAAGATAAATTTAGAATTAAATTTTCTAAGACATTTAAAATATTAAAAATTAACTAGTGCTATTATCAATATTGTGATAGGATCAATGTAATCCTAGGAAAAAATAAACTAACTTAACATAATTTCTAATTTAAACATGAATTAATCAAAAAGTAACAAAAATATTAAATAAATGAAACTTTTCTACAACTAAAGGAAAGAATAACCCTAAAAATTATGCTAAATAGAATCTACTTTCCACTATTTTTCCACTTACTTAATTGTTACTAGTAGGTATTAAATTATTACATAGAATACCTCTGTATTTAGTAGGTTTAAGCCCTTGTTTTATCATAAAGATAACTAATTAGGGTTATTTTCACATTTCACAGGATTAGGATACAATTGTTAAAAAGGGTATTTTTTGCATTTCAAACTCTAAAAGATGGATAGTTCAGAGTCTGAGCAAAGTGATGGGCTCATCTACCAAATCTAGAGAAGTTCAAAAGTTCAAAATGCAAAATAAGTGTTGTTATCATTTTTAGCATAGTGAGAAATCGTGGAAGCATCATCGAACCTTATTCGAGCAAAAAAGGTTACAATATAAAAACATAAGGTAGCAAAACTTTCACAAATACATGCATGCATTCCACTACCTTTCGGGAACTTTGAAGTGAAGTTTGAAAACCACACAGATCAAAAGACGCACATATGTGAAGTACACTCAAGCTAGGGCTCGTCAAAGACTGAAAACCCTAACTTTCTCTCTTTACACTTCAAAATAGGACACCTACATGTGTACCATGAATTTTCCATGCAATGATGGGAATTGTACTTAATTCTAAGTAAAATTTATGTGGATTAATGTGATTGGTGGAGATAGAGAGACAAAAAACAAGAAATCTACAATCAGTTTTCATTTGAGAATTTTAAAAAAGGCTAGCTGAGTGTCAGCTACCAGGGGACAGTGGTGGGTCCCCCCATTGAGGATTAGTGCTCGTGGGGTGGGTTAAATATAACATGCGACCAAGACATAAGGCAATGACTTTCACATCTCTCTATCTATAAATAGATCAAGATAAATCTGTTAAATGAGTAACCTACCCTATTAGTAAGCGACATTGATGCTACTACTACTATGATGTGGGCGGATGAAATTGGTTTGAACTTTCCCAGTCATCTTGGCCAGAACTTGTACGTAGTACTTCTATGGAGGTGCATGCATAAGATAAATGTACCCACCCCTTTTCTTATCTAAAACTTAAGGATAGGACCTGACTCTATTCTCCAACCCTCTATCGAGCTCTACCCTACCTGTATTTCTTCTGAAGTGTGCTACAAAAATGTCTCCACCTAACTTGCTGTCAACAATTTTTATTCGAAAACTACTGAATGGGTAGATCCTCCCCCCCCCCCCCTCCCCCATTTGTTTTAGCAACTTATCCTATGATCTCCTCACCAAGAGCTCCCTGTCTTCCTACAGCATTTTTTGTTGAGAGTTCTCTTTTTGGATCAGAATAGTTTCGAGACCATCTCCTAAAGCACCTACTTCTCTTGCATGCAGTTTAGAGGCCCCCCAGTCACATCCAAGACTATCCTAAAGTAACAAATGAGAATTCATTTTAGTTAGTATTGACCAATAGAATGAAGTCATGCAATAGAGAGAAGATAGAACCATGATTGGTGGATATATTTTAGGTGAGCTGCCCACCAAAAATCAAGGAGGAGAAAAACTTGTACACTTGTAAAAAACATGCTTCTCTAGTGAGTTCTCTTTGGCTGGACATAAAAATGGTGGGATGAGGATAAAATGAAGGATGAGAATTAATTTGGATAACAAAATCTTAATAGATTCATAACCATCCATCTTAGGGCACACAGTCCAATAAATAAGAAGGAATGAGTCACACAAAAAATGCCTTTTTGGATAAGAGACTTCAAGAAAATATTAACTATCCATCCTAGGATTTAAGTATGATTTAAGGGAAGGGAATGAAGTATAAAATCATGAAAATACTAGCCACCACTCCATCTCATCTCACCATACAATCCAATCATAGCACTTGATCTAACCATTGAATTAAGAGTGCATCTTATTCTACAAGTGTTCCATGAGCTTTCCAAGGGTATCTAGGGTGAAAATATAATTGATAAAGGAAAGATGAGATAAGGGCCAAGGAACTATTGGGATGAAGGGAAGTTCCCAATAGGAAACTTCCACCTATCCACTCTCTTCAACATGAAACACAAAAGGAAAAAGATCCCCTTGCATGATACACCATCTCAATTCCCTTCTTATCTTACACACAAAAGAGAAAGAGGAAAGGGGAGAACCAAGAGGAGTTCTCAACCCTATAGAATCACATGAAGTGATCAAACACTAAGAGAGAGCATCCGAAAGGGAGGAACATCCAAGAAGAAGAGAAGAGATAAGAAAGGCAATTTCATTCTTCCATCTTACCTCAATCCATTCTCTCTTTTTTATTCTATTTATTTTATACTTCTTATCATTATCAAACTCAAGACCCTAGGCCACCATTCCATCCTATATAAATCACCAAAAGATCCACAATATTTTACACCAAGTTTTAGTTTCATTATTATGCCTTAATCCTTTTCCATTTTGTTGTATTTTTTCAAATTTTCCTCTTTTGTAAAAACTATGCCCCTACACTTTTCTCTTATCCTCTATTATTCATCATTCATCTCCCCAAGATCTCTCCATTTGCAAGCCTTTTTGAATCTCTTTCTCTCTCTTGGTATTAAATGCATAAAACATGTCTTTTTGGGTATAAAATCTCTCCTATAGGTTGTGGCTATTGGGAAAGACCCTAGGCTCTTATTAAGTGACACAACAAGAGTAAGTTGCTATTTGGATGATGCAAAGTTTGGCAGCACTAAAAATCAGAAGGTTGTATGGCGATTTTTGACAAGGGACATGACAAATATTGGTGAATTCTTTTCTTTTCATAGGAACTAGTTGTTATTTTATTTTCTTTAGTTATAATCATTGTAACTTTTATAGTTAATAAGAATATATTTGTTAATTTATTTTAATCATTTTATAATTTAGTTGATTTTTTTGTTAGTAGATAAAATTTTGTAGATTTGCTTGTTTTTATTAATTTGTGTGTTATTTTCTTAATTTCATTAGTTGTTAGAATTAATTTATCTCTTTATGCTTATGTTCTATTGGTTTCCCTAGGCATGAGAATGAAAAATATATTAGAATAAGATAGTTTTATGATTAGGTTATTTTGGGTTAAATTAGAGAATAATATTAGTATTAAATTCATAGCACTCTAAGTTTATGCACTTGGTCATTCCTTGAAAGAAAGAGAAATCTAATATAGTAAGAAAGAAGGTGACTATACAAGAATCTTTGATAGTTGATGCCCTAAGAAGACTAACTATACTTTGAATAAGTACAATCCTAAGTTATGAACTAATATGAAGAAAATCATAAAAAAAAAAAAAAAAGAGAGAGCATTAAAAGAAGTATCTCCCATGCATTAGAAATATCATTCTCCTAATTACATGAGTATAAATAACCTAGAAAGCTTAGTTCTTAAAAGTATTGATTTCTAATGTATTTTGAGTTTTGATTCATAGAATTATATTTGATTTCACACAATTTATGTACTTTCTTTGATTTTAAGTCTTTTTAGACAATTGATTTAGGTTCATGAATTATTTAGCTAGGTTAAAGTAGTTAAACTAGGCTTTAATTAAAATCCATTTATTAATAGAGTCTGTGTGGATCGACCTGTGCTTGCCATGTCTATTTTATAGTGGACCCATGCACTTACGATTATTTTTAAAATACAACAACAAGTTTTTGGTGCCATTGTTGAGGACTCGCAACGAATTTTTAACTAATAGGTTAAATACTTTATCATTAGTCATAAGTTTTAGGGCTGCATTCATTTTAGTTTCATATTTTGCATATATTTCTTTATTCCTGTGATGTCAAGCGCTCACTCCTTTTTTTTTTTTGCATGAATTTGGAGTGAGATTTGGAGAAATTAGGATAGTTTATAAATTTTTATTTTGAGTGAATTATAGTGAGGATGTGTTGTATTTTTTAATTATATAACAATTCACTTAAAATTAAGGGTGCTGTAATAATACAAGTCAGGGGTGGTTCATTCTAACTTAGAAGAGGATGTGACATGTACATGGACCCACCCTTACATGAAAAGATTTTTTCTAGGACCCCACTGTAAGCTCTTCTAACTTCTTTCCATTTCCTAGTATTATGGTTGCATATTAATTAGTTGCATTATTTGATTGGTAGTTTAAAATCCTATAGTGTGCGTCCAGTATATTACTTGTTGCATTACACCTAGGACTTTGCATTAGTCAGCACTTATTTATCAAAAATAGCCTAAGCTTGGCCATAACCCAAGGACATAGGCTATCAAGGTTATAGTGTCTAGTCTGTTGAGGCCTTGACTGATTATTAGATAGCATATAGGTAATTGCATTAGTTGACTACATTTTTTCTAAATAATTAAGGTATGTTTAATTGCTTTAAGGTGCATTATATGTTGATCGATCAATTGTAGGAATGTGCTTAAATGATTAGTAGGAACAACCACCCCAATAAGATCAAGGGTGCATTTCATCACCATCCCTTGGCCTACCTAGGTTAATCATTACCAAACATAACCCTAACCTTGCACAATAAATTTAAAATCAATATAAAAGATACCTATAGCAGTTTATCACGTCATAGGACCCTCTTGGAAGGTTGACCTATTGCCACTCTAGTGGCCCTATTTGATCATCTATGTTGGTATTTAAACGACTAGCTTTACCAATACATTCGATAACCCAGATAACTATAACTGACTAAAGAGGGTGTGAAGTAGTTCATCAAGGAGGATTCAACTGTTAAGTAGTAGGACAAGTCTAAAAGAGAGAGGAACTACCTAGGTTAGAAATAACCTAAAAAGTCACTCTCCCAAAGAAAATAAAGAATAATATAAACCTTTTAGAGTGTTTGTTTTAGGATTAGGCATAATTGTGGGCTCTTTGTTATGCTTCATTTTGCATTATAGGTTGCATCATATAGCTTAGGTTCCCCTTAGTTTAATTATAAAAATAAAATAAAAAGAAAGTATTTTTTGTATAGAACAATTTGTTGCATATAAAATTAAGTACATTTTACTTCATCATTTCTAGTGTAAGCCTGGTCGTCAATCTCAGAATCTAAATCTTACTCTCTTAGACTCTTACAATCAAACAAACCACAAGGTGAGGGTTACAACAATCAAGTTAATCATATTGACCTTGCCGAAGCAATGGCCCACAAAGTAGGAGATAAAAAATCACTTTCATAATATTTCACTCCCTAGCTCTTATGCTATGAGGATATTATGAGACATAAGCAAGGGATACTCTTAATATATCCAATGCATTGATAGATTGGCTGATAAGATGCATAGTGAATTGAATAGGTTTAAAGCTTTTAGGCAAGCCAACTAGTCATCTAGGCAACCTCAGTATGAGAATTGTTATAACTATTCTAGCCCTGCATATTCCACTACTTCATAGTCGTCAAGCTCCACATGCACTACATATTATTTAGAGCAATTGAATGCATCTAATGTATTCACATCTCCTAGAAATTATTTCTATGTTGAGAATGACTATCCTATATGGCCCAGGCATCTCGAACAAACATGGTCTTAGGATTTATAGGTGAATCCACCTTGCTCAACCCTTTCAAAGTACCCCCAATTCCACAACAATATGAGCTATACTAGCCTTTTCCTCCACAACAGAGGTAACAATCATTAGAAGAGACCCTTCATTTGTATAAGGAGAATACACTAGAATTCCAAGAAGTGACTAAACAATTTAATGCCTAGATGAAATTTCAAAAGGGTTAAATAATTAATGACTTCATAGAAAGGGATGAGGAAACTAAACAAATTGAGAATAATGGGAAGGCCAAAAATAAATATATAAGGTTGGAAATACATTAGAAGATCCTTATGAGATTGATAATCTTGAACAATCCTTACTATAGTAATTATCCACTCAAGGTATATCCTACTTATTTTAAGTTTAATTTTGATACAACACCTTCATGGATGATGAGAATGCTTTAAGAGATACTAAGCCATTCATGGACACTTCACATTGGACATCCTAAGTAGGGACCCTTACATCTCTTAAGATTCCATTTGAGTCATTCAGTTTCGACAAAGCACCCAATTTGAACCTACAGTGTTTATTTGACCATTCACGAGATAAATGTTTAGGTCCATCTAAAACCTTTCTAATTATGGCCAAATAGTAGGGAGAGTATGTTGACGTTACGGCTGAACATCAACTAACTCTAGGGTGCACATTAGAAGATATTGAGGGGTCAAGCCCCAATGGTTCTCTATCTCTAGAAGAACAAGAATAACCTTTTAAGGAAATGCAAAGCTAGCTTAACCCCCAACTATAGAAAAGTGCAATGGGGGGGGGGGGGGGGGGTGGTGGTGGGGAGAGCGGGGGAAGCGAAATATTATACATTGTTTGATATAGGCACTCTATTATTCCTCAATTTGGAAACAAGTGGGACCATTTATCTGAAGTTGGTCTTAAGAAATTAAGAATCATGTTAGTCTTTCATGTTCTGATCTTATCACCACCATACATCTTGGGATATAAAATTTATATTGTCTATAGTGAAATTCTTAAATAAAGTAAGAAGCTCCTCCATTTAATTGCAAGAGTCATGATTAGGATAGATTAGATTAGCTAATGAGGTTTAGGACTAAGGCAGAGTAGATTAGTTAGTTAGTTTAGTTGTAGGATCATTAGTTGCATTTGCATTTTCTTACATAGCTACATATCACAACAATAGATCACGACAATATTCTGGAAGTGCAAGTACATCTCTTTTAACCCTTTCCTCTTAGGTTTATTCTTTTCATTTGTCCTTGGTGTTTAGTTCTAAACATTGAGGACAAGGTTTAATTTAGGTCTTAGTGTTAGGAATTCAAATTTTGATGTGTTCATTTAGATTCTTAGAGTCATTCTAGTGAAATTAATTAAAAATTCAATGTCTTGAAACAAACTTATGAAAGGTTCCTTTACTAGGATGAGAATTCGAACTTTCTAAATATTCAGTTATCTTGTAAACTTTAGCTTATTAATAGATTTTTATACAATTAGTTCATTATTTTATCCTTTTTCTAAAGTTTTCCATGAAAATTAAACTTGAAATAATTATTGCACAATAGCTATAGAGAGAGAGAGAGAGTTTAAGTTGTAGAGTAAATATAACTTAGAAGTCCTGCATGGGGACTATTAACCCAAGTGAGGTTAGAGGCATTCTTTCTTTTTTAAGGTTATATATATATTCAAAATTGTATTCAACAAAAAATAGTTTCCTAATTGGTCCTATTATTCTTCATCTTGGTCAATTATTAGGAAATCAAACAAAAGATGATACCATATATCTCCTAAGTTTATTATCATCTTTAAGTCATATGAATCCCAAGAAATAATAGAGGCAACCCTTGGTAAACCCATAGCCTTTAGCCTTCCTTATGTTATTTTCCTATAGTTGGCCCCTCCTATGATATATATATTACCTAAATGTTTTTGAAATATGTAAAGAAGATTGAAGAAATATCTTGAAGAAAAAATATGAGCAATACAATTCAAGAGATGAACATAAAAAAAAGGTTAAAAACAAGAAAGGTCAAATAAAGGCTATATATAAAGTCAAGTTAAAAAGAAAAGAAAAAGATAGCCAATGAAAAGGAAGAATGTTCACTCTTGTTAAGAAAAATAGAAGTTGTGAGTACATCTTGGAAGACATTTACATATCTTTAAAACAATTTTTGTTTATCCTTATATCATTCTTTTGATAACCCATATTAAGCCTTTGTTTCATCCTAGTGCATGATCTAACTTGATCTTAGAAGTAGTATGGTTTGGGTATGGTAATAAATAAGTACGTAATTTGGTAGTATAACATTCCTAATAATTTCTTTTCATGAGACCATTATCATTATTTCTAAGTTACCATACTTTTGTGTGAAATATGTGAAATTTTTGGACTTGATGAACAATATTCTACTCACATATTACTGAGAGGGTAACCATTCCTAAGTAACTTCTTTTTGAGTTACAAGTATATCGTGTGAGATTTGAACTCAAAGCATACATTTGAATGGTGATTTAGGTTATATTTTATTTGAAAACTGATAATTATATATATTGGCTATAACATATACATACATTCTGATGTTTAATGAAGTAATGTGATACTTTTAATATATGAGTAAGATTTTAAACTGTTGCTCACTTTTATTAGTATACTAGAGTTAAGAATTTAAAGGATACTAAATTAAAGAAAATTCCCTGAGGAAAAGGAACTTTCATATATTGGTCTTGAAATGTTTATGGGTATCATTTTTAGAAACCCTTATAAGACTATAACTTATCCACTCTAGGTAACCTATGGGTTTAAAGGCTTTCTACATATGTTAACCTATGGTTTTAAAGGCTTTCTACATATGTTAAATGCAAACGACATCACTTGCCAAAGTAATTAGAAAATTTTAAACTTTTTTAGATTTCTTATTTTTTATTTTAGTAATTTTTCTTGAGGACTAGCAAAATCTAAGCCTAATACCTCTATATTTAATCAGTTTTAGCCTTTATTTTATCATAAAGATAACTAATTAGGGTTATTTTCACATTTTGTTGGATTATAGCACAATTGTAAAAAAGGGCATTTTTGACATTCCAAACCCTAAAAGATGAATAATTCTATGTTTGAGCAAAGTTATAGGCTCTTCTACCAAACTTAGTGAAGTCTAGAAGTTCAAAATATAAAATGGGTTTTGTTACTATGCTGAAACCCTAAAAACATCGTTGAACCTTATCTACACAAAAGAGGCCATTGATAATTAGTCAGTTTTGTATAAAACTACCCAATTAGCAGTACATGTGCCATAAATCATAGGGAATTATTTAAGGATTTTTTTTTTTTTTAAATTCATGACACATGATTTCTAAATTGCTCATCCAAAAATATGAAATTTTACAAGTGCAAAAACTAATCCAGAGTAAGATGTTGTGTATCATAAATTTTTAGATACTAAATTGTTTTTAATCTTTTATTGGTCTTAAAAGAATGACCCTGCAATCCAGATTGCTTTAAATTATAACTAGTGATCCAGATCAACTCAAAGAGGTTGGGACCCTTTTTTTTATCATTTTAAAGTTCACGTAAGGGTCAAGATCATTCCAGAGCACGCAAATAAGTCTCAAAAACATTTGATAGAATTCAAGGTGACTAAGAATGGGCCCATGCAAAACGTAGTAGAATTCCACCACCTTTGCTTGTGATTTCATGCTTGAAAGCCACCTAAGTCACATGGGCCATGAAATAATGGCTAGGAGAAGCCAAGCCATGTGAACCATGAAGCCAAGATGCAAACCACTAAAGCCATCAAGTCAGAGCAATAAAAGAGGAGCCACTTAAGCCATCTAAACCATTCAATAAGGGTCCACACGTTTTGAAATGAAACATACAATTTTCCAATGTGAAAATGATTCATGTTTTAAAGAGGAAAAATAGGAAACAAGTGGATGTTATCAATAAGGGTAAGGTATGGTAAGTGGACCAATCATAGAAGAGACCTAAGTCCTTAGACTTTCTTCTCTCTTTCCCTCTATCGTTGAACTACTTAGAAAAAAGGAAACGCACGCAAAGTTGGTGCAGTTTCTACTTCCCAAGTTTCCTTCCTTATCCAACCATCTTTCCCCAATTTTTATCCATCTTTCCTTTCTTCCTTAGGCTAAAGATTAGCAAGGGATCTACCTGTGTGTGTGTGTGTGTGTGTGTGTGTGCGTGCGTGCGTGTGTGTGTGAGTGTGTGAAAATCATGGAGAAGAGGGGAAATTTTTGTATGCATCTTTCCTTGGAGGTTCTTTACACAAGTTCCTTAATTTCTTTTCTACCGAAATTTCCTTAAGTCACACTCTTTATTTGGGGTTCTTTTCTATGCATCTTACTTGGATTTCCACGCAACCTTGCTTCCCTTGTCGAAGCCTTTACTCTTATGGTTTATGCGCACTCTTCTTAGGGTGTTGTTGTATGGTGTTTTGCTTCCATTTGTGCTCTAGTTTCCCTTCATTCAAAGGTCATCAACCTCTTGAAGTGACAACCAAGAGAAGATAGTCTAGGGATCTCTTCATTCCATGCATTAAATCAAGGTTAGTGGTTCTTGCTTTTCTTTAGTTGTTAGGTAGAGATTTCTCCTCGTTCTTTTCTGATTATCATCTGTCATCATCTTATGTTAACCTTTAAATTTGTTTCCATGTTTTCTTCATTATCCCTTGGTTCTCTTTTTTGGTTCACATGCATGTACCCATTGATGAGTGATAAATGGATGAGATTAGATTTGGAAGTTTGAAGTCAAGATTAGCTTTTTTTCATATTATTGACTGTTGCACATCTCTCTTCAATAACAACTTTAGTTCTTTGTTTACATATCATGTGTGCTTTGTTAATACTTGTTGCTTATGTAGTTTGATCTTTAGCTTTTGTTTTATTTATTGATCATGTTTAGTTACATATTTAGATTAGATCTTAATTTTTAGGAAGTTCTAATTTCTAATATTATAAAGTGTTCATCTTCAGAAGGTAATCATCTTTCGGAAGATTTTTTAAGATCGATTGCATATTTGAAGTGTATTTTTAGGAAGTTCCATCTTTAGAAAGTTTCTAATTCTATTTCTTTAGGAAGTTTTCATTTAGAGAAAGTTTCTAAGTTCTAATTTAGTAAGTTTATTCATGTTTCTAGTCTTGCATTAATTTTCCTTCTTGAATGCATTTTAGGTATAGAAAGTTTCTAATTCCATTTTTTTAGAAGTTATTATTTAGAAAGTTGTTGTTTTTTATAAGGTTTCTTTATAGTTTAAATATTTAATTTGATGCTTTTCTAATTCCATGTTCTTTCAATTCCTAGAGTAAATCAAAATAAAATCTTTCTTTTGGTAGGATAATTGATCTAAATATATTTCAGTTGAATACAAATCTATTAGGTTCCTGGTGGGATCGACCTAACTTACATATCATTATAGCAATTTGATTTGTACACTTGTGAGTACTTATTTCAAGACATCAACTGTAAATATAAAAACATAAGATGGAAAAATTTCAATGCATGCATGCATTACACTACCATTGGGGAGCTTCTAAGTGAAGCTTGAGAGCCACACATGTAAAAGAAAGCATGTGTGTGAAGTACACTCAAGTTGAGGCCCGTCAGATACTGAAAACCCTAACTTTCTCTCTGTGCACTTTAGAATGGGGACCACCTACATGTACACCAGGAATTGTCCATGCAAAGGTGGTGCATCCCACTTAATTACATGCGAAATACATTTATGAATTAGTATGATTAGTGGAGAAAATTAAGAAAGTAAGGAGAGAGACAAAAAGCGAGAAATCTATGATCGGTTTTGATCCAAGAATTTCAAGAAAGAATGGTTAAGATTAGTTCACATCTAAGACCTTCCTAAAGCAACCAATGAGAATCCATTTTAGTTAGGATTAACCAATAAAAAGAAGCCATGTAAGAGAGAGAGAGAGAGAGAGAGAGAGAGAGAGAGAGAGAGAGAGAGAGAGAGAGAGAGAGAGAGAGAGAGAGAGAGAGAGAGAAGATTGAACCATGGTTTGTAAAGATTTTTTGGTTGGGCTGCCAATAAAAAGTCAGGGAGGAGAAAAATGTGTACACTTGTAAAAAAGCATTTTTCTCTAGTGAGTTCTCATTTTCTAGAGACAAAAATGGTGGGATAAGGAAAAAAATAAGGGAGGGGGATCATTTTGGATAAGAAAATCTCAATAGAGTCCTAGCCATCCATCTTAGGGCATGCCAATCCAACATATGAGAATGAGCAAGCCATAAAATAATGCCTTTTTGGATAGGACAATTCAAGAAAATCTCAACCATCCATCCTAGGATTAAAGCATGATCCACCCTAGGATTAAAGCATGATTTTGGGTGCAAAATCACTCTTATGGGTTGTGACTATTAGGAAACACCTTAGAATCTTATTGATTGACAAAACAAGAGTATGGTGCTATTTGGATGATGCAAAGTTTGGTGGTAGTACAGATTGGAAGGTTGTAAGTCAATTTTGAACAAGTGATACGGTGAATATCAATGAATTCTTTCCTTTTCCTAGTTGTCGTTTTATTTTTCCAGTTGTAATCATTGTAACTATTATTTCAATTAATAAGAATATAGTTAATTTATTTCAGTCATTTAGTTGAATTTTTTTTAGTAGATAGAATTTTGTAGATTTTCATATTTATATTAATTTATGTGTTATATTCTTATTTTCATTAGTTGTTAGATTTAATTTATCTATTTATGTGTTTGTTCCATTAGTTTCCCAAGGCATGAGAATGAAAAATATCTTAGAATAAGATAGTTTTATGATTAGGTTATTCTAGGTTAAACTAGAGCATAATATTAATATTATAATCAAAGCCTTCTAGGTTTGCATACTTGGTCATTGCTTGAAAGAAAGGAATACATAGTATAGTAAGAAAGAGGTTGATCATTTGAGAATCATTGATAGTCGATACCCTAAGCACCAACTATACTTTGAATAAGTATAGTACTAAGCTATGAAGTAATGTTAAGAAAATCATAAAAAGAGTGTTAAAAGAATTATCTCCCATGTAATAGAAATATCGAGCTTTCAATTACATGAGTAAAAATAACCTAGATAGATTAGTTAGTAAAAGTACTTATTTTTAATGTATCTGATTTTTTATTCATAGAGTTAGATTTGATTTCACATTGTTTATGCACTTTCTAGATTTTAAGTATTTTTAAATAATTAATTTAGGTTAGTAAATTACTTAGCTAGGTTAAAGTAGTTAAACTAGGCTTTAAATAAAATTGACTTACTAATAGAATCCCTGTGGATCGATCTATACTTGCCATATCTATACTATAGTGGTCCTGTGCACTTGCGGTTATTTTTAAAATACAACAATAGTTACAATGATTGAGAAAGAGAAAATTTACAAAAGAAAAAAATAATAAAGAAAAAAAAACATTAAATATTTCTAAGTTTTGAGTAGATTTTTCAAGATTTCCTTTGTCCATAATGTTTCAAATGAATCAAAGACCCTCTATCTCAAAATTCACCCAAATCCGATAAGAAATGAAAGAAAAATATATGCCTACAATTAGTGCAACTGTAATTTTGGAATGTGACACTATCATTTTGTGAAGAAAACTAACTTTAGGATTTACAGAGTAAACCCATGGTCAATTTGCTGACTCATTTTCCAAAACATTACTTAATTTTCATCTAAAAAAGATATTATATGGTAAAATATGATAAGAGATAAGTTAGGGGTAAATATGCATTGAAGTTCTCAAGTGTCACTAGCAATTGGGAGTTAAAGGTGACACTCGACATTAGCACGCAAGATGCGTAGTGAACACATGATGATGGGGTACAATGTGAGTGATGTTTTGACCTACCTAGAAATTGAAATTTTTTGTGAAATTTCATTTGTAGCATATCTGAGTATCAATAAATTCATCCTCGTGGTTAAATCTTAGAGAAAATAAACAAATATAGGGATATTAGGTCAGAAATATGATAGATTCATCACAACCATTGATAATACCAGTTACTGTTTTCTTTGCGAAATCTCATTCAAACTTAATGAAATTGCTGGAAACCAATGGGAGCTTCTTCTTAAGGCTTAGAGGAACATTTCCAATGGTTTCGATCATCAAAAAATCTTCCATAAAATGACTGAAAGCTAAGAAACTAGTAGCTCACCTTCTCTTATAGACAATAAAGGTGAGGATATCTTACTCTACTTTGCTTTTCCTCAAGAAAAATTCACTCCACTTCTTGTTGGGTGAGATGATAGCATTATCAATGCTTATAGAGGTAGCATCAAGGAAATAGTGGTGGGAAACTTGGATCTCACCATGCTTTCTCACCCTCTCCCAATGGGAATCCTTTGAGGAGAGGCCAGAAAACTAATTTATAGTTTCTCCTTTGCAAAATTTAACCTCTAGCTCATTATCATTCATAACATTTGAAAGCTAGAATGATAGTAGTAGTGGCTGGACCAAACCAATAAGCAATCCTTGTATGGAATTTCTAGCCAATGAGAGAGAGAGAGAGAGAGAGAGAGAGAGAGAGAGAGAGAGAGAGAGAGAGAGAGAGAAAGAGAGAGAGAGAGAGAGAGAGAGAGAGAGAGAGAGAGAGAGAGAGAGAGAGAGAGAGAGAGAGAGAGAGAGTTGCAATGAACACTTCCTTCACCTCAAGCTCTTATAGAGGATTGGTTACAAGAAATTATATATATATATATATATATATATATAATAAAAATCAGTAAAAACAATGGATTACTACCTAATGGATCAAAGAGAGAGTATTCTTTTTTCCTCTCCTTTTCTTCTCTCTCTTCTTACTCCCTCTCTCCACAACTTTGGATGTTCATGCCTCTTCCTCTTATGTAGAGTGATGAGTAGCTAATGTTAGTAGCTACTCCCTAACTCCTTAAGCTCCCCACTCACCTATCATTGACTCTCTCCTCCAATTACACCATTCATTGAAAGTATAATGGTTTTAGGTGCTTTATCTATATAGTAGTAGGATCTCCCTCTTATTTGCAAGAAGTCAAGCAATTAGCTTGCTTCTAGCTAGCAACTCTTCTTGTAACACATGGCTGTAACATAGAGCTACCATCCTTAAGATTTCCACCATTCATCCATCCAATTACTTGTTTTTTACTTGATCTCCACCTTAGGAAACCATCAAGTGAAATCCCTTGTCATCACATGATATCCCATACACTCCCTTATCATCCATATGTTATACATTCTTCTATTTTATACATTTTGAAACTTATGTGCCCTTGATATGTGTAAGAATGAAGGAGTGAGTAAGACCCATGTGTGATCTTCCACTTTTCACACCATGGTGTGAGTGATTTAGGCTTGCATGAGCTTTGTGGTGAAATAGATGAAAATGATCCTCAAAGACTTGGGCTTCTACTTCTTTAATTGATCTTGTTCATCAAAATTAGATTAATCTAAGTTGTCCATATACATTTAAGCTTGATCGGCTAGATAAAATGTTGATCAGCTTGATCTCTCCACTTAGCTATTAGCATACTACCTACAAAAGATAGAAAAATACTAATTAGTATTGTTTGACAAATGATTTTAAACATATTTACCTTCAAATGGTGATCTAACCCTACTAATATGCTGAATTATCGTTTTAGTGCAAATCCATTATATAAGTGTAAAAGAAAATCAATCTAATGTGCTGAAACAATACAAAATTTAGGATTTTTATATACAATATTGAGCACTCAACAGCCATTCCAATACTTGTTTACTCCTTCTTCTTTTTTTCTTTTTCATCATCATCTTCTTCTTCCTTTCTCTCCTCCTTGTTTCCCTCTGGTTCCCAAGTTTCCAGCTCTTGCAGCCTTGGATGTCCTGCATTCTATAACTTTTCCTAGGCTAGTGTCCCATTGCTTTCTAAGTTTTCTCCTTCATGGTTCCCTAATTTAATTAGGTGTTTGAGTCCCACGATGTTTCCTAATCCTTCATGCCTTAGCTAGGTGTCTTAGTTCATTGCATTTGGTCAAAGGCCAAACAAATTTGTTAGTTTTTAACTTTACCAAGAAGTGTTGCACTAATTGGGATTCTTTGACGTTTTTGGACCCGTGTTCATTTGGATTCCTTAGATGGGTTGAATTCCCATGGGAAAATACATCCAGGCAACCTAATTGGTTTTTCTTGCTTGGGCCTCCATCCTAGTATTCTAATCCATCTTTTGTAGTTGCATTTCAGCCCAACATTCTCTCAACTCTTAATCCCATGATACACACTCTCCTAATGCACCTAGGATTCTCATTTTCCTAACCTAACTTGAAATCATCCATCATAAGTCATTTAATCCATATTTTTGGACTTCTTTGCCGTCGTAAAAAAGTAGGTGCCCTCTCCCTTTCCTACATATATGGCACCTCTTCTAGACTAACTTATTATTCTATGTTTCATGCCTACATGGGCCATGCCTTTAGCCAATCATGCGCTCCCATTTTTTGGCTAGTTAGGTGATTCTTTAGGTCATAATCATATCCCTTCATGTCTCTTAAGGTTCATCATCTCACTCTACAAGTCACTCACGTTCTAGTAATCATGCTTTTTGCTTAAACTATCATTTTCTCAAGTAGTCCTACTTGAAATGGGACTATCACAATTTTTACTATTGTGGGCCATTGGACTGCCCTAATTGGTCTAGCTTCTCATGGCCAAAACGTCCTAGCATCACTTGTTTCCTAGCCTATTTGGGTCTCTCAACTTGGGCTCTCATATCAATGTCTGATTCCATCTTAGCTAGTTCATCCTAATGAGTCCTAGCCCCTTTAGGACTCTCATGAGCTCTTCACATATGAGCTTGGGCCATCTTGTGTGAACCCATATGCTAGCCTATGGTTATCTAATCCGATTATGCTCCACAATTTCATGTTTTCATGGTTCTCTCTCTCAAAATGTGTGCTCTTTGATTCAATTCTAATCTACTATCTCAACAAAATCTATCACCTAACTCTATAACTAATCTCACATGCACTTAAGTAATTCAATCTCATCCTTCCATGTTTAACTTCATGTAAGATTCCATCCATTTATTTAAAGATCTAAGATGTCTCACTCTCTCTTGGTTTCCTAGTTTCTTATATCCAATTATAGATAAACTTAATCCTGGAGCCTTCATTTCTTATCATTTGAACATCACTTCACCTTTACTCTCTCATTAGTTCTCATGTCCTTAAGATAACTCATCCTAGCTTTCAAATCTTCTATGATTGTGATGATGCTTAACCCATCTAATAAGTATTCCTTTTTTACTAAATTTAATGCCAAAACAACTATGTGGTGTTTTAACAACTTACATTCATTAATATAATCATGACAATCAACATATTTATTAAGGTAAAATTCAAGGTGTTACACTTTTGTTGGTAATTTTCTTGCTAGATGTGAGGCTTGCTTTATTTGAGAATTTCTAGGATATTGTTCTATTTATCAATTCATGTTCATTGTTGCATGAATAGAATTTTTTTTATATTTATAGTATGTTTCTCTCCCTTCAATCTTGGATCTACTTGTCTAGGTATCCTCTAACTTTATGGTAATGATGATAAAATAATTTGTATGAAGTATGATTACAAGAGGGAGCATTAGTGAGCATAATAACATAGTAGGTGGTATATTTGTAAGAAGACAACTTTGTTCTCTCTCTCTCTCTCTCTCTCTCTCTCTCTCTCTCTCTCTCTCTCTCTCTCTCTCTCTCTCTCTCTCTCTCTCTCTCTCTCTCTCTCTCTCTCTCTCTCTCTCTCATATCTAATGAAATGTTAATATACTATTGTTTTATTACTTGTGATACTCTATTCTTAGATGTCGATGAGATAGAAGGGTAAGCAAATAGCCTTATCTAGTGAGTCTAAGTTAGAGATAAAATTGATCAATCGCCAATTTTGTTGACTTATTTGTTGAAATTTTTAGGGGAGAGAGTGAACATGGAGATAAGAGAAGTGGAGTAAGTATAGCTTGACATATATCGAATACATCTTCTTGAAAGTGCTATTTTTCCTCCTCTCTCAAATTAGAGATTGCTTATGGAATCTCTGACAAGCCATTTTAGGGATATTGCAATCCTTTGTGTAGATTATGATAAGCAACTTATGAAAACCCACTTTAGACTATGACTGGGCATGCTTAAATCTAACAAAATAACAATAAAAATACAAACAAGAGAATTTAGAAAAACTTGTGTTACAAATGAGGGGATGAGTCCTTTTATAAAATTATCACTTACTAATTTTAGAACCAAGTGACTTTTCACTAAGTAACTCTCAAATTTGTAGTTAATTTCTACCACTTAATGTTACCTTTCATTTGAATTTTGAGACACAGCCCTTGGTTTTGAAAATTCAATTTTGATAAAATAATTTTCAAAGTTAAATATATTTTATTAGTGCAAAAAATATCCAAAAATCTTTCACTTAATTAAATATATTTAATAATAAAATACTATCTCCTACTTAAATATATTTATTAAGTCTACCAATGTAAAGCAAAACTATTAAACATAAATGATAGGTATCTTTCCATTTTGAACCTCCACTTAGTGTAAACATCTCAAAGTTTTATCAAATTTTCTAGTAGACTAAAAACCTTTAAACCAAGTAAACCATTTTACAAAATTGGAGACACCACATATAGAATAGAAACTACCTAGTAAGATGTTCAATTTTTTGCTTAGCATTATAAATAGCCATGTGCTGGTCCCTGATTCCTAAGAGACCACAAGAGAATTCTCAATCTCATAAAAGGAGCCCCCACCCCTGCACCTATATAGGTGAAGTGAGTATAATATACTTGCTACTTTTATATGTACTTGTCTAATAAACTGTTACTTCATTAATGTACAAAACCAACATCCCTTTTTTTTTAGTAATAACCACCATGATTTCTCTTTATATTGTTGATCTCAACCACTTTTCAGTTACTTATTTTTACGACATTAAACTTAAGGCTTGAATTTAATGAACAACAACTTGGGTCCCCATCATTGAAAGTTCTATAGATTCAAGGTTTTAGTCCCATCTCTTTGGATGTTACTTGGCACATTTTGATATATTTAGAAATATCACATCCATACCTCTATATTTAGAAGATTTTAGACCCTAAACTATTCATAAATAGCACTAATTAGAGTTAATTCTACATTTTACAAGTCTATGTCACAAATGAAAAAATTACAAATTTAATAATTTTACCCTTGAAAACAAGTTTATCTTCTAAGCTGCATAGTGGACCCACATATGGTAAACAAGAAGTTAAAGAGTTCACACTAAAAATTGGGTGTCAAATATAAAGTCAGAGTAGTCAGAAACCCGAAGTGGAACATTGAGTCTTATTCATACAAAATAGGATGTTCATATCAAAAGTAAGGTGACAGAACTTTCTATGCATGCATGCAAGCTAGTTACCACCTTATAAAGCTTTTAAAGGAAGATCCTTCACATACAATGGATTCATATACATTGGGAGCTTTTTGAAACAAAATAAGTCAGAAAACTTGGGTCCTTGGAAGACTTCTTCCTTACACCCTTTCTCCTATTCAACCAAAGGAAGGAATCACCTAAGGGAGTGCATGAAATTTACATGAAAAGGTGGTGATTCCCACTTGGTTCCACATAATTTACATGAAGGAATAATGATAATTGGTGGAGAAAAAGGAGGAGAAGAGAGAGACAATTTACATGAAATCTATGGTTGAAATTTATCTTACTTTTTAAGCCATTAAAGGCCAAGATCTATCCTTGTAGATACATATTATAAGCAACCAATGAATACACACTCAAGTAAGGATAGACTAGTGAGAAGCTAGATTGCAATGAAGACCAGACTAAGAACTCATTGGTGGAGATTTTTTCTATGGGTTGCCCACCTATTTTCAAGGAAAAACTCCTACTTTCAAGGAAAAAGATTTCCTACCTTGGTGGCATGCTATGGGCTAGAGAAACTTATGGTAGACTGGAAGAAAAAAGGAAAAACTTAAGAGTGGACAAGGAAGTCTCAAGGGAATCTAGGCCATATACTTTAAGGCAGTTCAATCTAATGGTGGAGAGTAAAGGAGCCCTTAAGGAAGATCCCATTGGATAAGAACACTCCATCCAACTCTCAGCTACTCAAGATAGGGTAATGATGACCTAAGGCCTAGGAATAAAGCATTAGAAAGTCTTAAACCCTAACTACCTTGTCCTTGTTGAAAATCCAAACCAAAACTCAAGGAAGGAAAGATCTCAACCACTAAATTCAATCCAATGTTTCACATCCATCTTAGATTTTCTAAACTCCATACAACCAAAGTGAATTTGATGCCTTCCCACCTCTTCTCCTTTCCTTTTCCTTTTATTTTCAAAGATTTTCTCCCTTCCTTCCCATCCTCTTTCCTCCCTTAGCATATCCTCCTTCCTATTCTCCAATATTCGCTTCCATTCCTCCCTTACCACATTCCTTCCCATCAAATTTATGTCCCCATTGATTTCATGCCCCCCTATCACCATCTTTTTAACCTCTTATTCCTTCTTAAGCCCCCACCATCTATCCCTCATTTAACTCTTATGATTTCCACCCTCCATTCCCTAGGGCTTCCACTCCAAAAAGCTATAAATAGGGATGTAGGACAAGGAGAACTATCTTTCAACTTTTCCTAGAGTTCAAAGCTAAAGCTAGGAGAAATAAAGGGAGGAAGATCACCCTCACACAAGCTCCCATATTCTTTGCCCATCCAATCTCTTAGAGAAAGAGGTAAGATTCTCATTCACTTCCCATTTATTTGTTTTCTCAGCTTTCTTTTCAATTTCTTTTCATCTTATGCCATCCTAACTTCGATGTACTATCATTGTTTCCTTAGGTTTGCATGGCCATCCATCTTAATTTATCTTTAGATTCCATTTATTTTGCATGCAATCATCCTAAGGTTACATGCATTTGTCTTTCCTTTTCTTTCATTGCTTTTGTTTTTATGTATTAAGCATAGCATCTTGCATGCATAATTTTAGATAGCACACATTCACCTTTGATGTCTTGCTTAGTCACATCTCTTCATCATAACCCTAGATCAGCATGATTTTATCACTTTTGAATTACATATATTGTTTTTCTTCTTTCATGCATCGTCCCACAAGTTATTGCACACATCATTCATGTACTCTAGGAATTACACACATCTCTCCTAAGATCCACTTAGTATCCCACACTCCATTCTACTTCTTTAGCTTAACACGTGCCATTCTTGGCATGATCTTGCATGTACTCTCTCTCTCTCTCTCTCTCTCTCTCTCTCTCTCTCTCTCTCTCTCTCTCTCTCTCTCTCTCTCTCTTCTTTGCATTAATGCCCCCCATTCTACACACCATCCATCCATAGACACACACTCCACTTCACTTCTTTTCCATTACATGTTATAATCCTCCTCCATCTCCCTTCTCTTCAATGCACACATGCTCTCTTAAGTTGCACGCATGCTTCATGCTTTCATCTTCCATGCATAGTTTCATTCCTTCTTTAATCTTTTCTATGGCAACAAGGAGTCTTTCCAATCTTAAATTAAAGGTTGAGAGAAAACCAAATCCTTCCATAAAGCCACTTGAATTCTAAGCTAAGGGCTTCATGTTGAAGAGTAGGACCACTTCCAAGGTGAAGTACCTATGTCCTTGCTCATATCCTAAGTTTGGAATAGGTGAGTCCTAAGTTAAGAGCCATCATCTCCCTTTTATTTTTCTTTTATTCTATTTCATTCTTAAGGAGGAAGCCTCCTTTATGGCCGGCCCTTCTTTTAAGATTGAATTACTCTAATCCCCTTCTTCCCTCCCTCCTAACTGAATCTACCCTTTTTTCTAAGGGTATCTAGATAAGGAGATGCCAAATTTTATTTTCTCTTTTCCACTCCATCTTTTTTTATTCTTCTTTTGTGGGTCATGATCTTTTAGGAAAGCTGTTAGGCATCTCTTTTCTTGGCTCCCCTAGAAATTTATTCATAAGAATCTTTGGAAAGGATTTGACTTCTCGGCTGTGGCATTTGGGGTGAAGGAGATGAGAAAAGCTTGGCGGTAATGTAGTTTAATATAGGTTAAAGAGAAGTATACAAGCTCATATTGAGTGACACAATAAGAGAGCCCTACAAAGGAATTCAAGCCCGAGTTGAAGAAATTTTAATTATTTTCCTTTCTTTTACTTTGCTAATGTACTTTTTATTTGCTTATGTAACACTGCAATGTAATCATTCAATTAATGAAGTTGTCTTTTAATTCTTAGTTAGTTACTTTATTTCGTTAGTTAATTACTTATTTGATTTCCTTTATTTACTTGTTGCTTTTCTTGCTTTATGTATGTACCTCCTTACTTTATTTGCCTTATTGCTTTCCTTTCTTAAGTTAATTACTTTAGTTAAGTAGTTTCTTACTTTCTTTCATTAATTGTTTACTTCTTATAGTTGCTTGTTTAATTTCTATGGTTAGAATTTTTGCTTTCCTTTGCTTTCATTGGATTGGATAGGTTAAAGTAAAATAACCTAAATTTTAATTACCAGTCCTTAAATGAGTCCTTGTATGATCGACCAGTATTTGCCAATCTATATTTCAATAGAACTGTGACTTACAGTGATTATTAAATTACATCACATTTATTTTACAAGACGTCGTAGTCTTAGGTAATAAAATCTTAGACTTAATTGTATATCTAGACCTCCATTTAAAAATATAGTCTATTGACAAAATAACTTTTGTGCCAAATATCATGTGGTTCTCCATAAGGTCTTTTGTGGATTCTATATTTCACATCTGAACTACTCCTAAGTTCATTAAGTTGACAAACTACAAATGCAATGAATATTAAAACAATAGCCTTCTAATAGCACTACCTTGATACTTTAATAATTGTAGATATTCATAATACCCCCACAATTTTCCATATCTTTTGGTACTTAAAATGGTATCCACCTCCTCAAACTTTTTCATCTAGAAGATAAGGATTATTTTGTTCTTTGTATTCCCTCAAGAACTCATGATCAATATATCATGTAAATATACTCATAATCACAAACGATAGGATGGAAATTACTAGTTTTAAAACCTCAAAATACTATGATCTTGCTAGAAGGATATGTTTAAATTATAAAAAAAAAACTTTAGATTGTGGCCCCTATTAAAGATACACTAACTAACAAATTTTTTTGATTAAATGCTCACAATAATAGAAACAATTTCCTCTAAAACATCATAAAATCCACACATCAAAAAGAAAATGAAAAGAAAATATTCAAGCAACTATAAAGGAAATAATTAACCAACCTAATAATGATAATGGGCCCCACGATGGCTTTTCATAGTAAAAAAACTCCCAGTAGTTTAAACATAATATTGGTCCCCAAGTTTTTTATAAAAAAAAATAGACTTTAAAATCACTTGAAACATTTTATGTAATGTATCATCCCTTATTATAACACATTCCAACAAATATTGAAATTAATATTCTCTATCACTCACATGTAGTCTAAACATAATATTAAAAGCACTATGAAAGCATTCAAAACATTAGAAAATCTTATAGAGATACCAAAGTGAGATAATGTATTTCAGCGTGCTCATAGGAACTCTCATCACATATAATCAAATGAGTTCCACATGAGAAACTCTCATTAAGAAAAATTATATCCACTTTGGTATGCTGGTAGATCTTCTTCCTTGGATAGATGACCCTCAAATTTACTTTTGCTAAGGGATTTGGTGGTTAACCACTAATCCTCTTTCTCATAACCATACCAAGTGTGAGTTGTGCCCTCTCTATTTTCGCATGTCACAATGGTTGAGACATATGGAAAGAAGGGGGTTATGGAGTTGATGAAAAATAGTCAAATTCTTATGCAATCTAGTGTAAAATAGATTACTAGAATGCTAAATTCTTACTTCAACAATTCAAGTTCTTAGGTTGAAAATATCAGGATCACAAAGAAAACAACAAAAGTGTTTTACTTTTGTTTTTGGTTTTATTATTGGCCCTTTCTATCCATCACTTTGAAGCTACAAACAAAATCTATTTATAGTTATCGTCGTCACTTCTTCTTTTTTTCAATGCAAAGCAAGACAATCATTTACAGAACAAAGATATGTTATTGTTTCCTAGTAAGTTTCTCATGCAAATAATCAATGCATAAATATTTAGATTGTCTGAGTAACTAGAAATAGAAAGATGTTCAAACAGATTCAACTAACAACCATCGAAATAACCAGTTTTGAACAATTAAAGAAAATTAGATCTTATAGTGGCTCTCTAGTTCCTTTTTTTTTTTTTTGTTTAAGTATAGAAATATTGCCTTGGATAAAATATATAGGACCCTAAGATCTTTGAGGATGACTATGGTATGCATTTTGACTCATACCTTTGGTCGAGTCTTCCCACCAAACTTTTCGTTTTTATGGTTCGAGAGCAATTAGAAAACTCAATTTGTTCACAATAAGGATGAGCATTTTTGAAAAATCAACATGCTTTCCTCTATCAAAGTCTAATGACATATAGAAAATAACTAATGCCTTTATATGGCATGTCTCATATGAGAGATTTCTTACGGGATCTCTAGCAAACCACTTCATGGATAATGCAATCCTTTATGTGGGCCATTGTAAGCAACATATAAATACCCACCCTGAACTCTAATTGGGAAAGCTTCAATCTGGAAAAAATAACACTAGAAATAAATAGAAGAGAATTTAGAAAAACTTATGCTAGAAACGAAGGGATGAGTCTTTTTTATAGAATTAGAGTGACTCTTCACTAGGTGACTTTCTTCAACTTGGCAGTTAATTTATACTACTTAATGTGACATTTCATTTCAATTTTGAGACATAGACCTTAGTTTTGAAAATTCAAATTTGAAAAAATGATTTTCAAATTTAAGTATATTTAATTAATAATGAAATATATCCAACAATATCAACATCAATCACTTCATCAAATGCTACATCTTGCTAATTCCCAACTGATGTTCTTAAAATAATTATGCTCAATTAAACAACTTTGGTCCACAATGCATAATAATATATTAATTTATTTTGGAGACCATGCTTAATACCATTGGTGAAAGTATTATTTTAGTATATTTAAAATGTAGATAATGGAATGTCATAAAATGTTAAAATAGTAACATGGATAACACACAACTAATTGTTCATAGACTGTTGGAAAAATTTTGGAAGATAGAGTGGAAATGGAGTAGAAGAAGGTAGAGTATGACTTGAGCACTTACAATACAACTTTACTTAAAGTATATTTGTCCCCACCCAAATTGCTCACGGGATTCAATTGGCAAGCCACTTCTAAAATATTACAAGCCTTTCATGGGTTATGTAAGAAACTAACTAAATTCCCACCCCAAAACTCTAATTAAGTAGGCTTCATTCTAGTAGAATAATAATAAAGAAGACTCAAGAATATTTGAAAAAAAAGCTGAATTTTTTTAGATAAAAAATAAGAAGAAATAATTTTATAGAATGGCGTTAGTTTTTTTCCAAGAAAAGTGTTGCTTCATTAAGTGACTCTTCAACCTGGTAGTTAATTTCTACTACCTAAAAGTGTGTCTCTTCATTTGAAATTTGAGACACAACCTTTGGTTTTCAAAATTCAAAATTTGTAAAAATAATATATAAAATTAAATATGTACTAACACCAAAAGTATGCAACAACCTCTCGCTTAATTAGATATATTTCAAAACAAAATCTATGTAAAAAACTTTCTCCCCTACCTAAATATTTTGGCTTAGTTTGCTAGATCAAAACAAACTTGATCCTTCACTTGTCTTGGTTTCATGAATGATCTTGGGAGAATGCTTGATCTCAATAGATATGATACTATCCCTATACTCATGTAGGTGAATAATGTACCATGCATCTCTTACTTTTATATGCACATGTCTAATTCACTGGCGCTTCATCAAAGGTCCTTAAACCATCCACCCTTTTTAGTAATAGCTAGCTTCTATCTCTTTTTATAATGATGATCCCAACCACTTATCAATTACTTGTTTTTACCACATTGTACATAACTATTTGGAGTTGTCAACAATAAGTTGGGTTCTCATCACTAATGGTTCTTTATATTTAAGGGCTTAAGTCGCATCCCTTTGGATGTTCCTCTTGTCATTTCACTTGTAAGCTCTTAGTGTCTGGTGTAATAATTTATTGGACTTACATCTCTACACCTAAAATATCATACTTACATTTGTATACTTAACATATCATCTTTTCTAGTTGCAGCTAATTGTTACACCTAGGTAGATGTCTATCTGATAGTGATTTTTGTTCACTATCTAATAAGCTAAGTCCTTTTGTTTGCATAAAATAACATAGGACTTTTTCCAATGGTTTTCAAGTGTATCCATGTTTGGAATTATTATTTAAAAATTATGAGGGCAATTAATATATCACATAAATTAGCCTCCAGTATTGATTTGATACTTTAATTGTACAAGGTATTTGCAATAACCCCACTTTTTTTTAGTTTGATACCTCAATACTATCTACGATACCTCCACTATTTTGTAAATGTGGATACCTAAAATTATATCCACATGCTCAACTCTTCCATTTAGAAGATAGAGAAAACATATCATGTACACGTTGATATAATCGCAAAATACAATTACAAATATGCATAATAAACCTTACTATAAAATTATAACAATTTTCAAATATTAAAGAACTTTCCCATGCCGCTCAACAAGAACAAAAATCAAATCATACTCCAAATTTTTAGAAATTAAAGTTGTAACTATGGTTGTGACAATTCTTAAGATGTAATATAAAAATAGTTTGGCTCTACAAAAATCCAAAATGGTCTAGATAGTGCGTTCACATCCACCTATCTTCTCTCAGGAGAATTTATAAAAATAGATTTTATGAAAATCAAATAAGTATTAATACTAAAGATGGGTCCTACATTTTCAAAGAAGCTCTTATCAAATCATAGTATAATAATATATCAATGCAAAAATTAGATAATATCTACTAAAGTTATAGTTAAATTAGTGAGTATTACACGACTCTCGATTTGACTATTCGCCCCCAGTAGCATCAAGTTCAAATTACCAAATGCATCTCTCACTATCAAGAGACTGTCTCCACTTGGTGTACTCCAAGGACTACTTATTAGTGGTATCTTTCCAGTGTCTTTCCAAAGAGATATAGTAGTTCACCAGTAAACTCTTTCCTTCTATGTATGAAACAATGAAAATCAACATATAAAGAGCTGCCATGGCTCATGACCATGGCCCATAGGATTCTATTCATATGTAAGTTGAGGATATGGTGCTTCACCACTAGCCTCTCCTTTCACATTTTCTTTCACTTAAACAACAAACAAGGCTTGCAACTTGGAGCCACTAGTGGAGTGATGTTAATCTAATCAAACATTATTGGATTCTTTATTTTATAATTTAATGGGTAGCGACAGAGTTATGTATTCTAGTGTCAAATTTAGCATGCACGCATGCATGATGTTGTGTTCAAGCAAATCAATAGGGGCACCATCATCTACAAGTTCAACATCATGTTAACTTGATTTGTTGAAAGAATGAGATCCATCCCTACCCACTAATAGAGAAAGACAAGCATCATGTTTTCTCTATCAAAGACAGGGTTTCTCCTTATTGATGACCTCTTAGCCAAGTTTTTGTGATCTTGTCATGGATGAATTTTGATTAGTTTCACTAACTTGTGGATTTTCACAATATCATGGGACATATCTTGATTATTGCTTTCAGGATGCTTATTTTCCATTCTTGTTTTAGATCATTAAGCTTCTTGTTTGGTGGATGCTCTTGACCTTTTGATAGACCAACTCATTCTATCACATCCCATGCTTATTGACCACCATGAGGTACAATCTCCTTGTTGATGTAAACTAGTTATGGTGGAGACAATTTTTCTTTGACTTTTAGCCATATTGGGAAGATAAATAATATTCAAAGTGATGGTAGAAGAACTTAACGAGAAACAATCTTTGCAATGAATAGTAAATAGAAGATAGAATTTAGTGAATATAATATGAAATGGGTCACATAGTGTTTATTTTATGTAGAAGCTTCTAACTTCTAATGGGTCCAAGTAATAGGTTGTGTGGTTGTCTTGTAGATTTTTTTTTTTTATGCTGCAAAAATGAAAAATAAGAAAGACTACAAATAACCTATCAATTCTTTGCCATTTTAAAAGACATGCTTAGTGAATAGAAGAGACCAACATGTAAATTATGATATTTGGCAAATAAAAGAGAAAATATCACAATGATGAGAACCATGACAAGAATGGTAAAACAACAAATACTGACTCACTTGGTTGTGATCAACCTTTCTGATTTAAGAATTTATGGATGCTTCTCTTACTTGTCTACATGAAAAAGAAATAAAAATTCAAACATACAATTTTGAGATCAAAGTCATGTTCATTTACTCAATCCACTTTTTTGACATTGCACCCATTGAATTGATTAAGGATGACTATATATTTGTTCACAAACTCAACAATAACCATACAAATTTGCCCCCATTTTGAGAGAATACACTTTAGGATTGTTGAAATTTTTTTGGGGGATACACTAGGAATGGAGTATGGCTTGAATGGTATAATAAAGTTTTCCTTAAAGTGTATTCTCTCCCACCCACATTTGTTATGGGATTTAATTGGCAAACCACTTTCAGAATGCTATAAGCCTTTCATGGGTTATGTAAAGCAACTAACTAAAAACTTACCCCAAAAATCTAATTAGGCATGCTCCATTTTAGTAAAATAACTCTAAAGGACAACTCAAGAGTATTTGGAAAAAAATATCATCTTTTTATGCACTTGAAAAATGAGAAAAAATAACTCCTTTTATGGAATGAGATTTAGTTATTTTTTTAAGCAAAGTGACTCTTCACTAGGTAATTGTAACACCCCGGGTTTTTATAATATATTTTTTTATAATAATAGTAGGGATCCCAAAATAAAACATTATATTAATTATTTTATTAAAACGTTTACTGAAAATCTCTGGGTGTTATTTTCTTTTTCCATAACATCATGACTTTGATTTAAAATATAAATATAAATGTGCAGTAATACATTTAAGACAATACATATATCAATTCCAACATCAAAATCATCAGTGCCTTTATTTTCAAAATGATAAATATATAATAATATAATAATGTGGCCTAGGGTCTATCCATCATAACATTCGACCATACTTATAGCAATGTCTATCATATGTATAACTGTCATAATTAAATCTATATAATGAAAGTATATAGTCCATAAGATAATTTCAAATTGTAGTCCTTCTAATAACTCACGTCGAGCTGTCTATCAATCAAGTAAAGTGGTCTCCACTGCTATCATAGTCTCTCCACGGCCTTGCCCTTCCTGCTATCGTTCTCGAGATCTGAGGCATTGCAAAACAAAGCAATGCCTTAGCAAGCTACTGCTTATGTAGGTACATAGATATTTAATGTAATAATAATGAAAAAAAAAATCAAATAACAATGCTCATATAATGATTAGATCATCTATCCATGAAATATAATTATTATAAGCAATGCTAATAAAATCTTAAAACATCATATATGATAAAACATACATATCATAGGTTTAAAACATGATATGATCTAATATAAATGAGCATGTAATAACAATAGGACACCCCTAAGTATGTGGGTCCCACGAGTGTCCCATACACTAGTTTAACAGATCATGAGTACTTATATTAAACCTTTGAGTGTCATCACACCCAGGCATACAATAACATCTCCATGCTCATCATGCAAGCACACAGAATAAGAGTATGGATCGTCATGCCGCAATGGTAACCCCTCTAGGGTCTCAACCGCTGCCACTCTCCATCGATACTATAATGGGAGACTTAACATCTGTTCCCATGCAAAGGCCCGGACCGGTAGTGTGGACTATCCATGTTACCAAACCCTTACCTAAATCCATCTATGACAGGTGTCTATCATATCACAATCACATTACAATTTTGGACGGTGGGTGGCTGGTCTTACTCCCTCCTACCATGACATCCATTGGGTGAGAGTACCCATCATAAATTACAAAATACGAAAATTGCGCATCTCGTAAAACCAAGAGCACTCATGGCTCACAATCCCTAAGGCATGCCCCTCATCTCGGGGTTTGCCTCTCAAAGGATTAGCCACCAAGCCTCCACCATCATCCTTATGAAAACCCATCAGTTTCAGTGGTGCAATAAAAGAAAGATAATTTCTAATTATGCACAAAATACATGGTATCAATCTCATGAAATAATCGATTATAAACCCATTCAATACATCATTGAAATCTAATATTGATCATGACATAAAACTTTGAGTTTCACAAATCACAGTCTAAATAAATAAGTGCAAATAAATCACAATTAATCATGATGTTATGACGATGCAAGGTTTTCAAATCAAAATATAATATTAAATGTCGTCACCTACCTCAATGTGAGATTACCCAATTCAATGATGTAATCCTCTTAGCTTGCAAGCTTAGATGTACATGTCAGTATCACAATACTATTTTGTTTTGTTTATTTCATCATAATGGAATTTATGGTAATCCAACCATTGGATCATTCTCTAAGATCTCTATTTATGATTTGGTCCTTAATCCCAATGTTACTTGTTATAATTTAACCTTATCTACTATTCATCTATTCATTTTTGTGTGTATCTAACGTTTATACCTTAATCTAACGGTCAGATCATCCTCAGATCAATAATTTTCCAAGATCTGGTTTAGATCAATGGTCTAAATTAATTTATAGAGTAATCACATCTAATATGATCCTTAGAACCCTTATTTATTATCATACATTATCTAGTTGTTCAAGTCTTGGGGCCTGATCACCCTTTGATTGGCCGACTCTAAGTTATTGAATAATATTTTATAATTTGAGTGGTCAAATGTAAGTTTTCAAGTCAAATCTTGGTATATGTCATCAAGATGATCGTAACGACTATTTTCAATTATGATTTGGACCTCTGTAGCTCATAGAATAAAGTTTTTTGTGGAAAGACTTCATAAATTAATATATTAATTTATAGGGGTCGGGCGGTGTTTGCACCAGTTTACACCAGTGGCATGGTTTACACCAATTTATACTAGCATAAACTAGCATCCCTAGGACCCCCTGCTCCTAGGACGCGCTGCAGGACGCACCCCGTGGGTCTTGGTCACCTGGACGCTCCTCCGCGTGCGTCTCGGTAGCCAAGAGGCTCCTTCGCGTGCATACCAATCGCCAAGACACCGAGCGTCTTAGCTTTTTGTGACAGCCTGCACGGCTGCTCGTTGGGCGTCCTGGTGTAAACGACAGGTGCTGACGGGGGTGTTGTCGCCGGTGACTCCTCAGGTGCTCAAAAATTGCAAATTTTGCGCCCTTTTGCTTGGAATTTCATGTACATTCATTTTTTTTTACACTCTTTTGAATGGATTTTGTAAAAAACTAGGGTTTTTTCTCAATTTTTTTCTCATGTTCCTATTTCTCAATAGATCCGATGGATCTGTTTTCATAGTCGATTAGCCGGACGGTGAGAATAGATCTGGCTTGGATCTGGGTAAAGGATGCTCATGAAAGAAGGGAATGAAAAGGGGGAGGATGATGTTACCTAGGTCTGTCGGTGGGCGTCGTGCATCCATGCCAACATCTTTGTCGGGTGGAGATCGCAAGGAGCAGGGGAAAACAAAGAGGAAGGCTGAGCGAGAGATCATGATGGGAGGAGGAGCAGAGGTCTTTTAACGCTAGTCGACTCCCTTTCCAGTGGCGTCGGTGTTGGAGGAGGAGGGGGTAGAAGGGGGGTGTCGTTATCAAAACGACTCCCTCTAATTTGGGTCTTCCTCGCCTATTTATAATTTTGACCTTAGACTTCAAACGTATGTATCTTCCTCATATGAACTCCGTTTTGGGTGTTCTTTATGTCGTTGGAATTCTATCGACATGTATTTTCTAATTTTATTAGTCTTAAGTAAAAAATCTCTTCAAAAATTTTTAATTAAATTAATTTATTCTATCACTAATTTAGGCTTAAATTTTGAGGATATTACAGTAACTCTCAAGTTGGTAGCTATTTTCTACTACTTATATTTTCTTATTATTTGAAATGTGGGTGACAACCTTTGGTTTTCAAACTTAAGATCTGGTAAAAGTAAATTTTAAAATTCAATATATTTTATTAACACATAAAATCCAACATGGACATAATTGGATGTCCACATGGTCCAGAACTGAATGTCCAATGTCCATAGATATCTATTTGGACAATGCTATATCCTCATCCACAAACACCCTATAATAGCCACTAGTTTGCCAAAAGCACGGTAGACTAGTGACTTGGTGAAAAGAGGTATCTCCTCCCTTAAGGGATGGATAGATCTATGAGAGTGTGTGAGAGTGGTTTCCTTTGTAATTTTTCACTTACACTAAAAGAAAAGGAGATGTTAAGAAATAATATGTATATAATAAAAATGTTGCTATATTTGGAAAGGAGAAAGGAAATTCTATTATTGGTGTAAAGAGAGAAACTTGAGTTTCAGCATGTAGTGCTAGGTTACTTCCTTCTTCAAAAGACCTAGATTGATTGCAATTATTTCTATGTGAAAAATCCCTTAGTCCATGTTGCTTCTAAAGGAAGATAGAGAGAATCATATTTCAGGGGATCTTTGCTTGTTGGATTGTAAATTTTACGTAAACTCTTTTTCTTTTTCTTGTTTCATGAGTGAGAGGTAAAGTAACTAGTGCTTGAGAGGAGAAGTAATAAATTCTTTCTAATTGCTTAGTTTTCTATTTTGACCTTAAATATGACAATCATGGTAATACATTTTTCTTTATTTAATTATATTTTATATTAAGAAAACTTTAAATTGTAAAATATAAGGTCTTAAAATATAGAGAACAACAAATAATAAACCATGGAGCCTGTTTATAGTCCATGCATGCAAAATATAGGTGATGGATTCTATTCATTTTTTTTGTAAGTTTTGATGCTTGTAGAAATCTTGTAAATTGCTAATATATATATATATATATATATAATTTTAGTCTAATATATTAAGTCTTAATTACTAATAACATATACCTTAATTCTTCTATTAAAATAATTTAAAGTTAAGACATTTTGAAAACCTTTTAAAGGACCCATATCCAATTCCGTCTATGTTTCTCATTTCCTATTTCTTGCTGCTAATAACTAGAAGCTATTTTTTCACACCTATCACATACTTGGCTAGGCTATCTCTCTTTCCAGGCCTCCTCTTTTTCATATCTTTGTTAGTGATGTTGATAGAATGTAGCCTTGAAATGATATGCTAAATTATTGGGTACAAAAATGCACTTCTTTTTATAACATTCATAATCAAAGATTTCTTGTTCAAACCCATGTATCTAGTTAGCTGATAGATCAAGAAGTATGTATTTATGCAAATTCATTTCTAAGAGCTACCTTAGATAATTTTTGGTTAATGATATTAGCCTTCTAATGTTGGTCATTTCTCCATTAATTACATGTATTCCCTGTGATAAATGATACTGAGCAATATATCATCATTGTAAAAGCCTAAACATTACCATAGGCCAACATTTTGAAATCTTGATTTGACCCAACTTTGCCTTGCCTAACCAAATAGTATTCTTGAAGTCATATTACATTCATTATTCTATGGCTATCATGCTTTGCAGGATATCTTCCTTTGGCCTAGAACAAAAACCTAACTCTATAATTAACTTCAATTAGGTTATATGAAAAACAACTTAAGAATAATTACTTATATAAACGAATATAAAAAATAGAATGGATTATTATCAACAAAGGAATTTTAGCAACTAATTGTGTAAACAAATTTACTAAGCAATTAATAATACAAAATAACCTACCTAAGATACATCACTTTGCATATGAAGGGCCATAGCCATTCACATAACAAAACTATAACGGATAGCCCCAGATTCACATAGCACACAAAATGTAAGTGAGATGGACTACTAATACTACTAATAAGAAATGAAAGTGACAAAGAGAAATGAATGGAAAACAACATGTGAATCTAAATTTTCAATGGAATAGAAATGCTAGCACATACAGTGCCACATCAATATAAAAATAAAATGAAAACTCCCATATTTAAAATATAAATGCAGTTAGCTTAGAGGTAATGACCAATGTTAAAAAAAAGGATAACTATTTCATATTTCTTTTAATATACGTGCTTCAAGCAGACTTCTTTCGATCAGCATCTTGCTACAAAATTACATAATATAGAACTCCAAAAAGAAGAAAAACTATTGAAAGGTATTATTTATTGCAACTCATGGAAAAATCAAAAGTGTATAGAAATTTGTAACAGAAGATGTAAAGAAATCAAAATAAAAAATGCTATAGTAAACTTAAAAACAATCATCAAACATGTGACACATAACATTTAACACGTCCATATCAAACAAAATGTAGAATATCCTCAAATGAGACATTATATCATCCAAATACTTCAATATCCACATAAAAATGAAATATGAGTAAGCACACTGTAACACCCTTTTCATGTCTACTAAAAGTGCAAGAACAAAAAAAGTCTATAAATACACTACTCAAACGCTAAGTTTGAACTTGAACACTAAAGGCATTTCAAACTAGAAAAATAAAATACAAGATATTTTGCTAAAAGTCTTAAAATCACCAAGAACGACATGTCTTAGCAAGAAAATGCAAGGAAGCCCCTCAAGAAAGCTTAAATCTCTTTAAAATAAAAAATAAAAAAAATCCAATACTTGTCTTTATATGCAAAAGGTTAAAAATATATATATGAAAAAAGACACTCTCTAGCCTTCGAAGAAAAAGAAAAAATCAAGAATCACAACTTTAAGAAGTTAAAATAATCTCAATTGAGATCTAGCAAAATACATATCAATAAAATTATAAATCAAATAGAAACCTCCTCAACATCATTCTTTTGCTCTTTTCAAATTAAAAACAAATACAATATATCTCTGCTCAAAATCCTAAAATTTACTAATGATATTATCTCTACAAGAAAAATGACAATAAAATATCCTAAACAATTTATATCCAATTGAAAATTTATCTTTTTTTAGGCTAATTGGAAAGGTAATTGCTTGTGATGAAACCTCTAACTTAAAGAAATTTCAAAGAATCAATAACCATGTGGCCTACCACATGGGATATTTTGCTATCATTTCTTGCTCTATAAATGTAAACTATTTGAGTATTTAATTGTTCAAGTGTTTACTAGAATTATGCATCAGTTTAGACAATGTCCTCCTTAGGCATAGTTTTCTAACACTGCAAATATGCTCTAGATCTACTACCTAGACTATTTGGAAGGAAACTGTGTGCCTTCCCCATTGAACAAAATAATAAGTAATTGTTAGAGAATTGAGATCCCCTTGATAATCCATCTATACACAATTTTTGGTTGGAACTTTAATCTATCTTACTATTACTTGTTTTAACCTCTCGTATGTTGTGGGAATTGGTTTTCAATATATGCTCTGCAATATCTTCATCAGTTACATTTTTCACTTAAAAAAATATCATTGGGTATATAAATATTATAGACCCACCCTAGAAAGGGCATTCTCTTCTAGGTGAAAGGATCATTGCTTGGGGTTCTAGAAACAAACCGAGCTAGCTTTTCCTCATTCGGAAAATCCACCATAGGATAGTTGTGTTATGTTTGTATTTGTATATAATCAATTATGACCAACTATACAACATAAATCTCCTAGTTTGAGAGAAATTTATAAAGATGTTACTATATCTTCTCTCTCTCTCCCTCTCCCTCTCCCTCTCCCTCTCTCTTGTATTGTGAGTCCCAGTAGGAGTAGAGACACTCATGAGCGCTCATGGCAAGACTCTGGCCTCTAAAGTCTTTTTTGGAAGCTCTATCCAATTCATCATGTTCAGGTTTAGCTCCCTAGAAATCAGTGCATTTGGATGATCTAAACCACTAGTTTTAAGTCTTTTAAAAAACTAATGTTATGCTTTTCAACTCAATTTGGCCTATATAATACTATTTCCAACATGATGAAATAACTTCGATCTAACAAAAAATTAATAGTATATATGAGACAATACTACGAGACGCTACTCTTACCGGTACTTTCTTTCATTGTTCAAAATTAATCATCCTTAACTTTCTTCCATACTAGCTTCACTTGCGCAAATTAAGAAATACAATATTCCACTATGACTCGTGCCCTTCCGCGAGCAACAATAGCAACACAAGGGACGAGATAAACCGGAAAAGACTCCATCAACTATAACTGGCAGAAGCACCTCGTTCCTAGAAAAGAGCCATTTTCTACCCTTCTGGCTTCTCTTTCTTCCCCAGCCGTCCGATCCACCCTCAGATGGAGTCCATGCGTCACTCTCTCGTCCTTGAATGATTCTTCTTCTTCTCTTTCCTATTGGTGTGTTTTTTGCTGGAAGTGAGGAGGCCAAAGAAATGGAGTTGCAAATCAAAGTCGCCCAGGCCGTACACGTTCTCAACCACGACTCACAGTCTTCCAACCGAGTCGCGGCGAACCAGTGGCTCGTTCAGTTCCAGCAAACCGACGCCGCTTGGGAAGTCTCCACTTCTCTTCTCACTTCCGATCGGGCGTTTCTTGTTGATTTGGAGGTCGAGTTTTTCGCTGCTCAGATCCTCAAGCGCAAGGTAGGTTTCCTCCCTTTCTTTTCTGACATTTTCCATTGGCTAATTTCGTAATTCTCTTTGCATTTGCCTATGCTATGGAGAATCAGTTTAATCGGATATCGATTGTTTTATTTGTAGCGGAGCTACGTAATGCTACTAATTTCGTGCTATTGGAGCGTTTTCTATTCTTGATGATGAGTGGAATGTAGGGAAATGAAATTCGGCTTGTTGACATTGTATTTGGAAATGAATTTTCTTGCTACTTCTGTCGAATTTCAACAAGCAGTCTTTTTTCTTGGTGATATTTTTGGCATTTGTATTTGTATGGAGCTGAGCAATGTAATGCTACTAATTTTGTGATAGTCGGGAGTATTGTGCTTCAGTATTGAGTTATTGTCAAGAAATGAAATTAGTTGCCTGCGCATTTTAGTTGTTTGGTAAAGCTTTTTGCTGCTAATGCTATCAAACTTCCAGCATATAGTTTCTTTCCTTTTCTTCTGTTTTTTCTATGCGTGCAGTAGAGTAATATGTCGGTTGTTGTTTCATATTAAGCAAGAGTGTAGTCGCCTATTTCAAAGTAATGATTGTGACAACGGGAAAGAAATCCAGTATACCCATAACCTGTAGTCGTTTGATAATGAAGTGTACTGCTACTTGTGAAACCTCAACAGTAGTTAGGGTGCGGCGCTGTAATGCATTTCTGCTGTGCAGGTTCAAAGAGCTGGTCGAGGAAGCTCAATGGAAGGTGGTGTTATCCTAATATTACTCGCAAGTGCACAATTCAAAGTAGTACGATGTTATGCAAGTGAGGTTGATCCCACGAGGAATCTCACAGATTTGTATGCAAAAGGACTTTATTTAGATTATTCATCCTAGCCAAAAGAGTTTTGATTGTAATTTAATCTAGGAATTAAAATAACATAGAATTGGAAACATGCATAAGCTAAAACTTAAACTAAAAGAAAGGAACTAACATGCATTCAAGAAAACTAACTTATGCAAAACTAGAATTACTTAGAAACCTAAAACTAGTATAAACTTCCTAAAATTATAATTCCTTAATCTAAACTAATGATGCAACAAACTTGATCAATGAAACTAAAAACTGAACATCTAATTAACCATGCTCAATGATTAACATCTAATCTAAGATTCAAATACAATTTAAACAGCCAGAGAAGAGTGCGCATGAAGCTTGGAAAATCTTGCATGGAACAAAATTGTATTTATTGAATGTAAAAAATTACAAGAAGGTTGCGCATGATTCAATAACTTGTGAACAGTAAATATTGACTTCAATATCAGATCTAAGACTATCCAACAATGTCCATGCTGTGAATCATGGGAGAGAATCAAGTTAAAGGATGAAGGCAAGATGGGAACCAAAACAAAAAGTGCTAAAGGAAGAACAAGCAACATTTGAGAGGCTAGCAGATAAAGGAAGGTAAAGATGATTCAAAGGCTATTATCTCTTGGTTGTCACTACAAGAGATTGATAACCCTTTGATCAAGGAAATTAGAAGCAAATCAACAAGGAAAGAAGCCGTGAAAAGTGCGAATAAAACAAAGGGAATAAAGCTTAGCAAAATAAAAGAAAACATGCTTGGAAACTTAGTCAAAGATGATATGAATGATTGCTATGGATGATGCGTGAAAGCCCAAGATAGGTGCATGGAAAGGCTGGTGGGAACATGGCATGGAGGACCTTAGAGGGAGGCGTGATGTGGTGCTTAAATAGGCTTTGAGAAGTAAAAGGAGAAAGGCATGGAGAACCAGCCCTTGGTTGGGGCATGAAATCCCTTATGTGACATGCGTGGGATGACTCTCTATGTTTTATATGGTTTGCACCTTTCTACAAGAGATGGATCTTGGGATGAGATGAGATTAGGAGGGAATTAGAAGTAGGACTCTAAGATGGAAATGAAAAGTGGGAACTATGGATATGATTAGAAGGAAATTGTGGACATGGATGAGAATTAAGAAAGAAATTGCATGGAAGTGGGACACCTAAAAATGGGATTGCGTGGAAGATCAAGGAAGGTGGGACATGAAGAGTTTTAGAAAGAGAGATCACATCAAGTGTTTGTGCGCGGTCTTCCTTTCTAAATACAACATGATGGAGAGAGGGAGAGATTGGAGAGAGAAAGAGCGAAAGAAGAAAAATAAGAAAGTTTAAAAGAGAGGTTTCTTCTCTTATTGGTCCACATGTACATGTCTATCTACTCATTGTGATAGAGTCTCATTTCTCTTGCTATTTATCTCTTTAGAACACGTTTTTTTCAAGTGGGAAATTGCTTAGAAACTTCCCAAAATGTGTGGTCCCATTGTTAGATGGCTTTCTTTGATGGCTTTTGACTTGGTGGCTTCAATTGCTTGCATCTTGGCTTCATGGCTCAAGTGGCTTTCATGTGGCTTGTATGGCTTGAAATCTCATGCAAGGGTGGTGGAATTCTAGTACCTTTTACATGGGCTCACCTTTAGTCACCTTGAATTCTCATATGCTTGCTCTGGAATGATCTTGACCCTTACTTGAACTTTGATTTGATGGAAAATGGGTCCTGGTCTTTCTGGGTGATCTGGATCATTAATTATCATTTGAAGTGATCTCAATCATTGGATCATCCTTTTAACACCTACAAAAGATTAAAAACTTTAATTAATACCTAGCAATTTATGATAAATCATAGACTCTGGATAAAATCCTGAACCTGGAAAATATTAAAATTTTGGATTATTAGTTCAGAAATTCATATGTCATGAATTTTGAAAAAATCTTAGAATAATGCTCTATAATTTATAACACACAAGCTGCTAATTGGGTACATTTTATTCAAAATTGACTACTTATTAGAAGATCCCAAGCATGAGTGATGACTTTGCGTTTGAAACGTTTAGGAACTCTAAGATCATTGGTGAAACTCGTATACGAGTCATTCTTTGACTAGAAATAGGTTGAAGGTTTTAGGTAATTCTGCTGACTTGTCATATGGCCTTGAAGAACACATACAAGTAAAATGATTGTGCTTCACTTAGATGTTTCAATGGGGGTGATGAAGTATGCTGATGCAATTGCATATGAGTTGGATTTCAATGGCCACCAATATACATAGTTCTTCATTTATTTCTACATGATTAATATCCTTCTACTGGGCTATATATGTTTGTATGTATCTATATGTATGTATATATGATAAATTTGATGCCTTACACTACCACATCCATCACCCTTTAGTGTTTTATTATTATTGAAACTTTTTCTCTTTAGCTATAAAACCACTAAAAAATGTGCTCATAAGATATTAGTTGGAGAGAGAAGACAAATGCCTGGTGGCTAACAGAAAGTGAAAGTAACTCTGGTTTCTTTCATCTGGTGGTCAATGCTAGGATGAGGTGTTATTCCATGAGCTCTTGAAATGAAATCATTGCTTAAGATTTGGAGCTTTTAGATAGCCATGGTTGAAGTTCAAACATCATCAACTCTTTGTTGATTTTGACACAAGAATTTGGTTCAACATGGGATAATTTATGTGTAATTGCGACTGTTGATCTTGTAAACCATCCTGAGATGGACCACATTGTCCTAGCACTGTGCTGATTGACATCCTATTCGTAAGATAAAGTATCAATATTACCATGATGGCATCCTGTCCGTGGAAAAAAAAAAAATTCAAGTATTGTTTAGCGAAGGGGGTAGAATATCAGATCAAGATGATATCTAGGATGAGACTGGAATGATGGTTGCCAGAAAATTAGCAGACCAGCACATCCATAAGGCCCAAAAGTGGCTGTTAGCAAAAAAGAATATGAAGAGATTATGCATGGACTAGAATATCCATTTTCCAATGATTTTCTCCCCCCTTTAGTCTTTCTACCCTTGTTGTGCATGGACTAGTGTGCATGCACTCATATGGGTATACCTATTAAGTTGCTGCCTGCTGTCGTATAAAATAATTAAGAGAGAAGAAGAACAAAAAGAAAGAAAAGTAGGACTAGGAGGCAAAAGCCTGGGATAACAGTCTGCAGTTTTAGTTATGCTCTACCATCCTCTTGGCCTGTGCCCATTAAATCTTTCCACTTTCAGTTTGAGTAGAATTGCCTCAAACTAAACCATCTTATGTAGCTCTTCAATGTGCCCCAGCCTAAAATGTTAAATTGTAGAAGTAAGCTTTCCTTGATTATAATTATCTGGAAGAGGAATGATAAATTACATATCTGTCCATATAGAAGTGCCCTTCTGGCTCCACTGCTGGATGATACTACCTGTTCATCCCATTGCTTTTTTGGCTTTGGATGTCTAGTAGTTCAAAATTGTGCAGATTGAGCGATTGTAGCATCTGAAATTGAAAGCTTTTGATCATGGAAAGTGGATGGGCCAAGAACTTTGAATAAACAATGGTCTAAATTCAACTCCCAAAAATGCTGTTTTAGGATTCTAAATCATCCAATCGTCATTTTTGGGGATTCGAATCATCCTAAGATGTGGGGCTCCTTCATGCAAAAGGAAGGATGCTTCTACTAATATGCCCTACAAGGTGTGCGAATTTAGCATTCTTCTATCTGAAAATTTATTAGAAGTATGGAACTTGAAAATCAACCCCCCTGAGTTGCACATCTCAACTATGTCATGAAAATTTCAAAAGCTTTGTGGCTGTTATCCTCGACCTAGACTCTCAAGATAAATGGAATCAGGGTCCACTGTAGACATGGTGTCAAGTGGGTTGAAGCTTTAGCTAAAATGGGCACGATCTATGTCTTCCATCTTTAATTTTTAAAGATGAAGAGGAGGAGGAAGTTCTGCTTCTGACCATGCCAAATTAGCAGCACAAAGTTCACGATATCATGTGCCTAACTGTTGTACCTATTAATTGCTTGAATGACATGAGATGGTTGCTACTTGATCCACCCTTGTTCTTGGTTTAAAATGAGGGTGAAAACCACTCTTTGCCATCTCTTCAATATGATTTAGAAAATATATGAGCAGCCAATCTCCCAACTTCCCTTAGATTTCTCTTGTTTCTCAAAGATACGCATCATCACATTTTTTACACTCACCATTTAGAAAAAGAAAAAAAGAAGTTTTCTTTAATTATTAAAACAAAAGACAAACTGTTAGACAGTTACCATTTACTAATATCTTTGCTGGATGGTGGAAACATCAGAAACCTCCAGCCATAGAACAAAAAGGAAAAAAGAAAAATGAAAGATGGAGAGATAAGGCACCCAGATATTGTTTCATATGTTTGTGTTTATGTATTCTCAGGAAACCTTAATTGATGTCACCCCTTCATATAATCATATGCAGTCTAACTTGCCACCATCTCAGTAGCAGCACACCCCAAAAAATTTGTGATTTTTGTTTATTCATAATCAACTTATAAGAAATAATTTAATAAAATGAGCAATGTTGCAACTATATGTTACAGAGTGGTTGCTAAACATTTATTTATATGTAACTAATAATTCCTATGCAAACTCTCCAACAAAAAAGGAAAAAGAAAAAGAAAAAAGGAAGTCTCCTAGGGTTTCTATTAGCATCATGTGGCTCATCACATTTATTCTTGTCTCTTCTTCTTCATTCCTTTTTTTTTGTCCTTTTTTTGCTTTATGATTCTTTTCCAGTTGAGAAGTAGAGACATCTTTTGTTAAGAACCCAGTGATCAAATTGGCCAGATGTGTTGACTCAATTCCCTTCATTTCTTTTTGAGAACTAATTGTGTCGCTACCCCAATCCCAGGGGCCATGATTAGGCTTAATCAGGCCTAGTGATTGGCCGAGTTAGGCCTACGTGGCCTTCATTGTTTTTTTTCTATTGCAGCGGAAGTACTGAGAGAGCTAAGTGCTCTCATCCTACACACTTAGGCGCTTAATTGATAAAATCTTCTACTCTTATTAACTACCAAGTTCTGCCGAAATTTCGGCAAAGTCTCCCCTATTTTTCAGACTTATGCATTTAACGCATGCAATGTGGATTACCTGATAGACAACACAACAATTATAAATCCTTTAAGGGAGACTCCGTCTCCTTACCATCTATCATAATGCATTACTAACACCTACTTACCAACCAGGAGTTTAAGTGGGTCTCATACATGCCCTATCAAAAAATAAAACCCATAGGATGCATAAGGATCATGGTAAAAAACAAGATATAACTCGTTTTCAACATTAGCACATATATACATGTATATATATATATATATATATATATATACAACTCAAAATTTAACATCTTCAATAAAGCCTTCTTCAATTCACTCAACTACCTCTCTTCTCTACCTGACTGGTACCTGCAAAATAATAAGGTGAGCTGCGAAGCCTAGTAAGAGAAAAGAACCAAACCCATACATATCCAATCATTCTCGTTGCTACTCTAAAAAAGCATTCAAATACAACACAAGCATTTATTTCCATTTTAACTGGTCATCTATGAGGTAGTTAGCAAGTACTAACAAGTAATCAACTAGGCAGCCCTTTCCCTCAGAGTTTACCATTTTGGGTAACTCAATATGCCAGCTCATCCCTCAGGGTTTACCATCTTGGGCAACTCCACCGTGATCCCAGAAGACCAGGCAGCCCTTTCCCTCAGGAATTACCATCTTGGGAGGCTCAATACCTGACAGCTCATCCCTCAGGGTTTACTATCTTGGGCGGCTCCACCATGATTCCAAAGAACCAGGCAGCCCTTTCCCTCAGGAATTACCGTCTTGGGAGGCTCAATACTAGATAGTCCAATCCTCAGGATTTACCATCTTGGGTGGCTTTACCTTAGTTGCAAGCAACCAGGTAGCCCTTTCCTCAGGGTTTACCATCTTGGAAGGCGTCATCATAGCTTACTGGGTGGCCCTCAGGGCTTACTATCTTGGGCTTGACCATTTTATAACAATTTGCATCATCACAGTAGTTAAGCATAGTAAATCATACTATAACATGACCCTTTTAATAAGAAATTACAATTTCTATCATCTATTGAACCAAGGTGACAATATATTCATTTTACACATGCATAAAGTTAATTTCAAGAGAATAGATCAACAAGAATTTAAGGAATGAAAGGGTTCAGGGTCCTTACCTGTGTTTGTAGTATGATTCACATTTCAATAAGCAATGTCGTTCAAACTGCATTCAAAACCTGACAGAAGAGGCAAACATGTTTTGACAGTAACACATGGTTCCCAAAGTCCATGGGATCAAGCTCAAACAATTTCATAGTTGCAATGTTTACCAGCTGGGGCTTCCTATGTACCCTACAAGCCCACAGAAGTGCTCCCCAGATAGACACCGTAGGCTGTATGGGCATTCCCTTGATACACTCACACACCTTTTCCACCATTCTAGCTTCCCCAACAAGTCCACAATACATGCATAATGCTCACACCCTGGCTCAATTCCATACTTCCTTTTCATCTCTTCAAAAATCCTCAATGACCATGGTTTTCATACCCACCTATGATGCTATTCCAAGTTACCAAGTTTCTCTCTAGCATTTTATTAAAAGCTTTCTCAGAATTCATAATACTCCTGCATTTGCCATACATATAAACAAGGGGGCTTCCCACGTAGATGTTGTCCTCAACATAGGATTTAACAGCTAGAGCATGAACTGCCTTACAAGTTCAAGCATAACAAGCCCTACGCAAGCGTTAAACACGCTGGAAACCATGAAATCAATTAGTTCACTGCCTCCCTTTCTCGCCTGCTAAAAAGTCATAAGGGTGTTCTCTTCCTCATTGTTTTGTACACACACTGCAATCATCAAACACCAAGAGACATTGTTACATCGGAAATTCCATCAAAGACCATCCCAGCATCAGCAATTTGGTGACATTTTCTTAGAAGTTAATGTGCCCATTGGCAATGGAGACATATGTTTCCATCCCCAATCAACTAACGAATCTGTATAATTGGGCCCCAAGCCAAAGATCAGAATGGTCAAAGCAGGTATTCAGTAACATGCAGAATGTTATTGAATTTGGTTCACGACTAGTGCGTTGCAGTTTCAAAAAGGTAGCTACTGCATCAACCCTTTTACGTTCAAGGACAACATTAGTAATAAATGCATTCTAAGTAGCAATATTCCATTTGGGAATTTCGTCAAACAACTTCAATGCATCTTCTCGCGTGCTAGTTTTAAAATACGTATCAAAGTCATTCCAGGCTATGAAGACATGAAAAGCATGACTCACCTTGACAGCAAGAGCGTGGAGCTGTCTCCAGGTCATGGGTATGCGAAATGTAGAAGAAGCTTCTCGCATTTGTACTTGTTGCTACCATCTAATATCTCTGACTGGAAAAACTGCTGCATAGTTTCCTTCATCGAGGTGCTCTGGAACAAATCCAGACTAATATCCATAATCTCATCGATCTTATTCGATTCTGTGCCGCAGGATAGGCACTTCACTTGGCTCTGTAGCGCCCCACCAAAGATCTCCTTCACAACTGTACCGCGATAATTCTCCACACCGTTACGACTTCCATTCGGGTTCTTCGCTTTCTCACTCCTCTCGAGCAATTTGAGACAGGTATTATGACAGGCATCAATCACGTATAGAAGGAATTCATGCGCGTCCTCCTGTCGCCCATAGCGAAAGTGCTTGGCAAAAATCCTCAAAGAACTTTGGACCTTTAAAGGCAAATCGAGCGAAATATCAAGGCTGAGAGATTGTACGATCCGCTTTTCGAGTATGTAGAACGGGCAGTCACGTTTTTGTTCAGCGTTATAGGATTCGTAGAGAGAGGAATGTTGGTTCTTGAGGCAGAAATTGGCGAGAGGCGGAGTATAGGTTAAGCACTGCAAGACGCTATTGAGATAGCAGGTATTGCCCAGATTCTTCAACCCTAGAGGAGGACCTGATTTTCGGGGGTGGAGATTTGGCTGCCAAAGCATTTGCAAGGCCATCAATGATCGGCATTGGGAGTTCGATTCTTCCACAATCACAGATTTCTTGCCCGGATTCTCTTCTCTTCTTCTCTGCGTTCCTTGTCATCATAGAGACGGTTGGCGAGAGGGAAGTTTTACTCCAGAACAGGGGCCAATGAGGGAGAAAGAGGGCAAGAGATTTCTCTGACGACGTTCATGGCTACTGGGTTTGGAACATGGGGAGAAGATAATCAGCCAGGCAAGAAATCTCCTGCTGATTCATGAGGGTAGGGGAGAAGGAGAAACGAAGGGAGTGGGGAGGAAAGCCGTCCGGTGATCACTTTCTCTCTCCCATTTCCCTTGTTACAGATGCGTGGGGGTGGAAGGGGCTGAGTCCGCATGGCGAGTCTGACTCCCACGTGTCGACTCACTTCCCTGTGACATTGTGTAGAAGAGTTAGTCAAGGGGTGCCATTATCAATTTGGACCCCTCTTTTATTTGTAAATTTCTTTTGGATTTTTGAGTCCCAGTCTCTATTTTACGCGTTCTTAGTGTTGCTGGAAAGCTCTTATCGAGCACAATCCAATAATCAAACTTTCATCACTAGATTTTTAATATTTTTAATTTACTATATAATTACTGGAATTTCTATAAAATTTCGACTTTCAAAACAGTTTGCTCACATTTTGCTATGAATCCAAATGAAATTTCAACTCATCTAATCCTTACAAGATATACAATTTAACAAGTTCTAAGGATTCAAAATTTACCCAAAACTGTCTTCAATTTGCAACTGGACTCATGCGGGCCCACGTGCTCAATCTTGCCTTGGTTATCTTGTTTCATAGAATCTGACAAGATTAATGAGTTAATTCTTGTTTTAACCTGATTGTAGGACACGGGTGTGACAACACTTCCCTCCTTAAAGAATTTCGTCCTCGAAATTTAAAGAAAAATCTTAGTCCAATAGTTTTGGGTACTTTGCTGGATCTCCAATCCCAGCTCCCATGTAGCTTCTTCTACTCCATGATGTTGCCACTCTACCTTTACAAGTGGTATTACTTTTCAGCTTAAAATTTGTTCCCTTCAATCAACCACTTGCATTGACTTCTCCTCATATGAGACATCCTCTTAGAAGACCAGATTTGTTCATTTGTCTGGGAATGAAATGCAGAGTTAAAGTCAACCTTGTAACCATTGCTTCCTCTAAATCCTTCAAGAATTGGAAAGTAAACATTGAATCTCCATCTGACACGATGGATACAGGTACCCCATGTAATCTTACAATCTCATGTTTGTATAATTGACTTAATGTCTCGAGTGAATCTATAACCTTCACTGCTAGGAAGTGTGCTGACTTAGTCAATTTGTTGACAATCATTCATATGCTATTCCAAAGTTGCAATACAACCACCACTGCTGCCAGTTCTACGTAATGAGTGGGGTACTTCTTCTCATTTAGTTTCAATTGATGAGAACCACACGCTACTACTCTTCCTTCTTGCATTAGGACACATCATAGTCCTAAGTGTGGGGCATCACAATACACTGCATAACCCATACTTTGTTCAGGAATGATAAGAACATGTGCAGACATCAACCGTCTCTTTAGCTCATGAATTGAATGCTCACATGAATCGTCCCATTCAAATACCACATCTTTTTTTTTTTTTTTCAGAAGCCTTTTCATGGATGTTGTAATGCATGAGAAGCCCTTTGTAAACCTCTTATAATTTGCCAACCCACAAAAATTTCTGATCTTGGCTACATCCCTCCGTCTTTCCCAACTCATCATGGCTTTAGTCTTTGACGGTTTGACTAAAATCCCATCACTAGAAATTATATGTCCAAGGAAATCTACCTTGATTGCCCAAAACTTGTACTTGTTAAGTTTTGCATACAGCTGATGTTCCCTCATCAACTACAATGCAATAGACAAGTGTTGTTCATACTCCTTCTTAGACCTTGAGTATATCAACACGTCATTCACGAATATGACAAACTCAAAGTGACCATATCAATTACTGAATACTGTCTTAGGGACATTTTCGTCCCTCACTCATAGCTGATGGTATCTAGATCACAAGTGAATCCTGGAAAACCACATAGATCCCCTCAGCTGATCAAACAGGTCATTAATTCTCGGCAATGGGTATTTGTTCTTGATCGTCACCCTATTCAATTGCCAGAAATCAATGCATAGACGCAGTGTGCCATCTTTCTTCCTTGCAAACAACACGAGCTCCCCATGGCGGCGTGCTAGGGCAAATGAAACCTTTGCCTTGCAACTCCTCCAACTGCACCTTTAGCTCCTATAATTCAGCATGCACTATTCGATGTGGAGCAATTGAAATTGGAGAAACGCTAGGTGAAAGCTCACTGGCGAAGTCGACCTTCCTCCTTAGAGGTAAGCCCAGTAATTCATTGGAGAAACCGTTTGCAGATTTCCTTGTTACTAGAATGGACTCAATACTTGCATTAGCATCATTGCGACCTACCATGGTCGCCATCTACCTACTATAGTCTTCTTGACATTTGTGGCCAACATAGATTAGTGGGCAACTATAATTTGTTGTGGCGGAGAGATAAAAATGAACTCCATTAGGCTAGACAAAAGCAACCCTTTTTCGATCACAATCAACAATAGCACGATACTTGAGCAAGAAATATATCCCCCAGACTACATCATAAGGAGTAATATCTATCTAGCAATGCACCAAATCACTAAGTAGGCAAAATCTAAGCCAAGTTAAATCAAAATAAAATTTTGATCATATATATCACAATTAGTATAACAGAATCTCACCCATGTACAGCATCAAAGGGCATACAAAATCATAAGGTATCCATATAAGGATAATCCACGTTATTAGTATGCATAATTCTATGATAAAACAATAAATCAATTGAATCGTTTTCGATTCAATACTAAGCAAATCCATGCCATATCACATCAGAGCATGTTAGCTCACAATAGGTAATTCCATGCCAAATCCATATTCGAGCATACCAGCTCATCACAGTCAAACCCACGATCCTACATAAGCATCTAGAAGTTTGCCACCTAGAAGCTACCACTTAGAAGCCTACCACCTAAAAGCCTGCCAATGCCACATGCGCTTGCCCTCATTGGTTACTCTCGTAGGCCACCCTCATCGGTTACCCAAAAGTATAAATCGCGAATCAAACTTTCACCACATGCAAGAAAACAAAAACACGATGAAATACAAATCATGCGTCACCCTATGATCTGCAATGTTATTTTCACATCCTGGACAAACTCTGTTTGAGTTAAAACTCATCCCTATTAGCAAGTCAACTTGCAATGTTGAATCTAGTAGTTCGGTGTCCAAGTTTAAGTCATAAACAATTGAAGATGAAACAAAAGAATGTATTGCACTAGAGTCAAACAGCACTCTAACCCAAGTATAAAATAGTAAGAATGCACCTTCTATGATAATATGGTCTAGTTAGTTGCCAAACTGTGTCAGTGCATAAACTCTTCCCTATGTCCTCTGCTTGAAGGTGGGATGTGCACCTTTAATTGGTATACCTGACCTCTATGCTGGTGGACATCCTTGGACACATGGCCTGTTGCTATTTTGCACACTACCCTTTGATGCTCCTAGCCAAGCACAGTCCCTCTTAAAATGGCCTCATTGCCCACAATTAAAACAAGTCTTACCAGTCATCTAAAAGGTAGAGAACGTGCCCAAGCACTCTACGCCGAAGGAAGATATCCTTTCCTCCTCTTGTCCTTGGGACTATGCGAGCGAGACTCCCCAAGTCCAACCCTCATCTGGTCCAATACCCTTTGTAGATGGTGCCATCTATCCAATAACTTCCTATACAAGATCACGTGCACACAACATAGATCCTCTAGGACTAGAACCCTCACCTCTAGTCTCAACCATGCATATGCCTTTTCAGAATATCAAACAGTTACAATTAATCAACCTATCAAACAAGTTGATAGTCATCAAAAATCAATCTTGGTATGCCTAAGACATCAAGTACAAACATTTCTCCTAAAAGGGAAAATTTCTAAGCTAGGAAAACAAGTTTTTTTTTTTTTTTTCCCCAAGTGATCTACCGTCTTGCTCTGATACCAAGCTGTCGCGACCCCAATCCCCGGGGCCGCGATTAGGCTTAATCAGGCCTAGTGATTGGCCGAGTTAGGCCTACGTGGCCTTCATTTTTTTTTTTTTTCTATCGCAGCGGAAGTACTTAGAGAGCTAAGTGCTCTCATCCTACGCACTTAGGCGCTTGATTGATAAAATCTTCTACTCTTATTAACTACCAAGTTCTGCCGAAATTTCGGCAGAGTCTCCCCTATTTTTTGGACTTATGCATTTAACGCATGCAATGCGGTTTACCTGATAGACAACACAACAATTATAAATCCTTTAAAGAAGACTCCGTCTCCATACTATCTATCATAATGCATTACTAACACCTGCTTACCAATCAGGAGTTTAAGTGGGTCTCATACATGCCCTATCAAAAAATAAAACCCATAGGATGCATAAGGATCATGGTAAAAAACAAGATATAACTCGTTTTCAGCATTGACACATATATACATGTGTGTATATACATAGACATACATACAACTCAAAATTTAACATCTTCAATAAAGCCTTCTTCAATTCACTCAACCACCTCTCTTCTCTGCTTGACTGGTACCTGCAAAATAATAAGGTGAGCTGCGAAGCCCAGTAAGGGAAAAGAACAAAGAAATGAAACTTGGAAGTTGAAGTCTATGAGATTCCAACATATAACATCTTGTGGAAAGTGAAGTATAAACTAGTGTTTTCTCACCAAACAAGTTTAACTCTGACATCTCTAGCAATTGATGTGAACTTGAAGCAGAAGCTGCAAAAAGGGGATAGAATCAATATCTTGCTATACTTGTACTGGGTTTCTGATGAGGCATGGAACTTTAGTACCACTACGGAGTTGAATGGGGATCTCATGGAAGCTAAAAGTAGACTTTCATGTATTTGTGTAATATATGCAAGAAAGTCAATATCTTAACACAAATGATATGACAAATGAACCTGCTTTATGCAATTTTCATTGTCTTCCCAAATGAAAAACTTGGGGTCCTCTTATGGTAGCCTCCACAGCCTCACGCAGTTGAGTCAAAGAGCATGCTTGTCTTTACATGGGTTCCCCTGGATCAAACAACAATATGGGAGAGATAAAGGAGCAAAGGATAACAAATTAATGGATGCTTCTGTAAGATGATATGACTGTCAGGCATTATTGATACGGGTTATCTTATACAAGGGGACAACAAAGAGAAATGTAATTGAGATAACTTTAGCTGCCTATTTCATGAAATTCTAGATCACTGAGAAGCAAGTCAGCTAAACTTGGCATCACTCGTATCTTATATTGATAATGAAAGAGACTTTGGAGCCTGGGGCCATTGAATTCTCAAACACATGCAAGGTCATAGGTGAGCAGAAAATGGCTTGTAAGATTTGGTTGCAGGGACATAGTGTTATATCAGCATGTACTTGTACTATTTGATTGCTAGATTTATTCATTCTTTCAGTTGTCCTAACCAAGCATCTTTTTTACTTCAATTTGTTGAATGCTTGTGTACTTATTGACTGAGTCTTTTGTCACTTGGATCTTTCATTTTTGTTGGTTAGCAATAGTCATTTGTGCTTGCTGAGCTTGTTCAACATTTATCTTTATTCTGTGTTTTCATTCCACAGATCCAAAGTGAAGGACAGTACTTGCAATTGGAAGCTAAAGATGCTCTGCTGAATGCTCTGCTTCTTGCTGCAAAAAGGTTCAGCCTGGGTCCTCCACCGGTACTGCATATCTTGGCACTATGCTGTCTATGTTGTAATTCTTCCAATTAAAAGACTTGAATACTCTGTCATTCTGATTTGTGTAACTTCTTAAATTTCCTCCTGAGGTCAACCTTTGTTTTTACTCCTCAATCCTGAATAATTGTTTGTGGTATTTGACTGGGACTTTTGCTTGTTACAGCTCTTAACGCAAATCTGTCTTGCATTATCAGCCCTTGTTCTTCGGGCAGTAGAACATAAGAAGCCCATTGAGCAGCTGTTTGCCAGTCTTCATAAGCTGCAAAGCCAGGAAAATGGTAATACAGCTGTTTTAGAGATGCTCACTGTTCTACCAGAAGAAGTCATTGAGGATCAAAATACGGATTGTAATATTAGTTCATCTCGAAGATTCCAGTATGGCCAAGAGGTTTGTGATTTAAGAAATATGGGTTTAATGATTCTAAAGTTTTCTTCATTTTGTAAATTTCACAATAAAATCTCTGTTTGTTTTCTTTTATTTTATGAACTAGTGATTATTGTTTTCAGTTCCTGTGGATTGATATATTTCTTTCTGCACATTTCAAAACCTTTATTTTCTGAACAGCTTCTTTCCCACACTCCAACTGTTCTTGAATTCCTGATGCACCAATCTGAGCGAAGGATTGAGGATGGTATTCAGCTTCATGAGAGGAACCGTAAAATTTTGCGATGCTTGCTGAGTTGGGTAAGATACATCTAATTATTATGCATTTGCTTTGTTATCCTGTTTGATCTGGAGGTAGACATGACAGAGTTACAAATATATTTCCTGGCAATTCCTTTGAGCCAGAGATGGAGAGAAGATATTGACTGATACTTCGAGTTATTTCTAGGTTGACCTAAAATTACAACTTGAATTCTAGGGTTAGCATTCATTGTATGTTGGACCCATTCAGTGTAAATACACACATTTATGTGCTCTAGTAAAGGCCTACATACATGCGCAAGAGTTGGAATACACACACATACACGTGTGTGCGTGCATGTCTCTATATATGTACTTATGTGTGTGTGTAAAAAAGGGTAAAAAAGGCAGCCTGGGGCATGAAGCTCCTGCATATGGAATGCAATTTTAGCAAGGAGAGGAGTAGGAGCGGAACACCAGTTAAGATTGATAACCAAGAAGTCTTTGTAAAAGACCACTTTCGGTACTTAGGATCAATGATTCATAAGAGTGGAGAGATTGAGAGGGAGGTTACCTAGAGAATCCAAGCAGGTTGGAACAAATAGAGATGCACATTTGGAGTTCTGTGTGAGAAGGGGAGCCTTGGCGCAATGGTAAAAGTTGTCGTCGTGCGACATTGAGGTCACGGGTTCTAGGCATGGAAACAGCCTCTTGCAAATGCAAGGTAAGGCTGTGTACTTTAGGCCCTTGTGGTTCACCCCTTCCCCAGACCTTGCATAGGCGGGAGCTTGATGCACTGGGGCTGCCCTTTTTTTTATTTGGAGTTCTGTGTGACCGATGAGTATCACTCAAACTAAAAGGAAAATTCTATAAGATGGCCATCAGGTCGGCGGCCATGCTCTATGGACTAGAGTGTTGGGCAATTAATGAATATCATGTTCCTAGGACGAGAGTCATGGAAATGAGGATGTTGAGACGAATGAGTGGCAAGACAAGAAAGGATAGAATTAGGAATAAAAACATTAGAGGAAACTTAGGGGTAGCACAAATAGGTAACAAGATGAGAGAGATTAGACTTAGATGGTTTGGACATGTTCAAAGGAGACCCAAAACGGCACCGGTTAGGAGTGAGGCAATGCAAGTAGTAGGTTTTAAAAGGTCAAGGGGAAGGCCTAAAAGAATGTGGATAGAAGTCGTAAGAAAAGATTTAAAAACTTTGGGACTAAATGAAGCCATGGTACTTAATAGAGGGGAATGGAGGAACAAGATTCATGTGGCCGACCTCCAATTGGGATAAGGTCTTGATGATGATGAGAGAGAGTAAATAGGAGGGAATATTGAAGGCCAAATTTTTAACAGCATATTTGCACTTTCTTTCCTTTATCTTCTCTTTTGAGTTAGGACTTTTTCCACGGCTACATGTTTATGAGTGGATTTGAGCTTTAGCGACAAAGTATACTGGTACAAGTCTCTTTTATACCGTCCAGCTCTTTTACCTGTTTGACTTTCTACAGTTACAGTTCTGCCACTGGTATTCCCTCTTTCCTGATACGCTTCTGTCATTTTGTATTATGGATCCATGATACCCCTTTTTCAGTATTCTCAAAATGCCATGCCCAGTTTTTCCTAGGCTACTCATAAAGCACGTATAGTATAGGCCCTTCTCACATTCTGTATTTCTTATTGGAGAAATATTGTTTCATTCGTTTTAGGACCACCCATCAACCTGGGGAGTTTGCTTTATATGTAGTATACATGTAGATATAATTGGTTTACACATTACTGGGGAGAGAGAGAGAGGGAGAGAGTTTCCTTTGTCTTTTCTTTTGATTCAGGACTTTTTCCACCCCCCCATCTTTATGAGTGGATTTCAGCTTTAGCGACAAAGTATCCACTGGTAAACGTCTCTTTTTTACTGTTCACCTCTTTTACCCGTTTGACTTTCTTTAGTTACAGTTCTGCCACCAGTATTCCCTTTTTTCAGATATCCTTTCATCTTTTCATATTACAGATCCTTACCACCCCTTTTTCACTATTCCCAAAATACCCTGCTGACTTTTGATATTTCTCCTTTCACATTCTGCATTTCTTAGCGGAGAAATATTTTTTCGTTTGTTTTAGGTCCAACCCTCTTCTAATTATATTACACCTACATATAATTAGTTTACAAGTAGTTGTGGCCTGCATGAGACAGGAAGCATTGTGAAAAGCTCCCTCTTGATTCTGCATGATACATGAAATATTCTACCTGGTCTTTTCCTTTCCCAGAAAGTGGAAGCAATAATTATATAAAGTATAAACAAAAGAAGTAAACCATTTATTCATGCCTATAGGACAAAGCTTCTTTCAGTTACATATGGGGCCGGCAGTGTCATTTTCCCTGCCAGTTGCTTTTTACATCATCACATTTTAGTCTACATCCTCTTGCATATATTGAACATTGGTATTTCCACTTGGACTTGAAATGGGGTTAAGTTCATTTGGTACCTGAAAATGTAAAGTTAGGGAAAGTTGTTTTAGCATATTTTTCTCTTTAAAAATCGAAACTATGACTTTTCTTGTTGCTGCTAATTTCTTTGTAGTTACTGTCTTGATCATCTGTCATGATTACCATTCCCTAGTGATGCTATGTCTTGCGTCAGAGGCCTATGTGAAAGTTCTACTTATCCTCCTGATAGCTTAGCTGAATTACAGGTTCGTGCTGGCTGCTTCTTAGAGATTTCACCTTCATCTTTGCCGACACATCCACTTCTAAACTTTGTCTTTAACTCTTTGCAGGTAAGTTTTGACCTCTGCTTTAACATTTTTTTGATTCTCATATTGAATTCAGCAACTCACTGAGTCACTTTTACATGGAGGGGTTTAGGTTTTGTCGTCATTTGATCTGGCCATTGAGGTTCTGATTGAGCTTGTGAGTCGACATGAGGTAAGTGTCTTTTCCACATTACACTTGTGCTCTGTTGTAGTTTATAGTTGTGAAAATGTTCTATTTAATCTATATTGAACATCCAATGCTCAAATTACTCTGTAGAGTTAGAAAGTTCTTGTTGACAATTGCAAACGTTTAAATCACAAACTACAAGCTGAGCATTTCTATCAACAACTCTATGGTGGCTTTATCAACATTGAATTTCTAGTCTTTTGAAATTTCCTATTCCTTGTGTAGGTTGGCACATAATAGTACCACATTAGAAACTGGACTTATCCTGAAAGTAGCATTTTTCGAATGGTTGTCCTGAAATTAAAATATTCCTCCATAATGCATCTTTTCGTCATTGGAGAACATGAATAATATGAACTTGCAGCTCAGTTAACACATTAGCTGTTTAGTTTCTTTGACATTAAATTTTTCCATATTTGGAGATAGTAATTTATGTTTTGGAAGAAATTCTGCTTATGTAACTTGCTACGTGTTTGTCTATTTTGAGCTCCTTGTTGCTTTTGCAGGGTTTACCACACGTTCTGTTGTCCAGGTTGCGGTTTCTTAAAGAAGTGCTTCTCCTTCCATCTCTTGCTAATAGAGATGAGAAAGTAATTGGTGGCCTTGCATGCTTGATGACGGAAATTGGCCAAGCAGTAAGTGTCCATGTATCTGTAGGAATAGGAGAAGCTTAACTTACTCTGCTGCTTTCCCATTCCAGTAAGTGATAAGTTAAACTTAAATCAGTAACTGCAGGACACTGTATGGTAATTTGGTTGCCTAATATAAACTCTAATTTTGTCATGAAACTATTTTTTCTACTTTATGATTGCAATGGCTTTTTATATGTTAGGCACCAGCTTTGATTGCAGAAGCAAGTTCTGAAGCCCTTCTTCTTGCAGATGCACTTTTGAGGTAGTATTGGAATGTCAATAATTGTCAAACTCATATTTAGTTCTGTAGGTGTTCCTTGACTTTTCTGTATTGTTTCTGTCAGCCCTACACTATACAGGCCACCAATTTCCTTGTCATTCTCAGACTACATTCAGCATTCTCTGTACCTTTGTAGGAATACTAATGTACTAACTCTTGCCTCTTATCCTGGTGGCAGTTGTGTTGCTTTTCCAAGTGAAGATTGGGAGATTGCAGACTCTACCCTGCAATTCTGGTAATGTTTGATTAGTTTTTGAGGTTCAGAGGTTCAGTATAATATTGATATTAGTATAACATTAACATTATGCCAGAAACGAGAATTTATTTGCAAAATGTTGGTTATCAAGGCGAGTCTACATATTCGGTCTTAACTGCCAAGAGCTGAGAAGTATATTTACCCAGCTGTATTATTTTTTTGGTGAACGTGGGTCATGCACATCCACGAGCAAGCCTGTGAAGCAGTGACCTACCATGGGATGTGCTCCTTGTGCCACTAGCCTATAAGGCTTAGGTCTACCCAAATGTAACATTTAATCATTTAAAAAGGGCAGCCTGGTGCATGGGGAATGGGTGGACCGCAAAGGGTCTATAGCACGCTGCCTTACCTTGCATTTTTGCAAGAGGCTGTTTCCACACCTTGAACTTGTGACCTATAGATCACATGGTGACAACTCAACTATTGTGCCAAGGCTTGCCTTCATCATTTAATCATTTCTAAGTTCTAATATAGATCTTTTATTCAATAAATTTTCTTAATTAAATTTCATTGACTATGCCAGTGTTCAGGAATGTAACAGTTACATGTTTATGATTATGGTTTTTTTTTTTTTCTAGGACTGGTACTATTTTACAGTGAAATCCTTTTATTTTTGGGGATAATTGTAAAAAGAGGCCTCTACTTTGAACTATTTGTATAAGGAGACCTGATTTTTTGAAGTGTGTGAAAAGAGTCCTGTGGTTTGGCGATAATTGGTAAATATAGGCTCACATTATTGGCTACATTACTTAAAATTTTGGTAAAAATGGATGATATTACCTTTTAAGGTTAGAACAACATTACTGAGAAATGATATGGACCCCCACCTTTCAGAGAGAGAGAGAGAGAGAGAGAGATATTTTGTGGATAGTTTTTGGTTGAGAGGAGGGGAATGCAACTATCATTTTGGAGTATGGTTAATCTAACATACCTAATTGTCAATTTCTATTAAAAATTTAAGCGATGGTTGAAGTGCCGTCAATAATGTGATGTTGAACCTATTCTTACCAATTATCGCCAAACTATAGACTTCTGAATACAAATTGCAAAAAGCTGGCCTCTTGTTACAGATAGGTCATAGTAGAGCAATACTTTTACAATTATTTGTGGGTAATTGCATGAATATCTTGAATATTTTATATTTATAACAATTCATAAACATCTATTTGCTTAGTACTAGACAGCTAATGCATAAGTAAGACTCTGTTTGAGCTGCTTGTGACCAGGGAAGGCAGACCCACCTAGATGAATTCATGTTTTCTAAAAGCAAAAAGCATGGTCATAGAAAATCCATCATGGTCCTACTCATGTCTTAGTTAAGGCAGGAGTATCTTATTACCTGTAGATTCCATTTTAGTTTAGGAAATGATATAGTCGTTCCCATATCACAGTAACAATTGGAAAGCTAAGATATTATTAGCAGCTTATGATATTTACAGTTACCATGTTTGGAGGATTTCTAATTTAGGATTATTGAGATATATTGTATTCCTTAAATCCCTCACAGATCCACAATATCTCCTTAAACCCTCTTAGATCCATGATTAATTGCCTCAAATCACAGCTGTAGATAACAGCTCACTCACTTATCTTGTATCATAGCTATGAATAATAGTGGATTCACTTACCTTGTATAGTTTGATTTTATTCGGTCTTATCCTATATGGTCAACCCTTGTATTCCTCTATTAATTAAGAGACTGTAAGCGATAAAAAAAATCAACTTACTTCCATTAGTTCAACTTTGTATCAGAGCTTGGCAATCCTGCATCTACTTCTGTCCTTACCAAAACACTAGTTAGGCTCGCCACTACCCTTACACTTGTCTAAAACCTCCCAAAGATCACACCAGCCCCTCAAATGATTGACAACAAGACTACGTCAGAAATTCCTACCCAAATCGCAGCCAACAATGGTAAATCCATTAATGGTTTTCAAAAAACTCAGCCCTCACAACTACATTAGTTGAGCCCAATCAGTGAAACTCACACTAAGAGGAAGAGAAAAATATGGATATCTAGATGGGTCAAAGAGATAGCTGGAGGAAGGTGCTGCCGCCGCCAAATGGGAAGAGGAAAATGAAGTGGTAGTAGCTTGGTTGATCCAGACAATGCAACCTAGCATTGGGAAGAATTATCTTTTCATTGAGAATGCAAATGAGGCTTGGGGGGCAGTGACGGAAGGCTATTCAAAAATAGGCAATGATGGACTAATGTATGAGATTGAGAACCACATTAGAGTTACAAACAAGGTGACTAAGATGTCAACTCTTACTATTCCACTTTTAGGGGACTATGGTTGGAGTTGGACTACTATCAAAGTATGGATCATGGTCCTACACAAACCCCACCTCAATTTACTATGATGCTGGAAAAGGAGAGAATATTTAAGTTTCTTGCTTGACTTAGATCAGAATTTGATGTTGTGTTTTCATTGGCCATCGACTAGAGTGCCTTTCCTACTCTTGGTGAAGCCTTCTCAATGGTTTGGAGTGAAGAGAGCAGAAAGAAGGCCATGATTAGAGAAGAACAGGTTGAAACTGCTATAGCTGCTAAAATGGATGGAAGAAACACGCTAAAGGTAGAGGCAAAGATACCAAAGCTAATTTGTGGTGCACACATTGCAAGAAGCCTCATCATGACATTAGCACCTGCTGGGTTTTTACAAAACCTACAGGCAAAAGAAAAGGTAGCAAAGGCTGCTGCAAACATTGTTGGAGTTGCTGTAGAAGGAAGTGATTTTGGGTTCACTCCCAAACAGCTAGCTAAGATCAGAAAAATCACAAAGGAAGAAAGTCTAGATGCTGGTTCATTAAACTCTAGTAAAACTCTCTAGGTTCTAACTGCCATTAGCAATCCTAAGCCTTGGATACTAGAATCAGGTGCCTTTGAGTACATGACAGGGTACTTTAAGTTATTCCATAGCTATAAACTATGTTCTGGCCTTTAAAAGGTAGTGATAGCTGATGGTAGTTACTCAGCACTGGTTGAGAAAGGGTCTATAAAAATTAAACCAAGCCTATAGATCACTTTCGTGCACTTCATGTACCAAAATTAGCAGTTAATCTAATATCTATTCATAAGTTATCTAAGGAAATTTAGGGATAGCACCACTCAAACTAAAGGGAAAATTCTATAGGATGGCTATAAGGCCGGCCATGCTCTATGGATCAGAGTATTGGGCAGTTAAGGAATATCATACTCATAGGCTGAGTGTTGCAGAAATGAGGATATTGAGATGGATGAGTGGTAAGACAAGAAAGGATAGAATTAGAAATGAAAATATTAGAGGAAATTTAGGGATAGCACCAATAGGTAACAAGATGAGGGAGATTAGACTTAGATGGTTTGGACATGTTCAAAGGAGGCCAACAACGGCACTAGTTAGAAGGAGTGAGGTAATACAAGTTGAAGGTTCTAAAAGGGCAAGGGGAAGGCCCAAAAGAACTTGGATAGAAGTGGTGAGGAAAGATTTAAAAACTTTGGGACTAAATGAAGCCATGGTATTTAATAGAGTGGAATGGAGGAATAAGATTCATGTGGCCGACCCCTAATTGGGATAAGGTCTTGATGATGATGATGATGATGAAGTTATCTAAGGAAACTAACAAGTTGGTATGTTTTTCTGCTGATGATTGTTTCTTGCAAGACCCAATCACAATGAAGAGGAGTGGTCTTGCTAGAGAATCATGTGGCCTCTTTCTCCTAGAACTCGACAAATAGTAGCCTCAAAATCCACTTGGACTACATAGTACTAGATAGGCCCAAAGGAGCAGCTCTGGTTGTGGCATAGTCATCCTTCTTGTCAAACCTTATGTTGTATGTTTCCTGATCTTACTAGAAAAGTTAGAGCAAGTGAGTTTAGCTGTGAATCTTGTGAAATGGCTAAAAATCAACGTGTAACCTATCATTCTAGTTATAATAAAATTGTAATTCCTTTTTCTGTGGTGCATTCTGATGTGTGGAACCATGCCATGTATCTAGTAGATTGGGTCACAAATACTTTGTTACTTTCATTGATGAGTGCACAAGATACACATGCCTCTACCTCTTAAAAGACAAATCTGAGGTCTCAAATACCTTATGTAGCTTTGTAAACATGATTGAAACACTTTAATTCAAAAATCAGAATTTTACAAAGTGATCAAAGGGGTGAGCATACTGGATTTGAAATGGAAAACATTTTTACTGCAAAAGGTATAGTCCATTGAATGTCTTGTGCTTATACACCACCCTCTCAAAATAAGCATCTCTTAGAGGGCACCCGTAGCTTACTCTTTTCTCAAAATGTACCACTTTATCTATGGGGAGATGTAGTCCTAACAGCTACACACTACTCTCTAGTTGTGTGCTATAGTTTGACTCTAAAGGGCAGCCCCGGTGCATGAAATTCCCGCGTATGCAGGGTCCGGGGAAGGGGTGGACCACAAGGGTCAATAGTACGCGGCCTTACTTTGAACTTTGCAAGAGGCTGTTTCCATGCCTTGAACCCGTGACCTTAAAGTCACACGACAGCTCTAACATTGTGCCAAGGCTCCCCTTCATGTTAAATTAAGTGAGAACTTTCCTTTAGTCAAATTCTCAGTCAATCTTCCTTTAAAAACTTTCATGTGTCTGTTTTGTACACAATCCCTTGGTGGATAGGGGTCAGCTTGCTCATCGAGCCATTAAATGTGTTTTCTTGTGGTATTCCCTTGTGCATAAAGGCTACAAGTGTTACTCCCCTCACCTTAAAAAATTATTTCTCTCCAGGGATCTTACTTTCCATGAATTTTCAGCCTTGTATCCCACATTTGGTTGTAAGGGGGAGAATTTAGGGGATTTCGACCAACTGTTCCTATTGCTACAGCTAGAGGACACTGCATCACTGCCGAAAATTCAAAAAATCCAACCCCATACCCTACAAACTATCTAGACAGCCATACACCATTCTTTGCAGCCTATCAAACCTGCCTATATGGAACCTGAACCCTATAGGACCACACTCCTCAACCTCAGGGGGAGTTTTTGTTGCAGAACAGCCATATATACATAGAGCTCAACCAAACCAGCCTCCCTTATAGTATGTATACCACAGAGAAAAAGGACCTATAGAAAACTGCCTTAGACATTACAGAACCCGTAGAGGTCTCCACTCCTGCAAATGATCACTCTAATTCAAATTATGATTTAGGTCCTACAAGTATGCAATATGAAATTGAAATATATACTGACTTGGACCTTCCTGTAGCTATCAGGAAAGAAGTAAGAAGCTGCAAACAGCACCCAATGGCTCATTATGTCTCATACCATAAGCTGTCTCCAGAACATAAGGTCTTTGCTAGTCAGCTAACAGAAGTTACCTTACCAAGGGATATCCATGAGGCTCTCAGGAAGGAAAAATGGCAGCAGGCTGTTCAAGAAGAGTTGGATGCACTGAATGGAAATCAGATATGAGTAATTACAAATTTACCAAAGGGAAAAAGAGCTGTAGGCTGTAAATGGGTATTCTCAATCAAGTACAAGGCTAATAAAACTTTAGAAAGATATAAGGCAAGGCTAGTTGCAGAGTGATTTACTCAAACTCAGGGAATAGACTACTTTGAGACATTTACACCAGTTGCCAAACTTAACACCATCAGAATTCTGCTCTCTTGCTGTGAATAATGATTGGGAAGAATTCTACTATCTCTTGCTGTGAAGTATACTTTCTTAAATGGAGAGCTAGAAGAAGAGGTTTATATGGAAGTACCACATGGTTTGAGGAATGAGAAAAACAACAACGAAGTGTGCCAACTAAAGAAGGCTCTATATGGCTTAAAGTAGTCACCCAGGCCGTGGTTTAGAAGGTTTGCTAGATTCATTTTGAATAGTGGCAATCACTAAAGTCAGAGAGACCATACTTTGGTTATCAAACACAACCAAATTGCGAAAATTGTTATAGTAATTGTGTATGTGGATGATATTCTAGTAACATGGAGATGATACAGATGGCATGATCACTCTAAAGGAAAGGATGGCGTGCAAATTCCAAATCAAGGACCTAGGAGCCTTGAAATACTTCTTGGGAATTGGGGTAGCCTGGTCCAAAGAACAAATCTTCATTTCCCTAAGAAAGTATGTACTTGATCTGTTGAAGGAAATGAGCCTCATAGGGGGAAAAACCGGTAAGTACTCCAGTTGAGACCAACAAAAAACTTGACCTGAATCAAGATGAGAAGATGGTAGATAAGGGACGATATCAAAGATTAGTAGGGAAACTTATATATCTATCACATACAAGGCCTAATATAGTATTTGTAGTAAGGCTAGTGAGCCAATTCTTGCAAAACCTTGGTAAAGAACATGTGGAGGCAGTCTACAAAAAAGTAAAATACCTCGGATTATGACTTGGCAAAGGTATTTTATATTCTAAGCAAGAGAGTATGGAAGTAGAAGCCTCGCAAACTTAAAATGGGCCAGATCTATCATTGATAGGAGGTCCACCACAGGTTACTGTGCATACCTTTGAGGCAACCTGATCTCATGGAAAAGTAAGAAATAGAAAGTTGTATTTGGCTTCAGTGCAGAAGCGGAATTTAGAGCAATAGTAGTGGGGTGCGTGAGTCACTGTGGATAAAAATTAATTGAAAGACATGAAGATTCCAATTGAAGGGCCTATGAAGTGATATTGTGAAACAAGGCAGCTATATCTATAGTACATAATCCAGGGCAACATGATAGAATCAAACACATAGAGATCGACAGGCACTTTATCAAGGAGAAGATAGAGTCATGGGAGGTTTGCATGTTATATGTTCCTACGAAGAAGCAACTTACTGATATATTGGTAAAGGGGATAAACGGCAGGTCCTATGGGATAATTGTAGGCAAGTTGGGAATGATAAATATATATTCATCAACTTGAGGGGGAGAATTGGAAAGCTAAGATACTTTTAGATATTAGTACCAGCTGATGATATCTACAATTAACATATTTGGAGGATTTCTAATTTGGGATTATTGAGATATGCTTAAATCTCTCATAGATCCACAATATCTTCTTAAATCCCTCTCAGATGCACAATTAATTGCCTAAAATCACAGCTGTAGATAAACATCTAACTTACTTACCTTATAACATGGCTGTAGATAATAGTTGACTCACTTACCTTGTATAATTTGATTTTATTCGATGTTATCCTGTATAGTCAACCCTTGTATTCCTCTATAAATTGAGAGACTATAAACAATGAAATCAAGAATTCACCTTACTTCCATTAGTTCTCAACATCTCATTTTATGTTTTCCTTTTTTTTTAAGAATGATACCCAAAAAGCTACAAATAACCAATGAAAATAAGTATTAAACATAGTTATAGAGTGCCACTAGCAGTACATATAGTGCTGATATCATCTTCCATCATTTATTAGCTGTTAACCTCTTCCTCGATTTCTTTTAATTTGCTTTAAAATTTTCTTTAAGCCCATTGCAGAATGATGCAACTGTTTAATATTAATGCACTTTATTGATTTCTCATTTCTGTCATAGGGTGAAACTAAACGTAGTGATAGTTAGAAGTTCAAGAATATCTAAAATCCAATTCCCTATCTAGTGTGATGACCGTGTTCTCCTTCTTTTATTCTTTTTCTTCCAGGTGCAGTTTAGCAAGCTATCTTCTTGGCCTAGATTGGGATAAGGCTAATAATAGGAAAACTGTACAAGATGTGTTTATTCCTATATTTTCAGCATTACTTGATGCTCTTTTGTTACGTGCTCAGGTATTACTCATTATCTTCCCGTCATATGCTGCTGCTTATTAGCAAAACGACAATATTATATAATCTCAGGCCTGAATAATTCATATTGATTTTTCTGGTGGTTTTTTTGCTCCATAATTTTGCAGTAATGTTCTTGCAATAGCAACTTGTTTTTGTGTTTCTAAAGTTTTTCTCTTCTTTTGCTGAATTTATATACTTCTTTCACAATATGAGTTAGAAATTTCAACATAGAGCTATATGTGCTTACATATAAACTATACACATCTGAATTTAGTTAACCCCAAATTTTAGTTGTTTGGTCACCTACTTCCTGTAGACTGCGTTGTCTGTGTTCTAACTCAAAGCTACAGGGTAAGAATTGGGGAAAAAGCATAGTTGGCAACGTGAACACTTAGTTTTGTTTTGTTAAGGATTAATATCTAGTTTAGTGCTACCTTTTCTGAGTGCACATTAATACTTATAAGGGCTTCAATTGACATCAAGTGACTCTTTCTTGCACTGGAAGTTGAAAGTCAAAAGATATTAGGATAACTGCAAGGATTTGAAGCTGCAAATGGTGACCCTTTGTGTTTGTTGTTTGAAGAAGGCAACCTAATGCATCAAGCTGATGCAAAGGGTTGGTTTGACAATTCAGCCAATCTCTGGGAAAGTAATTATATTATTGAAGTATATTAGACAACCCTCTTGTCATTTGAACGACAGAAAGTAGTAGTAGTTTTATCTTATGTGGATGCCCTTGTTGTCATTGGTAGGACAGTACTGAAATTCAACGGGGTTAATAAGATGTTGACACAAACAATCTTGAAAACCTTCCATATTTCCTATAGTGGTCAAAAAATAACAAAGGAAATGATTTGGCTCAACTGTAATGTGCTTCAAATTTGTTGGACGGAAATGACATCTCTAATTGCCATCCAATGGGTAAGCCAACTATTTTCAGTAGAAAGCAAGTTGGAAGGAAAGGAAACAGAATTAAAGGCTGCCCCTTGTGTCACCCCATTATGGGTGTGTAACAAAATTAACGAAACTACACGCCTTGTAGTAGATTAATGAACCAGTTTCTCCATGATTCTCTGAAAGGAACGCCTTATAAAGACATTATATGTACCCAAAAGATACTCGTGGTTTTGGCTTGTAAGATCCAATTGAGAAGAGTTGGATATATCAAAATTGGGGGCTTTATAGATGTCTGCTGCAAGGGAATGCCTGAGAAAGAAGATCAATCAACTGATCTTGTATTCACAGTTAACATTTTGGTTTCCTGGATGGCAAGAAACAACACAAAGTTGCTTGATTTAGCGATTGGCTGATCATGCTGTCATGGCTACGTTAGCTGGAATGTCTTCAGTTGGAGTCATTAGACATTCGTTTCAAGGACCGCATTTGAAGCCTACCCTTGGTGCTGTCTATTGTGGCAATCAGGGGGCCATTAGGTTCTCGCAAATCTGTTCCTCATTGCTAACTGAAGGCATGTTGGTTTTGGCTATCTTTTGTGAGAGAAATGATGTATAATGGTCCTTTTGTTTGTCAAGCTTTGCAATTAAGTTCTTGGAGTCTTTACCAGAGGACCAGGTGCTAATCATCATATTCAGCTAGTCAACAAGCTGATAATGCTAACAACATCTCAACTAGGTCTGAAATTTCAAACTTGTATGGGGTGGTCTTATTATTAGGAGCATTTTAGCCTTCTATTGATTCTATAAGAACCTTTACCCTATCATTTATCATTGTAGAATTGATAGCAGAATATCCTTAACTCCAAATTATTTTTCCCCTCATTCATCCCATTCTTCTTTTATATGTGTAACATCAATATTTAACAGAGCATGCAACTAGCTAATCACCTTAACTTTTGATGGAGGGGGTTTAGGTGACCCAGGACCAAGGGACATTAGGGGCATCATACATCGACAAGATATCATAGGAAAATTAGCTCTCTGCTTCTGCTCAAGCAGTTGCTTTAGTTAGGAAGTTATAACTGAAAGGCAAAGATAGAGATTCCCCTGCCAGTTTCCAGAGACTATTGTAATAGAATAGTATCTGTTAAAGTATTGGTAATCTGTTGAAAGGAAATGGCTTACTAGGCTTGTGGATCAGTTTGAGAGATCCTTATGTGTTCAAGCAATGTAATATCTCTTTCAATTTTGAACTGAAAGCACATGGAGATGGATTCAATGGTTATGGAAGGATTTGAAGGATGAAATTTGTCCTGAAAAGTTAGTTTACAATGCTGTCTTGTTTCCTTTTAATCATGATAGCTTGATCAGTCTTTGTATATTCTTCTTTATTGAATGGATTGGTAAATGTTATCATTCAATAGAAAAGGATATCTTTGGTATCAGACTTGTTCTTTGCTTCATGGTGAATGGCTGGCTATGGTCGTTTTTGATCTGTGAAAAATGACGCATGATGCTTTGACTTTCAGTCGGCCTTGGTAGAAGGGAAATGATACTAAAGATAGTTAGATTCCTCTAATTAGTGACTGATGGTGGGTCAAATCTATTAGATCTGACGTGCTCTGGCCATATGGTGTCATCAACTCTCTGGAATTTATGTTGACAGATAAAGGTAATTTTAGCACTCCATCCCTGTTTACTTAAAATAGACACCATATGGGGCTTCATTGGGAACCTGGGGGCTGTTTGATTTCTGGGGTGTTTAGGGACTGTGTAGGGTATGCCATGCTTTTTCTCTTTTTATTATTATTCTGGATTAGCCACGAAGTCAGAAAGGTGGGTGAGGAACACCTCAAACCTAGAATGTATTTCTGTATAGTTAAAAAAAATCAACTAATTTCATTTTAATTGTTATCTTTACAGTTTAAAAGAATAAACTAATTTTTTTTTTAATTTTTATCTTTACAGTTTACTTCTTTTTTTTCTTTTTCTTTGAATGGCATACACACACCCGTGCACAGCCTCAAACCCCGGTTGCCTAGGTGAGAGATTCCTTGCGCCACTGCACTAGAAGGCTTAGGTGCTATCAATGAGCATTTTCAGGCTAATCTGAATCTAACCATTCAAAAATGATCTATTCTTATCAGGAAATCTGTGGTCAACAACATTTTGAACAACCAAAACCATGACCTATTCAAATTGCTCGAAACAGAACTCTCCCATTTTGATGCCTTAAATAGCATCCTCTAGGTTCTTTATGCCGAAACCAGTTTTGCTGGTTTCAATATCACTGAGCTTGACAAGTACTCCGACTCAAGCACTGGGTTGTTGCAGAATGGACTCCTGGGTACTGATTACCTTGGAAGGCAAGCTTTCTATTTTGGAAAAATTGATAAATTGAAGTGAAGAATGCTACAATATGACAGAGTTTGTCATTACATATAGCTACATTTAGTGCCAAAGCAAAGAATAAAAGGATTTTCCATTATAATTGGAAGGCAAGTCTTATGTGCCCACACTTGTACCTGCTTTGATACTAACATCATAATTCAGGATTTTTATTGAAATGGACATATTGAACTAGATGAAGGCTCTTTCCAAGGTTAAGTAGCACGTGTCTATGATATTTTCTCAGCTACTAACCAAGTTTGGAAGAGAAAATGGATACTTTGATGCTACGTGCCAAACTTGGTTATGTTTTCTCCCGTTCAACAAATAAGTAATCTTTCAATAAACTATGACAGAATTTGTCATTACAATATCTACATTAAGCACTAAAGGAAAGAAGAAAGGACTTTCCATTATAATTGGTTGGCAAGTCTTATGTGTCCGGACTTGTACCTGCTTTGATATTGTTGAATATAGCATAGTATTGTATAGCTTTATTTAGCCTTAGTCTTAGTTTTGTTTTATTTTTAGTCCCACATTGTACAGTTAGGAGCATGTAACTATCCTTGTTTAGTATATATATGTGATAAGTGTGAGGTGCAAAATGACTAGCACACATTCACCCATTCTAAGGGTTTCTCTCTATCTCTCTCTCTTGGCTCTACTTTAACATGGTATCAGAGCCATAAGAGAAACCCTAATTGTCTACCTTCTCCTTTTCTTTTCCTCTTTTTTTTGGTTTGGCCGTGTATCCATTCTGGCAATTCCTTTGGCGATCGTGCTTCTTTACCGGTCACCCCTCTGTCATCTCTAGCGTTCTAAGATTGTCACTACTGCCACCAGATTGTTGTTGCTGCCGATCTTCGCCGCAGACTACCCAGATAAGTAATCATGGCTTCTAAAAATGGTATTTTCACTTCTGTAATTTCTGGATCTCCTGTTATTACGTCGGAGAAATTAGTTGGTAGTGCAAATTATCTGTCTTGGTCTGCCTCTGTGGAATTATGGTTTATGGGTCAAGGTTATGAAGACCATTTGGTCAAGAAAGAGGAAGATATTTCTGTTGCATACAAAGTGCAATGGAAAAAGATTGATGCACAATTATGCAGCCTATTATGGTAATCCGTGGATCCCAAAGTTTTACATCATCTTCGCGCCTATAAAACATGTTTCAAATTTTGGACCCAGGCCAAGGGCTTATACACGAATGATATTCAATGTTTTTACAAAGTTGTTTATGACATTGTTCATGTTAGACAACAGGACATGGATCTTTCGACTTACATAGGAAAGATTGCGTCCCTTAAGGAGTTCTTGTCTCTAATGCCTCCTACTGATGGTGTAGAAGCCCAACAAACACAGACTGATAAGCTTTTCATGGTGTTGACTCTCATTGGGCTTCGCCCTGACCTTGAATCCGTCAAAGATCAAATTCTGGCTAGCCCTTCAGTGCCCTCATTGGATGAAGTATTTGCCTGCTTGTTGCGTATCTCCTCTACTCAGGCAGTTACTTTTGATGGCCCTTCAGATTCCTCAGTTTTGGCTTCTCAGGCAAACACTAGAGGTGGCCGTGGTGGTGGTCGTAACCGAGGACAGCGTCCTCAGTGCACATATTGTAATAAGATTGGACACACTCGGGATCAGTGTTACCAACTACACGGGCGACCTCCTCGCACTGCTAACATCGTCCAATCATCTGACATCCAGTTACCTGACTCATCCCCTTCCTACTCTTCCTCTCACCTCTGTACTTTATGTACTTGAGTGCCCGTTTAATCTTACTTCCATAAGTAAAATGACCCGCGCTCTTAATTGCTCTCTCACTTTTTATGATAAAATTGTAATCTTGCAGGACCGGGGTACGGGGAAGACGATTGGTACAGGGCATGAGTCTCAAGGTCTTTACCATCTCACATCACTTGTAGTTCCTGCCGCTTGCATCTCCACTGATTCTCCTGCTCTTATTCACAATCGTTTGGGCCATCCTAGTCTCTCCAAACTTCAAAAGATGGTCCCTCATTTTTCTACTTTGTCGTCTCTTGAGTGTGTCTTGTCAGCTTGGAAAACATACTCGTGTTTCGTTTCCAAAGCGTCTCAATAATCGGGCTATGTCCCCCTTTGAACTTGTCCACACTGATGTTTGGGGTCCTAGTCGTACTATTTCTAGTTTGGGTTTTCAATACTTTGTAACCTTTATTGACAATTATTCTCGATGTACGTGGCTATTCCTTATGAAGAATCGATTTGAATTATTCTCAATTTTTAAGCAATTTTGTGCTGAAATTCAAACTCAATTTAATGTTGCTATCCGTGTTTTATGTAGTGACAATGCACGAGAATATTTTTCTGCACCTTTTTCTTCTTTTATGTCTCAACAAGGAATTCTTCACTAGTCATCATGTGCCCATACTCCTCAACAGAATGGAGTCGCTGAACGCAAAAATCGTCATCTCATAGAGACAGCCCGCACTTTACTTCTTCATAGTCATGTTCCTTTTCGTTTCTGGGGGGATGCTGTTCTCACTGCTTGCTACTTAATTAATTGTATGCCTTCTTCTGTGTTGCATGATCAAATTCCCTATTTCATTCTCTTCCCCACACAACCTCTTTATCTTCTTCCTCCTCGTGTTTTTGGATGTACTTGTTTTGTACACAACCTTGCACCTGGGCAAGATAAGCTTTCTGCTAAGGCCACAAAATGCATCTTTTTGGGATATTTCAGGCTTCAAAAGGGGTATCGTTGTTATTCTCCTGACACTAATCGATATCTTCTCTCAGCATATGTAACTTTCTTTGAGCAATCACCATTCTTCTCATCCACTGTTGAGCCACTGTCCATTTATGAAATTTTACCTCTTCCCTATATTTCCACTCCTGCGGATGATGTCTCTTGTCCCCTTCAAGTTTATCATCGCCGGCCTCCTCTTGAAGCTGTTGCAGGTTTCATTGAAGTCCCTGATGACAATCTCCCTGTCCCACCAGCTTCACCTACTTCGGCCCCGCATTCAGTTGATAGCTTGCCTATTGCTCTTCGAAAAGGTGATCGATCTACTCGTAATCCTCATCCCATCTATAATTTTTTGAGTTACCATCGATTATCTTCACCCTATTACGCATTTATTTCCTCATTGTCCTCTATTTCTGCTCCCAAAAGCACCATTGAGGCTCTTTCACATCCTGGGTGGAGACAGGCCATGGTTGATGAAATGAATGCTTTGCATGCAAATGAAACTTGGGACTTGGTTCCTTTGCCACCTGGTAAAACAATAGTGGGTTGCCGTTGGATATATACTGTTAAGATGGGTCCTAATGGACAAGTTGCTCGACTTAAAGCCCGCCTCGTTGCTAAGGGCTATACTCAGATTTATGGTCTTGACTATGGTGACACCTTTTCCCCAGTTGCGAAGGTTGCCTCTGTTCGATTATTATTCCTCTCCATGGCTACCATGCGGCATTGGCCTCTTTACTAACTGGATATTAAAAATGCTTTCCTTCATGGTGATTTAGCAGAGGAAGTTTATATGGAGCAATTGCCTGGCTTTGTTGCTCAGGGGGAGTCTGGTTTAGTGTGCAAATTGCGCCGTTCTCTATATGGTTTAAAACAATCTCCTCGAGCATGGTTTGGAAGATTTAGCTCTGTTATTCAGGAATTTGGAATGCTTCAGAGTGAAGCAAATCATTCTGTTTTCTATCAGCACAACTCTTCATGTCAGTGTATCTATCTAGTGGTCTATGTGGATGACATTGTCATCACAGGCAGTGATCAGGATGGCATTCAGAGACTTGAACAACATCTGTTCCATCACTTTCAGACTAAAGACTTGGGAAAACTGAAGTATTTTCTGGGAATTGAGGTAGTTCAATCTAGTACAGGTATTACCATTTCACAAAGAAAATATGCTTTAGACATCTTGGAAGAGACTAGTATGTTAGATTGTAAGCCCGTAGACACACCTATGGACCCAAATGTTAAGCTTGTACCAGGACAAGGGGAGCCTTTAGCGGACTCTGGAAGATATCGGCGACTTGTGGGTAAACTGAATTATCTCACCATTACTCGACCAGATATTTCTTTTGCTGTCAGTGTAGTCAGTCAATTCCTACAGTCACCGTGTGATAGTCATTGGGATGCTGTGGTTCTCATTCTTCGATATATTAAAGGAGCACCAGGTCAAGGTGTGTTATATGAAGATAAAGGCCACACTCAAATTGTTGGGTACACAGATGCTGACTGGGCTGGTTCTCCTTCAGACAGGCATTCTACCTCCAGATATTGTGTTTTTGTTGGAGGTAACTTAGTATCTTGGAAAAGCAAGAAACAAAATGTAGTTGCCAGATCAAGTGCAGAAGCTGAGTATCGAGCCATGGCTATGGCAACATGTGAACTTATTTGGCTAAAACAACTACTCCAGGAGATGAAATTTGGAGAGGATGGAACTATGAAACTCATATGTGATAATCAAGCAACCTTACATATTGCATCTAATCCAGTTTTCTATGAAAGGACCAAGCACATAGAAGTGGATTGTCATTTTATTAGAGAAAAGATCTTGTCGGGATGTATTGCTACTAGCTTCGTCAATTCAAATGATCAACTAGCAGACATCTTCACAAAATCTCTCCGAGGACCTCGAATTAAATTCATTTGCAACAAGCTCGGTGCATATGACTTATATGCTCCAGCTTGAGAGGGAGTGTTGAATATAGCATAGTATTCTATACCTTTACTTAGCCTTAGTCTTAGTTTGTTTTATTTTTAGTCCCACATTGTACAGTTAGGAGCATGTAACTATCCTTGTTTAGTATATATATGTGGTAAGTGTGAGGTGCAAAATGACCAACACACATTCACCCATTCTAAGGGTTTCTCTCTCTCTCTCTCTCTTGGCTCTACTTTAACAGATACTAACATCATAATTCAGAATTTTTATTGACATGGACATATTGAACTAGATGAAGGCTCTTTCAAATGTTTAGTAGCATGTGTCTGTGATATTTTCTTGGCTACTTACCAAGTTTGGAAGAGAAAATGGATACTTTCATGCTATGTGTGACACTTCTCCCATGCAACATATGTCATCTTTCTACAAACATGACATCTTTGTCGGAATTTATTTTTCTGTGCTTCCCTGGAGAGTATACTCTTGGTCTCTTTCTTTATTAGGCAGCTCCATGTGAGCTTTCTTTATAAGAATTGACTCCTTTATGTAAAACTACTCATGAACTATATATTTGTGCACAATATGAGCTGGTTACTGTAAATGATTCTGTGATGATGTTGCGGTATGTATAGACTGATGTGACTGCTTTATCTATTTTGTGAGCATGGTAGATCCATAGAAAAGTGAAAACAAAATGATGATATTTGGAAAAATATTGACAACTGATCAATATGACATGCTTCTAGTGTAATAGCCAGTTAAGGCATTTGTCCATATTTTTGCTGGTCATAAGAAAGTTCTTTCTTTTTCAAGTATTCCTTGGTAAGATTATGAGTGGCTTGACCTCCTTTTTTATGTTCATCATTGATGCATGACTTACCACATTTTCTTTGACAGGTTGATGATTCTACTATCAACGACAAAGGTGGAACTGTTAATATACCCGATGGTCTTATTCATTTTAGGATGAATTTGGAGGAGCTGTTCATAGATATATATCAGCTTTTAGGATCTGCTATATTTGTGCAGAAGGTGCCTATTCTTCAAACTGCTTATTCAATAGCATATCAAAAATATTTGTGACCACTTTAAATGATTCTTGTGCTTGTGCTATTCTCTTCTTGCAATATTTTTTTCCACATTAGCATATCAAAGATATTTGTGACCTCATTAAGTGATTCTTGTGGTTGTGCTATTCCCTTCTTGCTATAATTTTTGTTATTCTTTCACATTGCAACTGTTTCTCTAAAGTGGATGTCATTGATAATTATGTAAACTTAACACAAGCTATATATATATATATATTATATTAAATTGAGTTCTAGCTTTGCCTTACACTGGGAATCACACGAATGAGCAATACGAAGAATTCTTAAGTGCATAAAGGCACAGCTAAAGATGGCTTAGAAGTTTGTCTGAGAGTCAAAACACAATTAGTTGCTGGATATGTTCTGATTCGGGAAGATATATAGCTATAAAACAATGGTTTTAGGTTATTATGTCTTCTTACAGAGAAATTCTGTGTTGTGGAATAAGAAACTTGAAATTGAGAAGCTGAATATAACAGCAGACTCAATTCAAAGTATAACCTTATCAGGTTAAGCGAGTTTTGGATGACTTTCGACCTTGATATACTTCAGATATTTTCTGTGTCATGGTCAAAGTGGAAAAGAACAGCTTTCATTTGCATGTCGTTAGCAAACAGAGGATACCGAGATCGAGTGTCATTTTATAAGTTTGCAGGCTAGACCTTCTGCACTGTTCTTCTAATACTCAAGTGATTCACCTTAATGCCAATGGACTTATCAAGAAAATGCAGAATATTGGGTATATATCAAACAAGCTGTAGTTGCACATTCTCAAAATCAAGCAAGTCACCTTCTTAGTTCTTCTCTGTAATTTTTTATATGTATGTCGGAGTTATAATAGTCAGTTTGTTTACCAAGGATATTCATCATAATGTCTTTGTTACTCATACAGAAATGGGACTGGCTTGGTTTTCAGTGTTTATAGCCTCACCATAGACTACTATTTGATTGGTCTATTGCTAATCAATCTTTTGCTCCTTATTACTTTGATAATGGGACCATCATTGAATATTTCTACAATGGAAGTTGTAGGAAAGAATCGGAACCCAGGAAGACTTATTACTTTCATGACTAGTCTTAAGTTTTGGTTTTCCCGTCGTTTCCTTGCTTAGACTTACACTCTTGCTCTATTTATTTTTCTCTTTGATCATGGTTCATGAAAATGGTTCTTATTTTTTGTTGCCCTGCTTCTTTATAACTTGAGGACAACATATAGGAATGTCATGCTGGAAATTTGTCGATGAATGCAATTCCTTGTTGTCAACAACCACTACTCAGTTAGCCACCTGTAAAAATTGCTTTTTATGAAAGTGCTCAGACATACGCCAGCCTTCATAATATAAGACATTTTATTGAGATCATGCTTCAGCAGTTTGAAAATCTCTTCCTTCCATTCGCCTACCACAAGTTAAAAAGGGCAGCCTAGTGTGCATGAAGCTCCCATGTATGTGGGATCCGGGAAAGGGGCAGACCACAAAGGGTCTATAATATGCGGCCTTACCTTGCATTTTTGCAAGAGGCTGTTTCCACGCCTTGAACATGTGTCCCGCTGATCACAAGGCTCCTCTTTGCCTAAGACAAGTTAGAAAACTAAAATAAAGAAAGAGGCTAAACTATTGGAGTATCCATTCCGACCTCATAAAGCAACATGACAATGTTGCTTCAGAATTTCAATGGTAAATCTTGATCGTTTTGGCATCTGATAGAGAAAGATACTGTCCTAAAATCTAACTAGGCATTTATCCCAACATCTATCCTTTTTACCCATGACCAAGTGGTACCCTTCAAAGCAGACAAAAGCTGCATCAGCTCATCTCTGTCTCCACTCTCTCTACATCGTCCGACGCTCCAAAAACAGTGGTGCATTTCTAAAATGACTCAGTCTCAATATTGGGCCTTGGAAAAATGGTCCTTTTTCTTTTATGGATTTCAAGACCTTATTGTTCAGATTTTTTACTTGACTCTCAACTGACCTCACATGAATTAGCTGAATTACCCAAGTAATTTGGTGAGCAGGGCCCGAGTCATTCCTGTTCCATGTTTTGGTCTTCATTTACTTATTGCTACATTTTTATGACCAGCTCGTCATTATATTGTGCTCTTTCCTCGCTCATCTTTTAGAATTCTGTCTCTTAGGGAAAAAGAAAAATGGTCTTAGAAGTCTCCAAACTCTCAACAATTTGACCACGATGAAAACATCCCGCCCATAAAGAGCATGACACCAAAACGGTTTCTTCATGTTGTTATTGGCATTCTAGAAACACCCATGTATCATATGCTTCTGTGCTCATACAAACCAAAAGTATTCGACCTCTTGCTAAAACAACCTAGCCTCTTCATGCCAATCATATGTTGAGCAAGAAATGAATTTAAGCATTGATCTTATCAAGTTACCTACTTAAAGGGTTTTGATTCAATGTATCTTTGAGCTTTGTGAAAAGGTCGGTATGCAACTAGGAATCTTTCTAGACTTTTAGAATGTGTCTCCTGATTTCTTTCTTTTGAGTTCCTTTAATATTTGCTTGTTTAAATATATTGAGAACTTTTTATTTGTTGTAGCTTTTCTCTGGTGGATGGGCTTCAGCAGATGCATCAATTCCGTGGAAAGAGGTTGAGGCTAGAATGTATGCACTGAACATGGTGAGCATGTTTGTTCGAGTGATGTTGTGCTGTTGACATTGTCATGTTTTGCCTGCATAAAACTTGGTAATTGCAAAGCCATTGTTTACTAGTGTCTTCATTACATTTCTTATCAGGCATTTTGACTTTTGATGTTTATTTCTTGTCATATTGTGTGTCCAGATATTATTAGGATACATTACGCTTTGGAACTGAAGAAGAAATCTCTTATGGGATAGTGTATGTGATGATTGATCTGCATGATCCAATTTACCTTTTATGGAACCCTAGTCTGTTAGGAAAGCTTTAACTTAAGCATGTTCAAGAAGGACATTGATATTCATGCATTTAATAAGTCAAAGAAACTCCAATTTATACTGATTCATAATTGAAATCCCTTATTAAGTTTCTAAAAGCACAGAACAACCCAAGATGGGTCATTTAGAATAATACTGCACTTAGAGGACCTCCCCAAGGTTCACAATTGAGAAGTGGAAATGATTAGATGGAGAGAATATCTGCAAACACATGGCCAGTTGTAACAAAATCTTTGGATAACATAAGACCATAGCACTCAAAATCACATACGATAAAATTTAACAGAGATAAAAAATAGTAGGTCCTTTTAGGCATTGATTCCCAAGGAAAACAGTATTTAACAAATCCCCTATTTTTATAGTCAATGTTGCCAATCTAAACACCCCTAAGTAGTGTTTCATCTTGAACTTATTTATTGTCAAGTATCCATCTGCAAATAAATAACCATCATCGTAGCATTTAGTTTGTTCCTCTCGGAAGCTTCTTTCTCTTCATAAATGAGTATCCTGAAGTAGAATCTCATCTCCATGGTCAAGGTCTACTTCCAACAAGCTACTTCTATGATCAAATTGTATGCTTGTTCACCTTTTTTGAGAAGAAATAGCTTATCCTTTTGCCTAGACCCATTATCGATTGTGAAAGTTTGCTGATTTTTTCTCTTCCTGAGTTATTGGGTCAACTATAGGACAAATAGCCACCGTTTTGCTGTCCCGGATCACCCATGTAACACAAGGTAGTTTTGTGGTTGGGACGCCAAGCGAAAACTAAATACTTGTCATCCTCCTATCAGGTTCAGAACTAGTCAGTATAATTTGCTCCTTATGTGGCATTGAATCTGAAGATCAGTTTTCCAAGTTCCTTGTTTCTTCTCAAAGTTGCTCTTTCATAGAAAGAAGAACTTGCATTGGTACTTTTAGATTAACAGTCAACTGCAAGTGTCCTTGTGAGAACTCCTAACTTGGCAGCTATTATCACAAAATGTTAATCTAGTTGTTAGTGAGTGGTCTACTAGGAGTTGGCTTGTCTCATAATTTTGGCTTGGAAGGTATAGTGGTTATGTAGAAACAGTAGGTTTCAAGTTTAGTTAAGAATGGTGCCAATTTAGTGCTAGAGCTCAAAAGTTTGCATATTTTTCCTTCATTTCTTCCTTCTCACAAACCTTAAATTCGCAATTCATGTTTCAGGTGGCGGAACTAATTTTACAAGATGGCCTTCCATTTGATTTTTCAGTGATAATGCAATTGGTGACAATGCTATCAAGTAGATCACCTGATGAGCTTAAGGGCTTTATGTGCTCTGTAAGTTTCTATTTTGCTTCATTTACTACTTTCCAAAGTTGCTTTGTCCTGTTGATATGCTCTTAATTATTTGTACTTCCGTGCAATTTATGTTAGTAACTGTGGTAATACTAGCCTCTGAAGACGTAGCTGAGTAAATTGCAATTAGTAGTTGAACATGAGAAAAAAGAAAAAACAGATTTCCAAATTGGGTACTCTCCAGGAAAATACAGTATGCAGCATTGATTTTTATAGTAGATTAGAACTGTTAGAAAAGTAAGTTCCACTAATGGTAGTTTGTTATTTGATTCTTGGTATTCATTATTTGAAAGAAAATAATGGAAAAGGGGCTCACAAATTTTCGAAAGTTTGGAAGTTTGTCAATATTATAATAAACGTGAATCTTTTGGCAGTAAAACAAATTTCTTTGCAACTAAGACATTAATGCTGTGCTGTACCACTTGTTCCAGTCTATCTGTCATGATATGTATGATTAATTTGATCTTCACTAATCATGCGTTACTTTTGGATGATTGTTTTCTCCCAGGTGTACAAATCAGTAGCTGATGTTGTTGGCTCCTATTCCAAGTGGATATCTGCTTTTCAAAATAATATTAGACCTTTACTGTAAGAATCTGGTCTGTTTCTCTTCTAAATATGCATCTGAACGAGTTTCTTTGCCTATGATTTTAGTTCTAACTTCCGTTAATGCTATTTCCTCAAGCATCGAGGGTTTTCTTTCTCATTCATGTACTAATGCCACCATTTCCAGATTATTCTTTGCTTCAGGGATTGCAGAACCTTTGTCTTCAAATGCTTGTTCCATAGCCTTGCGTAAACTCTGTGAAGATGCTTCTGCAGTGATTCATGAACCTTCAAATTTGGAGATCTTAATATGGATTGGAGAGGTACTCTTCTATATGGAGATCTATTTAGTGCTTCTTCACATTTGCCCCAGTCATATCTTAAGTGACCATACAAAAGTTGTAGAATCTGGTTTGGAACTTTTAGCTGGAGAACTGTCTGCTAAAGATTTTATGTCAATTGTTCCGAATTTACTTTCGTGTCAGGGGAAGAAGATTGAAAGTCATCTCTATGTTTTGTGCGTGCTCAACTGTTGCTGATCTTAATTTTAGGGGGACCCTTCCAGACAATTGAATGATCTAGTAATGTTTTGAGTACTTGCTTCACACATACCTCTGACACCGTTAATGAAGGAAATTGATAAAATTGGGTTTCAATCTTGACCTAGAGGTCATTCATATGCAGTAGGTCCCTGGGATGCTCCACTTGTCCTCACCTTTTGGTGGATATGGGAACTGTGATAATTCATGCTCATGTGTCCCATGTCATGTTAGGCAGTAGTGTAGTCAAGATAAAAGAGAACTTCAAGTGGAATTTCAAAGGTGTAACTGGCTGGAAAATTCAGTGTTTTCTTTCTCAGAAATTGCTTAAAACCAGAAGATCTTTGAGAGTTTGTTTATCCAACCAAACTTTAAGGATCAACCAGCAAATGGAGTTAAAAAATGTTCACACCTCAGACAGAAATATAGAGAAGAGGTAGAGAAGAATAGGGAATAAAAGAAGAGAAGAAGAATAACTCAAGCAGAAAAATCTCAATCTGTCAATCAATGCTCTGCTGGATAAGTCGTTACATCTCAAATTTTTTTATTTGTAATGAGTCTAATTAGGAAACAACTAGAAAACTTCTAATGTTTTGCCATTCAAAGTAGAAACTTACTAAAAAACGATAAAATTATATAGGAAATCTATCCTTTCCTAACTTAAGTAACTAACAAAATTAGTGACCCAAATCTTTTCTAACTGAAACTACCTAACTTCTAAGCCCAAAATTACACAATGTTTGTTGTTGGCCACTAACAATATGACATCAATGTTGGTTGTTGGCCAAGCCAGTTGACCATGTTGGACTTCCCCAAATAGTTCTCTCCTGAAATGTGAATGTTGGATCTGATTGTGGCGTGGGATGCAACTTCCATGGCAAAGGGCCAACTTTTGCATTTACTTGGATGATCTGAATATCTTATCAGAGGATCCTTTTACCGAGAAAAGAATGCTCTTTCTAAGGTGGGTATTCATTTACCTGAGTGGCAGCAACATCTGCAATAGGCTTATCATTTGGGCCAACAATGCACAATATGGAAACATAAAATTTGGAGTCTACAACCATGTATAGAGTTACATATTATGGACTAAACTTTCTTGGGGGAGTTGTACTTTTCTACTTAGGCTGGGAAACTAAGGTGGGATAGTGAAACATCCCTTGCTCTGGGGACAACATGCTGAATAGTGGTGGCTTCAAAAGACCAAATCATCATTGCATAGCCAACTAGGATTAGTAGTAAGAAGAATTCTTAGCATTCACTTGGATGGGTCAAATGTTTCCTCTTGTGCATTTATATTTGACATAAACAGAAAGTGCTGCATGCATTTCTCTATCCACAATAATGATATTTCCATTATCATCTCAAATATTATAACTTTAAATGCAGCTTGACATTCAAATTGTTACTGGATTGAAGGTACTTCAATTCCTTCTCAGACTGAACCGCAACATGTGACTGTGAGGCTTTAGAAGTCACAAAGTTGGACCACTTTGGTGTCTTAGACCTGAGCTAACCTAGAAAGTAGCTAAGAAGTATGTAGTTGCTTCTCAAAATCTACTGAGGTTCTTGTGGATCCTAAGTTAAATAATGAAGAAGTTTAAAGTCTATCCTAAGTTAAATAATGAAAAAGTTTAAAATCTATCACATAACAAAGTATGTCTAACAGCTAAATTATACTTGGGAGAACATCTTTTATCTCCACAGAAATTTGAGAGCCAAATTTTTATCGTAATGCTGCTGAAAATCTGCATTGACATGCTTTTGGTATCCTACTGAGCCTCTTCTCTGTGGTTATGTTCCCAATCCTTCATTTTTTCCATTCACCTCTATAAAAGTTACTTCTCTAAGTTGGGACTAGAGTACTAACCTACTGCATGTAGAAAATGCTGTAGTTTTTTATTGCATTCGTCTATCGTGAGCCACTTGGATTGTAATTTCTTTTGGTATTATCACTCTTATATGCAATATTCTCCATTGCTGAATCCATCAGCTCATTAAAGGACCCTTTTGTAGGCCACTTCTCCGGATATGCTACACACACTCTGACCAAGGGTAGCATATATTAGTCACAAAAGAAATGTGCTGTCAGAACATTGTACTAAATAACAGCGAACCATTCTCAGCATAACAATCAGTTGTTCCATGAATTTTTAGTTTGGCATGTTGTCTGAGTGTAATATCAGATGAATGTCACTGGTGGTACATGTCATTCAAAGATAACATTTTTCTCTTCTTCATCCTCTTTTCTTCTGCACCAGCGTAGCCTGAATTATTATTTGGAGTTCTCTATAATTTCCCTTTCTGTCAATTCCTCTTTAGCCACTTCTCCATCTATTGTATTTGGGAAGCTTACTTCTTGATGTAGCATTTAGCAATGCCAGTCTGGTAAAGGCTGCCTATCTGGGGGCAGATTAGGGCAAGGCCTGCTGAGCCTGCTTCTCATGGGATTAGGTGAGAGAATCAGAAAGGGCTTGGAGCACTGAGTTACTTATGGTCTTCAACAGGCAGGCTACACTCTAGGCTAAGAAGGAAGAGCATAATTCTTCTTGGAGGGCAGTCAGACCAAGAATTCATTGCTAGTGTGTTATGTATAGTATGAGAGGTGTGGAAATTCAATCTGAACTTTATTGGCTCCATTATCTGAACCAGCAGCAACTTCTCTACTCTGATTCCGTTCAACAGGGATGCCAAGAAAATTATGATGGCCCCTTTTTTTGCTCACAGACTACTTGAACTGCAACTGTCATCAAATCCCCTATAAATAATCAGTTTCCATCCCTTATGAACACTGTATGATCAGATTTAAGAGACCACATGCATGCTTGACAGTTTGTAAGCCTATGTTTGTTGGTATCTATTTTTTCCTAACAGTCTAGACATGATTATGCACTCATTCTCTGAGCTTAATTGTTCTACTATGGTCTTTATACTTTGTCTTCTTTTTTGAGTATCCATCTTGTCATATCATGTGTGTACATCCTTTGCTTGCCTCAGTCCCCTTGAATATAGTCTGAAATATATGGCTCAGCAACTGCCTCAGTGAAATGGCCTGCTTATAAAGTAACCTGTCTTTCTTCTGATGACAATATTGTATTCTCCTTCCACTATAAATTAGTGTTGTTTGCCATTCTCTGGTGAAACAAACAGCTAGATGGAGAACTGCTTCCACTAATCAGAGTCCATGTCTCTAGGCTACTGTCATTATCTGGAATTTCAACTCCAAATTGTGGCTCGCTAACTCGCCCTCCTACTTTATAGCTTACTTTTTTACTTCTCTTTGGTTTAGAGTTCTCTAAGCATTTTTTTATATTTTGCATCAACATCATATGTGGTAACTTGTTCGCGATTTCATCTTCATGACACATTCCCAAGACAAGATGGTTAATACCTCCAAGGAAGTTCCATAACAAAAATCACAAACAATTACGGACCCTAGTTTGGTGTCAACATTGTAATGTGCATATTTCCAGGTAAAAGCCCATCTTTTCCGCTGTATCACAAAGAACTTTGGTTGAAGGCAGAATGAAGAAAACAGGAAAGTAGCATTTCTTCTCACCTTCCTGACATCTCAGTTAATACAAACTCCTCGCCAAATAACTTGTTATAAAAATTCCAGTTTCTGAAGACTGAAGTTTAAATGTACAAACAGCTTTCTCAGTACATTTCACCTTGAGCGCGATGCCTAGAGGCATATTTCTCATACACTTCTAAAAGTGCTGCATTGTGAATGTGGAAAGACTTGTTCACTAAGCTTTCTGCTTTTCCTGAAAAAGCTAGATGAAGTTTTGTCCAAGAACTTTGGACTACTTAAGAAAAATCTCTTAATCTACCAGACTCATTTGTTCATTTTGAACCAATCAGATGAGATCAGCTGTATGGGTTAAGATCATATGACTGTAAAGTTTAAGAAGTTGCTTCACATATTAACCCAAATTCTATGCACATTTTGATCTCATATTTGCCTTGGTTTTCTAATCTTTCGAGGAAAGGATAGAAAATGCAGAAAAAGTAGTTATTACTTATGTTTTTGCTTCAATGGCATGATAGCTTGAAAGAGAAACTCAAATAGAATATTGGGTACTTCCATATGCTCAGCCCTACTTTGTTCTCTGTATTTAAATGATCAAGTAATTACAGCCAGTCTAAGGGAAAGATAAGAATATACGATATTTTACATTTTGCTAGGAGGAAGACTGATCTACTGGTTGGATCCTCTGCCAATGTAGACATCTGTTTTCGATAGGGACATATATGACCTTGGCTCTGATCAAGTGCTTACCTTGTAATTCATCTGTACAATTGGTCACAGCCAAGTGCTTACACTTGGTTCTGACAAATGCAGACATCTGCTACATTCGACTGAAACCCATTCGGTTTTGAGTGCATTTTTGCTACTGTACTGAGTATATCTGTAAAGCAAAAGTCTTTTTCCTTTCAGGGCTTGGAGAAAAGGCAGTTACCATTGGCAGAAGAGGAAGAGATTGTTAGTGCAATAACACTCATCCTTAATGCTGTTCCAAACAAAGAGCTAAAGAACAATTCACTAGCAAGATTGCTTTCTTCTAGCTATGGAGCAATTGAAAAGCTTGTAAGTGTCTTTCGGCCTTTACTTTTCATTGTGTTTATGAAAGTTGCCTCTTTTATCCATATGAACTCAGAAACCTCACTTTATTAACTTTAAATTGGATACTCTATGGCTGTATGCTGCTTCTTGCATGCTTTGAAATGCGTTAGTCCAGTTGAGCTATTATGTTTTGAACCATTGGTCATGATGGACTGTCTAAAATCTTTAATGAAGTATCATCAATGTATCAGAATTCAGAAGTGTGGACATAGATAGCTCTCCTTTGCCATGTGCATCCCTCTTGTTTTTCTGTAGACGTACATGTACTTTGAATTGGTCAACCTCGGGGCTTTTGGTTTATCCTTCCTAGTGAGTAATTAGTTAAAATTGGTTATGGAGGAACAGCTAAGTTGACCATGATATATATGGAACTGTTACAGATACATTGAAGTTAATGATATTATCCTCTCAACATGTCAGTCAATGGATTTGCCCCAACACATCTTGTAGTACTTGGTTTGCATCAACATATGTTTGCTTGACTATTTGGGATTGTGGCTTGTACAACATGTATAAACATGGTTTTTGGGTGCTAGGTGTGATTATATGAATTTTCACTTGTTTCTGCCATTATGGAACATTTGCGAATGTGCTGCACTATCCACTACTCTTTTACACAGAGTCTCAAGTGTGGTTACTGTGCACACTATATTTGGTTTAGACTACTGGTATCTGCGCACCCCTTTTTAATAGGCACCTACTCGGTCCCACTCTTTGGCAAATTTGCAATCTTGTCCACATCCTAGATGAGCTATGCTCCAAAAATCTGATCCATTGGATAATTCTAATATATACATCTTTAAGTTGAAAAATGGACATTTTTATGGCCCACTTTTAGACTCTAAGAAACAATAGCTAGGATTATCCATAGAAGAGATTTTCGGGGCATAGCTCATCTAGGACGCAGACATGATTATGAATGCTTCGGATCTTCCAAAAGGTGGGCCTGGTTGGAGTTATATCTGGCTGGAGAGTGGAATGGGCGTGCAGTCTATTAAAAAAGGGCATGCATATAGCAGACACCTTGGTTTAATATATAAGACAATGTTACTCTAACTTGGTGGGCTGAGATGTTGATCTGATGCTGTTTACCTCCATTGCTGGTTAATTAGTTGAAGAGCTAGAAACATAATCTTAGTGCATTATAGATGAAGGATTTAGGAGTAAATTATGGTCAATTCTTACTGCTAAGACTCCACAATCTTCCCTTGAACAGGAAGATTAAGACTAAATGAATAATGCTTTTCTAATGTTCTTGGTAAAACGAGGTACCAATCATAAATTTGTTGTAATTGTATATTATTTTGTTTTAGCATGCTTATTTGCACCGACATCACCTGACTTCCATATAATCAGGTAGTGCTAGGATGAAGTATGGTAAAGCTCAAAAACATGAAACTCTCTCTCCTCAACCTTGATTTCCACTCATGTTCCAGCTGATCATGTGGTTGTATGAATTCTGCTGATTTGCGGGTCCTGTGCAAACATTCATAATGCAGTCACATAACGAGTTCAGGTGCTTTGCAAAACATTTCTCTTCTATCCCAGCAAAGGCCTGATTTGTACCTTTCGTGTTGCATTGGGCTTCACTGTTCTCTATAGGACTGAAAACCTCACAGTTGGACTGAAAACCTCACAGTTCTTCTCTGACGTCATTGTAGGCATCTTTCTGCTAGCGCAGAGTTGATTCTTGTCTCAGAGCAGTGCTTTTCTCCTTGTGATGTTGAAATTGAGCAAGAGATCTTGTGGTTTTAGCAAGCACAAGATCTGAATAATGCCTTTCTGCTCTTTTTTGGTCAAACTAGGTATCAATCATGCATATTTTGTAATTGTATTTTCTTGTGTTTTAGTGTGCTTGTTTGCACCAACTTCACTGGACTTCCGTATAAATAGGCAGTGAGCATGATACTCTTGCTACTCAACCTTGATTTCCACCCATGTTCCAGCTGATCGTGTGGTTATATGAATTCTGCCGATTTGTGGGTCCTGTGCAAACATTCATGATGCAGTCACATTACTGAGTTCAGGTGCTTTGCAAAACATCTTTTTTATCCAAACAAAGGCCTGATTTGTACCTCTTTTATGTTGCATTGGGCTTCACCGTCTGTTGGGCCAGGAAGAAATGAAACTTGATAATAAGCAGTGTTCAGAAAGAAATGGAGGTCAATTCATTAATAACATGGATGAATTACAGGGAACCTTACAATCAATCAAGCAAAACAAAGACTACTGGAACTAGTAGGAAGTAAGAACCTCAGTTCCTCCTCTGCACTTCCCACTCCCTTTTACTTTCTTCCTTTTTCTTCCTCCCCCCGCCTCTCCCTACCTTCTCCCTTTTATCTTCCCTATCTTCCTAAATCTACCTATAACAGATTGGATACTAACTGCATATTTTCCTAACCAACTGATTATATTCTTGCCTAACTCTGTAACAGATTCAACAGATTAGATACTAACTGCTTTGTTTGTTCAGCATATCCTACTCAACTCTGTATATCCTAATTGACTGACTGCATCACTTATTTCTTACATCCTAACCAATTGATTACATCACTATTGCATATTTGGTATATCCTAACCAACAGATTGCATCTCTTTCCTAGCTGAATTGTAACCACTTGATCCTCCTTCAACTGACTGGAAATTCATCTCTCAACAGGCATGTGTAACAACTCTGCATCCCATGTAACTAACTGCCTGGCCTGAGGACCAATTCTCTTGGCATATCTCCACCCACTACGTTCCCATCCTTGTTGCCTTCTATGCCCAATACTGTCCCTATCACCGTCTTCTAGAGAACCTACTTAAAAGCTCACAGTTCTTCTCTGACCTAGTTGTAGGCATCTTTCTGCTAGAGCAAAGTAGGGTACTTGCCTCAGAGCAATATTTTCTCCTTGTGATGTTAAACTTGTGCAAGGTCTTGTGGTCTTAGCAAGCACAAGATCCGATTAAAGCTTTTCTGCTGTTTCTTGGTCAAACAAGGTGTCAATCATGTTTCGCTTGTAATTGTATATTCTTGTGTTTTAATGTGCTTGTTTGCACCAACTTCACCAGACTTCCGTATGAATAGGCAGTGCTGGAATGAAGGATGGGAAACCTTCAAACGTGATACTCTTTCTACTCAACCTTGATTTCCACCCATGTTCCAGCTGATCATGTGGTTATATGAAGTCTTCTGATTTGTGAGTCTTATGCAAACATTCATTGGGCTTCATTGTCTTCTACAGGACCTACTTAAAAGCTCACAGTTCTTCTCTGACCTAGTTGTAGGCATCTTTCTGCTAGGGGAGAGTACGGTTCTTGCCACAGAGCAATGCTTTTCTCCTTGTGATGTTGAAATTGAGCTAGAGGTCTTGTGGTCTTATCAAGCATAAGATCCACTTAATGCTTTTCTGCTGTTTCTTGGTCAAACAAGGTATCTATCATGAATCTGTTGTAATTGTATATTCTTGTATTTTAGTGTGCTTGTTTGCCCTAACTTCACCAGACTTCTGTATAAATAGGCAGTGCTGGAACGAAGGATGGGAAACCTCCAAAGGTGATACTCTTCTACTCAACCTTGATTTCCACCCATGTTCCTGCCAATCATGTGGTCATACGAATTCTGCCGATTTGTGGGTCCTGTGCAAACATTCATAATGCAACCACATACTGAGTTTAGGTGCTCTGCAAAACATTTCTCTTTTATCCAATCAAAGGCCTGATTTGTACGTATCTTTCGTGTTGCTTTGGGCTTTGCTGTTTTCTATAGGACCTACTTAATAGCACATGGTTCTTCCCTGACCTAGTTGTAGGCATCTTTCTACTAGGGTGGAGTAACGTTCTTGCCTCAGGAGCAGTGCTTTTCTCCTTGTGATGTTGAAATTAAGCAAGAGATCTTGTGGTCTTAGCAAGCACAAAATCTGCAGTTTATATCATTCTGCAAGTAATTCTATTTTCTTTTCTATTGGTGGTTTTCCCTTCAGATCATAGAGGCACATGGTCATATAGTCTCAAAACATACGCAGGATTCTTAGTCTTGCCATATTATGCTTTGATTTGTCACTTTTTCTTGTATCGCATTTCTGACTTACTAAATTTCATGGTAAGCTGCTAATGATTGACAAAGTATTTACTAGTGAGCGTGAGTTTAACTTGAACATGCCTTCTCTGGATCTTTTATTTCTGGGGTGGTTTGCTTTCAAGACCATTGGTGGCTAATGGTAATAGTTCACTTGCTTATGAAGCCACGTGACTTATTCGTGGCCATTTCTGGATCACTTAAACTGATTTTCTGTAAGTATTACTGTGCTTGTTTCCACTAATATTAGCTCGTGCTACCAAAAGTACCTTGCTTTAAAACCCTTCAAAGCAGCTTCCTTTCCTCTCTCTCTCTCTCTCTGCTTCCTCAAATGGAAAAGTTGTTGGTTATCGCTTTTTGACCTGGGAGTGTCTAATGCTTCCTAGATTGATGACTGATCAAAGAAGATCAACGGCAATTTAACCTTGAATGGCCAAGATCTATCTGTAAATCTCTTGGAATGTAACATCATGTGCATGACTGGTCATGGATGTATGGACATCTTCACCCAGGAAAGATTCAATGGTTTGGATTGGCCAAAATAGGCATTTTTAAGCCAAAATGAAAGGGCACCTCATTCTAGCACTATTGACACCTTAATTCAATCTGATGAGATGCATAGATTGCAAAGCTTGGACATTATAGATGAAGCCTTGGGAGGACGAGCAAAGACCAGTCAAGAGTTTCAAAGCTTAGAAGTAACAAAATGCCCCTTACAAGACTTGCTTAGTCAAGGGGTCAAAGGTTGACTAGTCAAAGATTTTAACTCCATTGATTTGGAAAATCTTATCTAGGGAGAATTATATGTTTTGAAGCTTGCTATTGTCTCTTGTAAGAAATTAGAATCTTCTTGGATGTAATCAGTAACTCTCCAAAGAAGGTTTAGCAAGTGAGCAAGTTTAGTAAGTCCGGAGATTAAGGGATTACATATTTACAAGTTTTACACGATATAAGCAACTAATGTATTTAGTAGGTGTTTTTGGTAGTTTGCAATTGCCTAATATGGGAGGGCTGCTCCTACAAATAGATAGTCGTACATCAATTAATGGAGGTTAGTTCAATTTAAATTCAAGTGCAAAAAGACGTTTTCTTTTCTTTTTTCTTTTTATTGTGTGCTTAAGACGTTTTTCCCATTGAAGCTGAGACAGGCCCGAGTGCATCTTAGCATGACATTTATGTATCACTTGTGGACTCAAGTGTGGTGAGATATGTTGGAGCTTCTTGTCTGCAAGGTGGTGTGTCTGTATCATTGTGGAAAGAGCTTGATTTCCTCCCAAGAAGATTTGCATCTCTTGTGGTGTGACTATAAGGATGCTGATCTTTCTTTGTGCTTGAATGCTATGATGGTGTATCTATATCCTTTTAAGACTAATCTCAAACTAAACTTGTGGTGGTGATTTTTGTATCCACAGTTATAATTGAATGTTTTTGTTATATTCACTAATTCTGCGCTTATTTCTAGTACTCGGTTATCCGGAGTCAGTTTTGATGGTATGAACTATTGCTGGAGGAGATCGAATAGAAATGCAATTCAGTGGATGTGTGCTCCCTGATATGATATTCAGTATTAGTTGGCTATAGATAAAGAAGGTGTAGGTCATTCCTCTTGATAACAAGTAATGCAAAATAGGAGGACAAGATTAATGACAAAAGTCAATGAGTAGAAGAAGATTCCAATCTGAGTCAATGGGTAAACTCAAAAGGTGGTTGCTAATTTATTATTTTTTTCTCTTTCTATCTTCAGAGAATTTGAATTGGACAAGAAGAAAGTTCATGGTTGACAACAACCAGAAGAACCGAGAACAATGGAACTATAGAACTTTCCAAAGAAACAAATTCTCTTCATTCAATCAAAAAAATAATCTAATTTCATTCTTCCTTTTACAGGTTCACTAGACCTTGAAAGAAAAGACTGCTGCAAAAAAATTTCTGAAAGACCAGTCCTGGTTTATTACTTTCTTCAGGAACAATTTGTAGGACCAGTCCTCTTTGCATTCTTTCTAATGCTTTTCTCAAGGGGTTTGGTTTGCTGTGTGTTTGACACTGGTAATGGTCGGAGCACCAGTGGGAGCGGTTCCTGGTGCATGGGCCAAAGCTGATCTAACAAGAACAGCAAAAGAGAAACCCATTTCTAGGAAGAGATTTTGGAGATTGGTTTGTGGAAATATTGGTGATCTGTGAGAGGAAAACTGAGAGTTTGATCGTGGGAGAAAGGAGTTGAGTGAAGTTTTAAGAGACAGAAATCTGGAAACAGGAGATGAAGGTCTTTTCTGCCAAATGGTCATAGGGGGCTGAAAAGACCAAAAACTTGATATATACATGTCAAGGACATTTCTTGTCCAATGCAATTTTGCAAGGCTGATAACCTACGCACAACACATTGTAGGTTTATGTGTGTGTGTATGCATAGCAGCTGTAATTTCAGCTGTTTCGTGCAAGTGTAAAGAGCAGGTGACATTTGATTGGCCAGGAAAAACTAGAAAACAAAAAAAGTTGAAGGAAAGGGCTGTTAGAAACTTTTTCCCAGCCAATCAAATGTTACCTGCTCTTTACACCTACTGCTCCTTGCTGAAATTACCACTCCATACACGCATGTTTGTATGTAAGTATGTTGACACACACCTATGGACACCTTGAACCTGTGACCTCTAGGTACCACAGGAGAGGCCTTTCTTGAGCTGCTGTGCTAAAAGGCATTTCTCAGTGGGTTACATAAATTACAGACCATGCCACACGTAATTCATGAGTCGCAAAAACAAGTTGAAAGGAAAGAAACATTTACTCACACATGCACAGTAGGTCCCACAATTTTGTGCTTATGGGTATAGTACTCCCCAATAGATCATGCTATCATTAAAACTATTTATGCATCAGCTAATGATATACTGTTGTTGATTACGGTTCCTTGAAAGCAATGCTAGCCATTGGCAATAAACATAGTTAGTTCCACAGCACATAATCATCATTTATGACCAGCTTGGACTGGATCATTTGAGACTGATTTCTGCCAAGTCCTCTGTAAAAATGTCAGCCAATTTACCCTTTGATCTGCATGGAGCATACATTTGTTTCCTGGTAGCTTCCTTTAGAAAAAGTTACAATCTAGCTTGAAATGCTTATCATACTCACTATATCTTGGACTAATGACCGTATATATTGCTTTCCATTTAGAGCAAAACATCTTTATTGGTGTATCAAACACAAGACCCAACTTTTCATAAAGTTCTTTAACCATACCAAGGCACAAATAGCATGAACTATTGCATGATAGTTCTCTGCTAGGAAATCAATGTTGTATTTCTTGTGTTTTCAACTAACATGACTTCCCAGCAAGATTACAATACTATAGAGTTCAACTGCCTGCAACCTACCGAATCAACATTAGAAGAATGTAGTCCAGTGGTTATTCTAAGTCAATTCCCTTCTAATGCATATTTAACGTATCTTAGAATGTGTCCACCTGCACTTAAATGATCAACAAGATACTTTTGTATTGGTATCTCAACCTCAATATGCATAGCTTCCATAAAATTCTTCACCCATACAACTCACAGATAGCATGAGCTATTGGACAGTACTCCGCCAAAACATGCAGCAATTTGCTTCTTGCCTCTTCAAATAACATGTCTCCAGAACAAGAGTTTGATGACATACAATCGACTGCTTGAAACCTGCGTAACTGGCATTAGAAGAATGCTCAAATCTCAGTTGGTTATACTTCTAAAAAAGACAATTCCCATCCAATTGCAGCTTTCTATATATCTTAGAATACATCAAACTACAATCAATGACGAATATTATTATTTGTTTCACAGATTTATATCGACCTGACTGTGGATGCAAATATCGTTTTTGCAGAAAGTGATGTAAACAGCTTATTGCTTTAGTATGCTCCTACTGTTTGTCATTGAGATATATATATATATAACACATCTTGTGGTTTCTGGCAATTTATTAGAAGGATTGTTGGGAGTACCAAAACGCTTTGGTCTTAAAACGTGCTTCTACCACAATTCATTGACATACTTTATTATGTACTATCCAAATCACTAACCCAGCTTGGGATGAATGAGCAACTTTTAGAGCTCAAAAATGAAAAATGTACGCGCAACTGTGGTCGTTAAACCTTTTCCTCTCCTCCTCATCTGCTGTCAATTAATCCAAAATCTAGATCCATCCTTTCCTCTATTAGTTCTCTCTTTTTCTATACCAGAATAAGAGAGTGTGTTAACATTCTTAACTCCTTTTCACCCCCAAAACTCTCACATTCTCTATAAGCCTGAACAATGAGAACCCTCTGGCCCTCTCAAGTAAAAAGTCTTTAGAGTTCTTACTTAGCCTCTGAAGAAGGACAAACATTTGAAATCTGCGCGTACTTCAAAGAATTTCATCCTTGAGCCACTAGATGATTCTGTTGTCATCAAACTTCTCAACAACAAAACCAATCAGACCAGAAAATTAAGAGAGAATGGTGAAAGAATGGAAACACATGGTTTGGTTTTAAAATAAAAAATTAAAGGGGAAACAGTGGGGGGCAAGACAAAAACCACCCGGGCCTTAATATTTTAACAATAGTAGAAAATGGGAACTGCGCTAACAACTTCAAATTCGTAAAAGTTGCTATATTTTTAAAAGTTTTCTTTATTGTTTGTGTCTGCTGTAAGACCGATAGCTGAAAAAATTGCAATTTTTTATGGTCATGGAAAAGTTGCTGGTGGCATATTTAAGGCAAAGAAGCTGAAGATTGAAGAACAAATGACAAACAAGAGAAACTAAGTTGGCAGTGAGTGATGAATATAGCTCTTTACTTTTACACCTATAGGAAAATAAAACGTGGGAGCTCTGAACACACACACACACACACACACACACACACACACACACACACACACACACACACACACACACACACACACATATATAGATGATGGATGGAAAAGAAACTAAGTTTTACCTCTTCCTTAGCTTTGTACTTGAAAATTACATTGTTCATTGGTAGGCCACTGTATTGAACAAACTCTTATTTATACTAGATGACAACATCATTCTACTCTTGGAATATCTTATGCAAACACATTTTGCAGCAGTGTCAGACTAGTTTATTAGTACTAGAACCAAAAAACTAAATGAAACAAACACAGACTTAAGGTGAGGCAAATAATAAGTGAGAATAGACAGACTAGACGGCTTTCCGTACAAGATGGAGGATGACATAAGATAAATCTGATAATGAGCAATTCCAATGAATTTTTGGAACATTCATGTTTGTGACAGAATGTGAGTCTAAACTCAAGGCATATGATGACCTTTATAATAGATTAGGATCAAGAGAAGGTGGGAAAGATGTGTTTAAACTCGTTAAAGTAAGAGAAAAGAAGAGTAAGAACTTAGACCACATTAAGTATATTAGAAGTGATGACCAAAGGGTACTAGTCAAAGATGACAAGATCAAATAGAGATGGGAAAGTTACTCTAGAAAATTGCTAAATGACAATTACCCTGAGAATGTAGGGATTGAAAGTACTGTAAACCCAAATAATGTTGGACATTATAGATATGATCGTAGAATTAGAATACCTAAAGTAAAAGAGGCCTTGAAAAAGATGAAATTAGGAAAGGCCCTAAGGCTTAATGGTATACCAATAGAGGTTTGGAAGTATATGGAGATACTTGAGTAGTTTGGTTGACAAAGTTGTTTAACAAGATTGTAAAATTGAAGAAATGTCGAATGAATGGAGGAAGAACTCTATTGCACCAATTTATAAGAATAAAGTAGACATACAGGGTTGTACTAATTATCAGGATCAAACTTATGAGCCATCCCATGAAACTTTTTAAAGGACTGATGGGGATGAGGCTACGACATGAGACAAGTTTATCGAAGAATCAGTTTGGTTTTATGACTGAAAGGTATACCATAGAAGTTATTTTCTTGCTTAGACAATTGATGGAGAAATATAGGGTGATGAGGAAGGACCTCCGCATGGTCTTTATTGACTTAGAAAAGCTTATGATAGGTTCCCAAAGAGTTAATATGGTGGAAGTGGGCGAGAAAGGAGCTTTATAGAGATACAGACATAATTAATGATATGTATGAGGGAGCGGTAACAAACGTAAGGACCATTAGCGGAGAGACCAGTGATTTTCCTATCATTGTAGGATTGCACCAAGGATGGACATTAAGCCCATATCTTTTCACATTGGTTATGGACGAGTTAACAAAACATGTGCACTCGAAGATTCCATGGTGCATGCTATTTGCAGATGATAGTTTTGATTGATAAGATGAGGGCGGGCGAAAACACAAAGCTAGAGTTATGGAGAGATGCATTAAAATTTAAAAGATTTAAAATTAGTTGAACTAAGACAGAGTATATAGAATGCAATTTTAGCAAGGAGAGAAGCAGGAGTGGAGTACCAATAAAGATTGATAACCAAGAAGTCCCCCTAAAAGAACACTTTCGAGACTTGGGATTTATAATTCATGAGTGGAGAGATTGAGAGGGAGATTACCCAGAGAATCCAAGCGGGTTGGAACAAATGGAGATACGCCTCTAGAGTTTTGTATGATCGGAGGGTGCCGCTCAAATTGAAAGGACAATTCTATAGGATGGCTTTAAGCCTGGCCATGCTTTATGGATTAGAGTGTTGGGCAGTTAAGGAACAATATGTACATAGGATGAGGGTCACCGAAATGCAGATGTTGAGATGGATGAGTGGCAAGACAAGAAAGGATAGAATTAAAAATGAAAATATTAGAGGAAACTTAGGGGCAGCACCAATAGGTAACAAGATGAGGGAGATTAGACTTAGATGGTTTGGACATGTCCAACGGAGACAAAAGACAACACCGGCTAGGTGTGAGGCGATCCAAGCTGAAGGTTCTAAATGGGCAAGTGGAAGGACCAAAAGAACATGGATAGAAGTGGTGAGAAAAGATTTAAAAACTTCTGGGACTAAATGAATCCATGACACTTAATAGAGGGGAATGGAGGAACAAGATTCCTGTGACCGACCCCTAACCGGGATAAGGTCTTGGTGATGACGATGATGTTCGCAACAGAATACTAGCTAGCTCAAGATGAAGATGATGATGTCCAACTTTTGCAACTTCATTTTTCTCAAGAGTATGAGTGCAAGCAGTTTGATGCAGAACCCCAAGATGAGTTGTTCTGTAATAGATAATTCTCAGAATGTAGGACATGTACTTCTGTCAAACTGAGCTTTTGAATTTTTGGGGGAAGTCTTGGAGAGAGAAAAGGTGTTAGATCTTTCTCGCATTGTATGTACTCAAGTCAAGTTGAAATTAACCATCAATAAATATGTCCGTACCTAATACCAAATGGTTTACTTTGGGCCCCAAATATTCTGAATAAAACCAGTGACAAAGGAAGTGATTTCCTTTATGTTATCGAGGACAGCAAGAAACCTTGTGATTCCTTCCTAAATCACAAGCTCCCAAGTCTAATGTAAAGATGGGAGAAGACCAGTAACTACAACTTTAAATTCCAATAAAAGTATGACTTAGTGGACAAAAGATGTAGTGTGTTGGAGACCAGGATGGATGATGAAATGTACCTTGGTCAAGTATGCTGCCAAAAGACCTCTTTGTCCTGAAATACTTGAGGATAACTGAAGGAAAACAAAAATGCACAAGAAGAAGGGTAAAAGGTTATTGCACTGCAGAGAGGCTTTGTCAATCACACAGATACTAAACCAAGAGAAATTATAGGGACATGGAAAACCAAGGACAAGGAAAGGTGAATTAAAAGTCTTAGACATACAGTTAGTTAACCAGCCACATAGGCTAACACTAAGGATCTGTTTAGTAAAGTGATGAATTTGAGTAGTTTTGTGAAAGAGAAAGCAGAAGCCTCAAGCAGTCTCATTATTAGAAACTGCTGAGTCAATAACTCAAGTAGAAGATTAAGCAGAACAAGAAAGCAAAGAGGCTTTACCAGAGCAAAGCCAACATGGCTGTTGAGCAGGAAAGACTATTTACTGTTGTTAAGTACTCCCTGTAGATTTCTCATTAAACCTCCGAGTATTACTGGCCAGAGGACTATGAAGAACAGCCTTCTCATCTCTCATGTAGGAAACCTGATCAGTCCATGCTGAACCCCGGACTTAGATTATTCTTCCACAATTAGTTCACTTTATGGAGCCTCTACCAAATTGATGGTCTTTCCATTTTTTATATATTTTATCTCCCAGCAATCTCTAACAATTTCATTATGACCTCTGCCGGTATCAAAGGATCATGCTTTTATCTTTAACAAGCATTGACCAGTTTGTTTATTCAGGCCATTTTTAAATTTGTCTGTATTAGGAGCTGCTGAGCTGAAGATATGAGTTATTAATCAAAAGCATGTATCCACGTTCCCCCTTTTTGTCTCTTACAATGGTTTCTGTCTTTTCTGAAGTTCTCCATGTTTCCTTTTCTATGCATACACACTTTGTGCAGATATTAAATACATATACTTCTTTTCCAGATTGGTGCAGACAGTGAACCTTTGAGGCAAAATCCTGCTAATTATACACAAGCCTTGCAGCATGCTGCCAGAGGTCTTCATAGGTTGGTTTCTTGAGGATTCTCATTTGGGATGCACAATCTTTTAATAGATATTCATTGTTTCTGAAACTTTAAGTGCAACGTTTCCAATTCTACCATTGTTGTAATGTGGCATGACGAAACTTGGGATTTAGTTCATGCAAATACTAACCTGGAAAATAGAGTTCTTTTGCGCATTTGAAGTATGGTCTGCTACATGCAATAGCAGAACATACTCCAGATGATACTTGATCTAGTTTGATACTAGTTCTCCTTGAATCCCATTGTCAGTTAAGATTGGGTCACAAAGTGAACTCGTTCTCTTGACTATAATGATAACCTTAGTCACTGCCTTGCTTTCTAGAGAGTCTGTTTGAGTTTCATTTATAAACCTTGCTATTTTTGGTTCGTGAATGTCGTCAAAGTTTTCTTCTCTCCTCAGCTTCATTTTGTCTGCTTTATAGTTCCCATTGAAATTTTATCATCTAGATTATTTTCAAGATTACTCACTTCCATCTGGTGTGACGACTACAATTAATTGTTTCAAGGATGGGAACAGTGTTCAGTCATCTGTCAGTCTCTCTTCCAACTGATAACATTGAGGATGACACCATCCTGGCTCTACTGGGAGTGTTTTGGCCTCTTCTGGAGAAACTATTTAGGTCTCCATTCATGGAAAATAATGGCTTATCCACAGCAGCATGCCGAGCTCTTTCACAAGCTGTCCAATCAACAGGTAGAGATCAATTTGTTTTGTTTCTTTCCAAGAATGCAAGATTCTGTCAGTCACGTACTTGTAATTGTTGGAGCTGTTTTTTCTTTGCAGGACAGCATTTTCTGTTGCTACTTCCCCAAGTGCTTGACTGCCTGTCTATGAACTTCTTATCATTCCAAAGCCATGAATGCTATGTTAGAACAGGTAGGCAATCAGCTTATAATGAAAAGGCGAATCAGTTCTGTTAGAAACGAGCAATATACTATTTTCCTTTCATTCGTTCTTTTTCATTTCATATATCAAGTAGAACTAAACAAATATTGTCAACTTGCTATGCTGTATTTGTTGTGCCTCTCTGCATAGTTTTCTTTTATGTTTATTTAGAGAACACCAACCCACTATTCATAGATGCCCTTATCCCTAACCTTTTCACTATGCCCTGGGTTCTTAGGATGGTAGTTGTGACCCCTCACTTGGATGCTTGTGGCCTGACTAAAACAAGAGGTGCCCATCTTTTGGTAATTCACTAAAGAGATGAATTTGGCTCCAACCATCTCTAATGTCACCTGACATCATTGCTGTAAATCATCTTTGTTTTTATTTCTCAGTGCAATCAAACTTTTTCCTGAAATACAGAGGTGCCCAATGATTTGCTATTTGCACCACAGTTGCATTTGATTAGGGATGAGTAACTCAAATAATATATTGATGTTAGATTATATATTTACATTGTTAACCTCATCATACATAAATATACCTGTAAATCTATTGCACCTTTTCTCTGCTTGCGAAGTGGCCTATTGCTAATATGTTGGTGTTACTCATTCTTATTTTCTTTTTTGTTGATTCACACTAAAAATCTTTATCCAGCTGCTGTTGTCATCGAAGAATTTGGTCACAGAGAAGAATATGGCCCCTTGTTTGTAAGCACGTTTGAAAGATTCACCTCAGCAGCTTCAATATCGGCTCTTAATTCGTCTTACATATGTGACCAAGAGCCTGATCTGGTGGAGGCCTATACTAATTTCACATCAACATTTGTTCAATGCTGTCCTAAGGTTTTCTTCTAATATACAATAGTTGCATGTGAAATTAGATCTATTCTTGGTGTTTCTTTATTCAACTGTGGTTTATATTCACAGGAAGTAGTGGCTGCATCTGGTTCTCTTCTTGAGGCATCAGTCCAGAAGGCGGCTATATGCTGCACTGCTATGCATCGTGGTGCAGCACTGGCAGCTATGTCATATATGTCATGTAAGGAAATTTATCTGTTCTCGTTCTTTTATTTCTTTTTTGCCTCTTTTTACTAGATCCAAGAGGGACACTCTCTTCCTCCAAATCATGAATTAGATATTAGTGTCAGTTATGGTTGCTGAATAATTGTGTCAGTTATTGCATTTAGAAGAACATTCTGAACTCTAATCTCACGTCTGAGTGTCATCTTCAAATGCTTATCAGCATATTCTTTTTCTTTTTTCTTTTCCTTTTGTACAACATGGGCCTGTGCAAGCCATTGCTGCTTTAATCTTATAGACTTATAAAGAATGGATATCCACAAGGTCTCCAAAAAGTCAAGAAAATTGTTCTATAACATATATGATATTTATTATTGGACATATACAACCGAGAATGTGGATGATGCACAAATGTTAGGAGCCTTATGCAGTCCAAGACAGAGTAACAAAGAATCCCTCATGATCACGGATACCCTGCTGGTCTTATGTAGAGAGCGGCCAATTCGAAGAAGAAAGAGCATGGCCAAGTCAAAGAAGAAAGTGATGCTTATGAAGATTAGGGTAAGGAGAATGTTGATAGGGCTGATGAGCTTGTTCTAGAAGTCGATAAGGCTCATATGTCAAGCCTGTTTGAGAGATCTTATGGAGGCAATGAATTGGCCTCATTTAAACATTCCCATTGGCGTGGTGTTGGCATAACAATCTTTAAGACAATTGCTATAGTTGAGTTTTTTACTTTGTTTCTTGAGGATGTTTTTGTTGTCCCCTTTGTTATCAGAGTTTTAGGGTTTGGCACTAAGCCCTCAATTTGTCTTATAGGTTGAACTCTTCTTTTTAGTGCATTGTACTGTTTTGGACATCCTCTCGGATAAAATCACATTTGGAGGTGAATAGCCTTTATTAGATGGTGGAAATAAAATGATTGGCTATTAATATTTTGAAGAGAAAAAGTGCTGGTTTGCTAATAGATATTGAATGTGGACGTTATTTATCTGAAAATTAGTTGAAGACACTTGTAATCATCTTTGTATTCATCATTTTATGGCAAGGGAAATGATGCAGCAGGAAGTATCAATAAACCTGGCATATAGGACGAATGACGGTGTATAGGACGAATGACAGTGTCTCTAGGGGAAGAGAAACCAAGTGAAAGGCTTCTGCCAACCAAAAATTTACCTTTCTCCAATTCTGGGATTTGATTGACTTTGTCCAAGCAAACTAGGCTAGAATTGGTGTAAAAGATGAACAGTAAGAGAAACAAAGAAAACAAACTTGTATTCAATCATTCGACTGTCCATATTCTCACTACATATGCCCTTTATAAATTGCTAAACTTCTCCAAGAAATTAGACTTTTAGTCCAAGCTAAATAATGTCAAATTAGAATGGGAAACATAAATAGGAAATTACTAATACAAACGTTGAAGAAAGAAATATTAGATTAATTATCAAAATAAGAAACTTTCTAAAACTAAAGCAAGAAATGACTTTCTAAAACTAAGATAGTGAAACCAACAGAAAATATGAAACCTAATTCAAATAGCATTCACATGAACAATAATGTGTTTACTATTCACACGAATAGTAAACACATTATTGTTCATGACATTTGACTTTACTTGGCTTGTCTCTTTCTCAGTTCTCCCATCTTGTCGAGGGTTATTTTGTTAATACTTTGATGGAAAGGGTTATTTCTTTGGAATCTGGCATTGTTTGCAGTTGTGTAGTATTTTAACTGAAATTAATGGAATGATCATTTTGTGGACAATGTAGAAATTTAGTAACTTGCGCCAGAAATTTTTAGGAATTCAAGAGGAATTTGTAATTGGTAGAGAATTCCAAGAGATAAGAATTCATTGTGGAGACTTATGCGGGAATAAGTCATCAAGATAAACATGAGGGGCCTTCTTCTGGAACATGGGCACTACAGGATTGTCATCATGTTTCAGAATTGTAATGGGGCAATTGTGAAGGCATTCATCTACTGGTATTAAGGACTCTAATGAAGTGGATGATTGTGCTCTTTGTGCAGTTTTTGTTGAAGAGCTTCTGCGCAAAATATGGGCATAAGTTGACTCAACAGATTTTGTTCTTGGTGATGTACCTAAGGGGTGTGCTTATTCAATGTTTTTCTTTTGTGTCGATATAAATTTGTCATATTGAAGCAAATCATTCATCAAATGCTTACCATTGTGCATTTTCATGTAAATGTCATGTACTGATTTACTGTTAACTTTATACTCCTAAAAGTTTTCAACTGGTAATGTTGTGAGCATCATAAGGTCAGTCATTGACATGGAAAGGTTAAGGTGTGTCATTCCACACCCAACAGTTGCAGATTTAGCTCACCTCCCAAGTTCTGAATGAAAAGGGAAAAGAAAAAATTCCCCACATTGTGACCATGATTTCTTTAGACTAATGACTTGATAATCACAATATGTTGGAGGTGAATGATAGCATCTTAAACTGTCCAAGTGACATAGTTTCATTGTACATAATACCAAGCCTGGTGTCTATACTAACTGCTGACCAAGGGGGGGCATTTGGATCTATTGTTTTCCTTTTTTTATTTTCTATCAAAATATTTCCTCGGAAAATTAGGTTTTGGTGCTTGGCTAACCATGAATTGTTTTCTTCCTAGCTGATAAAAAAATGATTGTTACCTTTGAACCCCATGCTACTGTGCAGTCTCCAATATTCTTGTCTGCATTATCAGACTCTTATTGTGACTCCAGTGTCAAAAACAAGAGTACTTAGTTTTTATTAGTCGATGGCTTGGATGAAAATGCTAAGCAATATTAACCTAACAAGAGTATCTAAATGCCAAAAAATTAAAGAAAAAATTCATATCTCTACCCTGATTTTTAGTAAAAATCTCATTTAAGGGTCGTAATTTTTAAAGGGCTCAAATTAGGGCCTGATCTTTTTTAGGTTTGTCTATGTAAGGGCCAGCTGACAAGCTGTTAGATTGAAAACAAGAATAGCTTCGCGTGCCAGTCTCGTGATTTCACTTTAGGGCTTTTTGGATATTTCCATAAAATTGACTAGAAGAAATGAAAAAGGGTTGCCTTCTTCTTTGTTGGAGCTGTAAGAAGAAGAGTTAGAAGAGCTGGGATCTGTTCCAATATCATAGATCAGATCAACCAATGGTCAAGCCATCACGAAATTGATCTGTTTCAATGGCCCTTGTCCAATGCCTTAGGAAACCCTATTTCTCGATGTATTTTCAACACTGGGTAAGAAACACCTTGCTTGCTGTCGTTTCTTCTGCAATGGACATTGTCCGGTAGAGGCTCATCTTCCTTTATTGAAGAGAAATCTGTTAGAGAAACTAGCGTTTCTTCAATGGAAGTGGAAATCTTGACATGCAATGAAAGTAGGGTTTTGTTCAAGATCAGAGAGGATTTTGCAGACGTGCCAATATCAAATCCACTTCTCCAAATTCCTGCACCTGCATAGGTTTTGAGAGAGAGAGAGAGAGAGAGAGAGAGAGAGAGAGAGAGAGAGAGAGAGAGAGGATTTGATCCTGCGGCTTCTCAACTTCGGTCAAGCCCTAATTACTTCTTTCGTTTACATTTATTCTGAATAAGTTGGGAAATGATCATATTGTCCTCAACCCAACTCACTAAATTACACGTGAGGCCAGTCATGTGCCATTCTGGTTCTCAATCTAACAGACCGTCAGCTGGGCCCTTATAGAGACACTTAAAAAAAGATTAGGACCTAATCGGAGCTGTTTAAAACTTGGAGCCTTTAAGTGAGATTTTAACTAAAAATCAGCTTGCATATATGAACTTTTATCAAAATTAAAAGATCTGAATGAAACATTAAAAAGAAGAACTTTGGAAAAGAAAGTCCATAATAGTCTTTTCTTGTGAAAAGGACTTCCCATGAGATTGTTTCTGGAACATCTAAAGAACCTCTAGGGGTTATGTCTTAAATAAATCTCTGCAAGATGTTCTAATGTGGTAATCATTCTCCAATTTGAAGAAGTGGACCTTGTCTTTTTATTCAGAATTAGTTATCTTTATATCATAATACAAGTTTCTGCTTGGATAATTCACAAAATAATTTGGCAAGTGTTTTAAACTTCCTTGTCTGGTGCATTTATGTCTTCTCCTGGCACATTTAAATAGTCATGACATTGTGCTGGACACGCATACCCACTTTCATGTTATGCAACATTTTTCTATCTTTTGTTCCCTTCGTAGCTCATGGCAAGAGCAAATAATAGTTTTTAACTATGTTTAACTATTGTGTTTCATTTGTTTTTTGTGCCCGTTTCTTTTTATCTTTTGGGGACTTATGTTCTATTTATGCAATTGGTTATAAATTTATCAGAATGTCATGATGTTGTCTCTGAATGTGACTTCAGCCTTCTTCAGTATATAAAACCTTCCATCAGAAGCAAGTTCCTTGGAAAACCTTTGCTTTGAATGTGTGCTGCCCTACAACAGTATGTATTGTTGTAGATTGGTTTCATGATGGGTGTACTTTTAATCATGCAGGTGCTATCCAATATGTGTTAGATTTGTACCTGATAGATTAATCTGTCTATGTGTACAAGAAGATGAAGACCAACTTTTATGATAAAAGTTCCAATATTGTGGATTTCAAGTATTTTGATCACTTGCCCATTCTATGAGCAGTAGTTTCACCTTTTGTTTATTTCCAGTGGAAGTTACTCTTAACAGTGGTGTGACATTGGCTATTTTTGTTTTTTGAACTAGCAGGTTTCCTTGAGTCTGGCCTGACCTCCATTTTGGAAACTATGGCCTGCATTGCTGAAGGATCATTCAGTGCAATGGCAATTCAGGTCTTATCCCATAGTGGCGAGGGACTTATATCAAATGTGGTTTATGCTCTGCTCGGCGTATCAGCTATGTCGAGGGTAAAAGATTCCTGATCCTTGTAGTTGAGAATAAAAAATTGAGCTTCAATTTGCATCCTAACTATCTGCTTTTCTGTAAACTTAGATTTCATGGCTGAACATTTGATATGTGCATATATCTTGGGCATGGAGGACATAGTTCATCTCTAGAATTGAGACGGATACATGAAATGCGAAAGAATATTGTCCAATTTTCCCTTTTTTGCCTCTTTTCTTTCCTAGTGTCAGAAAGAAAAAAAAAAAGATTACCAAAAGGCCAATATACATACATACATATCTATATATATGGCACACACACACACACACACACACACACACACACACACACACACACACACACACACACACACACACACACACACACACACACACACACACACACACATCTATAAAGAATGACAGCTGCCAAGAGATTTTTAATTCATGGTTTGACTATAGTCTCTCTCACTTTGATAATTTCAATGGGCTCTCTCTCTCTCTCTCTCTCTCTCTCTCTCTCTCTCTCTCTCTCTCTCTCGATCTTGATCTTGATGATAGTTTAGAAGAATTCTATATTTTTCAAAAGAACTGCTATTATGTTCTGAATATTGTTTCTGAGATGATATCCTTCCCAAAAGCATCGACATGCAGCTGATAGTCCTGGGCTTGCATGAATAGTTGGGGGTTTGAGCTTGCTTTAGCGGTCTTCATCTTTGCTGTCCTTCTGAAATGAATGACCTTTCACTTCCTAATTTTATGAAAATCTAAACAGCTTGAATATAGGTTGGGATTCCCTTAAAAAGAAAAACATATAAAATTGCTAGAAACTAACTCAGATCTCCTCTGTAAATAGTTGGTTTTTGTCAACCTAAACTATAGAGGAGTCCAAATTCAGTCCATTTCAGCCATGGCTTCTCACCCCCCAAAAAATTATGAGAATCTTCATAACATTGACTTGTTTCTAGATTTTTGAGTTTTGAGTTTTCTAAAGCCAAAAAAATTATTTTGAAACTATACATAAAATTACAAAATAAGGAAAATTTCTCTCCTAAGAGGTCCTATTCCAATTTGGTTTTAAGGTCCTAAAGATCGATTCCCTTTCAATGAATATCTCAAAAATGGGCTTGAGTTATTCATTATGATGTTAAGGGTTCCCTATTCCACTCAATGAGGTATTTGAAGAGTGATCTCACGTTTTCAAACAATCCATGAATTCTTCCACATTTCTGGTAGTAGATTCTCTAGAAGTGCATGCTACGTACTTGATGGAATTTGTGGGACAATTGTGTAGATTAAGTGGAGAACTCTTAGGTCTTCTTTGAAGAACCTCTTGCTCATTCACATTCTTGCGTCTCTAAATTTCAATATTAATCCTAGCATGTGAAGTAACAATGGACGTGACCATCATCCCTGTAAGTTGTATTCTTTGTCATAAACTCATGAATGACTTGTTGTGACTAGGCTCACCAAAATCTTTTAGTAAATTGTTCTCTTCTTCATAATATTCCTCAGAATTATGGGCTTTGTTCTGGTATCCTGGTTGGAAAGTGTTTCACAACCAGCTGATTGCGGGTTTAAATCTGCTTACCTTTCAACATGAAAAGAAAAAGGAAGAATATTTTGAGTCATTGACCTGTCTTTAAAATACCAATGTAGTATGGATAATTAATGCCTTTGGCAGTTTTCTTAGCTCCTGCTTTTTTGAAAGTTATCAAAGTTTCCATTTTCCAACCGAGCATGTTGACTTCTGTTTCTGAAATAAAGCATCATTGAAGGTTTATTCCTTGATAGCCGAAGGAGAAATCAGAGAAGAAAGAAAGTTCAGACCCTTGGTGATGAACACTGTGTTTGACAGAAGCAAGGCAGTAGAGATACATGGAAGATTGGATACTCCATCTCTTTGTTGAGCATTGGGATAAATTGCCAAAATAGCAGTTGTTATTTATTATTGCTGCATATACTTGGGTGGCTGAAGGACACAATAGTTGTTTCCCCATTGGCACTTGGGAGAATGGCTTGTTGTGTTGTTATGAGGTGATTCTTCTGCTGGATCATGGCTACTTGAGGGACTGCTTCAATGCATATCCAACAGTTGTTCTTATGCATGCAAGAACAACTCAAGGCAACTTGGATCTCCAAGACATAATACAGAGGGCCCACACAATTCCTTTTAGCTTTAGGTTTAATTCACTCAACTGAGTACATTCCTTTTAGCTTTAGGTTTAATTCACTCAATTGAGTACATTCCTTTTAGCTTTAGGTTTAATTCACTCAACTGAGTACATTCTTTTATATTTTACGTTTAGTTATTACATTAACCCTTAGAGCAGAAAAGAAAGACTTGGCAAAGATCGTTGCTCCCACATGTAACCCTAGGCATCCCTACTGGAAGAAGTAAGAGCGTGCCTTGTTCTGGAGGCTAGTTTTTGGAGAATATTTGGAAGTGCCCTTTTCCTTAACTTTATTCTTCCAACTTCTTGTGAGAATTTGATGGGTACGTCTTGCTGATTTCAAATATTAATAAAGTTTGATCTTGATTCCTTGCAGTCTTCTCTCTCTTTTCCTACTTTATTCTTTGTGAGTTTGCATTACTGATTGACACGTCTTTCCTAACATTGCTATAAATGAAATCCTTCTTCATGCCCCCTCATAGGGGACAATGCAATGGCCGTCACATGAGTACTAATAAGATTCTTCCTCTGCTGTTACCTACACAGAAGTTTTTTTCTTGTGCAGTGAGATAAAAGATAAAAGTTGCCTCCACAGCCATCCATGAAGTTCTGGAAGACTTAAAGGAGTCATCTTCACTCTTTTTTTTTTTTTTTAGTTTATTCTTTGTGAGATTACATTACTGATTGCCGCTTGTCTTTCCTGAAATTGCTCCAAATGAAATTCTTCTTCATCCCCTGTCATAGGGGACAAAGCAATGGCCATCACATGGCTACCAATAAGGTTCTTCCTCTTCTGTCACCTAGACAATGAAATTCTGTTCTTGTATGAGATTAAAGATGAAAGCTTCTCTGCAGCTGTCCTTGAAGTTCTCAAAGACTTAAAGTAGTGTATTATACCAAGAAATTTACTATGAATTTTTTGTTTGGCTGCTTCAAGTATCACAAACAGTAGACAGATTGTCAATAGAGAAACAACGGGAAATAATAAATTATGCTTGGGATTTAAAGAGTTTCTTCAATGCTATCATATCCAATCAAGCAAGAACCAAAACCTTAGAGAAAGTGTTTTCTTCTTGACCATCCTGTCTCGTTTTCTCACTCATGTTTTTCCTTCCAGCCTCTTTGTTCAACTTCTTGGTTCTGAAAATACAACCAAATTTCATCGTGAAGTAATCAATTGGCACACCATTGAAGGGGTTTCTGGGGAAAAGAAGGTTGCTTTATCGGCTGCCTAAAAATTTGAAGATAAAATTTAGCATAGTTGCAGGATTACATGGTTAGACAAAGAATTGTCTTTCTTTTCCAGTTGTTACTAATCTATGTTGATCCATACAAATTGAAGATGCCATCTTTTATCGGTGAAGTTCAAATTGGGACCGTCTGCAGTGCATTACAAGGTTGATAATGATTGGCTTGTGGCGATCAAGTTATTGTCTGTAATGTTTCTATCTCTTGTAACATGTAATTCCCTCTGACTAAGCTGTTTGCTTGTGAGGACTTCTCTTTTAAATTTGATCACCTGATTCTTCAGTCTGAAGCAGATCTAACATCGTAATGTATCTGTGAATTGTGATCTTGATTGCTTAGCTATTTCACCTATTTGGTAGTGCAACTCCTGTAAATTTATGAAACATTCTTTAGGAAATTTTTCTAAACATGGATATCTACATTTAAACTAATCTACTAATGTTTCTCATCCCACTACTAACAGGTTCATAAATCGGCAACAATAATGCAACAATTAGCAGCAATGTGTAGTCTCAGTGAGAGAACAAGCTGGAAGGCAGTTCTTTCTTGGGAGTCTTTGCATGGATGGCTGCACTCAACGGTCTCTCTCTCTCTCTCTCTCTCTCTCTCTCTCTCTCTCTCTCTCTCATTTTTTTTTTGACTAGTTATCTACTTTATGAAGATTTTTGTGCTCAGTAATTAAAATTTCCAAGTTCTCTGTATCATTATGTTATTGATGCTTGATTATCTTACTGTAACGTACCTCGAGGTCTTTTCCTAGTAGATTAACCTTGAGTTTTCAACTAGCAAAGGCTGCTAAAGTGAATTGTACTTATCCTCAATAGCATGGGCATTGTTTTTTCTTGGGAGTAATAGCATGTGTACTGCTCGTAGCATTAAATATTACAATATTGGCTCTATCCAAGCTCAGGACAGCATAAGAGCTTAAGAACTGTTATGCTGTTTAGGCATCTCCTTAGTCTATAGAGAATGTATTACTCAACCTTAATTGTGAGATATGGTAAAGTGAGGCTGGGCAGCAAAGTAAGAAATGAGCTTTTCATTAACCTGAAACTGTACAAGAATCACAAGAGTTTGGAGATGGATTGCATGTGTGAAATATTCAAATACCTGGGGGTGTTCTGTCAAGCTCATGCCCTACTTAATTGTGCTAAACCTCCCAATACTTCCAATTTGGAATTCACCCTTCAAGTATTTATAGTTCTTCTGCACAAGATCCTTGAGAAGGTAACAGGGCCTTTGTCTAGAGGGATAGTTAACCCTGCTGTAGCTTTCTGCATCCATTTAGTTCCATTGGCCTGGCTAATGTTTTAGTAAGTCTTGCTTTTTCTTCTAACTGAAATATGGATGGTGCTGATCCTCATGCGTAGTTAGGCCTTCTGGATGTGCGTGCATATCATTACTTGTGTTCTGTATGAGATCTTACTCTTTCTTTGAATAAAAACAGGTACAAGCTCTTCCAGCTGAATATTTGAAGCCTGGGGAAGCAGAAACCCTAGTGCCCACATGGTTAAAAGCTCTTTCTAGTGCAGCCTCTGATTACCTAGAAAGCAAGACTTGTGATGGAGGAAGAAATAACCGTGGTCATATGCAAGGGAAAGGAGGAAGAACTCTGAAGCGTGTTATTCGAGATTTTGCAGACACTCATCGCAATGTTGCCAATCTAACGTGATCACTCAAAGGCGTACTTCACAGAACAGCCTCTCATTCACCAAAGCCCCTGTGCCTCTGTTTTGAGCTGACACTCCTGTAACGTACTGTAAATTGGAGGCGCATCTTGCTGCAGTTTTTGAAGTTCAGTTCTCATTCCTCTATAACCAGATCGCTTTGTACAGTACTTACCCAGTTCTTGGAAATTTTGATGTTACGCCTCATGATTCTGAGGGATATTTTTTTTTTACCATGAATCAAGTGTAACTGTAATTATTCAAAGCTGAAAAGTACAATAGACAGATGGTTTTGTATCCGTTATTGAAAGTAAATAAGTTTTTGGGAAATTTGTTTGTTATTGCAATAGAGGAAAAAGGCACATTAATGCACTAAAAGATTCACGCCAGAGTGATTGGAGAAATGTGTCAATATCTTTCTAATGTTTAGTGATTATAAGCCTTTGAAACGTGGTGCTTTTGGTGATGAATATAAACCGTTGCTTTTGCTCCTATTTCTAGTGCAAGAGTCATCCTTGGCATGAACTAGAATATAGACCGATTGGACATTGAAGAAAGTGGGCCCTACTTATCTTTTTGGCTGCTTACTTGTATACCTGAACAGTGGATAAAGTATGCCAGGGCTACTAGCCGTCTGATTAGTACCAAAAAGAATAGCCAATCCGATTGTCTTATTTTATACAGCCCCGAAGTAATGATTGTTGATCCCGTGATAGTTTCCTTTTAACCTTTTTTTTCTTCTTTGAAATCTCTCGATAAGTTGCCTCAAATTCTATCTGAGAAGTACCTTAGCCTCGGCATTATTAAGAGGAGAGGAGTCTGATTAGTGCTGCTAAGAAGTACATCTTCCCAGTCAAGAACGGAGTACACTTTTTGGGCTCACGTGGAAACTCTTTGTGCATACCAATGAAGTTGAACATCATCAACAGCTAACCCACATGGCTTTGGTTCTATGCCAAACTTGTTTTATCTGCACGCTGTAATTCACCAAAAAATGAATGGTTTACATTTTCCTGGCAAAACCATAAACATTTTCTTTGGATAAAGGGTCTAAGAATTTCCAATCAAGACGCTGATCAGTCTGAATGAAACAAGGTTGTCATTATCTACCAAATTAATGGATTAGATTATGCCAACATGGACGCATGGAGGCTCCATAAAGTGTACTTCTTTCTTGAGCAAGAAGGTGCACTTCTTCTTATTATTCTTCCCTATGTTCCAACGGGTCCAACCTTGAGGACTGACACTAGGGGACCTGAGGGGCGTGCAGATACTTTCTAGGCCTTCTACTAGGGGATTTTTTTTTTTGTAATTTCTAAATTCATTAATTTGAAAGACTTACATCAAGGCAGCATACCAAACGAGCAACCTTACAAAAAGAAACCCCTTATATTACTGACCATTAGAACAAATTCATACCCAAAGCTTAACCCATGTAGTAAATGACCTACCAGTGTCATCTTAATTGTTCCAACCCCATCTGATCTTCACAAATTGCCACAATTATATTTGATGGTGGTGTGCATATCCGTTCTTTGTTGTCTCTACTAGTAATTGCGAGATTGTCCAATAGCTTTGCCGCTTTACTAACTTCATGGTAGAAGCTTGAGACTGTTTGTATCAACTGCATACTTTTGCTTTAGGTAGTGGATCTGGGACCGTACAAAACAGAAATACCACGGGCATGTAAATTTTACATATTTTCATGTTTTAGGATTTTGTTGTACTCAATGTTTGCTCATATTGGACTTTCCTCTAATTGTTCTTGCATGTGGAAATAGGCTTGCAACCAAATCACAAATCTTGTATCTCTTCAAAATCCGCTACAATTGATCAACTAGCTTTCACAGATGATATGCCTCCATACAGCTGAAAAACAGATGCGCACACCTTAGTACTTGTTCACTAATCAACTAATTATGATAGGGGCCAAGAAGGGCATTTAGGGGGCTTTGAACTTTGTAGTTGCCCTTGTCTTTTTCTTGGTTGTTTGATCATTGATTTTCTCGTTGTTATAGCCCTAAATTTGCTTATGGCACTAGACTCATACTATGAGTTTGATGTACTATAATTTTAATACTAAGTAAGAAGATGAATGACAAATCCAAATGCAACTTGGACTTGGATTAACCGAAGTGCGACTTTACTTGCCTTTTCTATAGATCTAAGCCATTGACCATGTCTGGAATGGATTAAATAGGTCAAAGTACCAAATTTCATGCCCTTGGATTCTAATCAATATTCTCAGTTGCACTATTACTTTTTCTTTTATTGCTTTTCTTCTTCAAAAGTAGACATCCTTGCTAAATACGACCAAGCATCATGCATTTGTAGCACACTCTACGATCTTTCTTAGATGTGCTTTCTCCTTTGTTGGAAACCTTCTTGAAGCTCTTCTTTTTCCCATTCTTCTTTCTTCTAATGAATTTCTTGAACTTCTTTCTATGAAGTGGAAGTTCTTCACCTCTTCACTCTTAGGCCTATCCTCAAGAGCGGATTTAGGAGCATTTATCAAAAATTGTGATAAACAATACAAACTCATTAGTGGAGCACCTGATAAACAATACAAATAATTTTCATTACTTTGAAAACAAATACAAGAAACTTATCACTTTCCAGAACCTCCAGTCACAACCATGTCATAACATATTCCCTTAAATACAATTGAATCTACAATATAAAAGTAAATATACATTCACATTCTCCACTAAATCAGAAAGCTAATCTAAGGTTGCAAAGCTCACCATTTGGATGCTGGAAAACTTCCATCTTCTGAAATACCAAACTCCACAACTATTCTCACGTTCGATCTATTCATCTTTCTATTCTAATTCGTCAAATATGAGACATTGTAATTTTATCCTTCTCTTCTTTTAGATCATTTTCTTCCTTAGACTCATTAGCAATCTCTTAGATCATCAATGAATCCATTAGCTCATCATCAAGTTCCATCTTCTATAAGTCTTTGGCTTCTTGTATTGCTGTCATGTTACCATTTCAAAATTTTAAGAAAAGACATAAGAATATTACTCTCCAATTTTACATTTGCAAATGATTTATCAAGAGATTTTGAACCATTTATGATGTTGGTAAATCTAATGAATATTTGGTGATACATCCATCGTTCTTCATAATAAAAATATTCGTACTCATGAATAAGCATATTGATTTTACTACCTTTAACTTCCTTGGTACCTTCATGAGTGATTTCAATCTTGCCCCTCATCTCATCTACATTTGCACATTTAGAAATTCCATTGAACTTGTTGGCATTAAATGCACAATAAAGTAGATTTGTGTTGAGCTTTCTTCATATCTTTTTTGGTCCAATCTTCTTCTTCAGTATAGTGTGGAACACCATCAACAACAATATAAGGCTTATAAGCTCCTTCAACAACATTCCTCCGTAGCTCATAATCACCGATTGAATGTAGGTCTTTGCTCTAGTCTTCAAATAGTTGCAATTTGTTCCATTCAACAATGGGGGCATATGGGTTGATTGACCTTCTTGAAGAGAAGTGGTATGCTCTGAAAATTTTTGTCATAAACAATGATCTTGGATTCTTCATCATCACTCTATGTTGCGGCCAATGCTTTCTTCTTTCATAACTTTTTCCTTTTTAGAAGTAGATATTCTGGCTTGATACAGAAAGGCCTCATGCATTTATAGCACACTATAAGATCTTTCTTAGATGTGGTTTCTCCTTTGTTGAAAATTTTCTTAAAGTTCTTCTTTTCACCGTTCTTCTTTCCTTTGATAAATTTCTTGAACTTCTTTGTGAGAAGTTCAAGTTCTTTACAACTTTCTCTTCACTTTTACTCTCTTCCTCAAGAGTAAACTTGAGAGCAATCCCTTTACCCTCTTTTCTTTTAGTTCCTCTTCTTCCTTAGATTTACAAGCAATCTCATATGTCATCAATGAACTGGTGATCTCATCAAGTTCTATCTTCCTACTTTTTTGGCCACCGTTGTCACTTTAGCATCCCAAGACTCAAGAAGAGGCCTAGAATCTTATTCCCAATTTCACTTTACAAATGAATTACTAAGAAATCTCAAAGTTTTTATTAATGTACGAAAATTTAATCAACATTCAAAGATAGACCCTTCATTGTTTAGGATAAAAAGAACATGCTTATAAACAATCATATTGATTTTACTATCTTTAACTTGCTTGGTACCTTCATGAGTAACTTCAAGCTTGTCTCATATCTCCTTTGCAGTTGCATATGTGGAAAATCAGTTGAATTTGTTGGCATCCAATGCACAATAGAGTAAATTCATAGTTCTAGAGTTGAGTTGAACTTCTTTCATCCATTTTTGTTTTTTTTTATATAGGGTAGAACACTATCAATGAGAATGTAAAGCATGTAAGCTCTTTTAAAAAACAGTCCTCCATATCTCATAATCTACCAATTGGATGTAGATCTTCATTCTTGCCATCCAATAGCTGTAGTGTGTTCCATTGAACAATGGGGGTCTATAGTTGATTGACCTTCTTGAAAAGAAGTGCCATCAGTTTAAGATATTTTAAAAAACAACAATCTTGAACTATGGAAAACACAAGTGCACTAAAGCTTTGATTCTAATTGTGGTCCCCGAAGGAGGGGGCTGAATTGGTCATCTCAAAACTTTTAACTTTTCTCAAAAACTCTTTGATGAAAACTAAAGTTGAGATTGGAATGCTTTTACACACCAAGTTTCTTACAAACACCTAAGAAATGCAATTGCAAACAATTGGAAATGGATCAAGCAAGTGCACAATCAAAGTTGACCATAAATGGAACGTCAAATAGTGAAAAAGCATACAAGAACCCAAGGATTTATAGAGGTTCCGCTAGCCAACTAAGGCACATACTTCCTTTCTCTCAAAGTTATCCACATGTTGAATTTCCACCATTTGTGAGATTTTCTACCAATTGATACATTACTAGGATAATCAAATATTAAGGGCTCATAATAACTCAATCTTAATACAATAATAGAATAACTAGTTCCTAAAAGGGATACAATCTCTTGCCAACAAAAAATAAATAAAAAATGAAATGAATGAGGAAATCAATCTTTTTATCCAACACAATAGAATAAAGAGAGAGAAAAGCATAGATTTATAACTCAAGAAATAGAATGAGTTTAAACTTGGGGCTTCAAGATGAGTGTAGAACTAGAAAGGCTGATATTTCTGTTGCCTAATGATGATTCTTAATGATTTCTCTTAATCCTAGTTGAAATTTCTAAATTCCACCTTCAATATATACTTTACAATAAGGTAGCTAACTATACTTTAAAGCAAAATAATAAATTACACTTGGTTAGTTCGCTACCCAACACAATACCAGACTCCCACCCGTAGAAAGTCTTCCAGCATATTAAAAAGGCCGCTGGATAGCCGACTATTGTGTTGGCTAGTTGCCTCCCACCACTGAGCATCCAATTGAAGACATGTTCTTCTATTTTGACCTCAAGAAAGTGTTCGAACAACTTTAGTATGGCTTGGGTCATCAATCTTGACTTTGATTTGACTTCTTTAGTTTAACTAGGGAATAAACTTCCGTGGAGAGGGTTTTGGATCATCTTGGATGATTTCAAACACTTCTTTAGTGATCTTAAAACACATACGCACTCGGGTAAAATAGTTAAATCACATAATATAAGTTTTTTTGTCATCAAAATCAAAGAAAAATGTACAACACAATCTATAATACAGGCAAGCCGGAGAGACTTTTCTTTATTGTGAATGATTTCCTCGTATTCCATTACCTACATATTTCGAGAAGGGAATGGGGTAGATAATGTTCTAGTCACATGAGCTGCAGCAGCATACAGTATCCACACTAGTTCAGTGGGCCTGTGGCCTTTTGGTACGAGGCTCTTCAAGCCAATGAACAAGGCACTATGATGCCAAATGTAGCATTTTCAATATTTTCTTGCCTTTTTGTTTCTAACTCTACTTCTATCAAATAATAATAATAATAAAGAAAAAGGGAACTCTCCTAACACTTCTAAGACATTACAGCTTCATACTCAAATTCAAGCTCAAGCCAAGTAATATAATATATAGAGGATTGCTAAACGAGTGCTCCATACAAGATGCATCCCCACATTTGGATGATTTGACCCGTTCATCTAATTGCTCAGGCAATGGATGTGTTGCATGCAAAAAATATGAGAATTGGACTATAAACTGTGGTTTTGAAAGTTGAATCTGGATCGTTGTTATATAAAGTTTTTATATGGTTCGTTTCATGTGACCAAAGTACAAGGTTTTGGATACTAAAAGCATCCAATCCACATGCTTTTTGAACTACTAGACATCAAAAGCCAGGCCAATCAAATGAACAACCGAGATCATTCAAAGGTGGACCCAATCATTTGTGGTGAATTGAGGCTATTATATGGAACGTCCGTTTAGCATTCCTCCCATGCCAAGAAAAAGTTTGAAGTATGCTTCGGAAGGTAAATGCCTAATCAAGTTATCTTTTGGGTGGGGAGGGGCAGGTGATCACTAGGAAAGTCTACCTTAATCTCTCCACCTAATCAACTGTTATAGGTGGGGTGGGTCAAACTGCGCAAGTCAATAGTACCATTTCCACATGAGACTTGAGATTTTCCTTCTTTTTTTTCTTCTCCTTTTTCTTATTATCATTTTTTTTTAAATATGCAAGAAAATCTGTAGTTGCCGCTATAGTTAAAAAAAGGGACTGTTACATTAAAGGAACTACCTATAGTCAAAAGATTCTATATCTAAATTTATACCCTTATTTTTATAACTAAGGCATAATAATAAACTAAGGACACTTGATATACGAAAATTTGTAAATAATATGGGTCAACCCATGAAATTTTCTCGCTGATCGGCCCGGAACATGTGACCTACCTCGGGTCACTAACTTTTGTCCCATCATAGATGTGGGACACTAATTTACTGCCCCAACCCACACAAGTAGGTGCAGGGCAGGTCACGGTTAAACCTGCTTCACTACCATCCTTAGTTACCGTCGTTCCTTGGCAAACTTCACACCATGTGACAACTTGGGTGGAAAATATGAGTTCGTTTAAGAATTACGAGAAGAGTTATCTCTGGTAAGAGGACAATATTTTGACTTAGTATATAGGGCCTAGGAGGGAGAGTTGCGTGCAGCTACCTGCTTTACATGTTTGGTCCAACCATTAGTTGATCACATCTGTTCATCTGATATCTGTAGCTTTGAATATCTTGTATCACAAACGTAAGTTGATTGGATGATTATAATGGTGTGTACTGGTGAATTAACCATTCTTTAAACATTGATTTTGGCCGTTTTGTCTTGTGATTAAAAAATGCAGTTTTTCATAGTCCAAACTTATCTAATCCATATTGATTTTGGACTAGCAGTCATCAAAGTCGGAGAACTACGATGAATAAGTCTGATCGACTGAAGGGCTCGCTGCAAGGAAACTACGTGTATGCGCTCTTTAGTATCATTTAAATTGTGGTAAAAAAGAGAGTAACCCCAAATTTCGTCTCCATCTTATGGCCCATTGCTTGTGCTTAACATTTTAATGAAATCTGTTTCTCTAGCAATGAAAACATTAGTAATTATAGACCTATGATAGGACTAGATTATCTATCTAAGATGTGGCTAATCTATTGCAAAAGGGCGCGTTAGGCTCACTAAACAAATGGACTTTCTCAAGTCCCGGAACCAGAGCTTCCTCATTAGGATCACCAAGTCAGTCCTATCTATTAAGCTGATCCCCCCTTAGGTCTCTATCAACTTTGCTTTAATGGAGCTTCAATATCTAACCCTCAATAGACAGGACTGGGCATAGTCATCGAGATCATAATGGGTGATTTTTGCCGGAAAGGGCGAATATATTGGGAAGAAATCAATCAATCAGGCTGAATGGGATGGGCTTTTCTTGTTTGCTCTTAGTTTCCTTTCCACCTAGCTTAAAATAAAAAATAAACAAAAAAACAAAACTAACTACCATGGTCTTACTGGTCAGATGAAGATTACGTGTAGGAAGCTGCTGGGAAGTTGCCAGGCAATGCCTTTTGTTAAGCTAATGGCATAGCCGACAGGTTTGCTAAATATGCTGTAACATGAGATCCTCGCGAGTATTTTTGTTAAAGTCTGTCTGTTTGATGATGCTGTTGGGGTGAAGAAGAGTCGTATTTTGAAGTTTGCTATCTGAACTTTGTATCCAGCTTCTGTTTATAAATGTTTTTGTTTTTATTATAAAGAAAAGAGCAATGCACACAAGAATGATTTCAAGTCCGTGCAGTATGACATACCAGCAGCATATATCAGTATGGTTTAGGCAAGTCTCTTAAACTAGCATATGTTGAGGTCAAAGTATACTCGATAATCAAACAGCTGAAAGGCTAAGAACATTCTGCATATTGAAAATTTTCTTTCTCAGAAGTCCAATATTACAAATAAAGCCTTGTAGTTCAATTCAAAAAGTACAATATATAACCATCATCAATGGCAGGAAAAAGCTTCCACTCATTGCTTGCTTTATTTTTAATTCAGACTGAACAGGGTGACACGGGCTTAACAAGATCAAGCTTTAAAGGCTGCCCCTGCTTGGACAAGCTCCTCGAGTTTCTTGGTGATTTGTGCTTCTGTCAGACCATCCAAGCGAACATATCTCTCGATGCCCATATCTATTGAGAAATCAATCAATCCACATGATAACAAAGCAAATAAACCATCATGGAGCTGCACATGTTTAAACACTTGATGCAAGACTCACTTCAAGTACTCAATCTAGGTATTCAACTGAAAACAATCATCCTACGCTCAGCTTTCCGAAGTTTCAGGCACTTAAAGAGAGATCCTTTAAGAGTTCGTTAGTGTCCATTTTAACCAGAGGAACAATTTCCAAATGCTTTTCCACAATTTACAACAAAAATGAAGAAAATTCAGTAACATTACGAAGAAGAACCCCAGATGGCAATCTCAAAATTTTGAACCTACCAATAATTACAGCAACATGAAAAATGAAAACTAAAAGACAACAGTCTAGGATGAAAACTGAACAAATAACATGTCGAAAAGTGATGATTTAGTGAATGAGAATTTTTCAAGTAAACTGAAGTTAAAATATGGATACCCCACATAATATAAAGATTAATGGGCTACAAATTGCAGAGATGGCCAAGTTCCTGAACCCTTCTAAATGATACCATGCAAAATGTATCTTGTTTAACTGTTCGCTTCAGATTTGTGACAATGTAAAACGTGCTTACGCTCAATCATACATCTGTTACATGGTACCGAATGTTTTTTAGTTTCCATTCAGTTATGGTACAAAAGGACATTTTTCCATGGAATATAATCACATATAAGGATAAAGACTATTTTATTTGACTCTAAATTGGTTTTGTCATTGTTCCATATACCATGACAACTAGCTAACATCATAAAGTAAATCCTCCTGGTATAGTAGTTAGTTGAAGGGAAGGTATGAAGTGCTACTCCACTACACTTATGTAGTCATTGAACAAGAGTTGCCTCAATTTTCACCAGTGCTGTGAGAATCCATTTCTACTTCTCTTTTGGTAGGTAAATCACTGTCGGTTGGAACTAAGGTCTCCCTATCTCAGGTAAAAGGATCCATGTTACCATTCACCAAGAAACAATTTTCCCACAGTACAACCTATATTATATACTATCCTTCTACAGAAGCCATTTCTTACATTAGTATGACTGGTGCAACAAATCCATAAATAAGTTGTTCCCATAGTTTACTTTTCGGATCCCACCTCTGCTTATAAACCCATCAACCATCCCCAAAATTTCAGAAGAAGGCATCCAGCATGATAGTCCTTCCAAGACAGATGAATTGGCACTTGGAAGATGATGACCCAACCATCATCTTTAGTCTCCACCAAAATGTTCAAGCGCAGAACTACTAAAATATTAAAATGCAGCAATCTACTTAAAAACAAACAGGAATGACTTGATTGTCAAAGCTGCAGTGGAAAGAATCGAATAGTTGGTGCAGTTCTCACAAGTAAGGCACTTTAGCAAGCTTCCTACTCGCCACAGAATGTACTTCACTTGCTAGTGCTTGCTGGTAAGGTAAGAGTAAAGTACCCGAATATTCTTATGATTCCTATATGCCATTGCAAGATAATCTTGCAGATCTTTTCATCAAAGGAATCCAGTTTCTTTTTGAGAACAGACCTTCCCCGTCAGTTTTTATTCCTGCATCAGCTTTTCTATTGAAGTAAAGCTTGAAGCAAACAGCTTGCATATAGATGAAGATGCATTTAACAGTATTTTATCCCTAGTGAATAAGTCATCTATATGGCAGAAAGTGGCAATAAAGTGAGGCAAAGACAACTATAAGGCTTTCCCTCTTTATCGTGCTTTATTTAGGGTTTTGCTATTTCCATGAATGGGCCCTGAAACTCATTTGTTGTTTAGCAGTTTTCCTTTTTTCAATTTAACTTTCCATGTAGAGACCTGCTTAGAGTACACGATCTAGAGGAGATGGTGTACATGGCACTTTTTTCATGCATGGTAAAACTATTTTGTAGATCTAAATCATTCATCATGTTCAGAACACCAAAAATAAGTAACCCATGAGAAATCAATGTGTTTTGCCATAGGGAACACACATCCTAGTGTAGCTTAGCCTAACAGCAGATCACATGTGGCGAGCTCACCATCATGAGAGGAACTAGCTCTGATACCAACTATAACAGCCGATGTCAAACATTCATGATATTGTCCGCTTTGGTACAGTGGCCGCACTACTTTGCTCTTTACCACAGGGAAAACACGTCGTGACAGTTAGAGTTCTACAAACTGTTATAACCAGCTCAGTTCTCTCTCCCTAGACGATGTGGGACTAACTCTCATCATCACCTCCAGTCACGTGCCTCTTGCACCGACCTTAAGGCTCCCTTGTCCCCCCTTAGGGAACACACTTCCTTGCATAACTTAGCCCAGTAGTAGAACACATGTGGCTAGCCCACGATCACAAGGGGAACTAGCTCTGATACTAACTGTAACAGCCAAGATCCAACAATCACGATATTGTTCACTTTGGCACAGGTGCCACATGACTTTACTTTTCCCTATAAGGAAAACGCATCATGACAATTAGAGTTCCATGAACTCTTATAATTGACCCAATTCCTTCTCCCCAGATGATGTGGGACTAACTCTCAAGATCACCTCCAGTCGCATACTTCCAGCTAGGTGCCTTTTGCACCGACCAAAATTCCAGCATATGTAGAAATCTGGGTAATTCACGAATTCAGCTAATAGGTGTTCATACGTTTCTTGATTCCAGTACAAGAGAAAATCTTGAAACCTGCTAATATTTGTTTATCAATGTGACGTAAATTTCAACATTTCAATATTAAGTAAGATCCATCCGAAGGCACGCGGCTGGAGGTGATCTTGAAAGTTAGTCCCACATTGCATAGGGAGAGGGAACTAGGCCAGTTATAAGAGTTCATGGATCTCTAACGGTCACGATGAGTTTTCCCTATGGGGAAAAACAAAACCATGTGGCCACTGTGCCAAAGCAGACAACCCTGCATCCCCTTCTCCATCACCAACGACAACTTTGTGACAGTGAGCAAAGCCGTTGGGTACTGTACACACAGAGGTAAAAGCAACTCAAATTGAAGATCTGAGTTGTTCATCGCATTCATCTGGACATCACAAACAAAACCCTAGAGGAAATCGACGATCGGGGTTGATATGGAGATCCGAACACAACAGTAGCATCGATCTGTGACCATCCAACTTTGATCTGACACTCCCAATGATCGATCAAACAAGGATTAATGCAATTGCAAGTAAGATCATAACTAAACTTCAATAATTTATCGTAGATTTAGATTTTAGCACGCACTATAGATCTTATAATTTCCAAAAATTTATGAATAACAAAACATAATTAATATCTTGTAGGTTCAATCTAGTGCCTGATATTATCTGATCAACCAATTTAGACCTATAAACTTAAATCTAATGGTTAATTCAACACATATAGATCTCAGTGGCTGTGGACCATCGAATTTCTATTAGATACACATAAATTGAATCTGTTAATCATTGTTATCGTGCAATAAAACTTTATCTAAAGGTAAAATCGATTGGAAGACTAAAATTTAAACATTATGACTATCAAGAGTGCATGGACCTTAGATCTGACAGTTCAATACTGGATATGGTTGTAGATCAAGAGTTTATGGCCACTAATCTGCAAAGGTAACTTGCAATCTCATGATCTAGAAACTCCAGGTGCTTAAGAAGAGATGTGGATGGCCAGTCAATGATCAATAGTGTGGATTAGGTAATCCGATAACCATTGATCATTCAAGTAATAATCAATAATTAATGAAACATGATTAGTGCCAAAGACTAACTTAGAGAAAAATCTAGACCATGAAAAGCTAAGAGAAAAACCTAGATTTTATATCTTAATGTGTATTTATATTGTTACAAAGGTATAATTAATCGAGAGCTCGTGCATGAATTGGATAGTTATTTGAGTTAGCGAACCAAAAGTGTTCAACTTGAGGTAGGTAGAATTAAGATTGCCATGTTTTCAGTGTATTTTTGAATTGTGATTTATATGACGCGTTTCAAAGTATATGTTAGATTATGATTAAATAGCTTACGCAAAAGTGCATTACTCATTGTGAATTTAGTAAGAAATGTTAATCAATGTGATCTATGTGATCATAGAAACAGTTAAAATCAGGCAACTCGCTAAAGTTGGTCTAGCCCGTATACAAACTATGATACGTTGTTATGAATAAAATCAGGTAACCTGTAAGAGTTGGTCCTGGCCCATCTAAAGATTGTGATCACAAATACGGTTAAAATCAAGCGAATCATGTGAGTTGGTCAAGCTCGTGTATAGTCTTACATTATACTGATATGTTAAAATTAGGCAACTGGTAAGAGTTGGTCCTAGCCATCTAAAGACTGTGATCTATATGATCACAGATACGGTTAAAATCAGGCGACTCTTGTGACTTGGTTTGACCAGTATATAGTCTGTATTATACTGATATGTTAAATCAAGCAACTCGTAAGTGTTGGTCCTGGCCAACTAAAGACTATAATCCATATGATTGTAGATACGGTTAAAATCAAGCAACTTGTACGAGATGGTCTGGCCTGTATATGGTCTGTATTATACTGATGTGTTAAAATTAGGCAACTAGTGAGAGTTAGTCCTGATCCTCAATGGAGCGTGTTTTGTTATGACTCATCGTAAGACACCTTTATGCTGAGATGGTAAGAGGCTATGTAAGACATCACATTTCTTGCTAGTCTCAGCATATTTATGATTTTTATGCCAAAAGGAAAATGTGACACATCTATATGTATATATGTATGCATTATGATTCAAGTAAAATGCATTGATCTGTTTACAACATGATTTTTGTTTATTAGTGATATATAGAAACTACAACCTAGATGGGAAATTGTTATATGAACTTTTGTCATGAATTCATGATTCGGTGAAGGCCTTATGTTATTTTCAGTCAAGTTGTTAATAGTTATGACCTTGCTTGATCAACATGAAATTCCTTTACATAGAAACTATGATTTCTTTGCCAATGTGTCTTATTCCACCTACACAAATACAAGCTTGTTGAGATATTGTATTTGTTTATAATACCTAAGATCAGAAGACTCTCAAACGATAATAGTGACTGTATGAGCAGGAAGACAAGTACCTAGGGTTTTGAGAAGGAAAGGTAAGATATGGACTGTGCTAAGATTGTTGTAATTAATAGGAGGGAGAGAGACTGTGTATGTTTTGTATTTTTGAACAAGTATGGACATATAATTATTATACTTGTGTGATTACGTTGTGACTGGAAGACTTGGGTAAAGAGGGTCATTAACATGTGTATGTATAATGTTTTTGAATGCTTTAATTTTAAACAAGATGAAATTTGGGCTTATTAATTGACTGACCGCATGTGTTAAATGTGCAGGGTCAGAAAAACAAAGGAGATTGCCAGATTTTCTCTAGAAATGAGTATTTCATTTTTATCATTTAATCCAAGTTTTGTAAAGTATTAATCGCACTTGGATTTAAAAAAAAAAAAAAAAAAAAAAAAAACTCTTTTCATAAAAAAATGTTTCCGCTATTTGTTTTCTAGAAGAATTTTCAACTGGAGGGCTTGCTTTTTGAAAAGAATTGATAAAGAGTCATTTGAAAACCTGGGTCGTCATAGTTGGTATCAAAGCCAATTCCCCTCCTGATGGTGGGCTAGCCACACATGGTCTGCCGTTAGGCTAAACCACGCAAGGACACGTATTCCCTAAGGGGGGATGAGGGAGCCTTAAGCTCTATATCTTAAGGCCAACGCAAGAGGGACGTGGCTAGACGTGATCTTGAGAGTTAGTCCCACAATGCCCAGGGAGAGGGAAGTGGGCCGATTATAAGAGTTTGTAGAATTCTAATTGTCACGACGGGTTTTTCCTATGGGGAAGGTGAATGCCATGCGGCCACTGCCCAAAGCGAACAAAATTGTGACTATTGGACCCCAAACTAGAAAAGGGGCATGTACATCATCCTCTCTTCTAGAGTGTGTCCTCTTAGCAGGACTCCATTTGGAAAGTTAAAATGAAAAAGGGAAAGTTGTTAAATGATGAATAGGTTTCCTGGCATTAGCAAACCCATCAGTGGAAAAAGAAAATTCCTTTACTTTCACTAAAAAAAAAATTGTTTATCTTTCTACACCAACAATTCCCCTATGTAAGAACAGTAGTATTCTTTGTTAAATATAAACCATAGCTCACAGGGGAAAGATGAGAAGCATAAGAAGAAAGGCTTGCAGAAGTGTCTACAGTTGATTCCATCTTTCCTTTTTTTTCTTTCATTACAAGGAAGTCCAACCTCAATTGGTAAATATTCTCAAGAACCTTTCTGCACTGAAACTTGCCTTCAACGGACACATGATACGAGGATATTTCTGTGATATTCTCTTTTACCACTGTCATAATATTGATAGACCATTTGGCATTTTTTACTGATAATCATTTGGGCCAGCCAATTTTCTCACCTTAGAATCTGAACTATTAGAGAATTATCTTTGAGATTTCATAAATTGGCCAAGTATCCATTTCTTCCATGTTGCTATACTTGTTATACTATGCAGTGGACAATAGGACTTCATCTATTGCTATCTATCTCATCCTTACATTATTTCTGCTCAACAGGAACATTTTGTCCCAAACTGACAATCTCTAAATTGTATCTACTGGTTTTCAATTATTCTAGAAGAAACAAATGTGAATGAAGGCCAACCATGAGGATAAGTAAGAAATAAGTTATACTACATGGTTGGAAATGTGTTGGAATCATGAGACTTCAGGAAGTGCCACCATGAGGAGATCCAATGCAACTAATACCAGACTCAACATAGTATTACCATATAAGAGAAGGATCTCCCAAAGTTTTTATCTTCATGCTCTATTACCACAGTGCAAACTCAACAGGTTTTTTTCTAAGAATTATTAATTGTTTTTCTTAATCATAGTAAAATAATAAGAATTTACTGAAGGAAAAACTTAGGAAATACAAAATGGGCATGACTTACTCTTGTCTACAAGCAACATCTTGACCTCTTATCCTTTCCAGAATATTTGTTCAAAAAGGATAGCTCCTCAAGAGACCAATTTTGTTACAAAAACCAAAATTGGGAGAACTACAAAGGAAGATAGGCCTAGATGATCAGATGGCTCTACATCTCACGTTCCAAATCAAGGGTGCCATAAACCACAAAAGACCAGGAGATCCAGGTGTTTTAATCACCTAGTGTACAACCAAGAATGTGGAGCACAAGGATGATGAACCTTCCTATTCCATGAGCAGGAAAATCTTAAAGGCGAGGCTAAAAGTAGTTACCAATTACCATTTTAGACCTAATCAAGACAGCGTGATAATTAAAAAGCACGGTCAAGCAAGGTCTCAATTAGTTTGTTGGAGGAAACACGACAAAAAACACGATGTGGCTTATAGATTCAACTATTTAAAAATCACTTTACTAGAAGCATCCACATCACATAAAGTTGCATCAAGACCAAGCAATCTCATGGGACCTCAATTATAACTGCAATATCCTTATTTCTCTCTGTCATTTATTAAGATTCCCACTCCCCAAAATGCAATGATCAGTCATCCTAGCTAGTCATGGGTGGAGGGAGAAAAACACTACTACTTTCCAAAAGAACCAATGTGAGAAAACTATGTTCCCTCATCCATGGAATCCTTACAAGGAACATAATGAGAGGCATATATTCTAGGCAAAAAGATTTTCCAGCATCCTCATCCATGGAACCCTTAGAAGGAACATAATGAGAGGCATATATTCTAGGCAAAAAGATTTTCCAGCATCTAGTAGGCATCAACTGGAAAGAAATATAGTTATTGAGGAGAACTATTACTGGATATCTAACCTACTCTTCTTGAGGTTGTATCCCACAATGCAGATGCAGGTCATGCCAACCAAGAGACAAAGACAGATAACATCCAAAAAAGGATAGGGACTGGTAAAAAGGGGAGAGAAGAGAGATGCGTGAGGAGGTTTTCGGATAAACAATTCAAAAACTGCACTTGCTACTCTTTAACAATCATTACGGCTAACCCCTACATTCCATTCATTATGTTAATAACCTCATCTGAATAGGAAGGAGGGCATAGTTGCACCTCCCATCTTGCAAATAATTGACCAATTACCTATGTTCTCATTTTGTTTTCTTAGTAGTTGCTTTGTCTAATTTCAGCCAAAAATTCTCCTTCTACCTTAAACAGGTCTTGGCTGCTGATGCTAGAAGGATCCATCTTCTTCTCTTGAGTGTAACCTCTTTTTATTTACAGGTATCTAATAGAGAGGATGAAGCTAACTTTGATGTATTCCCCTTGATCTGATGATCATGTGAATGGCCCCCTACGCACCAATGCCTTGAAAGCCTGCCTGAAAGCTTCCCTTTTGTCTGCTCTGGTCTCTGCGTGTCACAGGTTCATGGTCTTGGTAAGATTTTCCATGAAATTACATTTCCGGATCTTTATAGAATACAACAGTATCATGGAGATTATTGATGAGAAACAGTAGTGAAACCAAATGTCTAGATCCTGCCATTACAAAATTTATTTAAACATCATGGGTTTAGTAAAAGCCCTCGTTCTATGACTTACTTTAGTGCTGTGGTCTGACCCTTCGAAATGCACAATGTTTTTCACATTCACAGCTTTATTTTCAAGTGAAGTAACTCATAATCTCAGTCATTTTCTACAAACTTTTCTCATGACTTAAACACGTGCTGAGTTAGCTAAAACCAGCCTTGCCATAATGGAATCACTACAAGGGCTCAAATCACTGCACCAACACTGTTTGTCAAGCAAGTTCTCTACCAAAGCCTAAGGGCAGCCCCAGTGCACGAAGCTCCCGCCTATGCAGGGTCTGGGGAAGGGGTGGACCACAAAGGCCTAAAGTATACAGCCTTACCTTGCATTTGCAAGAGGCTGTTTCCACGCCTTGAACCCGTGACCTCAGAGTCACATGACAACAACTTTTACCGTTGCACCAAGGCTCCCCTTCATTCTCTACCAAAGCCTATGACATCTAAAACAAGCCCTAGCTTGGATGAGACTCCTAATTTAGCATTTAATTAGACCATCTAACTCATTAATTTGGTAATTTTTTGAATAAAATATAAAATATAGCTCAAATTGACCGTCCAACCATAAATTATCAAAATTAACATTCAAATGATCAATTGAGCTAAGTGGATGATTAATGTATGGTTTAGATGACTATAATCTAGTCTTTGACCTTCCAGATCAACTAAAGGAGGGTTGAATTACTCAGATTAAAATTCAACGGTGCAGATGAGTCAAGAGAGCAATGAATGAACCAGATCTTTGACAAAGCAAAATATGAAGGTTTCTTAATAGAAGCAGAATCCCAATTTGGAAGAAGAGGCAATTTCCTAGTAGGAAACTAATCCCTAGAAGATAAGGAAAGAGGGAGAGAAAAAATTAGAAGGACTCTATAAGAGTGAATCTTGGAGCTCAATGGGAGGGGGCTTTTTGTTTTTTGTTTGTTTTCCTTTGCGTGCTTATTTCTCTTCTTGGCTTTCTATCTTTCCAATTAGTTTGTTTGCCTTGTTTCCTATCTTTTACCGTTTCCACTTTTGTTTTCGTTCACAGCCATGGCCTCCCTCTCTTATCTCTTTGACCCCTGCTTCTCTTCATCATCACTATCCACCTGATCCCATCATCCGTCCAAGCCAACATCAACCTCTCTTCTCGTTCTCCTCTATTTGCCCTCCTCTGTTTCCTAACTTCTCTGTTGCCCAGGTCTTCCACCATTCATTGTCTATCTGTTCTACTTTTACCGCACCACCACCATTCTCTCATTCTTCTATCTTTTTTCCCGTAGTCTGGATTCCACTCCTTGTCCTCCATCTTCCCTTTCCAACCATCATAGTTCCCCACTCCACTTTGTCCCTCTCACCTTCCTCCCTTTTTCACAGCCCACATCATCCATCATGTCATCTATTCTCTCTGCCCAAGCCGGTATCACCTAGAACTCCCATCGGTCTTGCTTCCACACACTAGGTCGTCGTCGGCCCTGCTTCTCCACCACCGCATAGCGGTAGAAATTTTCCCAAATCTCTTCCACACGCCCAAGCATCTTTCATCTACTCCAGTTGGGCCAGTCGACAACACTAGCTCCAGGACTCACCAAACATGCCTCCACCGACCTAGATTTTCTTCACCGGCATCATGTCTGCCCTGTCCTCCAATTTGACTTCACGAAACCCAGATCTCCTCTGCACCACCACACTTTTCCAGTAGGCTTCCCTGCTTATTACGACCAAGCGTCAACTCCACCCACCCCCGCCTCAATCAAGCCAAACCAAAACTGGACAACGCCCAAATCAGAATCAGACGACGCCCAAATCAGAACTAGACGACGCCCAGATCAAAACCAGACGACGCCCAAATCAGAACTAGACGACGCCCAGATCAAAACCAGACGACGCCAGGATGTCATCTTCAGCGCACTTATTCACCCCGGTTTCTCCTTCTCTGTTCCAGCACTAGATGTCTACCCAATTTCCCCATCTTCGGCAGTCTTCTCTGGCAAAGCCACCTTCTCCATCGAGTTTTTCTGTTTTACGGAAGCTTTAAGAAAGTTTCATGAAAAATTCCCTCTTTGCCCTTGGTAGAAAATTTTGAATTACATTTTTTGTCCTTATTTGAGTTTTGTGTTATTCCTATTCTGTTATCTGCGTTTTACTTTGTACTGCATGGATTGCCTAATCTAAACTGCCTTATTCACGTTTAATCAAATGAACAATTCTGATTAAGCGATAGTATCTCTTTAGTTTCTCATCCGTTTGATGTTTGATTATCAATCAAATTTCAGGAATTGTTGTTAGGAAACTTCTTAGTTTATTCACTACCTCTGATCTTCAATATGATATTCAGAAATCACATCTAAGCCATCAAAATCATAATACATTAATTACTTTAGATCTGAAAATTTTTAAAGAATCTAACCAATTAAACCCTTGGATCTTTAATAGGAGACATTAAAAAAAGATTTATAAGGATGGATCGAAGTTTCTAGTGTCAGAAGTGAAGAAATTGGTATTGATAAGGCTAAGGAAAATAGAATTTTCTTGTTTCTTAGTTTAATTGCTATCCTTTTGAGTTAGTTTTTGCAATTTCCAATAGTTTCCATTAATTAAACTAGATCTGAATTCTTGTTTCTCTAACATTTAATATTTTTCCATTTAATTTGAATTTTAAGACAAATAAATTTTATTAAAACTCCAAAATCATTAAAATGCGTCCCTGTGGGAGCGACCTGTACTTACATTAGCTATACCACAATAGCCCGTGCACTTGCGGAAAACATCAACAACATCTGAAACAAGCCCTAGCTTGGATGGGACCCAATTACGAGTACACACAAAGATTTGCTAATATACTTTGCCGTAACACTTTCAACTCTACTTCATTACAATCGAAAACAAATCTAGAAAAGATGCTCAAACGTAATGTAAAGAAAAACTTAGCTAGACCATCAGTTTTTGACCAAGGAGAGTCCACCAAGCCCAAGGTCATAATTGAAAATATGGAAATATGAAGAAAGACTCCGATTTATAAAGAATGATGATCTTTCTAACATCATAACTAATATTCTAATTTCACCAAAGGAGTGACTACAATCTTCTACCCTTCTGGTGCAAGTTCACACATACAAACAACTAGGCTCTCCTCCCTTGCTGGTCAAAGTTATGATGAAACGGTGGAAAAAGAAGAAACATGGACTAGTGACGAAGAATTATGTGTATAACAAACTCCAGATGAAGCTTCCAAACCATTTAGCAAAAAGTCTCCTCAAGTACCTCCTCTATCTCTCCCCTTGACATAATGCTGTTCAATTTTTCATTTCCCCCTCTTTTTTATTTTTTCCCTTCTCCTCCCTCTTAATGGTCTTGCATGACTGCAATATGCTATTTGTATCTCTTCCTAAAGACCCCAAGTATGGTGGGATGGAAATTTCCTATTAGTTCTCCTCAGAAAGAATAAGGCCATTTCCATTACACACCAACTAGACTAAAGCAATGTTCCTTGATCCTATTCCCTGGAACTTACACTTTCAACTAATGCCCCTTAAATGGGTACCAAGATGAGAGACATGATTCTCTCTCACTGATTCTTTGTGTGCAGTACCAACTTTTCCCTGTCGCCTGTTACTAGCTAGGCAGTACTTTCTCTTTAACTTGGGAAGAGTGCTCAGTCATGAAATGATGGCATGAAATGGAATTCTTGCATTCATAATAAAGGCCTTATGAAATTACTTGGTCACCATGCAACTTTAGATAATTTAGCGGCTTTAGTACATATGAGTTGACTCAACCCTATACAATTTTTTTTCCCTATCTCCTTCGTAAAACTAATTAAGATATTGCTTCAACAATACCTTCAATCATGGCATTATGACAATTGGATTATGAAATGAGGTTCACCTTCAGCCTCTAATCATTGCAGTTTTACATCAGCAAGTTGGATCTACAGGCTAGTAATTCTTACAGTGAGACCCACTTACATTTCCACTTCCTGATCGAAAGTTTGGTGCTAATCTTAAATTCCCCATTATATCCCCGCTTCTTTTTTATTTGTCTTGAGATAGACTGTGGCACTTATCAATGTGCATGTGAGCAAGAGGGCCCAATGATCAGCTTGGCATATCTCCCAAGTCATCTTCATCACAGAAGTAGACCTTAAATGGTCTGCTCTTACCATATGCTTGTCTTTAGAAATATAGGTGTCTCCACTTGCCACACATGTAAACATTGTAATCCATCCACTCTTAGCATTGACGTCAGTTACATCACTAGCAGCCTTTAAGAAGCAAAGAAGTCAAAACATCTAAAGATCTTTACAAATGACAAATTTCCAGTTTACCACATGTGCCAATACCATCCCCTTGTGTAATGCCTATTCAATCATACAGCTGCCTTCGACGCAAAGGGAATGCAGTAAATTCTTCTCTAGAGGTGCAAATCAATGAGGCCCTAGCCTCAAAATGTGTACAACCTTAAAATTCATCCTAACATGGGAAGGCCAATTACACTTCTTAGCCCTCTCACTCCAATCCCTACAGACTCCCAACCCAATTAGACCCTAAATTTCCAAGAGACACTTTTCTTGAAGTTCAATTTGATGAAGTAGAAGACACATGATTCTCTGTGTTTACGTTCCTTCCTCGATTCCTAAAATGTTTGAGCTAAAACTCCTCAAATCCTGCCTATGCAAAGCCCAACCCACCATGATAGGTTTCCGTACATCATAAGATTCTATCAATTGAACCTTCTCTTTTTGGAAAAACAAATTGGCTTCTCTCTGTCCATATACCAGGAGCTCCATGTCTACATCCATAAACCCTTTTCTTTTGGGTCAAAGATACCCAACATAATCACTCTCATAGAAGGTTCCCTCGAATGTCCTAAATCCTATCAGAAGAGCACATCAAATTTCTTTAGCAGCCGGAGAAAGAAGGAAGATCATATTAGTTGTCTCCCTGACTTCTGGCAGATAAATCACCTATTGGCCAGCTTCTTCCTCATTAGACTGTTGCAGGCTTTAGGCATTAAACATCTTAGAACTATATCCAAAGCAAGGGGATTTAATGGGTATTCCTTGCATACTAGGAATACATAAGCTATAGGAGTGATAAAGCTGGTAAATTTAATTTCTTGCAGTTTCTTTGCCCCTCGTAACGTTTTCTAGTTAATTTTCTTCTAGAAGGAATTTCAAGTATTGACTACCGAACAACAGTATAAGTTTTTGCATCTTCTCTTATCTTTTAAGACATTCCTCTCATTTTTGGTTTCCTTGTAGATTTAAAGATGAAAAGGCCTAGTGGGTCTCAAATAACGCAATGATTACAAAATTGAAAGGACATGTGAATACTTTCATTTCTAAGAGCCATTGGAAGACCATACAATCCCCCTTCATCACCAACGTACATGAGCTCTTCATCATGCAATGTAGATGAGCTTTAAAGAGGTTTAATACCAAAGTTGCTTATGCCTCCATGATAAAAGCGTTCTCCTTCGTGCAACTTCTCTAAAGCTTTAAATGGTTGTTTACATATAGAATCAGTATTTACTTATAGTCGTTGTATCTTGACAGACCATAGACTGGTGATTGCTTAAAGAATCTCCTTATTGCACAAGTCATTGGAATGGCGTATGCCTCATATCATGCTGCTACGTTTGCTTTTGAGTTCTTTGTTCCAAAGGCAACAAGCTCAGCATCCTCATGGAAATATCTAGAAGGCAAACATAATGTAGATATAAGTAGCTTACTAAGAGCCTTATCCGACAAGATTCCTTTTTCATCTCATCAACCATGACAAACTTCAAACCAACCACAAAATTGGTCCTCAAACACAAATAAATTGCACTCCACCAATTCCAGGCAGAAGCAATATTAAGAACAAAGATTGACAAGTTATTTACCTATTGGCAGGTAGTTGGAATTCAATTCTTACACAATTACAAGAACAAAATTAACCCTTTCAAAACTTTAAATAACATCATCAACCTAGTTTAATTAAAGACAAAGGATTTAGTAAAGAATCCAACAAGAAATCTGCAAGATGTTGAAACAACATGGTCCCAAGGATGAGTTAAAGTAATAACTAAACAGAAGGTATAGAGAGATTAATTATATATTGCATCTCAAAAGCTACTCAAAGGTATATGATGCCCACTAAAACAAAAGAAAAGATAAAAATAAATATAAAACAATTGAACTCAAACTAGAAACGGCTTATCAAGTACTTAAGTAAACCACAGTTCAAGTATATCAGATAACTGTACCGTATCTTGCCCATAGCTGAGGTTCAACACCACTGCTTTCTCGAATCAATATTGGAAATTTGGGGTTCATGGTCTTCAATTCTTTATAATTCCTGTGCACATAATCTCTGCACAAGAAATCCTAAGAATCAGATAGCTGAGGAAAGCTATCTCACAAAGTCTGGTTTCTACTGAAAAAACATTTCAACAGAGAGGAGACCACTACTCATTCAACATATCAATGTAATTGTAAGGAAAGAAATGTAAACTTGATCAGCATAGAAACGGGTCTCCAATTTTCAAAAGTGAAAACGCTAAACACCATCATAAAATTCATTGGAGTAAGAATGAAGATCAATATTCAGATCACAATGACTGACCCCTGACCTAAGAATCCAGGTGTGTGAATCCTACAGCTTCTCGATCAAAATGATGGACCATGATCTTTTTATTTCCATTTTTGTTTCTAAAACCCAGAACCACCATCAAAGAATAGCACCATAGGAACAATGACAAGGAAGATGAAGAAATAGGGATGTACATGGGTGAGATTACCGTGTTTGAGCACTTGCAGGAGAAGTCTGACAGTAGAGGAAACGAAGTTCTTTCAGATTTCGAGACAGTTGGCCCCTCCAAGCCATTCCACACTATTCTCTGTTCCTAATCATCCTCAAAGACAAAGTGGCCTTTCATGTTATTTAAGTATCCATAACATCAATTGATACATCAACAGTCTCGCTAAATGGACTTTGACTGGCAGATCAAGTAAATAAGGAAATCATTTGTATCATATGTTTGAAAAACAGAAATGCTCCACAGCTACTTTAACTAGCATCTAAAATATTACTCAAATAATCTTAAACCCCATTGGCAACAATAATCATTCTAGCAAGTTAAAAGGAACAATGTGGGTCCAAAATTCTGATCCCACATTCTTAAAGATAATAAATACAGTAGCAGGAGAATGTTCTAACAAAATCTTTAGTCAGTTAAAAAGACATAAGGGAGGAAACACATTTCCCATGTTAAAAAGATCAGATTTTTATTCGATATAAAGAAAGAATACAGACATAATAGTGACATAACAATGATGATGATGGTACTAATAATAACAGTAACAATAAAGCCTTTTCATAATAAAACAAAATTAAATATCTATAAGTAGCGGTGACTACAAATGGAAAAAACTTCCAAAATCAGAACCTACATCGTCACGATAAAAAATAAAAATAAAAGTACTCGTTCAGCCAAACCATGAAAACTCATAAACAATCTTTCCTTCTCCAATCGTGAGAACATGTAGAACGGCCTTGAACACCGAATACCCTTTCAGCAGAGAAAGAAATACGATAAACTAGACAGATGAAAAGCCTCAACAAAACTACACAATTGGGTTTCGCTTTTCTGTTTGCATTTCATTTATCCAAAATCAAAGATGAAGAGAGTATCATTTTTCTCATCATAATGTTATCTTTACTCAAGCGCACATATATTTCTTCCGATTGTTGGTTTTACAGCCAAGGACAAAAACAAACAGCTCAAACAAAATGGCATTAAAAATGAAAAGCACCAGTTCTAGAATTTCAACCATCTTAAAGAAAACCAGTGAAAATATGGATCCAAAAAGTCATACTTTTATCGTTTTCACAGCTTCAAACGTAAAAATCATCACAAACTCCCAATCATACAACTAACAATGAAATCCGAAAAGATTTTACACAGCACTTCCTACGAAATCCAACAGCTGAATCATCAGATCTGCAATCTTTTTCCTGAAGCATTGCTTCAAATTTCCAAGAAAAACCTCATATCGACTATATTTAGCCCAAAACCAACCATAATTTTGCGTTTAAAAGTAGGGACTTGCCTTCAGAGCGAGAAAACCCACATTCCCCTAAAGTTCCAAGAAGGTCGAGAGAGAGAGAAATCTACCTTGTGATGGCTGTCGACCGGAGCTTCAGAGACGGACAAGTTGGAGAAAGACTCCCTAAGCGAGGAAGGGAGACGAGAACCCTAGAATCACAGAAAGGTCATTAGCATTGGATATGGAGTCGAGTAGAGCCCACTGCTTCCGGTCATCCCAACCGTTACTTTCATTCTGGGCCTTGAAGATTTCTCGATGAAGACTGCTCCATTCTGGAGCCGCTGGCCCAGCTCATGGCAAATCAAATTTTGCACAATGGGCTCCACATGTGGTTGATCAAGGCCGTTCATCTGATATCTGGATATCCAATAGTCTAAAAACTCATGCCAATCCGATGATTCTAGTTCTAGCATCCAACCGTGGTACTTTCTAGGAACCCCGGCAAGGCAGGAGCAATCCTTAACCCCCAAGAGAAACCTGGGAAAGCAGGCGCAGGAGCAGGAGCAGGAGCAATCCTTAGCCCCTTAGCGCAATTCTTGGCGGCCACTAGCGTCCTCTGTGGCCCTAACAACCAATAATTATACCAAATGGACCAGACTTAGATACTGTTAAAACTAGCTACTAACTTGCACTTCATGCATGTGTAGCTACTCCCAGTTGGTTCTCAAAGTTATGCCTACATGCCAACTTATTCCGTGGGCATGGAATGCACGTTTAAAGAGGATGGTAATTGGCCCCATATCACATTCCTTTGTGAAGGAAAATGGAGTCATGCAATTGCTAGCTACTAGGGCTGTGTCAAGAGGAGGAGATCCAACATGAATAGACTAGATGGAACAGATGACCCATACACAAATAAAGATCAATATTTGTGTATGGGTCACACCAGACTTGGCGAGAGAATCACCCCTGGAGTTAGAGTGATTAACCAACGACAATTTAAGTGGTCTGTCTGTCAACCAAGCAGCAATTGGAGCCAAAATATTGTGGAATCTCGAGAGTAGTTAGGTGCCCGTTTAGCCATCGAAAGAGATGGGCACTAAGGATAGCAAAGACACAAGTTGAAAAGCCATCCTCGACCCCAAGAGTTCTGCAAATTTAGAGTTCGGTATTTCAACTGGGCTGGAAAACACAGAAATTACGTCTTCTTAGTTGTTCGTAAACACGCTCTCGGGGTCTGCTAGACCGAGACTACTAGTAAAAAGGGCCGTCAAAATTTGCTTCTATTGTCCTACCATCATGGTAGGTTCGTGACAGAAAATGTTCATAAAGGTTTTCCAGTGGTGTTTAAGGTCGCCAATGGGAATACCATGGAACAGAGGATTCAAGAATAACCATTAACAAATTTGGTTAAAGCAGAGTTTCTGGGTTTGGTTTTCATTCTAACATCACGATAGAGTTTTGTCATTGGCCAATTGTTAAGAATTGGCTAATTATGGGCATCGTTTTCTAATTTTTGGCCTAATTTAGCCAATTCTAAAATTATAAAATGATAGCTTCAGAACTTTAGTACGTAATTACTGGTCAATTATAGAGTAATTCATTTTATAGTTCTAAAATCTTATTTATTCACTTATAATATTATGTTAACTAGGTTAACGAGCTCCGCTACAACACGTTCATCCTCCACTGAGTTCCACGTCATTCTAGCCTTTCTGCCTCCCCTTTGCCTATTGCCAGCACTTCGGCTTCCATCAAACCCTTGGCTGTCATCGTATCCTCAGCTATTATCAAGACTTGGCTGTCAAAAGCCCCTATGTACTCACCTGTAGGATCAACTCATCCATCCACATCCATATTTCATTCAATTGAGGGTCAAACACATGGGAGACGGATTCCATATAACAAAACGCAAGCATACATTTCAAGTTAACCAATCATTCAAACAACAGTACTAAAGTTAACCAATCATTCAACCAATATCATCTAAATATACATTTCAAATTACAAAAAGAAGAAATGTTTATCACATTTTGAATTAGAAGACATGCTTTTCGAGTTACAATACCATCGAAAAGATTATTCAAACATCAATTTATCCATGGAAAATACATCAGAAGGTATGCATGGATATTCAAGCTCCATGAGTAACAAAATACTAGCTCAAGTTCCCCAACACTAAACCAAGTCCCTAAGCAAACAAATGATTGCCAAGCAATTGAGGTAGCGTAAATCAATTTTTGACTGAATCATCTAAATATTCAAACAACATAGAAAATACAAACAAATTGAAGTAGTAGAAACCATATAAAAAATCAATATAATCAAAATGTATTGGTTTCTTCATAACTGAATATCAATGTCTGAAGTAGTTGAAATTATTCTATATAACCATATAAAAAAATCTAATTATTCGAGCACCAATTAAAGTAGCAATGATTTCCATGCAAATTGAAGTAGCAGAAACCATATAAAAACTAGACAAACCAACCAAAGATGTTTTTTTATTTATTATGTAGCGATGTACAACAGTGATCGCAACATGATCCCAACCAAAATGTGACTTTTTTAAGGCATTATTGTTGTGGGTTATAAAAATCATAGAGGTTTATGATGTGTTATGTTGCAAATTGACACATAGAGAGGGCGTTGGATGTGTCTATTGCAAATCACAGAACCAGAAATCACACCCATTCATCATGTCATCCCAAATCAAAACTTCATGAGCACAGAAATCTTTAAACAAAACCTCAAATCAAAATTTCATGCCCAAAGAAATCTAAAATAGAAAATCAAATTTGAGAACCAACAAGATCAAAGGGGTGAGCTCCTGGTATCAAAATCTGCCGAGTAAATGCAGTTTTAGACTTTTCACATTTTTTTGAGTCAAGTGAAAAGACTTTTACTGGTAGACATTGTGTACAACTAATATGAATATTTTTTACAAGCAGACATTTTAATCGATAATATATCTCCACATTTTGAGTTTTGACACCTTGGATGTCCGAGAAACGAAGATACCACCAACTGATGTTGATGCATATCTTTATATACCCAATCAGGTGAACAAAAAATGTCAATTAACTATGATAGTGAAATTTGGATGCTTTAGATTTTTATCTCCTAAATATTTGATGATATAAGGATTTACTTTCAACAGTCTGGACTTCATATGGGCTCTCTTATCTGCATGACCCATTCCTTGAACATTCCTGGAAGAAATAATTAGGGATTTTTAGCAAGGAAACCTGGCCTCCTAGATAAACATGATATTTGATAAAGAGTGAGCCTCCTAGCATGCATTTAGTATGAACTAATGTCTCATTTAATACATTAGTATCTGTTGTGCTAAGAATCTGTGTTGTTTAATTATCTAATTGAACTTCATTTAAAAAGAAGAAGAAGAAGAAGAAAAACTCTACCTTTGATTATGGAGCATGAACATATAGAAACTAATATATGGAATGCTTCACTAAAACCATCTAAGTTAGAGTGATGTTTAAGCTATTAGATATTTGAATGCTTCAAAATCAAACTAGTGGACTAGGTAAGTGCAGCCATTATGTAAAGTGACCTATAAAAAGATTATCTAGATGGTGGGTCATGATAACTTACCATGAGGTTGCAATCCGCTATAACATTCCTCTTGGTGCTTATTATATTTTTATTTATTAAAAAATAGATGAGAGGTTTATAATTGTTAGATGGGTTCATTTTTTTGCGTATCTCATCTGAGATACAATAAATTGAGGCATGCCTCCTCCACGAGAGGCAAGTGGAGAACCTAATCTAAGCAATTATTCTAAAAGATCTATGTCATTCATCTTTTTTGCCATTTTAGTCTACATGTGAAAATCAAATCAATTGATTGATTTCAATTAATTCCTTTCTAGGTTTTAGAATCAATGATAGAGAATTTTCATCCAAAGATTGTGTGCCTTTTCTTTTTTTATGATAGCCTATCTTAGGGAGGTGAAAAAGATGAATGTCATCAATCTTAGAAAATTGTCTAGATTGGGTTCTCTACTTGCCTCCCAATGAGGTATTTCTCAATTTATCATTTCGCATGTCATCTGCAGTGATTACTGGAAAAGTGGTGGAGGCTTCATTTTTTTTTTTTTTTTTTCACGGTGCAATTCCACCTAATGCATGGTCAAGTATGACCAAAGGCACTAAAGAAAATCTAGGGACAGATTGCTCTTAAATACAATCTAACAACCCAAAATCCCATGCACATTAGCTATCATCTCTCAAAAGAGATTAGACCATTAGAAAGTAGTAGTTGAAGCACCCCTTAGCTAATTGTATTATGATCCCATCTCTTGAAGAGCCTTACTCTAGCATGGATCATGCATTACTTGTTATCTAAGTCTTCTATATGACATGCACCCACCCACTAATTTAGATCCAAGACAAAAAATAATAGTAGTAAAGTAAATAGAACCTTGATGTTCATTTATACAATCATGAAGGAAAAACATAGTCCCCTAAGGAAACACCTTAATCAAATCTTTCTAGTCATGATATTTCATATATATCAACCAATCCATTTCAATTTTAGGAAGACATGATACAACCAATTGTATCATATAATTACCCTATGAACATTTCTTACCTGAAAAACTATGCTTCTTAGAAAGATTTTTAGATGGCTATAAGGAAGTACTCTTCTTAATCACATATGGAAGGAAATTTAGGATCTCTAACTTGCAAACACCACAATTATCATAGATATCTCAGAAGATATCAAAAGAAACATAAAAGATTTTAAACATATACACCCAAGTACTATTTGAAAAAATTTATGATGGGTAATTTTTTGTAATGATTCCAATTTTGTAATATCAAAATCCTAAGTTAGCAATGAAAAGTTCACTTTTTGGAAAAAAGGGTATTTTGGTCATTTCACTAGTCACCTTGACTGAACCCAGAAATTTGGTCCTAAAAATGATACCATTAGGAGCTTCTCAGAAAAATGAATCCAACGAGACCAAAATCACCCAAAACGGAGTTAAAATGAGCAAGTTATGGCCCATTGAAGTTCAGGGGCAAAAATGTAATTTTTATAAAAAAACGGATTTAGCCTGCAAAACACAGGGGCCCGTTTTGATATGGGCACCCTTCATCTTCAACCTCCTAGAGGGTTCTAGAACAGCGGTGATTGGAGGAGAAATCACCGCCATTCTGGAGGTTTCTCCACTGCCATTCAAAGGCGGTGAGAGCCCCCTCCAGAACCCTCTTATAGCTCTATAAATAGAGCTCTTGGGCACCTCTAATGGCAGCCCAAAAGCTTGAAGAAAACCCATTGTGGAGGAGTAACCTAGAGGGGAAACGAGGAGAAAAACCAAGCAACGAGCCAGGTATGCCCAAGATCCCTCAAAACCCATCTTCATAGTAGTTCTAAGATCAATTTCCCTAAGTTTTTGCATGAAAAACCATGCAAAATGGAGCCCTGGAGAGCCACCAAGGACCCAGGGACGTTCCCTAGGCCGCACTAGTTCGACAGGGTCTAACCAGGGCGTCCTCAGGACGCCCTGGTCCCCCAGACAATGAAACGTTCCAACCAGAACGTGACGCGTCTGAGAAAAACCAACGGGCACGTCCGGGGACGCGCCTGCAAAAGAGAGAGACGGGCGGAAAACCCAGCGCGTCTGCAGACGCGTAGCGCTCTAGCAAGCCGGGATTTTTCCATTCCTTTAGAAAAGGCAGGCGCATGCCGCTGACGCGCAACGCCCTAGCATTCTACATTTTCACTCTTAAGGCTCTTATGTACGTGTGACACTAAAATGCTTATAACTTGAGATCTAGAGCTCCGATTGAGGCACGCAAAAGGCGTTGTGTTCGTATCGACGACATGGACACATCCAAACTATAAAAATACCTGATTAAGGCCCAATCGAAGGTGGGCATGACCCTTAGAATAGGATGGTGGCGCGTGGCCGCTAGACCTTTGGAAAACTGAGGATCCAAGGCCCAATTAGGATCTTAGGACACCCATAGGCATAGGGATGGACTCCTAATGCCTAAGTAATAAGACCAACTACTCTAAAACCCATAAAAGATAGGCCAAACTAACCATGATCCCCCAAACCATGTTCAGGAGCGTACGAGGATAAAGGGGTTAGCGCAACCTAGCTAGCTAGGTGCTCTATCACTACTAGATTCTTTTAAAAGAACTATTATTGTTTGAGAATACATGTTTTAAGTATATGACTTATTTAGCACGACTTAATTCAGTATGCATGTGATAAATGCTTTATGCATAGACATGTTTTGTAAATAATTGCATATACATTATGCATAGATATGTTTTGCAAACTATTGCATACATTGCATGATTTGTGAGCATTAAGTTCTTACAAAAATTGCATGTCCTTGAGGGTTACCAAAAGACGCTGGAGTGCCGAGGGCCAGGTAGTTGTGAGGGACCCAAAGAGGACAGGTTTTGAAAAAGAGATTTTTCGCTTATGTTGATCTTATGTGATTTGGGCTAGTAAGCTCATGGGTGCTATGCCGAGGGGTCTGGGTTGGCCACCCAGCCTCTACCACTATTAGGTGGATGGGTACCACGCCCAAAAAGAGGCAACGTCCCTACGTCAACTGCATGTGATACAGGGGGCTACCATTAGTGTCACGGCACTGAATCGATGTGTCATAGGCCCCGTGGAGGCTATGACCAAGTGTCCTTAGGTACCCGAGGACCACATGGCGAGGAGGTCGTGGGCATAGTTGGACCTTATGGTTTTGTGGAGTTATTTGCATTGCATATGGCATGATATGAGGTTGGTCGACCATACCATACTAGATATCCATGAGTTGGATTCAATGAAGCATCTTATGCATATCATAATGTTATGATATATATGTATATGATACTTTCGATTTTGGATTATGTGATCCTTTAAATCGTTAGTATTTCAGTTTGACAACGGATTTTTATATCGATATTGAACTTGAGTATTCAGACATACACATGTTTTGGAAAGAGCATATGATTTTAAAACATCTCATGCATTATAAAACTAGTAGTGATAGGCTCCTACTGAGTATAGTATATACTCACCCTATCCTTAACATTTTTCAAGATAGTTCCACTCACAAATAGAAGACGTCTCAGGAGATATTAGTGCTACGAGCAAGTGAATCAAATAGGAGACAATTATACATGTAAGTAAACTCTCTACCCTTTGGACATGTATTTATTTACAACTGGACTGTGTGCTGTGACTGGATAGACCTGGGGAACAATATTTATGATTTTTGAAGTTTTCCAAAAAACTACTTTGGTGGTTGTGAAAGCAAATGACACTCGGGGTTTTCAAAATGAGTTTAAAACTAAAAGGTTTTCCGCTACATTGCATGGTTTTTATAAAATGGTTTTCAAAATAGGAATGCATCCCGCCTTAGGAATTAGATATTGCATTTAAAAATGCATGGGAAAAACCCAGGTCATTACATTTTCACATTACAATCCAACCATGATTCTAGGAAGCACAAATGTAGGTAAAAGATCAACCCTTAACAACATTTCCATCATAAATGTCAACTTCAAATAAGATTTTTTAAAATGCCACACTCCATTCCAATTTCTATGAGAGAATTAAGATCGATTTCTTAATTTGAAAGTTACTTCCAAAGACATGGTTGGAGACTTCTCGACACGGGCCACAAATTTCTCTTACTAGTAAGTCATCAAACCTATGATCTATCCTTTTAAAGATAGTACTACAACAATCATCAAGCATAGTCATTTGATTTCTATATTTAATAGTTATATGATCTCAAAGATTAAAAAAAAAGTCTTAAAAAAAAATCATTCAAAAAGTTACTGCAAGTTCAATTATCAAATTTATAGACTCAATTCAAGTACTATGACTCAAACACCAAAATGTTAAGGTCAAATCTCCTATGATTTGTAGATCTAATGGCTAGGATCATTCTGATTCATACACATATGAGATTGGATCTAGAATAAGAGATGTGCACATAGAGACAATGGATTTTACGTGGTTTAAGTATCATACCTACATCCACAGGAGAGGCAAAAGTGCACTATCTGATTAGATTACATAGTGAGAAGAAGGAGGTTTAAAGCCTCCCTCAACTATACTCTACATTATGTATCTACATCTCTTAACCACTCTCACTCTCATACATCTTTTAATCTCCTTTTATAGGAGTTTAAGGATCTAATTGTTAAGGTTTTCTTGAGAAATTAGGCCCCAAATTAGACACTTGAAGATCTTAACGTTCTTGAGGAATTAGGCACTGATCTAGTGAGGTAGTGGTGATTATTTCACATAGGTACAGACCCATCAATTTTCCTCCTCCATAGCCATGGGAGGAGAATGCACAAAATCCTTATAAGATTAGTTTAGCTCTCCCAACACACAAGCATAGCTTTGATCCAACTCTTACTTTAATAACCATCTGTGCTTTTCAGTAGCTTCATTAGCCATCAGTGCATATCTATGGCTTCTCTTTGAGGAATTGTTGCTCCCCTACTTAACACCCTCTACTAAGTCAAAGTGCTGCTATTCATTGAGTATACCATAAGCACTTATAATCTTGCCACTTAAAAGACTGTCAATGCCTTTTGCTCCTGCCCTCATCGGCTGCTCTCATAAGCTTTTTACCAAGTCATCTCGTCATTGTTTACTCGTGTCATCTAGCCACTATTCACTTAAGTCATCTTGCAAATATTCACCCTAGTTATCTTGTAGTAGTCATCGAGTCCAATCCTAGTAATCACCAAATCCACTCAAAGCTACTACAAGGTGTTCTTATCAATTTTCAAGGGTTGTAAAAACCATTTTCGGGGGTACACATATCAATATGTGAGTGTACTGATATTGTTCAAAAATGGGGGTGACCTTATCAGAAATTGGGTGCAAATTTTTCACGAACAGAGGTGCTACTATCATTTTGGTGGGGTGCCAAACAATTTTGGTGAGGTTCCTCTCCTTTATTGTCTCTCTTTGGTTATCATCTTCCACTAACAGTTCCTAAAATTCTAATGCTCCTCTTCATCCCGCTAATCAATAGGAAGCTTCCATCAACTCATTGCTCCCCTTTTTTGGATTGGCTACTGCTCCTTCGCTAAAGATGGACACTGCAGCCTGCCGGTTGATTCTGCCCTTTTTTTTCTTTTGTTCTCTTGGCTCGATTTTCTGGCTTTTCACCAAACTCGAGCTCTCGTCTGCTCACTGACTTGTCACTACAATCTCTTCTTCCTTCTTCATCCAAGCTTTCTTCTTTAGCATGCCTCTTCTGCATGGACTCAAAAGAGATACTCATCTTTGCAAAGCTACAAAACAATGAGTGCTCTTTTTCTTTCTCACAGCTGCCCAGTAATCCTCCAGCAATTTCCCAATATTTTCTTCAGATCTGTGGTAACAAAAGCTGCTGTTAAGCTAGAGACTGTGTAGAAGGACTTCATCTTGGTGAGGAATATCTATCCAGATAATCTGATGGTCAGATCATCCACCCCATGAGTCCAATGATGCAAGATCATTGTCAACACAAGTTAGGGGAGCTTCTATTTGTATTTTAAAGGGAAGAAGAAACTTTGCAACGGTCAACGAAGGCTCCAATCTCTGAAGTTCCTCGTCTCGGATTCCTATGAGCCGCAACACTGCCTCGCTCTTATCTCACTGAACCGCCTTTCTAGTATACCTTATTGGATCAATAGGATCTATGCGGAGGTCTACTACTCAACCTATCTGTGGGGATTTTAAAGTCGTTGTCATAAGGTCCGGCGAATGACGCTGCCATCAGTGCCCTTGAGGAAGAAGAAGCACGATGTAGCTATCATATCCATTGATCACTAGATCTGGAAGAACCTGGCTTTGACTTCACGAAATGGAAAGCGCTACAGCAACACCATGATCTTCAGAGCTACTTCATCTTGAAAACCCTCATAGCATCAATTGGCTACGGCACCGCCGTTCTCTTCTGTGATCTCACTCTCATCGGCTTGTGTATTTTCTTCCTTCAGCGATCTGTATCTCTGTCGTTCTCAGGCGGTTTATTGTTAACTACCTCCGGAGAACTATATGGATATGCTTTCAGGCGCAACTATGACTGCCACTTTGTGGGGTCACTAATTCAACACTTAGACGATCGTAGTCATTGATGACCACATATATGGGAAACTGGTACAACCCAATGAACTTCTCTACCACTAAACAATCAGATCAGATTAATCTATCATTGTGACGGAATGACTGATCATCAAGCTGGCTTTGATACCACTTGTTGTGGTCAAATCTCCCACGGTTTGGAGATATGATGGTCAGGATCGAAGATCGATGGATCATATCTGAGAGTCAAAGAGTCATACACACATGTAAGAAAATGCAATGGATTTTTACGTGGTTGGATCATCAGATTTACATCCATGAGAGGAGGAAACTCCACTATCAGAACAAGATTACACTGTTTATAAAGGAGGAGATTGAAATCCCTCTCTACTCTACTCTCCCCCCTACACACGCACGCGCACACACACACACACACACACACACACACACACACACACTCTCTCTCTCTCTCTCTCTCTCTCTCTCTCTCTCTCTCTCTCTCTTTGTTGGGTCACTATATGTGACAGTTAAACAATCGTAGCATAGATTATCATAGCTATGGGAATTGGTACAATCTAGACAACTTCTTTGCCACTGGACAACCAAATCATATTGATCAATCTCTGTGATGGAATGACTAATCATCATGTTGGCTCTAGTACCATTCGTATGGTCAAATCTCCCATGATTTGGAGATCTAACAGGCATGATCATTCTGATTCATACACATATGAAATTAGATCTGGAATAAGAGATGCATGCATAGAGATAGGATTTTACATAGTTCAACTATCAGATTATACATATGAGAGAGAAGGAAGTGCACTATTTGATCATAACATAGTGAGAAGAGGAGGCTCAAAGCTTTCCTCAACTCTACTCTACATTACACCTCTACATCTCTTACCCTCTCCCATTCTCATACATTGTTTGAGAATTTTCCTACAAGCATCTAAGAGTCAGTTATAGTGATGTAGGGTCGAATCTACTGGGAGTATATAGTAATAATTAAAGCACCAAAGTTCCTAATTATTCTAAAATTAAAACTAAATGAGGATTTTTTTAAATTAAAAATTTTAAATTAATAATCTAAGATAATTAAGAAAAATAACTTCTAAGTAATTAAACGTGAATAAAATTTTCAAATAATGGTCTGAACAAACCTTAAAGCTTAGCATAAAAGAAAGATTCTTATACCTAAGCATAAAATCAATTTATTAAATTATTATTTTTAGATCATTCACTCATCAAATCCATCTCATAGATTTTCAAAATTGATGCTCAAATTAAGGGATCCAGAGTGACACCTCTCACTGTGTCTGCAAGTGCGAGATAATCAATAGAAATCACTATATAAACAATAGAATGTGCTCTTACTACTGTCGTAAGTGATGTTAGCAAAATAAAATTTTGGATTTATCTTCACTTAACAATCACTATGTGTGACTAATTAGCAAACTTGGGCCAGTTATTTGAATGATTTTTTGATGAATTTTTTAAATAAAATTTTGTATCTAAAATAATAGAATATCAAATAATTTATTGGTGGTTAGATTTCTCAAAAGCTAGTAAAAAAATTAAATTATTTGATCTCGAATTCGGTTGTTAACCAACCTCTAGAATAATAACTTATCATGCTTATTTTGCAAATTTAAATGAATCAATTGTTAACATTCTACAAAACTTAAATAAATCTCTACCTAATGCAAATTAAAACATAAGGAATGACTTAGATCATTCAAAAAAATAATAAATCAAATAGAATAATGGTGAAAAACTTGAGCAAAAATACTATTAATAGTGCATGCAACAGTTGATAATAAGATTCACTAATCAATTTGATTTACAGAATTTGGAATAAAAAATTGAAAATAAAACAGGTGGGTCTTCTTCTCCTCAAAGTTAGCTTTCCAATGGAATAAATTTCATTAATTTTTGTCTAGTATCAGAGCAAAAATCATCCCGTGAAGTAACCCTATGTAGAAGGTAAGTTGCACGAATTGTGGATCATCTTCCACCTCCGATCTTTCTCTCTTTTCCTTCTCCTCATTGGAACAGTCTATAGTACATTCCTTGGCTGAGATCTCCTTGATTCTATATAGCCAACAAGGCATCATTCAAATGCTTATCCTAAGTCTCCTTTTTAGCTCTCTTTCCAATTCCCAAACCAGCTATGTTGTCATGTATTCGATCCTTCTAAGCTTCTAATTAGGACATTGTGTTCACCTTCTATCTTTCACAAAAGATCAAATATCTTTGGTTCTCTAATTGATTTTGCTACATGATGTCTTAGAAAATGACATCATTTTATTTCCCTTGGGTTCCAAATCATATTTCCCTATTAGCTACACTTTCTAATCCTCTTGCTACTTGACATCCTTTTCCACATGATTCCAATCTCTTTCACGATACATAAAAATCACATATTATCTTTTTTAAAATCAAGAATGACTGTTAGCTGCATAACCCATTGTGTTAGCAATTAGAACAATTCCTATTGGGAGTCATACTCAAATATGTTGATTCTAAGAAAATCTTTTGGATTTTGACAATCAAGGCCATTCATCTATTAAGATTTATCTATCAATATCTTTCCAATGCTATCTTACACATATGATCTATCATCTCCCATGTAATTATCTTGATTCAATCCATAACATCCAAAAAAGTCTTTTGATCTTGGCCCAAAAATCATAATTTTAAATGATCCAAACCATTGATCTTGTCTATTCTAATGATAACATCGCACCCATGGCCAGTGATTCTAGAGATGACATGATCCACAATATTTTTAAAGAGATCCTCACCATTTATGTTTAGATTGCCACTGATTTTCTTCAATTTACCACTAACATTGGAATCCTTAAACCAAAGGTGATCCTTGGCCCAATGGTAAGGTTGTCGTCGTGTGACCTTTAAGGTCATGGGTTCAAGGCGTAGAAATAGCCTCTTGCAAAATGCAAGGTAAGGCTGCGTACTAGAGTCCCTTGTGGTCTACCCCTTCCCTAGCCCCCACATACAGGGGAGCTTCGTGCACTAGGGCCGTGCATTTTTTATTGGAATCCTTAGGCCATTTGTAACTTAAAATGTTGAAACTTCAACCATTTTATCTTAATTCAATCTTGATCATCTAAATTCATCTTAGATTGCTCTTAGCCATCCATTTCAACAAAAGCTAGATCAAAGATTTAGAATGTTGATCGGCTTGAACTAATGACTTAGATGTTGATCTATCAACTACAAAATATAGAAAAAGGTTTAATTAGTTCTATACAACATGTGATTTTATATATACTTACCTCAGGTCTTCATCTAACCTTGAAAATTCATCAATTTACTATTAGATTAAAAATAAATATTTTAATGCAAATGTATCCCATAAATGTATATATGAATGATTAAATGTACTAAAATAATACAAAAGTAGGAATTTTTAATATAAAAATAAACTCTCAACATACATCTTCTAATCTCCTTTTATAGGAGTTCAAGGATCCTATTGTTAAGATTTTCTCAAGAAATCTAGCCCACAAATTTGGTGCCCATAAATCTTGACATTCTCAAGAAATCAGGTGCAAATCTAGCGAGCCAGTGTTGATTGTTTCACATGGGTATGGACCTATCACAATATAATATCATCTCAATTTATTGCAATTCTACCATATCACTGTAATAGAATCCTCTTCAGCTATCACAAATTCCAAAATTAAACTTTTGGATTCCTTTTGAGTTATTGAGAACTCGAGAGTCAAGTTATAAAATTAATTACAATTACTACAAACTCAAAAATCTAACATTAAGATCTTCTAAATTTATTGAAAATTTCAAAAATTAACTTATATCAAATATGCAACTCAAACTCAAAGTTATCTTAGAAAATTCAAATTACCAACAATCAAGTCTAATTTACCAAAATTTATAACTCTAAAGTACGAGTAGTTAGAAACATTAAAGTCACCTTATTATTGGTCATATTTCAAGCAACTAGTCATGAAATCTTACCATCTTTCCAAGCTTCACACATCACATTAAAAATAATTTGCCCCTTTCATTGTCCCAAATCAGATCAAAATGTACTTGCAACATTTGACCAATATGGACTTCAAAATTTTCAACAAAAAGAGACAAAGATTTCAATCCAATTAAAACAGATTCTATAAACTTTTTTAGAGTTCATAAATCTTCAATAAATAATAAAAAATTACTTAATTCATGAGTCAATATCTTGACAAAAATAGATGTATGATGAGTGTGGTGTTGACATTACAAAAAGTGGACTGAGGCTTTTACTTAGTATTTTGCTTGATGAATGTCCAATACAACCTTCATCTCAACAAGAATTTGTTCAATATCAACTTAATTTTTTGTCATATTTCAAGGTCTATACCTTTTGAGCTTACTATTTAACAACCAAGAGGAAGCCCACCAATATTGAAAAGTTGAAAGTGAAGAACACAACAAGATGAGACCTGTCATCATTTGAGGTTACGCAAGGAAATGAGCAAATGCAAAAGTATAGGCCATAATAGTTAATGATGTTGAATAAAGAATCCCATAAAATCTATTACCCTCTGAATCTCATATAAACATTATAATATATGTTCAAAACACAAGTGGCATATCAAGGTGGAGCACTTTTTCTGACATGACAAAAGGATTTTGGTGCAACTAGCAATAGATAAAACTGCTTGGTTTGCTGATATTGTTTAATTACAAAATCCACTAATGTTATATTTTCTTGCTCTTTGACATAGTAAGTTTCTATTAAGGTCTACACTTGCATGCACATAGCACACTTTTTTGTGTGTATACACCTCCAAATTTTTATAAGATGATTTTTGTCGTACAGGAGTAGAACAAATGGATTAGAGTTGAAGGTAAGCACATTTTATGGTGCGATGTTTTAATGATTTCATCTTTCTTTCTAATGAAACATTGATTATCTATCTTGAAATAATTTGTAAGAACTTGATATTGGGAACCAGGGTAGTGGAAATGGATATGATTCACATTTTAAACACCTTTGATCTATTGGGCTTTTTTTTTTTTCACAGTATGAAATGTTAATTATTTCCTTAACTAAGTGACCCTCATGAGGTTATTAAACTCTACTTATTTTTAATATTAAAAATTTTAATTCTCAAGATATGGAACTATTTGTTTGTGCTCTATCTTGATATGTTCTTTCACTAACTTCAAGTTAGCAATAGAAATTATTATGTAGTGCTTGCAACCACATGACAAGCCTCTATGTAGCATCTAGATTTAGCATCAAAGGTGCTTAAACTCAACCACATGGCAAGATTTTATGTAGCGTCTAAATTTAGTATAAAAGGTGCTTACGTTTGAATCATTCTACTATTCATCTAGTTACACCCACTTTGGATGCCTAGTTGTGCAAAAAATATATAATAAGTAGTCAATTTTGTAGAAAAAGTACCCAATTAGTAGCTCATATGTTATAAATTATAGGGCATTATTATAGGATTTTTTTAAAAATTATGGCACATGCATTTTCGAACTAATAATCTAAAAGTTTGATATTTTGCAAGTTCAGAGGCTAATGCAAAGTAAGTATATAAATTATCATAATTTCTAAGAATTAATTAGGATTTTTTTTTTTTTTTTTTTTTTTTTTTTTTTTTTTTTTTTTATCTTTTGTAGGTATTGAAAGGATAATCCAACGGTTGAGATTGTTTTAGATGAGAATCAAGGATCCATATCAACTATAGAGAGAAAGGACCCATTTTATATTAGTTCCAAAGTTCAAGCAAGGGCCAAGATCATTCCAAGGTAAGCATATTAACCTAAGGAAACATTTGGAAGAGTTCAAGGTAACTAGAAGTAGATCCATGCAATTCTACGACATTTGCATGAGAAATCAAGCCATACAAGCCACCTAAGCCGTGCATTAAGGGCTAGGAGAATCCAAGCAAATAAAGCCATGAAACCAAGGATGTGAGCCATGAAGCCATCAAGTCAGAACTAGCCAAGGAAGCCACTTAAGCGATCTTAGCCTAGGTCACATGGGACCACACGATTGGAGGAGTTTGCACGCAATTATCCTATGCAAAAATCATGGACTTTCAAGTGGATTATTAGAAGGAAAACATGGTGATTATCATTATGAGTAAGTTGCATGCATATGTGAACCAATGGGAGGATAGATTCCCATCTCCAACTTTCCCTCTTTTCCTCATCCATTCCCCATCTCTCTCTCTCTCTCTCTCTCTCTCTCTCTCTCTCTCTCTCTCTCTCTCTCTCTCTCTCTCTCTCTCTCTCTCTCTCTCTCTCTCTCTCTCTCTCTCTCTCTCTCTCTCTCTCTCTCTCTCTCTCAACCTCCAATTAGGTTTTTTCACTCATGGAACATAGAGGGCGGAGACGCCTCTTTTCCTAAAAAAGTGGTGCCTCCCTCCTTGGCTACCTTCTAGAGTTTCATGTCTCCTACTTCCTAATACCCTTCTAATTCTCATTCTAAATTCCAAGCAATTTCCCATGTCCCACTTTTCTAGCCCTTCCACAATTCCACTTTCTAAGTTCCCTTACCTCACCCAACTACCTTACCTCTTATTTTCATCCCTCCTTTCCTTTTCCCATAAGACTCTTTAGAAAGTGCAAAACCATATAAAACACTTAGTGATTCCACGCACAAAAAAGAGAGAGAAAAGAAATGAGTTCCACGCCCCCCTCCATGGGCTAGTCCTCTATGTTTTCTTCTCCACCAAAAATCTCCACGCCTCCTTTCCATCGCAGGCTTCCACGCCATTTTCCTGGGATCAACACACCTAATTCCAATCAAGGGTTCAAATGCTCCATCCAAATCTAAGTTTTTTTGCTCTTTTCCTTCTCTTTTGTCGAGCTTTGATTCTTGTTTCATAAACCTCTTTCGTTGGATGTTTTCCTTCTAGTTTTGTGCTCTAATTTCCTTAATCAAAGGGCTATCAATCTCTTATAGTGATAGCCAAGAGATAATAGCCTTTGGATTAAGACTAGGGGTTCTTTACATTCCTTGGTTCTTTGCCTTTACTTCGTTACTCATTCTTCCTTGTCATGGTTGCCATCTTGCTTTCATTCTGTAATACAATCCTCTCCCTTGGTTTACACACATGACCCTTGCTGGATAGTATTCAACCTGAGATTGAAGTAGAGATATCTTGTTTAAGCGTTTATGATTCATGTACATCTTTTTATAACTTTTTCATTTAATAAAAGATGGCAAAGTCTTATGTGCACCATCTATGGAGCATGCACACCTGTCTTTGATGTCTATATTCAATAAATAAAGCGATTCCATTTGGTTCCATGCACACTATTCTTTCCCCATGTTCATGCAAGTTTCACGTGCACTCTCCCTTTAAAACATGCACGCTTGATTTTGCTCCATTGATCATATTTATTCTATCTTTAGATTTCACTATTCATGTTTAAATTAGTTTCATATTTATATTAGATCTTAGTTTGGAGTAGTTTCTAATTCTAGTCCATTCATCTTTAGATTGCAAAGTGATTCATGTTGCTAGTTTTACATTAATTCCATTCTTAAATGCATGTTAGTTTCCTTTAATTTAAACTTAAGTTTTATACAAGTTTTAATTCTCAAGTTGTTTTTATTTCATAGATTAATTCAATATTTATTTTGGCTAGGATAGTTCTTCTAAATAAAGTTTTAATCACATACAAATATCTGAGATTTCTTGTAGGATTGACCTCACTCACATACATCTTACTATTTTGATTCATGCGCTTGCGAGTAATATTAAAGCTAAACTAATATGAAAGATTGAATTTTAAAAATGGCTTTCAAACTTTGAAAACTAACTGACATATTTATAATTCAAATGATAATATTATTTCATACAAATAATAGAGTAAAGAAACAACAATGTCTTCAAATATTGAATACATAGTTCTAGCAATAGATTATTATTGTCATAGGAGAAATGCAAGGGAAACATATTTTTGAATTCTTATTCATGTTCCAAACAACACCAAGAATTTGTATGGGGCTTGTATCTATAAATCAACTCACTAATGTAAACATGTTGTGCACTTAGAAGTTTCTTGATCCCAAACACTCATCTTATGAGCCAACAACATATACTACAGCTCATCATATACAACAAAGCATCTCTCTTGGAATGCTCATAGGTTTGATTTGTTGCTTTCCCCTTTGGCTAAGAATAGCTTTGGAATTATATGAGAGAGTTGTTTTGTAATGCTTTGCTTTGCCAAAAAAAAAAACAAAAAACAAAATTAAATTATTTTTTAAAAAACTTATCTTATAGACTGCATTTTAGGTAGGCCTTACACAAAAATCTTCAATGTATGATCCCAACAACCATGAAATTTCCTTTCTTCTACTTATCTTCCTCTAACAAATAGGTTAATCTTAGCAATTCAACCAACAAAATAACATGTTGTACTAGAGTACAAGATGTATCGATGTATTATAGCATTCCTCCATCTATGTGTATATATATAGTTAAAGAGTCCTAGTAAAAGTCTACACTCAAGAGCAAAGGAAGGAGTGTACGTCCCATTTTATGCATAGTTAAACTTTTTCATTTTTGTAGATGTAAGCGCATGGTCCTAAGAGGTGAGGTTAAATTTCACCCACATAAAGTTTTTGAAATTTTTTGTAAACTTGAAAAATATATATTCTTATTTTTTGAAATATACAACTAATGGCACATGTACAACAATGAACACCAGGGATCTATAGTAATTAACCCCAATCTTGGTACCTACAATCTACTCTTTCAAAACCAAAAAAGGCATTTAGGCACTCAAGGTTATTTCCACCTTGAAGTTCTACTATATACTGACAAGATTTGCACACCACTAGCAAACACTGTACTAATATACAATAAGGAATACAACACTTGTAAGAGCTCTTCCTTGTACAACCTTGGTAGACAATACTCTCCTTTTCAAGTGAACTGAGAGCAACACCACTTTCATAAGAGAAGCATAAATTTCAAGGGGATGGTTTTTGAACATAATAAGGATCTCTTTATATAATTACAACACTATACAAATGATTTTCGAGAGAGAAACACCATATAATTTCTAAAAATAGAAAGAATTAGCACAGGAACTTGAAGAATCTCTTAAGAAGTCCTTGGGAGTATTCAAATTTGAATACAAAAATAATAAATGCAATGTTTCTCAATGGCCTATATAAACCAATAGCATTAATTGAACAATTGAAATCTCACTGTGCAATCTCCTTCGAATACTTAAATAACACCACTGGTGCTTACAAATATCTTTATTTTATCATCTCACTCTAAATAATGATACTAAAAGGTTTTCATCATTACATACCAATACAAATGCTTAGAATATTCTCCACTGGCATATGGTTCAAATAAATTCCCTCACTTCATTTATCAAATAAGGTTTATATCAACCTTCCTCAGATATATATAAACAAATACTCTTCATCAGAAGAGTCTAAATTCATAGTGTCGATCAAAAGCTAATGGAATAAACTAGAAGTCCATCAATCACATAATCGATGGAATGTCTCAAATTTGGACAAAATTCAAATATCAAATCTAATCTTTCAAAATAAATAATTCAACGATCTTTCTCGAAATTAGTGACAAATCCAAATCACTTATTTTATTAGAAGTTGATTTAACATGATTTCACTGTAATCAACTATCATCCAATAAATAGAACCCATCTCAAGGATGATATCATAATCCATCAAATAGAGAAGAATAAAGTTAGTATCTATCCCAAGCATGACAGAAGACTAAAAATAATGAAAACTATGAACAATATAAGAATGCTAAAAAGGTTGCTAAGAGAATGGTAAGTGAGGCTAAACTTAAGGCATATGATGAGCTCTATAATAGACTAGGAACAAGAGAAGGTGAGAAAGATGTGTTTAAACTTGCAAAAGTAAGAGAACAGAATGTTAAGGACATATATCATGTTAGGTGCATTAGAAGTGATGATCAAAGGGTATTAGTCAAAGATAATGAGATTAAACAAAGGTGGGAGACATACTTTTAAAAATTGTTAAATGACAATGGCTTTGAGAATCTAAGGATTGAAAATACTATAAACATAAATAATATTGAATCAAAGAAAATGCCGAATGAGTGGAGGAAAAGCTCTATTATACCAATTTATAAGAATAAAGGAGACATAGAGCTGCACTAATTATTGAGGGATCAAACTTATGAGCCACACTATGAAACTTTTTGAAAGAGTGATTGAGAAGAGGCTACGGCATGAGACAAGTGTATCGGAGAATCAATTCGGTTTCATGCCTGGGAGGTCTACCATGGAAGCTGTTTTCTTACTAAGACAATTGGTAGAGAAATATAAGGAGAGGAGGAAAGACCTCCACATGGTCTTTATTGACTTAGAGAAAGCTTATGATAGAGTCGTTAGAGAGTTAATATGGAGGGTGTTGGGCGAGAAAGGGGTTTTGTGGGGGTCTATAGACATAATTAAAGATATATATGAGGGAGCAATAATAAATGTTAATACCGCTAATGGTTAGACCGGTGATTTTTCTGTCATTGTAGGATTGTACCAAGGATCGGTATTGAGTCCATACCTTTTCACATTGGTTATGGATGAGTTAACAGAACATTTGCTTGAGGAGATTCCCTGGTGTATGCTATTTGCAGATGATATAGTCTTAATTGATGAGACAAGGGAGGGAGTAAACACAAAGCTAGAGTTATGGAGAGAAGCATTAGAATATAAAGGATTTAAAATCAGCTGACATAAGACATAATATATGAAATGTAATTTTATCAAAGAGAGTAGGAGTGGAACACCAATCAAGATTGATAACTAAGAAGTCCCCGTAAAAGACCACTTTTGGTACTTAGTATCAATGATTCATGAGAGTGGAGAGATTGAGAGGGAGGTTACCCAGAGAATCCAAACGGGTTAGAACAAATGGAGATGTGCATTTGGAGTTTTGTGTGATTAGCGAGTGCCACTCAAATTAAAAGGAAAATTCTATAGGATGGCCATAAGGTCGGCCATGCTCTATGGATCAGAGTGTTGGGTAGTTAAGGAACATCATGCTCATAGGATGAGTGTCACAGAAATGAAGATGTTGACATGGATGAGTGGTAAGACAAGAAAGGATAGAATTAAGAATGAAAATATTAGAGGAAATCTAGGGGTAGCACCAATAGGTAACAAGATGAGGGAGACTATACTTAGATGGTTTAGACATGTCTAAAGGAGATCGAAAATGGCACAGGTTACAAGGAGTGAGGCAATGTAAAAGCTTTTAAAAGGGTAAGGGGAAGGCCTAAAAGAATGTGGATAGAAGTGGTGAGGAAAGATTTAAAAACTTTGGGACTAAATGAAGTCATGGTACTTAATAGAGAGGAATGGAGGAATAAGATTCATGTGGTCAACCCCTAATTGGGATAAGGTCTTGATGATGATGATGATCTATCCTCTCACTTGTCATCATTTCCACCAGTACTCATTAGAGGTACTTACAAGTTCTAATAACTTGTCCATCAGTGTCATAACCTCCAACCCCGAGATTGTTAATACATTTATCAGAGTGCCAACACTCAAACTACGAGGATGACTAGATCTAGATGTAAGAGGACTCTAGTATCTCTATCAACAATCAAAAGAGTACCTTTCATAACGTGGGCTAAGGTTTATACTTTCTTCCAGTAATGGCAATACTCATCATTACCAGGGCAGGGCCATTTCAATTTTATCTTCAATGTCAACCGGGCTGACCCATTGTCCTCTGATACAATCTTTAAGGAAATGTCCTGACGCTCCACAGTCACAGTATCTTAAGAATTGCTGTTGTAATGACAGCTATCGATGTTATTACCACTACTGTGGTGGTCTATCACTCTAGTATATTACTGTCAGGTGCCTGTGCATACAACTAGTGCACCTTCTCACATCCACATTCTAGCACTGCCCATTTAGATGTCACTAGTTCCATGGTCTATATAATTATATCGATAAAAAAGTCTCTTTCCCTTACTGGGCTAGCTCGAATTATCCACGTCCGCGCCTCTACGGTTGGCCTTCTTGGCCCTAAGAGGATTTTTCTCAACCTATAAGCTATGACCATTGCCTTTATCACTAATATGCAACCACTAAGATCAACTATCTCTATAGTTTAGGTGTCAACACATCAACAATTCTATCTGCAACCTCTCATTCATGATGGGTTCAAGGCAATTATTCTTACCAGTGTAAATAAGCATAATACTATTAAACTATCAAATTCCTCTGTTCTACATTGGAAACTCTTGTAATATCACTAACTACTCATATGGAAAAATAATGATCATTATAGGCCTTCTTAAAAGCCTTCTAGATAAAAATCTTAACAATAGAGGAACACATTCTCTCAAACGACCATCATTAGAATTATCATATTTTCATTTTCAATGTCCTCGCCTCCATCATTTCATTTCCTTTAACCAATGTTATTTCATGGTCATATCAATCAAAATCATTTACAATTGTCAATCTCATACCTAATGTAATTGATCTTTCATAATAACTTTCTTAGCCATAGAGGATCACATCATCATTTCTATCCATGTTGGATGTAAATTATTTATAATCAATTTCATCTTACCTCATTTCCTTTATATGATAGACAACTCTGATTTGGAATCAAGTAACCAATCTTATCAATCACTCATATATATAGTATTATATTTAATTTAGCTTTTTTGGCATCTCATTCCCTAACGAGGAGATTGTTTGATAACATTCCTTACTCATCGCTTGATTAATATCATTACTATTAACTATTATCATAAAATAGTTGTTATATTCTCTGAGTGCTATGTGTCTGCAAATCATAAATAAACTCCTCAGAATAATTCATAAGCATTGACTTCTCATTGATGACTAGCTATTAATATTTCTATGTGCTCAAGAACTCATTAAGTTTCCTCTCATAGGTCATATTCATCCATAGAACATTAGGATCTTATCTCATAAATTTCTCAATAGTTTTCACTATATCACAATTTATTTGTCAAATAATCCACTTCAAGTTTAAACTAATACAATGTTCCTCCCAGCTTTCTTGAGCTCTTATTAGTTGTAATCATTTCTAATCTTTCTCCATTACTATATCATGATTGTCGTACAATAGTCGTTATGCCTCTTCACATGTTCATACACATTGCCCAAATTTGGACTTTAACTCTCATAGGATAGTTTATGTGAATAAACCTTTCATTATATAATAAAGTTCGCATTTGCAATTATCAATTATACTCCCCATTTAGATTCTATGCTATAAGAATCACACACCTTCCTTGAAAATGCATTTTCTTGTAATCATGTGAGGATTTAAGTATCATCTTTATTAAAGAAAGTTTGCCAATCCCCATGGCATCAACTATCTTAGTAATTCATGTAGGCCCTGTACCACTCAAGCCACTAAGTCTATGTCACAGTCCCCCCTTGCCCTGATAACTCAGCATGGGTGACAACTGATGAAGAGAGGGTGGACCTAGTCTTCCTTCAAGGAACCATCTGTTAAAGTCTTACTATCACATCTTATAAGTATTCCTCCTATCTCAATCTCAACCTGACTCATAGGCTATCAATCTAATTAGACCTTTAAAGTGGTGATGATGGAATAAACTATGGCTCTGATACCAAACTGTGACACCCCAGGTTTTTTAAACCTTTTTCCAATACATATAATAATGAAAATAATTTGTTTTATAAATAGGTGGGATCCTTGAAAATAAAAACTCGATATTTATAAATTTTTTGCAGTGTTAAAAGAAATGCCAAAAAGAAAACTTTGAGGGTCATCCACATCCTAAAAACTGTGATAATAAACAAAATCAAATCTCAATACTCAGAGCATGCTCCATTTAAAACCACGATAAATAGACAAAAGTGGTGAGAAGCCTATGATAATATAAATCCAAAAGCCCTAAGGTTCCATCAACGATCAGCACACCATATACATATGCAATCGTGTGGGTCCAATCTATCCAAAGTACAAGTATCCAAGTACAGCCCCAAAAATTCTAACGTAAGTACAAAGGACATACGCTGATCAATCCTTGTAAACAAAAGAGCAGATGGTCCTCAAGTCCTCGCCCTAAGCAACACTACTCTACCTACTTTCCTTTCGAACTATCGCGCTCCAAATTTGAGGCATTGCAAAACAAAGCAATGCCTTAGTAAGTTATGCTTGTGTAGGTGATTCACATTTAATAATGAATATGATAAAATCACATGGCGTAAGGCATCAAGGTCATGGTAAATCTCATAATATGAATATATATGAAACATGCAAATATCAAATATCCATGATGAATAATACAATCTCGCTTTCACCCTTTCACCCACATGGGCACTCAAGCACTCACGGAAAGACACGATCTAATCCCACTTTCACTCTTTCACCTTTTCACCCACAAGGGGCACTTAGGCACTCATAGGGGAATGCATTCCATCACAACATCAATCATTCCAATCGACAAGCATAGAGACTATCCTGTGTAACCGTCTCCATAAGATCCAGTCCAGGGCAATGGAAGTATAACATCAGTCATATAGTAAAACATAGATCTAAATCATGTAAATCAAGATATCGTAATATCAACCATGTACGATAAAGAAGTTCTCATGTAACATGAAAATGTGCAAAACTCATGCTTAGAAATTCCCAAATAATATGTCATGATTCAAGAAATCATGAAAACCACAAAATGCAATCACCTACCTCAACAAATGCAATACTCCAGTCAGGAGCGTAAGCAATGTCACGTCGTGCGCTCTGACGTACTTGTCACATCATAAGTCATCTATCACTTGGTGTTCTCACATCTCAAATTAAACAAATCCAAGTGACAATTCTCTTGATCTAGCAGTTAATCCTAGATCAATGGCCTAGATCATCTAATTAACCCCCAATTAGGGTAATCTTGAGCTAAATGTTGGTCTTTCTATAATATAGACTGTCATCTGTCATCTTTGATCATCAATCTGCATCATGATTCATTCAATTAATGTCTTTTAATCACTAAAGGGTCAATCCCTCTCATCTTATAAAGTTTGAAGATGATCCAACCGTTGAAGTGGTCTTTACTACTCAGATATGATATTTGATCATCAATTCAGATAATCTTCATTATAATTAAACCAATTTCTATATTTATTTAATAATCTTAATGTATTTTCAGGATTACACATAGATTTGATGGTTGATTGCTTTCTGATTAGCCAATCCTAAGGCATATGGTCAGATTGACGGTCTAGATTGAGTTCATACCTCTATAAGTTTTATTTTTTAACATTTAAGGTAAGTTATTCCACAATTCCAATGTTTTATAACACATCTATGGTGTCTGATCATTGATTAGACATCAACAAGTTACTGTGCAAACAATACCTGATCGAACGGCTTCAACCTAGATATGAAATTTTTGTGTGATCCAAGCTACATCATGCCCTAAATTTCCTACGGTAAGTTTTGATTCAAAAATGGATGGTTGGATTATCCAAAAAACCTAGATCTAGCAAGAATGGTGTGGATTTAGCTAAAATCTCAAAATCAAGAATAGGGTTTTGTAGATCTCACCTTATATATGCATTTCTGTGTTTTTTCCTCTCTGGAATGGGTTGGATTGGCTCAGATCCATCATGAAACGCTCCAAAACTAGGTGTGTGACATTCACTCCTTCGATTAATGGTTGAGTCATGTCAGATTCCCCAATAAACTTGGGGTTTTGGTTCATCTCGTTGTGAAGAGCAAGATGATCAGTTCAAATCATCGATTTGAGCCATCATCTTCTTTGGCAATGTTTGCGAATCTGACAACCCAGAAAACCCATAAAACCCTCATAGCTGACACACCCTTCTCCTTCTGCGATCTGTGTTTTCTAGCATATGGTCCTCCTTTCCTTCTCTCCCTTCTCCTTTCTCCTTCTCCCTTTTCCCCTTCTCCCTATTCTTCTCTCCTCCCGATTTTTCCCTTTCCATAGGGTTCCTCCTATGTGTCGGGTTCGGGAATAGACCTAATGGTCTATTCTCGATTCACTTAAGTGGGGGAGGGGTGCTCGTATCAAATGCGCCCCCTATTTTAGGCATTTCATTTTTATTTTTATTTTTGGAATGTTACAAAAAGTAAGTGCAAGAGTGTTATCTTCATCACCAAAAGATAAAGTTGCTCACCATCTTCATCACTCAAAGTTACAACCGTAGCTTCCCCTTGGTTGAGATTGGATCTTTCTTGGTGGAAACATCCATATTAGATGTAGCCTTCTTGAATTTTTTATTATTATTAGCACTTTTCTTTCCTTTGACAAATATGTTGAAGCACCTAGTGAGAAAAAACACTTATTCATCACTTTCTCCATAATATTATCATCATGGAAAGTGAGTTTCAAAGTTATTCCTTTTTTCTTCTTGTTCTTTGATTTCTCATCACCCAATGTTTTCTCCCTCACATCATGGTCATCAAAGATCTCATAAGTTCATCAAGAGATAGAGTTGAAAGATCTTGAGCTTCTTGGACTATAATGACCTTTATTCTATGTTCTTGGTAAAGACCTGAGAATCTTACTCACTAGATATTCATTAGTAAACACCTTACCAAGTCCCTCTAAGGAGTTAATGATGTTAAAGAATCAAGTAAATAGTTTAGGAATAGAGTCACGAGGTTTCACGAAGAATAACTCATAGTAATGAACTAGAAGATAGATTCTAATAGCTTTTACCTCTTTTGTACCTTCATATGCTACCTAGAGTTTATCCCAAATCTCTTTAGCTAATACACAAAAATTTGATTGAACTTGACTACATCAAGAGTACCAAGATAATGCCTGAATATACATTCTTCAATAGATATCCAAAGTTCATAGCCTTCAAATGTGATAAAAATATTTGTCCAAGCTTTTGAACAATCATGATCTATGCCATCACATAGAGGATGTTGATGCGTAGATTTACCTTCTTTAAAATCGATTGTGAAGACTTACTATGTCATATAGAAAACTGCAAAAATGATCTTTGACTATTTTGAATTATGAAGAGCCCCTACTTGATACCAATTGTGATCCCGAGGAGGGTGAATTGAGCCCAAATAAAGTTTTTGAAAAGTTTTATAAACTTAAAAATCTCAAATGATTTGTTTTTAAAAATTCACATAGTGGTACAAACACAATAGTAGACACAAGGATTTATAATATTTCGTCCCAATCTTTGCACCTACAACCACTCTCTCAAATTGAAAATAGCTTTGAGTCATTGAAGTTTATCCCCACCTTGAGGTTCCACTAAATCCCTACAATATTTATACTCCATCAATTAACACTATGCTAGCACATAGCAATGAACATAGCACTTGTAGAAGCTCTTCATTCTACAACCCTTGGAAATAATCCTTTCTAAGTAAATCGAGAGTAACATCGCCCTTAAAAGAACAACACAACTTTCAATGGAAGGATTTTAAAAAACAACAAGGATCTCTCTATCTTTTAGAGTTACAACAACTCTACAAAGATTGTAGAGGAAGGTTTCATAGTTTTTAAAAATATAAGGAATTAGTACAAAAACATAAAGACTAGTTTAAATGAGAGCTTGGATTACTTGCTTTATTATTCTTCTTTTTAGCTTATTCTCTCCTTAAATCTTCAAAATAAGCTTCAATTATGTCTTTAAATCCAAAATAATTGTTGGATCTGACTTTTTAACCATTGGTGTTGAAATACATCCATTGAACACTTCAACTAGTAGAATTTGAAAATAGCTGGCACTTAATGTTGACATTCTGCTAGATTTTGTAGTTTTTCAAAGGATTTCACTTAACTAATTGACTAGTTTGTTGAACTAGTCAGTTGATCTAAAACCTAGAAGTTCAAACCTATTTTGGCTAATCTAAAGTGACCAATTGAAGGGATTTCTACAAACTAACTAGTTGTACCTTGAATTGCCTAAGTAAAGTTGTTATTTTTTGTTTCAGTTGATTGATAATGATATAGGCAGGTTGATTTCATTTCAAATGAAGTTCCTCTCATCTTTCATTACTTGGTTGATCATGTTCCATTGACCAACTAAAATTTGCCAATAATGTCTGAGTATGTCATCACACTTTGATCAATTGGTTGGTTTGCATGTTGGCTAATTAATCTCTTGCTCAAGTTGATTTCTTCTATGAGTGAAGTAGTGTTAGTCAATTTGAAGTTTATCCATTGAACAGCAAGTGGTGCCCAAAGCATTTTCCAATTTGTTTGAGAGATTTCATTGTCCAGTTGATCTTGTTGTTAACCAATTGGCTATGCTTGAACTGCATTACATCCCTTTTATTTATTGAATGGCAACCCTTAGTCTATGTAGTCACTACTAAAACTTGAGCTTTATAAGACATCAAATATAAGAAGATTTTAACACAACCATCTTATGTAAAATTCTATAAGATGGTCTGAAAAATAGTCTTATATCATTAGCATAATATAAAATGGTTTTCAAGAACCATCCTATATTTTAAAATAATATAAGATGATTTTCCATAACTGTCTTATATTATGTTAATAATATAAGATGGTTTTTCAAAACCGTCTTATATAAATTTTAAATAAATGATGGGAGAACCTATGCACTACACAAGTTTTTAAGATTTTAAGTGTTCAAAAAATTGGTAAAACTACTTCAATTCATATAACACGGTTATTAATAAATCATCTTTTATTTATTAATAAACTGTCTTTTATTATTCAAACAAAAATTTAGGTGGGAATGTCTTGGTTTGAAAGTGACCTTTAATATAGGATGGTTTTTGGAAACCCATCTTATAATTAAAACATAGAATGGTTTCTTAATAACCGTCCTATATTCATCGCAATATAGGTGAATAAAGGATTGTTTTCTAAAAATTGTCCTTTTCTTTTTTAAAAAAAGGATGATTTTTGAAAAATCGTAGTATATTCCTAATGAATATAGGATGGTTATTGAAAAGCCATCATATATTCCTAATGAATATAGGACAATTTTTTTAAAAAGCATCCTATATTAAAATAATTATAGGACGATTTTTAAAAATTGTCTTATATTCACATCAAATATATCAAAACAGCACCCACCGGCCACCTCATACAAATATTTCAAACCCAAAACCCTTAAGGAGAAGAAGAAGAGGATGAGGAGAAAGAGGGAAGAAGAAGAAATAGGAGAGTTATTTGAATGCTTGGAGATGTCTAGTGCCTTCATGTACACCTTGCATAGTCTTAAGGTAGACATGCAAAGCACGATCGAGGTGTTTAAGTACATGGATGCCAATACCATTGAGAGGGTAGAGTGCATGTCTAATTGCCTTGAGATAATGAAAGGCAAGATAGCTAAGCTACATGAGGAGGTAGCTAGTCTAGAGGATGTGAAGATTAGATTGGCCCTATTGGAGAAGGTCGTATCTAGTGGAGAAGGATCTAGACCAAAGGAATTTTCTCTTAAGGTCAAGATCCCTAAACCTACAAGCTACAAGGGAGCTCGTGATGCCAAGGACTTAGAAAATTTTCTATAGCAAATGGAGCAATACTTTAAAGCTATCAAGATTTTTGAGGATACCATGAAAGTGGATGTGTCAATGATGTATCTCATCAATGATGCAATATTGTGGTAGAGACAAAGGTGTGATGATATAGCTGATGGTTGTTGCATCATGGCCACTTGGGAAGACATTAATAAAGAGATCAAAGCCCAATTCTTCATAGAGAATGTAAAGTATTTGGCCTTGAAGAATCAGAAGTAGCTAAAGCATATAGGATCTATTTGTGAATATATCAACCAATTCACAACTTTGCTCTTAAACATCTCAAATATTACTAAAAAGGACAAGTTCTTCTTCTTCATGGATGGGTTGCAACCTTAGGAGGAATAAGAGTTACAAAGAATGGGACTGTAAGATTTGGCCACTGCACTCTCAACTATGGAGAAATTGGTGGAGTTCAACAAGAGGTTTAAAGGCACTAGTGAGGAGAAGAAGAGCAAGGCTTATAGAGGTAACGAAGGAGAGGACGTGTTGGTATATGACAATGCCCACCTCAATAAGATACCACTAGGAGTGCCATAGTGATATGAGATTTGTAGTATGACCAACTTAATAGTTGATTAGGTCATTAGAGACTGCAATGGTTACAAGAAGGAATAACAAGGGTTCAAGGGCAGCTCCCCTTAGTGGTAGGGTCTGGGGTCTACCAGCTAGAAGGTATGCACTATTGGAAGGTTGAAGCATGAGTTGTAGTTGTAAAAGTATCATGTGTGAAAGCATAAAGCTTCATGCAGCCACTCTTTGTGTGAACTTAGGTAGCTTTCATTAGCCACTCTTTTGACCTATTCTACAACAACCATGTGAGAGGTTTGCTGAAAGTCCAATTCGATAGGCTAGTTGGTGAAGACTTAAAGGCTATAAATAGGCATGCCACAAGCCTCCCAAAGAATGAGAAGTTCTTAGTTATCTTATAGTTTTACTTTCCTGTTATTTCTTCTTGTATGTTTAGAAGCCATTGAAGCTCTGTTAAAGAGCACACAATGGGATGATGTATTATTGTACTTTATTATTATCAGTTGGAATTTGAGTGGTGTTGTCTTTCTTCTAAATTGTTGTTCAAGTGTTCTTGGTGCACACTTGTATTCTTATAGGAAAAACCTATGGATCATAAGGAAGAAGGCATGGAGGGCCGACATGAATCTAAGGGCAAAGGTAAGCTCATCCCTCATCCCTCGTCACTTTAGTTGTTTCATATGTGATGAGGATCATCAAGCAGTAGATTGTCCAAGGAAGAAGACCCTCAATGCCTTGGTGGTTGAAAGTGAGAACCACAAGGTGAGAAATGAGGATGAAGGGGAGGAGCCTAAGATGGAGGCACTTAGACTTCTCAATGCCATGATGGGGCAGGCATCAAGGACGAAGTCTATTGCCTCGATAGAAAGGAGTTTGATGCGTGGACGTGTGCCTCAATGGCAAAGGAAAACGGGCAGTGCTGGACATAGGAGCCACTCACAATTTCATCTCAAAGGGGGAGGCTAAGATATTAGGCCTCAAGATGAAGAAGGATGAGAGCAGGATAAAAGTGGTAAACTCTAAGGCTAGGTTAGTGCTTGGAGCAACTAAGGAGATACTCATCAAGGTTGGAGAGTGACAAGGTACCATCACTTTCACTGTTGTACCTTTGGACAATTATGAGGTTATCCTTGGAACGTATTTTCTCATTTCAGCTAAGCCATCTCTATGCCACACCTTAGAATATTGAGCTTCTTCAATGAGAAGACCCCTTGTGCTATCCTGATGTTGAAGGATGGTAACAAGAAAGGGAAGATGCTATCTGCAATGCAGTTAGCAGAGGGATTCATAACAAGTTTGGAGTAAATACAAAGAGGAAAGAGAAGATGCTATTTGCATCTGCACTTGCATAAGTTAGAGGAGAAAATTCCATCCACAAGCATTAAAGAAGAAAAAACTTAGCAACAAATACAGTAAAAAATGCCTGGTAAAAATGCTTCTTCAAGCAACAGTTTACATATCTTCTTGAATGAAACACCAAAACCTTAAACACGGGTCTTCTTATACTCAATGGAGGCTATCTAGAATGATCAATTTCAACCATTTACAAGTATTAAAGAACCATAAAATCAAGAAATGAGAGAGATCATACCTAATAAGAGAAAACTGATCCCACCTCCTCTCCTTTTCTTCTTCTCCTCAAGGGTTTTAAGTTAGAAAAATTTGTGGCGGTAGGCGAGGGGGGGCTGCATGAAATCTCTCCTTTCTTCTTCTTTTTCTCCTCCTCTTCTTCTCCTTAGGGGTTTTGGGGTTTTTGAAAAATTCGTATGGGGGTTGGAGGGCATGATTTCTCTACTCTACTCTCCTCTCCTCTTCCTACTCCACTCCAAAAGAGGGCAGCCACCTTCCCCCACTTTGCTCCTTTGAAACATTAGTCTCCCACTCATCTTAACCATCCAAAATGTATTGATCTCACCCCCACCATACATTAATAATAGGGTACCCTAGAGAAAATAGAAGAAAAAGTATAAAAATCTACAAAAAACCTAAGAGAGGGACAACTTTCGCTTAGGGAAAAAGTTACCTCCTCCCTTAGAAGGAAACACCCTCTTCCTTCTTCTCCATTCTCCTTTCTTATGCGTTTGTCTTGTGGACTCCTTGGCTGCTGCTATCTTCCTAAAGGTGTGTGACATCTTCTAGAAGTGTTCCACACTTAGTTTTGGGAGTGTTTGCTTCAACTTTCAAGGTTAGTTTCTCTTGATTCCTTTCTTGTTTACCTTGGTTCTTTCCATGCTAGTTTCTACCTTATCTTGTTTTGTTGTGCCTTGCCTTAGAATAAAGATTCAAGGCTGGTTTTCCCTTGGAGTGATAGCCAAGGGAAATCATCTTGAATCTAGTTTTCCCTTTTCCTTTCATAGCTTTTGGGTTCTCTTTTAGATTCCTTTAAATTCCAGCTTTGTTTTCCATTAGTTTCCATTGATCTTTGCTTATATGCGATAAGAATTCCTTTGAATATCAATCTTTTTTGGAGGAGGAATTTTATTAGTATTTGTTTTTGGATTCAAGTTAGAAGGAATAGTGGTGTGTTTCATTCAAAAGGGGTAGCAATCTTCCACGCAATCCATTGTATGCCATAAAATTTTGATGATTAATGGAATGCTTTTTACTTGATTATTGACCATGCCTCTTCTTAATTGTTTGCTTTATGTATATGGGATATTAGGGAAGTGAATATTTAAAACCTGAAATTTCCAAAAATCTAATTAAAAGACCTCTAAAACCATGCATCCAATCCAAGGATGGAATGCATGATTAGGAGGGATGCTTGGGCTGAAGTTGGAGAACTTTGTTGAATTGCTTGTTTATTTTTAGGTCCATAGTTTAATATTCAATATCTATTGACTTGAAATGCACTCTTTCAAAACATGTTGGAACTATGCATGTAAGCCATGGCTGGAACACATAGGTTTGATTGACTTGGTGAGTGCATAGATTCCAATTGTGGCATTCATTCAAGTAGAAAAAAGTAATTAAGTTGATCTTGTTTAGTTTTCTTTAATTGTTAAAGTTCATCCCCTTAATTTCCATTACATTCCTTAGACAATTGCATGATTAAGAAAGTATGTGTTAAAACATGTTTTTCGTAGACTAGTTGATGAATTTCATGCTTAGGAAAGTTAGTTCAAGAAAGTTGTTAAATCTTCACTTAAGGAAAGTTTTCACTTTATGATAGTTTTTATTTTAGGAAAGTCATCAAATTAGAAAGTTTTCAATTTAGTAAAGTTGAACTTGAGAAATGGCCTATTTTAGGAATTTTTTTAATTTAGCATTTTAATTTATTTTTTTTACATAGTTTTCATTTTTTATGTAATAGTTTTCATTCTTAATTTAGGTTAAAAATCACTTGAATTTGGCTAGGTTAAATAGTTTAAAGTAGGGACCAATAGCATCACATTAGTTCAACTTCTCATAGGATCAACCTTACTAGTGTACTATATTGCAAACAATTCACGTGCTTGTGAGTAACTTTAAGATCACAACAGGTTTTTGGTGCTGTTGCTAGAGAGTTGCAACATTTTGTGTAGTGTTCCATACTTTAGGTTATTTTCTTCTAGTTTAGGTTTAGGTTGCATTAGATTAGGGTTTTTGCATAATTTTACTTACTTTTTGTTTTTGTTGTTATTTTCTCATATTGACCATATTTCTTTGATTTTTGTGCGAGGAAAATTGGCAAAGGCATGGCAATGATCCTATGGGCCACAGCTTTATCGTCTTAGATTAGGGTTTTTATTGCTTTCTTAGATTAGGATTTGAGTAAAATTGTAGTGAGGCCCTTTTGTAATTTTAATTTCTTTATTATTCAATTTTAAATGATTGTAATAATATAAGGCAAGTGTGGTGGCCACACTTGATCATCATTGGATCCCTTACTATGAGCATCTTTCGTCCAAATTTTAAATTTTAGGATAATTTACATTTGAATGTTAGTATAATTCACATAGTTTAGGACCATTCATTGATAATTATTGATCTTTACTTAGTATTGTTGCATTAGTTGTGCACCTATTTAACAAAGGTTAGCTTAAGCTTGACTATAATTGAAGCATAGGCTACATGGTTATGGTGTCCCATCGTTAAGGTGCCTGACCATTTATTAAGTAGCATATAGGTAGCTATTAGTTTGTTTGTGTATTGCATTGCATATTTACAGCTTTATGGTAGAATGGAATTAATGTTAGTAAGGGCTCCACAGGAATCCTAATAAGATAATGACTAGAATTCATCATCAGCTCCTTGGCCCACCTAGGAATCAATCAATATCCTTGTATGCCACGATCCCATCCCTTGACAAATAGAAATATCGAGCTCATAGGACCCTTTTAGAAGGACACCATTTATTGTCACTCTAGTGGCTTCAGAGCACTGTGATTATAGTAGGTATCTTAAAATCCAAATGATTTTTCCATGCCTTCCATTGACATTAGTTGAGGTCTAAATGGCTCATAACATGAGGATTGTATTAACCTTTTGAGCAGAACCTAATTGTTAAGCAGTAGTCAACCTTAGACAAAAGGATGAGCTGTCGAGATTTAGGTCTAAGAAGCTACCACCTATTAACTAAGCAAAGACAATCAAAACACTACTCGATTAATGGATACTAGGATTTGATTACGCATCATGTAGAGTTAGAGTTAGAATTTAGATTATGACATTTAGTGTAGGATAGTTTATGTAAGGGCATCAATCTCAAAACCTAAAGTTAACACCTTTCAATTGAGAGATTCAATGCAACCAAAGACAAGGGAAAAGATACCAAATTCCTATCCCTATGGCTGAACCACTAGTGCATGGCCATTGGAGATTTCTATGTGCCACTACAACTCAACACCCCATCCTGTATAGCTTTACCTCCTACAAATGTAGACAACTTTGAGTTAAAGCCACGAGTCATACAATTGCTCCCCACTTTTTATAGTCAAGACTGAGAAGACTGTTACCTATATATTAAGGAGTTCCTTGATATTTGTGCCACATTTAGGTTTCGAAAATTTTTAGATGACTCTAGTTGGCTTAGGCTATTCTCATCCTCTCTCAAGGACAAAGCTAAGTCATGGGTGAATTCTTTATTAGTAGGTTCCATGAACACATGGGACCAATTGTCTAGAAAGTTTTTAAACAAGTTCTTCCTTGTTCACAAAACAAATGCCCTTCATTATAAAATTATTAATTTCTAATAAAGGGATGATGAACAATATTACATATGTTGGGAATGATGGAATAAATTGCTATAGAAATACCCACATCATGGATTCGAAAAATAGTAGCAAGTTCAATACTTTTGTGAGGCATTGATGCATCAAAATAGACAAATGGTAAATGCAGTGAGTGGAGGAGCTCTCACGTTAAAAGATGAAAGTGAGGCCTCGAAGTTTTTTCAGACTCTAGTAGATAATTTCCAGCAATGGGATTATTCAAATGGAAGAGAGAGAAACAACCAACAAGAATGGACAAGTAGGATGGTAGAGCAGACAAGCTTGAAACTATGTTTCAATCCTTTATGGCTGCCACATCTCTTAAACCTCCACAAGAGGTTTGTGCTATATGTTCTAGCCTAGCGTACATCACCACAGCTTGTCCATCAAACAGAGTACTAAATGATTATCTTGTTGACCACAAGAATGCATGAAGAGCATATCGCCAACCAGGCAACAACTTGTATTCTAAGACCTATAACCTTGGATGGGTTAAGCATCTAAACTTTTCTTTGTCAAAGAATAATTACCAAGGGGGATCCCCTGCCCAAAAACTTTCCTCCTAGAGCTATAGTTTCTTAGCATCTACTTGGCTTCCAACAACCTCAGCAACCAAAGAAACCATCTTAGAGGATAAGATCTAGAGCATGTTTGAAAAATGAAGTGAAGAAACAAAAAGGTCTTTGAACCAATTCCAGAATATTTATTCTTAAGCTATAGCCAAGTTAGAGATGCATGTGAGCCAATTATCAGCTGAACTACATAATATAGGAAAGGGATAGTTCCCAAATCAATCCATCCCTAACCCTAAGGGTTAATTTGAGATAGGGTCAAGTTCTCAAAATCAGAACTCTCACAAGCATGCCAAGTCTATAACCACCCTTAGGATTGGTCATCAGATTGATAACAAAGTAGGGCAGGCTAAGGAAACTACAGAGGAGAAAAGAGAAACCAAAACATACGAGACAGAGAAAAGACATAAAATCCCTGTAGAACCTATAGTGGAGGCACCCTATGTGCCTAAAGCCCCATTTCCTTAGCTACTGAACAATGCTATGAAGAGAACAAATTTCAATAAGCTTATGGATGTATTTAAACATGTCGAAATCAATATTCTATTATTCAATGCAATTAAAGACATTCTCGCATATACCAAGTTCTTAAAAGAGCTTTGCACAAGAAAAAAAAAGGGCTAAATGTATATATAAAAATGCTTTCCTCACCAAGCAGGCAAGTTCTTTGATTCAACATAAGACCCCACCAAAGTTTAGCAGCACAGGATGTCCCACCATTTCCTACATTATTGGAGATCATGTCATAGATAAGGCATTACTTGACCTAGGTGCGAGTATTAACTTGTTGCCATACTTTGTCTATGAGCAACTAAGACTAGGTGAGTTAAAACCAACCGCTACCACGTTATAATTAGCAGATATATCTGTCATGATACCACGTGATTTGGTTGAAGATGTATTAATATAGGTGGACTAGTTTTATAACCTAGTTGATTTCATTGTACTAGAACCTAACCTGTATCTGTTCCTGGCAATCAAATTCTAGTCATCCTTGGACGTCCATTTTGGGCAATGTCCAATGCCATTATTAACTGTTGGAATTGTGTAATGAAATTGTCATTTGGCAACATGAAAGTTAAGCTAATTGTCTTTATGCTAATCAACAAGATTTAGACCTCGATGATTCTTACAATGTTAATTTGATCGAGAGTCTCATTAACGACATTCATCCACCATCGTCCATCGCTGACCTACTAGAGGCTTGTCTCATGCACTTTAATAGAGAATTTGATCTAGACAAGTCTACTAAGGAGGTAAACAACCTTTTGGAGGCTGTTTCAATCATGGATACCTCCAAGTGGGGTCCTTATGTGGAACTGCTCCCACCTTCTGAATCTATCCCCATACCCTCAATAGAGCAACCATCATCTCTAGACCTAAAACCCTTGGCCGACAACTTGAAATATTCATACATAAGCCCAGATGAAACCTTACTTGTGAGAATAGCATCAGATTTAGATAATGAATAGGAGGGTACGCTTTTAGATGTCCTTAAGGAACATAAAACTGCTCTAGGGTGGATGATAGTAGACATAAAAAGGATTAGTCTAGTAGTTTGCAAGCATAGGATGCATGTAGAAGAAAATGCAAAACCTTCTAAGGAACTCAAAGACGACTTAATCCCAACATGAAGGACATGGTTAGAGTTGAAGTCTTAAAGCTTCTAGATGTTGGCCTAATATACCCCATCTCTCACAGCACTTAAGTCTTCACCGTTCAAATTATAACCAAGAAATTTGGGGTCATGGTAGTAAAAAATGAGGATAATGAGTTAGTACCCACCCGCATGACCACTGAGTGGGGAGTTTGCATTGACTATCAAAGGTTGAACACGGTCATGATGAAAGATCACTTTCCTCTATCCTTCATTGGCCAAATGCTAGAGAGGTTGACAGGACATACTTATTACTATTTTCTAGATGGATACTTTGGTTACAACCAGATTCTTATAGCACTAGAGGATTAGGAGAATACCACCTTCACCTGCCCTTTTGAAACCTTTGCTTACCAACGTAGGCCTTTTGGACTTTGTAACTCTCCATCTACATTTCAAAGGTGTATGTTAAGAATTTTCTATGATATGGTAGAAAGGTTTCTTAAGGTGTTTATGGATGACTTCTCAGTATTTGGGTCATCATTTGATGAGTGAGTACATCACTTAAAGTTTGTTCTTGTAAGGTGTCAGGAGAAAAGTCTTGTTTTAAATTGGGAAAAGTGCCATTTTATGGTACAAAGTGGGATAGTTTTAGGCCATATAATATCACCTAGTGGAAATTAAGTTGATAAGGCAAAAGTGGATTTGATAGCAAATATTCCACCATCAAGGATGGTGAAAGAAATGCACTCCTTTTTATGACATGCTGGCTTTTATAGACCCTTCATCAAAGATTTTAGCAAAATTTCCAAGCCCCTCTATAATTTACTTACAAAGGAGGCCATTTTTGACTTTCATGAGGACTATAAGAAAGCATTTGAGTGACTCAAGGTCGAGTTGACTTCTACACCCATTATTTGACCACAAGATTGGAACACGCCATTTGAGATAATGTGTGATCGTCGGATTATGCGATTGGAGTTGTTTTGGGGCTGCACATTTAATAACTTCCCCATGTAATATATTATGCTAGCAAAACACTAAATGAAGTGCAATTCAATTATTCAACTGCAGAGAAAGAGTTGTTAGATGTAGTGTTTGCAATGGATAAGTTGGGACCTTACTTGTTAGGGTTTAAAGTTATAATATACTCAGATCACACAACTTTAAAGTATCTCCTTTCTAAAAGGGATTTGAAACTTAGGTTGATCCATTAGATATTACTGCTACAAGAGTTTGACTTAGAAATTTAGGATAAGAAAGGTTCTAAAAACTTTGCAGCAAACCACTTATCCAGACTAGTAGTGGAGAATACTAGTGATTACATGCCTATAATTGAATAATTCGTGGATGAACTATTATTGCATATTTCATAGTTGCCTTAGTATGGTGATATTGTTAATTATCTTGTTACAAGACAAATGCTTAATTATTGGACCAAACAAGATAAGATGAGATTTTTGACCGAGGTTAGATATTTTACTTGGATGACCCTTACTTATTCAAGTACTATCCTAATTAGGTGATTAAGAGATGCAAACATTTTGCAGTGTGGTTTTTATTGGCCTACTATATTTAAGGATGCACATGCTTACTGCACAACATGTGTGAGGTGTCAAAGATTAGGTAGTCTAGGAAGGAGACATATGATGCCCTTAAAACCAATCCTTATTGTAGAGTCATTCAATATTTGGGGCATTGATTTCATGTGACCCTTTCTTAATTCTTTTGGAAATCTTTACATCCCAGTGGAAGTTGACCATGTGTCCACGTGGGTGGAGGCCATACCTTGCAAAACCAATGGCCACAAAGTCGTGGTAAAATTCTTAAAAGAAAATATCTTTGCAAGGTTTGGTACTCTAAGAACCATAATAAGTGATGGAGGAAAATACTTTGGTAATAAAGTGTTTGAGAATTTAATGAAAAAGTATGATGTCAACCATAGGAATGCTACCCATACCTCCCATAGACTAGTGGCCAAGTAGTGGTATCCAATAGGGAGATCAAGCGGATTCTAGAGAAGATAGTTCATCTAAACATGAAAGACTGGTCTATGAGACTTAATGATGCTTTGTGGGCTTATCGTACAACATATAAAACCCCTATAGGAATGTCACCCTGTCGCCTGGTCTATGGAAAGGCCTGCCACTTACTAGTAGAGTTAGAGAAACTCAATTCTGACTTAGATTCTATTGGGACCGACCAAAAACTCCAACTCAAAGAGTTGGAAGAATTGAGGAAAGATGCATATGACTAAGCATGATTATAGAAAGACTGGATGAAGGTTACACATGTTTTCCAAATCCTAAGGAAATCTTTCACACTTGGACAAAAGGTCTTATTGTATAGCTCTAGATTGCATCTCTTCCCAGAAAAACTTGGATCTAGATGGACCGAACCTTATATAGTATGCACAGTCTATCCTCATGGGGGCCGTTGAGATTGAGAACGATGGAGAAATCCAAAAAGTCAATGGCCAGAGGTTGAAACCTTTCCCAAAGATGCTTAATCCTAAGATTGATGAGATACTATTAGAGGCACCTCATTATCATGACCCACCTTAGATTACCACTCCAGGAACCCTTGTAGATTACATCATTGCACTCATCATTATGTCTGGCTGAAGATGTAAAACTCAGCGCTCCCTAGGAGGCAAACCGAATGTTTTTAAAATCTTCATCTTCTACATCTTTCCATATAGAGTCCTTTGATTTCAAACATTGGGGACAATGTTTCATTCAGATTGAGGGGTGCAGATGCATATAGGGATTTTGAATTTTCTTAAGCTTAAAAAGAAAAAAAAACATTTTTGGAAGAGTTCCCTACTGTGATGAGAATTGGATGTTCACAATTTAGTAATTTTACTGTTTTCACCTTTTAATGAGAGTGTATATGAATAGTTTTGCATATTATTCATGTGTTGAAGCATTTTATGAAAGTTAATTATCTGAAACCATTTACATATAGCATAGTCAAGACCAATAGAGAAGTATCACTTAGAGACCCTAAGGAAAATCAATAGAGACATATAACTTAGTGAGTTTTAGAGACTATCCTCTTTCAAGAGAATTATAAGTAATTCCATAGTTTCTTTAGTGTACATAACTTAGTGTGATCCTGTTATCCTTTATTAGTTAACTATCATGAATAAATAGGAGTAATAGCTTTATTTTCAAGAGAATTTATTGAATCTGATAGGCTTTAGGAAACTTAGCAAATGATATAAGCCATCCTTGTTTAGCCAAGGGACATAAAACCTACCTAATATATGGACCACTAGTTAGCCCTTTTGAACCTATTATTAAGCCTTTCTTTCTTAACCTCACTCACCTTAACCCAAAAAAAAACCAATTAAATAAATAAAGATTACCCATTTTCAAAATGAGTAGAGTTAGTAGAAAAGTTCAAACGAGGACAAAAACTCAAAGAAGTGAGAAAATCCATAGTTTTTTTTTTTTTTTCCATAGAAGCTAAAATAAAAAGAAAAGTATCAAAAAAAGAAGAGAAAAAGTGAATGACAAGATTTCAAAGGAAATTCACTTCAACAAAACCAAGCAGTGTCCTAACAGATACTCATTGAAGACCTTTACTCAAATTTGAACCTTTGAAATCCTTATACCCTTCTTTTTAGAACCTCAGCCATATGTTTTGTCCTAGTTAAAGACCTATGGATTTTAGGTGAAACATAGCCTTAAGGAGGAGACAAAAAAGAAGGATTTAAGGTAAAATACCCCTCCTATTCTTGGTAATGACATCCACTCTTAAGGATCACTTTCCTTTCTCTCTTTAGTAGTTTAAAATTTATGTGAACCATTAGCTTTGTTGAATCTGGTCACATAAATGAGAGATATATATTTAAACCCTTATTTGAGAGTATAACTGTCAGGATTTGTGGTCAAGACATATTTTCGATGGAATTTAAGCATATGCACTTAGAAGTCATGACTTAAATGGCTATATACACACATGCACCCTGAGAAATAACTAGAATGAAATGTCTTTAATATGTGTATGATTTGTAAAATTGTCAATCTTTTCCATTAAGTTGTGGAAAACCAGTAAAGTGCTAATGAATGAGGATTCTCTAAGATGAAATAGAGGACTCAACCTTCGAGAATTTTAGGGGTATATTCACTACAAACCCTCATGAGGCTTGAATTGTCTACTAGGATAATCTAGGGGTTTAAAGGCTTATTACACGTGCTAAATATAGTTGTGAGTACCTACCAAAGTGGCACCTTTACTAGTTTTTGAGAAATATATATATTTTTGCATGTTTTTCTTAAGACTAGTGAAATGCTAGTTTAGTGTGTGATAAGTGTTTAATTTTGAATAAAAATCACTCAATTAGTTACCCATGTATTACAACTTATAAGGGTAAATTAAGGTTTTTAGACCAAAATCCATAGCACATGCATTTTTTACCCAATGAAGCGAAAGTTGTTATTTTGTTGGTCTAGAGGGTAATCTGAGGTAAGTATATGATTAGTCAGATTTTTTTAGGATGAATTAGGGTTTTTCACTTTTTGTAGGAAATAAGATGGTAATCCAACAACCGAGGTCGATTGGGATGAAATTGAAGATCAATGTCAAAAGATTGAGTCAAAGCCTCAAAATCATCACTTCAACATGAAACCAAAGGCCAAGATCATCTTGTGGACAAGTAATGGATGTGATTAAAGGAACTAAAGATGGAAAAAGTGGGTCCATGAAGTAAGCCATGCAAAGAGGTCATGATCAATATTTTGAATGTTAGGAAAGGTTGATGAAATACTGCAAAAGTGCCCTCACCATAGATTTGAAAAATGGTAGCAAGCTTAGTGCTTCTATGAGGCACTAACACTTGAAAATAGATAGATGGTAGATGTAGTAAGTGGAGGGATCCTCATGTTGAAAAATGAAATAGAGGCCTAGAAATTTTTTGAGACCTCAGCTAAGAATTCTCAACAATGGGATTATTCTAATAGGAGAAAGAGAAAAGGCTAGCCTCAAAAGAAAGAAGGCCTATATGAAATAGGAGAGACCTCATATATGTCATATAAGCTCGACCCCAGGGTTTAATGATTGGACAAGCTTAAAAAAATATTCCATGACTTTGTGGCTGTCAATGCATCCACGAAACATCCACAATAGGTTTGTGCTATTTGTACTATCTTGACACACTTAACCACAACTTGTCCATCTAATAGAGTGTACATTGAATATCCTTTAGAATAGGCAAATGCTCTGAAGCATATCACAACCTAACAATAATTCATACCTTGAGACCTATAATCTAGAATGGGCTAGGAATCCTAATTTGTCAAGGTCTAAGATCAATTACTAGGGAGGTACATCTATGAACCACCTCGCACAAAACTTTCCTTGAGCTTTAGTTCCTCAGTAGCCACCTAGTTTTTTGCTTCCTCAACAACCAACGAAACCATCAATTGAGGACAATATTCAGTTGCTCCTAAAAAAATGAGGAGAATAATAAGGCCCTGCACCAATTATAGAATGAGAGTTGACATTCAGCCAATGTCGATTCTGAAGCTATTACCAAATTAGAGATGCAAATGAGCCAATTGTCTGCCACATTGAGTGATAGAGGAAAGGGATAATTTGCCAATCAACCAATTCCAAACCCTAAGGGCCAATTTGAAATAGGTTCAAGTTCTAGTAGATCACATGAGCAAGCACTGTCCATAACTACACTTAGGAGTCGCGTCGGGTTGATAATAACGTAGGGCAGACTAAGGAAAACTTCAAGGAGAATGAACCAAATAAAATTAAGGAGAAAGAGAACAACCACTAACCTCCTACTCCATTTGAGCCTCTAGTGGAGGCACCTTATGTGCCTAAATCCCCATTCCCTTAATTATTAAATAAGGTTAAGAATAGAACTAATTTCCATGAGATAATGGATGTGTTTAAGCATATGCAAATTAACATTGCATTACATAATGCTACTAAAGACATTCCTACTTATGCAAAATTTCTCAACGAGCTCTACACATAAAAGTGCAAGCTTAATATGCAAAAGAAGGCCATTGTCACTGAGCAGGTGAGCTCTTTGATCCAACATCAGACCCCTCCTATGTTTTGAGATCCAGGTTGTCCTTCCATTTCTTATGCTATTGGAGATCACGTCATTGAAAGGGCATTATTAAATTCAAGGTCTAGTGTACATTTGTTATCATATTCTATGAATGAGCAACTTGGGCTCAATGGCCTTAAGCTAACCGATATTACTTTGTAGTTAGCAGATAGATTAGTAAAGACTCTATGTGGTATGGTTGAGGATGTTTTAATATAAGTGGACTCGTTTTACATCCTTGTGGATTTTATTGTCCTAAATACCTAACTTGTATCAGACCTCGATAGTCAGATCCTAATAATTTTTGGATGTCCATTTTTGGCAGTGTCCAATGCCACCATCAATTGTAGAAATGGTGTGATGAAGTTATCTCTCTGTAGCATGAAAGTCAAGCTCAATGTTTTTAATGTCTATCATCAACATCTAGACCTAGATGAATCCTGTGTAGTAAATTTAATTGAAGGTCTAGTCCAAGATGCTAATACCCCATCGTATATTATAAACCCACTTGAAGCATGTCTAATGTAATTTAATGGTAATTTTGATATAGAGAATCCATAGATGAGGTAAATGATCTTTAGATGCTGCACCTATTATGGATACCTTTAAATGGGGACCTCTTATGGAACCTCTTCCTCCTTCAAATTTTGTCCCTAGGCCTTAAGTAGAAAAACTAGGTTCCTTGCATGTAATCATTGTGGTGATCGAGATTTTTGTAACACATTTTGTAATACATTTTTCAAAGGTAGGGTGCCCTTAGTGGTTAAATATTTGTTTTCACAAACAATGCAGCAAAAATTCTTTTCTTTTAAATTCATTTGTAATAAAACCCAAGTCTCACCTCAATGTACATAATACACATAGACATTTTGTATAAAATAAATTTTTATTGAATACCAGGAATCATCTAGTAGTTCACTTTTACATAGCCCCTATATTACAATTACAATCCATTGTCCAAATACAATCCAAATTACAAAGTAAATAGCCTGATTACACAATCTTCAAGGGAAATACCCTGATTAGTCTTACACCTTCTGATTCTTCAAGCTTTACATCCTTAAGTCTCTTTTCCTGTATCTGAGATATTGTAAACATTCAAACATTTACAATATCTTAGCAAGCTATGCTTGGTAGGAGATACAAAAATAGACTACTTCACTAATATAAGAATGCATACCTCAGTCATCATTCTATCATGTTTATTCACTCATGGATCATCTCATCATAGAGTATATACATCATTTATGTAGTATAGGGTAAGCCCATTAAAATAGTGAAAATACTCAAAATTTGTTCCTTCCCCTGGCTATACTCCTACTTAGGAGATCAATATTCAGCCAAATCTCATATGAGGATTTTCTCTCTAAGAACTCATGTATTTCATCATACTTGGCATCTCATCATGCCAAGTCATTTCACTATGCCTATCATATGTGCATCATTGCCTATCATATGTGCATCATAATGCAAAATACTCAAGGACTACTATGCCACAGTCTAAATCCATTCAGTGCGCCCGAATAATTGCATAATAATCCACTGATTCCAACTATAGAAATAATAAAATCTATGTCCGCATGGGCGAGGACCATGGCTGTCACAGTGGCAGCCTTCTCATTATTGCCCCACCAGACCTTTAGCCTCTCTTTGGGCATGGTCTCCATCATATCATACATTTCAGGAAGCGGGTGGCTAAATCCTCATAACTTCCCTAGCATAGCATTCCCAGGCCTATGCTTGTATAAAACAAAATCACAAGCCACCATGCTTGTATGTAAAATACATTCTACATATCAGATGATGTGTCTGTTTAACTAAGGCTAGAATATTTTCAATGCCCTATTCTTAAGGTTTCCTTAGTCGACACATCTCATTAATTTCTCATCGTTTGATTGGATCATTAGATTGGATCAGTTGGATGGATCATGGGGTTAGATCACTTGGTTGGATCATTTGATTGGATCATTATTGTTCTAAGGTACCAAGTATACTTATATCATGAAGGTCTATAATTCTAGACAGAAGATCATGTATATATAAACATATGAATCTTTAATACATTCTTATACATCCACCTACCTCAAAGTGGTATTCTCTCCATATTGTCCATGATGGTCTTGATTCATTTATCTGTCAAACCATACGTATAAAGTTATTCCTTTATACAAGTATTCTTTCTACATGTATTTGGGTTATCCTATGAGGGATGCCCGAATTTTCCTTGAATCATATATGATCAAGATTTCAAACCTTCTAAGTTCACAATCTACACTATAAGTAAAATCATAGAATAATACTATAATCTACATTATATTTCTTTTCTTTTTGTTTATGATCCTTCAAGATCTCTCTTGAATCTTGTTTGATCTTCCTTATCTTATTTACCATTTTTTTTGTTATTAGGGCTAGATAATTTTCTACCCTTTTATACTCTTATTATTATTTCTCAACTAGTTACTGTTTTACTGGATTGAGGATAATTTATTCATTTCTAAATCAGACAGCTCCTCTTATTTCCAGTTGGCCAAGGTTTACCAAATACATGCCATCCCCAATGTGGTTAATTGAATTCTCATGTAAGGAGGTGTTTAGATCTCACAAACGTCAACAAAAGGTGGAGGGACAGCGAGGCTCATTAGAAACACCCTTAACCACGATGAATGACATGAAATGGGATAGCCTTAGCTCATCCTTCAATAAGGTCCTATGAGCTCATAACCCTAAGTTTATTTCTACTTGATTTTACTTAATTCCATGAACATTTCTATGTCATTCATGGAGGTTTATTATGCCCCTAAGTTGGGCCAAGGAAATGGAGAATCCATCCCTTATATTGTCCTACTAACTATAGCTCTTCCTATGATTATACGTCATGATATATATGTATTTAGTGAAGTCTGTCTATATGCCATCAATTACCTCTTTTAAGGTATTTTCCATAATTCTACAATTAAAATAAATTACTCCAATAATTCTAAGGAATTTAAAGACAATCATGCTAAAATTGAAAGTATTAACCTAAATTTAAATTTTCTATTAAAAGAAAATAATTAATAATATTACAACATCTTATTCTAGGAAATTAAAGATAATTACACTAAAATTGGAAAAGAGACATGGATCATAATTAAATCAAGTTTACTGTAAAAGATAATTAATTAAGCATGTGATCAAGTTGTCCTTTTGATCCGACCATCTGATTTGTTCATCTTTTAGATCTAGGGTTGATATTCAATTAAGAATGCAACCCTTGATATTCAATTGGTCTGATCATTCTGATCCGTCCGATCAAAGAGATCCATTGAGATTTTCCATGATCATTTTCTCATTTAAGGGCCTGCACCTTAATTTAATTCATATCAATCCAATCCAACCATCCCCATGCTATTTTATCATCATTAGATCCTTAGTGGATCTAGATTTTCAATTCTGATCACCCTAGATCTACTTGATCAAGGGTGTAAGTAAGAGTATTTTTAATTAACAAAATTTTTTGATGCTTAAAATCTTATTTTTATGGGTTGAGTATGTTCCCTCATCAAGATCTATTCATAGCATCTTACAGATTGAAAATTGGACTTAAATTGAGTGAGTAATTGCATTTTTAAATTTTTAGCCATTTTCAACTGCTGAATTTAGTATATATATATTTTTTATATCAAATAAACCTATATAGAGGATTAGAAATCCTACTGTGATCATCAATCTTAGGTTTTGATACCTTCTGGATCCATCCATCGGATTAGATTTTCATTTTAAGATCACCTTAGGCATGATATAAGATTGTTATAACGGATTTTAGAAATTATCTCACATAAATACAATTAGAAACATAAATATCATGACACCAATAGATTTTACATAACATGAGGAATGCATCAGTGTTTTCAGATCTAAAATCAAAGCTAAAATGAGCTCTTAATTGAAGAAATAAGCTCTTAGTTCAAAAATTGGATGGCTCAGACCTAATATGGGCTTCGCTGGTGCGGGGACGACCAGCGGCCCGCATCTTCCTTACAGAGACAGAGGCAGCATTGTTATCAAGCCACTTGCTTGCATTTTGCTCCAGCGTTCTAGGATCCGATCTGTTGAGATTGGTTGAGACAGTCTGATTTGGACCGTCATATCAACCTTTCTCCAGATCTCCCAATTCTGAAGACATCAAGGGCTGAGATTTCTTACCCTAAGGTTTTTGGGTGTCCTGGACACATTCGACATCTCAAAATTTGCATCTGAGTCATCTTTGATGGTGAATCAGGGGCTGATCATCGATACTGGTTCACCAGTGAAGATCACCAAAAAAAACTAGTCTGGCGAGCCCAAAACTCAAAATAAACTCAGGAAAAATGGAGAGGGGATGAGATCCACCTACTTGGTGTGTTCAGAGTCTAAAACTTGGCTGAAAAATAAGAAAATCCATGCCTAAGATATAGGTCGTCGGAGCTATTGTTTTCCAGTGATTTGGCTGGTGAATACTCCACTGATCAATGTAAAAAGATAAGTCTTTTGTGTATCTGAGAGTTTTGAACCATTTTAATGGGATAGATTAAGGATTAAACATTTCAAAATTGATGTCTACTTGAAAAACTATAACAGGGTGGAAACCCTAGTTCATTGGGGACAACGCTTCTATAGATAGTCTTGATGGTGTAGGGGGAATATTCCCTTGCGTGCGTTTGTGGATGTGTTGACAAAGGAAAAGAAACGGGGAGAAAGAAAGGAGAAAAGAGAGATAAGGGGGAGGAGTTTTGAGCTAAATTTTGGGGGAGGTGAAGGAATTTTGTGGTGAATTTTATGAACATTTTTCTGGTGATTTGGTCAGTGAATACTCCACTGATCAATGTAAAAAGATAGATCTTTTGTGTATCTGAGAGTTATGAACCATTTTAACGGGATATATTAAGGATTAAATGGTCCAAAATGGATGTCTAATTGAAAAACTGTAACAGGGTGGAAACCCTGGTTCATTGGGGATCATGCGTCTATGGACAGTCTTGATGGTTCAGGGGGAATATTCCCCCATGTGCGTCTGTGGATGTGCTAACAAAGGAAAAGAAAGAGGGAGAAAGAAAGAAGAAAAGAGAGAGAAGGGGGAGGATTTTTGAGCTAAAATTTTGGTGGAGGTAGGGAATTTCATAGTGAATTTCCAGCTAGTAGTGGTTTGACTAATTATTGATATTTCCAGATTGTTGCCCCACATCTGTGGGCCTCACATTAATGTGAAATGATCATTTTGCCCTTTTTGTTGAAAAATACAAAAATTTCATACGAACTCAAATTTTGACGTACTTAGTGTTACTTTAATTGGTTTGTTGAGTATGTTTTCAATTACACATGTCTTATACCTTGATTGTGAGGTGGAATTACATTTTTGCCCTTTTTAGGTCAAAAAATTGAGAAAAATATAGAATTTTCTCCCGAACTCAAAATTGGACAAACTTATAGTCTATCTAAGCCAATTTTCCACATAAATTTCAAATATCTAGGTTTCCAACCTTAATTCTATTTCTATCAGAAGTGCATTTTTAATAGCCCTAACATTCCAACCTAATTTTTCTTAGGGTGGACCATACTAAACATTAAAGGGATTAGCCCTACTCTTTGTATGCATAGAATCCACTTAGAAGAAAATGCTAAGACATCTAGGGAAACATAGAGGAGACTAAATTCTAATAAGAATGAGCTAGTGTGAGACGGAGTGCTTAAACTCCAAGATGTTGATGTCACCTACCCTATATGTGATAACACTTGAGTCTGCCTACTTCAGGTTGTACCCAAGAAATCTGGAGTCACTGTAACCCATAATGAGCATAATGAACTAGTTCCCACACTCATGACCACTAGGTGGAGAGTTTGTATAGATTATTGAAAACTAAACTTGGTCATGAGGAAAGACCACTTTCCTCTTACCCTTTATTGACTAAATGCTAGAAAGGTTAGCTAGTCATAGTTATTACTGCTTTCTTGATGGATATTTTGGCTATAAACAAATCTCCATAGCTCTTGAAGACCAGGAGAAGACTACCTTCACCTACCATCGTATGCCTTTTGGACTTTGTAATGCTCTAGGTACTTTTCAAAAGTGTATATTGAGCATGTTTTTTGATATGGTGTAGGTTCTTTGAGATGTTTATGGATAAGTTTTTAGTATTTGGTTCTTCATTTGATGAATGCTGCACCATTTAAAACTTGTGCTTGTTGGGTAGCAAGAAAAGAATTTGGTGCTAAACTAGAAGAAATGTCATTTTATAGTTCAAAATAGTATTGTTCTAGGCCACATCATATCAAATAATGGCATAGAAGTAGATAAAGCCATAGTAAAATTAATCTCTAATCTCTCTCCTCTAAGGACGGTGAAGGAAATTCACTCATTTTTAGGTCATGGTGGTTTTTATAGATGATTCATCAAGGACTTTAGTAAAATTTCTATTCCCTATGTAATTTACATAGGCAACTTTTGACGTTGATGATGACTATCTAAAAGCATTTGAGCACCTAAAGGCTAAATTAACTTTTGTGCCTATTTTTCAACTACCAGATTGGAGTGCAACATTCAAAATAATGCGTGATGCTTTAGACTACACGATCAAGGTTATGTTGGGGTAGACTATTGAAAAATTCCCTCATGTGATATATTATTCTAATAAGATACTCAACGTTGCCCAACTCAATTATTCCACTACAAAAAAAGAGTTGTTGGTAGTTGTTTTTGTCCTAGATAAGTTTAGATCTTACTTGCTAGGATTTAAGAAGGTTCCAAAAATGTTGTAGCAAACCATTTATCCAGGTTAGTTGTGAAGTCTACCAACAAGAATGTGCCTATAACATAAAAATTTCCAAATGAACAATTGTTGTACATTTCCCAATTACCTTGGTACTCAAACATAATCAATTATCTTATCATGGGTCAAGTGCCTAAAAGTTGGTCAAAACAAGATAGGATAAGATTCATTGCCAAGGTTAAGCACTTTAAATAGTATGATCTATCCTTGTTCAAGTACTGTCCTAATCAGGTTACTTGGAGATGTATACCTGATAATGAACATCATAAAATCCCTTTTATCATGGCCAGCATGTAGGTACCACATTAGTTTTGGAAAAATAGATGCAAAAATTTTGTAGTGTTGTTTTTATTGGCCCACCATTTTTAGGGATTCACATTGTTATTGCGTAGTATGTACTAGATGTCAACAGTTAGGGAACATATGAATAAGAAGTATGATGCTCTTGAGCCCCATTTTGACTATTGAGCTTTTGACGTTTGGGGCATTGATTTGTGGGACCTTTTCCTAACCCTTTTGTTATCTGTACATCCTTGTAGGTGTGGACTACGTATCCAAATAGGTATAAGCCATAGAATGCAAGAACATGACCACAAAGTGGTGGTTAAGTTTTTAAAAGAAAATATATTTGCACACTTTTGTACCCCTAGGCCCATAATTAGTGATCAGGGTGAACACATTTGCAATAGAGTGTTTGAGAACTTATTGAAGAACTATGGTGTCACCCATAGGATTGCTACCCCTTATCATCCTTAGACGAGTGGATCAATGCCTATACCATCAGGGGATAAACATGCCATAAGTGGATCAAAAATGGATAATGTGAGGAATGTATTATGAGCTAGACTTTCAATGATATTGAAGTCATATGAATATGTACAGTCCATCTATTATGCAACATTAAAAACATTGAACTCAATTTTATATTAGGGAAAGATAATTTCATGGTACCATTCCAACAATTGATAATGACATTAGAAGTGGTAAGAAATGGTTGTCCAAAAATGATAGGGATTTCTTTATATATATTTGATATAGGTTATGTATTTAAGATGATAAAGTCTTCAGGAAATAGAACTTATCAACTTGTATTAAGACATCTTCACCACACCTCGAGGAATTTTTACGAATCATTCTACTAATTGGTGGTGGTAGAAATGAGTTTCAACTCCCCTAACTCTAGTTGCTCATAGACTAAATATAACAATAGGTTAACACTTGCCCCTAAACCATAGAGTGGCTTATCAAATTTGTGTTCCCCAACTACACATGATATTGTGTGGAATTCATGATCTTTATATGTAGGAGGGGTTTAGTGTTGTAGGATGGAACTAGCTTATCCAGTGAGAATTATTTCTTCTTTTTTTTTCCACATTAAGCTTATGGTTTTGGTCGTAGAGGTCCTTCAAGGATTTGTCATAAGGAGGAAATTCCTTAATTGCATTGAGTAATGGAATGTTTATGTTAACCTACTTGAAAATGTCCATTATCTCATTAAAATTATTTTTGTTCTTTGTCGCATTTAATCTATGAGGATAAGGAGCCTTAAGAACATATGGTTCATTAGGAAGGGTGTTAGAGGACAAAGGAGATGGTTGAACCATCTCTTTACCCTTTTGTGATGTACTAGGCTTTTCCTTAATCACAAGGACATTCTTAATCTGGCCTACCTAATTGTCTATTTGCTTACCACTTCTAATGGTAGTGATTGGCTTGGCCTAATCACTCAATACTGAGGCAATCTTAAATTGACACTTAGGGTTGGGCACAGGCTGGCTAGGAAATTTTTTCCTTTTTCCCTCTCATTTAGGGCATTAGATAGCTATCCCATTTGATACTCCAATTTTGCAATAGACTACAATTTTGCCTACAAAGTGTTCTATAACTGCATTAAACATTGGATGAATAAATTCAACGTCTCCTGTAGCGTTGTTTCCTTGGTTGTTACAAAAAATATTGAGGAAGCTGATGCTTTTGTGCATTGTAGCTTTGGGAAAAGTTTTTGAGGCAGATTCCTTGATGGGCTCTCTTGTTGATTATTCTTCAACCAGGAAAAATTTGGAAGCCTAACCCATCTAGGATTGTAGGTCTTAGAATAGTGAATGTTGTTATGTTTATAGGATGCATTCATAGCATCCACTTGCTCTGAAAAATATTCAGGGAAAGTAGAGCTAGATGGATACAATGTAGTAGAATGAATGAGACTACAACATATTGAACAATCCTTAGACTGAGGTTACATAGAAGATATGTTAGTCATCATAAAGGCATCAAACTACTAAGTAAGATCATCTATTTTATCCACTTTTTGGGCCAATACATTAATTTTGCTAGTTAAATTTAGAGTGACCCCTATTTCTTTGTATGTAGTGAATTTCTCTCAATTGTAGTTGAGTAATCCAATTAATGGGAATTTTTTGAGAGTGTCTTAAAGAAATACCAAGCCTCCACATCACTTTTAGTCATAAAAGTCTCACCACTTGTGGCATCAATCATACATCGATTCCATGGGGTCAAACCTTCATAGAAATGTTGGATTTGTTGCCACTTTTCAAAGCCATGGTGTAGGCATTTCAACAACAAGTCCTTCCAATATTCTTAGCATTCATAGAAATTATCTCCTTTATTTTGTTGAAAATTGATGATTTCCTTCCTAAGGGCATTGGTTTTATGGACTCGAAAGAACTTATTCAGGAATTTCCTATATAGTTGATCCCATGTGGTGATGGACCCTACTTCTAATGAATTGAAAAATGCTTTGCCTTTGGCCTTTAAAGAGAAGGGGAAGAGTCTCAACCTAATAGAGTCATCATAAAAAATTGTGATATTTAAATGTGGAAAAAATGTTAAGGAACTGCTTGATATGGTAGTAGGGTCCTCCTTGTCTAGTTTATAAAAAATTAGCTGGAGTTGGCTAACACCTAGTTTTAACTCAAAATTGTCTATGTTAGTCATAGGTGAAGATATATTGGATGGTGAGTTGTAATTGACAAGAGTAGAATAATCTTTCAATAGTTTGATGTCTACTACTTCCTTGGTCATGTATTTAGTAGGTTTCCTAAATCTTCTTAATTCTAAGGCCTTGCCTAGAGCTCCATTCTCCATTCTATCTCCTCACCTAAAAGTACTAGATCTAGATTGAGGGATCTATGGCCATGCAAACACCAATGATCACTACTACACAAGAGGGTTTTAAAGTTGGTTAAAAACAATAATAGAAGTGGGTTATCAAAGCAACTTCTATTAAGCCAACTTGAAAATCAGTAAGAAAAAAAGTTGAAAATAAACCAACTTTAAAAGTATGATTTTGAAAGTTAGTTATGTTAACTGACTTTAAAAGTATCAAACTTTTTGAAGTCAATTCAATTAATGGAAGATGACTTTAAAGTTCCTGGATTGTTGAAGTCAGTTCACAATTTTTTACTTGAAATGCCCTTAATTGTGGGTACCCTTTCAAGTCAAAATTGGATATTATAAGTACAAGTCCATACACACGTACCCATTTACTTCCACACTCTAAGTTCCCCTTATTCATTTCAGAAAATATATGTACGTCAATGAAAATAATGAAAACTTGAGGAATACGTGCATATCAATGAAAATGATATTTTGTTAGTGGATAAGAAAATTTACATTGATGTAGTTACTCTAATTATTCTACTTGAAACTCATCATATACTAAGCCTATTCGCTTCATATTTCGTTAAGGTTTGGTTTGGAGTAACTCTTCTTATTTGCCTAGGAAGAAATCATAACAATCTATATTTAATTATATTGACACATTTATTTGAGCTGAAATTCATAAAATATTGTGAAAAATAATATAAGATTGTGACTAGTAAAAAGTGTCTTACTCTTTTCAATTTGAGATACCAACGCCATTGAGTACTAAAGTTGCTCATGTATCTTAGTATGTAGTGCCCTCATTCCCAATTAGACTATTCTTTAAGGCATTGTGTAATAAGAAAAACAAAAAGGATCAATAAATACGATTTATAATATCATGAGTTTAGTTTATAAAATAGAGTAATTAATTATTTTCTATACCTTAATATTTTAAGTGAGTTTTGGTGGTTGCACTACAAATTTATGCTTAAAGTGTATTTGATATAGATAAAAACATTACTTATCTATATATAATACATGAACAAATTAAAAGCTTACTTATTTATGATTTCCTCGAGGGTGGGATGGATGTGTGATTCACAAGCATAAAAAAATAAAGTGTGCCAACATGCAAATCCAAAATGAGTAACATCCAATGAGACCTATATACACAATCATATGAATTACAATTAAAGTTTACTATCCTTGTATGTAGAAAATAAGTTACTAACAAAATCAAAATATTAAAACTTGCTTGCTTGTAGGGAGTCATTTAGTCCTACCCCTTAGAGCATCAAAAGAAACCTAGTAAAATATCATCAACTTGTCTCTCCATCAATCATTGCTTCTCCACTCTAGAAATGATGTTAGGGTAAAGGAATCAATAAAGTACATCCTTAACCTCAAAAAGGGTCATTGAATTGTTTAGGAAGTCGCATAAAAGACATAATTATTACCTACAATGAAAAAATAACATGTAGTGTCAATTATTATAGAAGTAGATATTTGCATATTCCCCATGTAGGAGAGAATGTGAGGATGCTTAAGTCAATCCCATACTAGAACTCATAATGGATCCTCTGTCAGAAGTGACACTCTAGCAACACCATTGGAAAGCACTCCAGCCTTGATCCATTTTGGGTTGATTGCCATATCTCTATTGATGAGTCCATAGAGTAACCTCTAGGATCAATGTGTGTTAGGTGGGACTTCCATGCTATACATAGACGTTTGCTATAAAAGTTGCAAAGACTCAATTTTGATCATTGAAGATAGTCAAGTTTATGACAAAAAATAAACATAAATACTAGTACTAGTTCCATTGGTATGATGATTGTTGATGGCACAACGGTGGGTAACCTTGATGGAACTTTTTGCTATAGATTCGCTTTAGATACATTTAATAAACAATTAAATTGAGCTCTCAACATAAAAAATATTGTTAAAGAAATGAAAAGATTTATACCATGGACTCTATTGGAATGACATATTCCTTTGGCCACGTGATGTGATATGCAATAGCCTAGCCGACTGTAACAATATCTTCTATTTCTAAAGGAAATGGTAGGCAATAATTCGCATTCAAAGCCATAGTAATAGACACATGCTTTGTGTGTGGCGGCATACTAATTTTGTGCAAAATGATTGACTCAAGCTCATAGCATGAACCAATTGTGATGGTGTTTTGATGGGTATCCAAGGCCAATGGGAATTGACTCACTTGATAATCATAATTACATTATACATTAGAAAGGTTGAGATAGGAGAATTACATAAGGATAATGAAAAAGTTTTGGTGTCTACATATATACCTTCTCAGTGAAAATTTTTCTTTCGATGGGTGTAGGTTGTCTTTAATGAACTTCTTCTTTAAGAGAATTGTAGGTAGCATTTGATTGAGGTACAAGGGTTGTACAAGAATGAGGTTTGGGGATACAAGAAACTATTTTCAAACCTCCTTCATGCAACTGCCTAAGTACCATTTATTTTTATCATTTCACCAAAGAATATGGAAGGAATAATATTGTGCCCCAGGAGTCATACTCAGCTAGGGTGGTCCTTATTACTCATAGCCCTATATAGGTTGTCCTCATTGATAACAGTGCTACTTAGAATTCCTGTACTTGGTGCTTTCATGGGTAAGTATGTCCTACAAATTTAATTACAAGGACATGATCAATTCAATTAATTAATTGTATAAAATTGAAGGTAGTCAAGGTTGACAGGTGGAACTTACAATGTGAGAGGCAATTTCTGTAGTAGCTTCATCTGTGAAGGTTTGGGTGTTACGGGCCACTGAATGCACCATCATCCAAAGGAGAGCATGGTCAATGGGATCTTTAATCCCAGCTTTCTTTTCCTATCAAGCAAGACCCTATAGTTAGGTAATGAAACATATATAACAATGTTATAATTTGAAAGGAATAAACTATCATAGATACTTACTTTATATTCTTCCTAATGGGGATATCCCAACCTAGAGAAGTGGTACTACACATTGACATCATGCGCCTTTCTCCCTCTCACATTCTTTGCGTGTACATTTGTATGTACATAATTATGTGCAATAATCCAATGCTATATATAATTAATTAAATGACACATTATTTTAGCACATACCTCAAATTCAGTGGACGTACGGACCTTTACAAACTCATTCCACATGACCTAATCAATGATGTCAAAATAAATGGCAAGCACTGTGTACATCCTTGATGGATCCTTGACATATGGAACTATGTGATTGTGAATAAGGTAGTTCTTCCATTTTCTCCAATGCTTACCAGCTCCTTGCAAAGCACACATCATCTTCTCCTTGGTACCTAAAAGGCAGTCTACAAAGTACAAAGTACAAAGGACAAAGCACATTATTATATTTGAAAATAAGAAGATAAGGTATGTTATATATTATATAGCACATAATATTGTTATATACCTTCACCATTTTCATATTCAATCTTTTCTTGTTGGTAACATACCTCTTCAATCATGAATCACAATAGGCACCATACTTCTTACTATGGAGCAAAGAAACAACTATAAGATGCTACACTATCACCTATCTCTGACACCTTATTATTGTATTGGGTAGTTTCTTTGATTTTCTCTCAATAACCTTTTCCATTGTTATTTGCCCTCTGCCCTTTCTCTTTTGAGTGTCACTAAGGTTTTCATGTTCTTCGTGTTCTTCATATTCTTCATGTTGTTCATGTTCTATATTCATTGCAAACAAGAACATAATGAAATCAGAAAAATGAAATCAAATAGTCCAAGTAGAATGAAACATAAGAAACATGCTTTTAGATGAGTTCAAGTTCTTAGCAAATGGGATTATTTCATACTAATTACATCCATGATCAATTCAAATGTAAAATATAATGTGAAAAATAGCTCCAACATGGAAGTGTTTATAATGAAAATGATCTATCCTAATGTTCTTGATAAGGTTACATAACACAATTAAGTCCTAATCCATTTGAGTGTTCATTCATGAACATGGAGCTTTATATACCTATTTTAGAAAGGAAGCACAAAAAGCACAAGTGATTTTCAATTAACCCTTCTCACAAACGCTCATAAATGAAAATAACTAAAGTATATAGAAATAGAGTATATATGTTTAAAGAAATTACCTATGTGTTTTTTATGTAAATATTTCATGGATATAATGCAAAAGCATGCAATAGAATGAAACAACTAGTGACTTTACCTCTTCCACACAAATGAATCAAAATCAAACTCCAAATGATTGATGACAAGGATGTGTTCCAATATCCTAAAACCTTAAAGCAAAATCACGGACATGATTAAAATAATTCATTAGATAAAGTTGAAGAAAAATAAATAATACAAGAGAATTAAAACTTCAAGGAAGTAGAAGTAAAAGCAATATGGTGCCAATTCTTTGGAAATTATAAGTATTTCTACATGCACATGAATCTAAAGTCATTGGAACTACAAGAACTTTTACATGCACATGAATGTCAACATGCCAAGAAATACATGTAATTCCTAATCTCATAGGAGATAATCGTGATAGTCATGCATTCAAACAACTCTTTGAAGAAGTGCTAATTTTTAAATGTAAACTAACATAAAAGAATCCAATTCAAGATAGAAATTCCGTTTAACAAGGAAAGTCCAGGGGATCTAACTTCTGTCTCTAAACAAATAAATTTAATTTTGCATTAAAAGTACCCAATTAGTGGTAAAATATAGTATTATTTCTAGGGTTTTTTAGGACTTTTTGTATCATATGCATTTCTAACTTAATAATTCAAAAGTTTGATGTTTTGTAGGTTCAGAGGATAATCCAAAGTACGTATATGAATAATCACAATTTTTTAGGATTTACTTAGAGTTTTTGACCTTTTGTAGGAATTAAGATGATAATCCAACAACCAAGATTGATCAAGATGAGAATTGAAGTTTATGAGGTTTCCTACCCTAAACACTAGTCTAACTAGGAGACCTAAGTAATCCAAGGCCTACCTATCATCAATCTAAGGTGTGATTAAGGTCTAATATCATCTTTAGGGCAAGCAAATTAGTAATTAAAAGAGCTAAAGGTCATTAAAATGGGCTCGTGCTCATGCCATGCATTTCTACCACATTTGCATGGGAGCAGTTCATGCCACTTTAGCCATCTATGCCATGAGAGAAGGTGACAAGCTAAGGAACTTAAGCCAAGCCATCAAAGCCAGGGGTGTGAGCCATGACCAAGCCAAATGAGCCCTTAAAGTGAGCATTCAAGTTAGTTAAGCGAAAACTACATGGAGTGATAATATTAGAGGAGAACTTCATTTAATTATCCTAATATACAAAGTGGAGTTTTAAGAGGATAATTAGGAGATATTTGGGTAAAAATCAAAACAAGTAAGCATGCATGTGGACCAATGGGAAGAACGCACCTTCTTTTTTTTTTTTTTTTTTTTTTTTTTTTTTTTTTTTCATTTTCACATTATTTCTCATCTTTTTATCTCTCCCCACCTCACCCTTCATACATTCCCATAATTTCTACAAGTGGGAGACACACCTTCCTAAGAAGGTGGTGCCCCCCAACTTCCTAAAGTGCCACCTAACCCAAACCAAACCACACCTTCTATTTCTCTCCTTCCTTCTTATCTCTTTCTTCTTATGTCTCCCTCTCCAACCTTATCTCCATCCCATCCTTCTCTCTATTCCCCACTTCAATTCCACAAATTTAATAGGGGGAAACACCTAACCTCTTTCTAATATCATATTCCATGCCCATAAGAATCCCTTTAGGATGTGCCCACATATATAAATATCCCCTAGGAGTTTTATATGGAGAGCATCCTAGAAAAGGGGGAGATACCTCCTTCCTAGAAAGTACACATCTCCCACTTTTCTCCCTCTTCAAGTTCCCAATGACTTCTCCCTTGTAGCAGTAGCCTTCCATGCTTCATCCTTGGAGTATTCCTCTTCTTTTCTTTTCAATCTAATCTAGTTTGGTTTTGCTATTCCTTTCCTTATTGTTTAATGTTCTTGCTTTTTTATTCCATGTGTTTTTGTCCTGACTTTGTTCCTTGATTCCATATTGCAGTTTCTCACATTCAGTCCTTAGTTTCTTGTTTGTATGCCTCCTTATTTCAGTCTTAGATCTTTGAGTCTAAGAGCTACAACTTTCTTGTAGTGATAGCAAAGAGTGTAGTTCTTAGATCAAAGTTTTTTCCCATCTATTTCTTTTAAGTTCCTTCTCATCTCATGCCTTCTTTCCTATCTTTCCCACCTTGTTATTCATTAGATATTTCTTGGAATACATGCATGCTTCCTGTTGATTGAAAAATGGATGATTAAATAGGGATTTGGAATGTATTTTAGGGTTGATTAAGATCAAGTTTCATTCATTGTAAGAGGGCACAATTTTCAGATTTGGCATACATGTACTATGCCAACGATTTTGATGTAATTTGCCTTTGATTCAATAAAAGGCTATTTGAAGTTCCTATTTCATGATTGTTTCCAACAGTTAAATACTTCAGATCTTGAATTTTTTATTGCATAAAAAGTGCTTATTGCAATTCTTTCCATATCAAATTGATTGGATGTTAAAAAACAGCATGTTGCTGGAATTTTTCAATCGACTATTCATGCTTAATTTCCAACATCTTGTACTTCAATTTTTCTTGATTCCTTAAGAAATAAATTAAAATTTTATATTTTTTAGTTAGTGTTTTAATTATATTGCATGTTACTATGTCTTTAAATTAAGTATTTTGGTCATTTTCTAACTAACAAATCGTATCCACCATTTCCTGGATCATGAGCATGAATCTTGGCTAGTTTTCTTTTAAATGCTTGATTAGTTGTTGTTTGCATTTAGTTTTCTTGTATTTGATCTTAGTTTAGGTTTCATTAGTTACTCATTTGTATCTTAGTTTAGGAAATTTCTAATTTTAGTTTAGGAAAGTGTTACTTAGTCTTAGTTTAGGAAAGTTTCAATTTGCAGCAAGATCTTTAAGTTCATATTTGCTAGAGTAATTCATCTTAGTTTTGCATTAGTTAATGTTTTAGAATGCATGTTTAGGAAAGTTTCCAAATTTGTTTTTTCTTCCATTTAGCATATTTCCATATTTCATGCTTCTCATTTATGTTATGTTTTCATATTAATTAACTCCTTTGTTTAGGGTAAAACAACCACCTTTATTTGGCTAGTTTAAATAAAGGTCCATCCAACATACATTTCTATGAGAATCTTCGTGGGATCAACATCACTTGCTTACATCTACTACAATTGATACATGCACTTGAGAGTAAAATTAAAACACATACCAATGACATTGAACCACCTTGCACTTAATAGTTTCACTAAAGCATGAGACGAAGAATAGAAAAGGCATTCATTATTCTATTAAGCAAGAAACCAAAAGATAGAACACAACTAATCATTACTAAGTAGAAACTATATTGAATAAGACTCATAAGATTCACAAAATTTAAAATCCTATATATAAATTAATCACGAATTGAAAGCTCATAATATTAATTTACGAGAATCCAGCATAAGAAGTTCTTAGATAACAATTGCTTAATCTCATATAACTCCACCTAGGTGTCAACACCAAATATGAGAAGACAAAAATAATAGAATTGAAATGGAAACCACAGAACAAGCACAAATCCCCTACACCAAACAAGAGAAATACTTAATTCAAACCAAGGACCAAATCACTTACAGCTAACATTATAATGAGCACTAGAACAAATTATTCACATTAATTCTAGGATGATAAAATTCTAGAGCTAAAACATTTAAATAAACCAAGATCAATTGTAACAACCCCAGAGAAGAGAGAGAGAGGAGGGCATGGCCTCTAGTGACTGACTTGGTAGAGAGAGGGGAGGGAGTCACACAGATTCATCTAGCAATTGAGTTGGATAGAGAGGGGGGAGGGGATCATGTGCAGCTTTGACTAGTGACCTAGGATGGAGAGAAGGGGGGGGGGGGGGGGGGCAGTTTGGAATGGAGGAGAGAGGGGGTGTCAAGTCGGTTCGATCAGTGACCTAGGACCAAGAGAGAGAGAGAGAGAGGTCACACGTAGGTTCAGCCAGGGACCCAGGTTCGAGAGAGAGGGGAGGGGAAGGGGGTTGCACAGGGGCTACCAGTGACCAAAAAGGATGGAGAGAGAGGAGGCCCAGGATAGGGGTCTATAATACACGTAATTAAGGGCTAAACCTACCAAATTTTTATTCTATCTCTTGGTTTTGAAGACCTTAGGATTATTTCCTCAGCTTCTATTCATGAATGCAAACAATGAGTTAATATATTAAAATTTTCTTCTATCTTGGAACAATTGTTTCATCATTCTCTAGTCATTAAGCTACATGTATGACATCTTTTAAGACATTTGTTTAAGTCTTTCTATAGTTCAAAACCTTGTGAGATACTTTGAAATCTTTGTTTTATTGTTGATATACTTATTATATTTCATACCGTTGGGACATTTCAAATATTACAGTATCAATATATAAGTCCTTATGTCTCAATGACATGCGTAAGATCAAACCTTGTTTAAGGTACTATAATGTCCACTTGAAGTATAAGTTCAAAATCAAGGTAGGCAGTCTAGTTTCTCATTTGTCTTAATGTTATAATTAGGATAAAACCAGCGTTTTAAGTTCATTTTTTATTTGATAATTTAAAAGGTGTCACAAGATAACATATAAATTTATCACGTTCTTTTATAATCTTAGTAATTAAAGACAATAGTTTGTAAATCATCATCTGCATTCAATTATTCTTGTAAAGATAACAATTATTAAACTTTCCAAATTAGCAATCTTAATCCTCCTACCTTATATCTCCTCAGTTCTCATGTGCACCTCATTTAGCTTGATCTATTGATTGATCAATTCATAGGTTTCATAGTTGACCCATCAATGGAAGGCTATGATCGTGTTTCTATTACTGATTAACATACTGGGAAAGAAAAGATATGATAATTTGTAGCTCCAACCATGGAACCATTACAAATCAGAAAGAGATGTATTGCTTGATTTCACAGATCTAGCATTAGATGGTCAATCAATAGTTAGATCTTAAGAATGGTCTAAATATTGTTCTAAGGGTTTGGTAATAGATCTACGGTTAGATCAGAATAAATACTTAAATTAGGTAGGTATCTAATGACCTATTCACTAATATACAATTAAATTGAGATGAAGGCTAGAACTGATCACATATTAGATTATTTGGTGTGAAATCTACATTCAGGTCAAATTGGAAGTTTATATCGACTGCAGATCTAAGCAATGAGTGGTTGGGATAGGTTCAGATATGCCATTTGGAGGCAAATCAATGCTTGGATCATGGCAGGACATGTAAAATCAGTCATAGATCCATCATTCAAAATAGAATAGTGACTAGATCTCGACAAATGGTTAGGTCGGTCACAGATCTGACGATCGGATCTGATCAAGGGTCCAATCACGATCGATGGTCGGATCATCTTCAATCAACAAATGCATAGATGGGTTTTTCTTCTCATGTTACATGGATCACAATGACTGTTCCGCTCTACAAAATCCTTTCTAGATTGGGCAGAATAAGGGGTCAAAGTTTAAGGGGGTGGTTGGCCCACCTTGTTAACTCGGCCCACGAAGGTGAGTAGGGAGTGGGTGACATGGGCGGTTGCCTTACCCTTCACTATTCCCCTTCTCCCTTTCCCTGGACAACCTCCTCGAGAGATTTAGGAGGATAGCTGCTAAGTTTTTAGGAAGAGATGACCCAAAGGAAGCTGACACATGGCTATTTGATGTCGAGAGTATCTTTGAGACCATGGCGATGCTGGAGGACCATAGAGTAGCAATGGCCAATTTTGTCCACACAGGTGATGTAGTGATTGGTGGCCAATGGCTAGGAAGTATTTCTTCAAGGGCAGTGACATTATTTCCTAGGATGACTTCAAGGTCGTCTTTATAGATAGGTTTCACTAGATTTTATGACGCTATTGCAGGGCACGAGAACTGTAGCTTATTATGAGGTAGAGTTCTCTCGGTTAGATAGTTTATGCCAAATGTGTGCTCTATAGAATTGAATTGGGTCAAAAGCTTGTTAAAGGCCTAAATTTTGATTTGAAGTATCAGATACTAATTTCTCAACCCACTAAGTAGCATAAGCCATAGAGCTTGCCTCCATCTTGGAGCACTAGCTGAGAGATAGGAGTAGATTCATTGGTTCTTGGCCCATCTTAGGAGTAGTGCAGAAGAAGAAGTTTGCCACAAGAAGATGATTGCACAATAGGCCCGACCAACACAGAGGTAGAGTAGCGGTAGAGGTAGAGGTAGTAACCAAGAGGGTATGTTAGAGGTGCCGACTTTAGCATCTAGGCCAGCCATGTTATGGACTAGGTCGATGCTACACTTGTGGCCAACTTGGCCATATAACACTGGATTGCCCAAAGCTAGTAGAGTGGGACAACTGCAGTGAGATTAGGGTTGAGATTAGACACCATAGTAGGGTTAGTAGCCTAGGAGTTAGGAGTGAGTATTCACTATTATCGTTGACTAGGCACACACATCGAGTACCATTGTGGAAGGTACTATCCTTATTGTTGACAGATATGCATGTGTTCTTGTGGATCCTGGATCCACCCATTCATTCATCTAGCATAGCATTGATGCATATATAGATGCTCCATTGAGTAGACTGAGATTTCTATTGGAGGTTAGTACATCAGTAAGTCAATCGATAATGGTACAAGAGTATGTCCATGGTATACTTATGGTTACCTTGGACAAGTTGCTTAGCTTAGATCTCATTATCTTGGACATGGCTGATTTTGGTGTGATATTAAGCATGGATTGGTTGGCTGAGCATGGAGTTCTAGTCCACTGTAAGAAGAAGCAGGTTGATTTGGGTATCCTTGATGTTGAGTGGCTGCATTTTTGGGGGAGATTGGACATTTCCAACCCAAGTGTCATATCAGCGATAAGAGCATCATGCCTTATATCCTACGGCTGCCAAACCTACTTGCCCTATGTTGACGACCAGGAGGAACAGACTCTTGTTATTAAGGAGATTGATGTATAGGGTTTCATATTGAATGTTGTACATAACTTAAAACTTCTACTAACACTTTGGATAGCTGTAGTATGATTGTCTTTAGTTATATAAGTAGACTGTGACTTTAATTGTGATTTTATGGTAGATCTTGTGGCATGCATCTCTAACTATTCTTAGGTTAGATGACTATTATTTTACTTGTATGTGAAGGTTTCTTACTAACACCTAGGATGAAGTTGATGAATTTCAAATCCACTTATATATATTATCACTCTAATCCTATTTTTCAAAAATAAGGAAAGTTTTACTACTTTCCAAATTAAAAAGGAATAAAAGTTTGAAAAACCTAGGGTGATGTTGGTTAGGTTGACGAATGCACCAACAGCTTTCATGGACTTCTTGAAACTGTTCATAGATTTTTTGGACAAGTTCGTGATTGTGTTCATTGATGTTTTGATATACTATAGTAGTGTAGAGGAGCATAGAGAGCACTTGAGGTATATCTTGGGATCTCTTTGAGAGCATTGGTTGTATGCCAATTTCATTAAGTGCGAGTTTGGTTAGATAAGGTACATTTCCTTAGGCATGTTATATACAAGGATGGTGTGGCAGTGGATCCATGAAAGGTGGAGGCTATAACTAAGTAAGAGCGACCCAAGATTGTAACATAGGTGCACAATTTTTTGTGTTTAGTAGGCTATTATGAGTGATTCATAGAGGGATTCTCTCGTATTTCTTAGAATTTGACAGACCCCTACGAAGAAGGACCAAAAGTTTGATTGGTCTGAAAGCTATGAGCAAAGTTTCTTCAAGCTGAAGAAGAGGCTTACTTCCACGCTTGTGTTATTACTTCCTCATGGTAGTGGTGGATTTGCAGTGTATAGTGACGCCTCAGGACAGGGACTAGGGTGTGTTCTCATACAACATGATAGAGTCATTGCATATCTTTGAGGCAATTGAAGAAGCACAAGTAGAATTACCCCACGCATGACTTGGAGTTAGTGGCAGTTGTATTTGCCCTTAAGATATGGCGGCATAACTTTATGAGAAAGGTTCGATCTTTTCACCCATCACATGAGCCTTAAGTACTTGTTTACTCAGAGTGACCTCAATATGAGGTAGAGACATTGGCTAGAGTACTTGAAGGACTTCGACTTCATGATTCAGTACCTTCTGGGCAAGGCTAATGTAGTGGCTGATGCCCTTAGTAGGAAGTCGGGTGGCGAGACTTAAGCGCTATGTGACCGAGATGGTTTTCAGAGAGAAGTAGATGGTGAGATCATATATTAAGGTAGATTGGTTATGCCAGCAGTATCAGATTTGAGATAGGAGCTATTGAGTGCAGCTCATCACTCTAAGTGGGCTATGCATCCAGGGGCACGCAGATGTATCAGGACCTGAGAAAATTGTTTTGGTTGCAGGGCATGAAGAGAGATATAGGAGAGTGCGTAGCTAGATGCATTAATTGTCTGAGGGTCAAGCCTGAACTAGAGACCTATAGGGTTACTACATAGTATAGAATTCCAGTGTTGAAATGGGACTACATCATGATGGATTTTGTGGTAGGACTACCTAGGACTCATAGTGGACATAACACGATTTGGGTCATAGTGGACCAACTTACCAAGTTAGTGCATTTCCTCTGCATCAAACAAGGACAGACCTTGGAGAACCTCGCTAAGCTTCCCATTAGGGAGATAGTTAGCTTGCATGGAGTCCCTCTAGTAGTCATTTCAAATAGAGAAAGCAGGTTCATATCTTGATTTTGGCAAAGTGTATAGGAGGGTTTGGGTACCTCTACGCATTTTAGCACAACATTTTACCCCCATATTGATGGTTAGTTAGAGAGGACAATTTGGACACTAGAGGACATGTTGAGAGCATGCATGCTAGATTGGAAAGGTTGTCAAGACAAACATCTACCACTAATAGAGGTCACCTACAACAACAACTATCACTCAAGCATTGGGATGGCTCCATATGTGGCATTGTATGGAAGACCTTGCTGCATGCTTGCATGTTGGAGAGACGTTGGCAAGAGACAATTGATCAAATCAGAGTTGGTAGAGCAGTGAGCAGATAAGGTGAGATTGATTAGGAGATGTTTGATGGTTGCACATAGTAGGCAGAAAACCTATGTCAACACGAGGAGGAGAGATTTGGAGTTTCAAGTTGGAGACCATGTTTTTCTAATAGTTTCTCTAACAAAGGGCATGATGAGATTCGGGGTGATTTTTCGGTCATTTAGGACTGGGGTTTCCGGCAAAAATTGGAAACCCAGTTCCCTGAGTTTTTTCGGCAACGGCCAGGCCAAGTCAGGCCGGCCATTCCCGTCTCCCCATTCCCCTCTCTTCTCTTTTTCCGGCCTTGCACGACATTAGGATTTTACCTTCATTGAGTTTTTTGGCGACAAAGGGTTTCAGAACCAGGACGAAGGTTCTAACATCGGCAATAGCCGTTCCAAGCTGCCCAGGTAAGCCTGCTCTTCCCTCTCTCTTGGGTTCTTCCACCTTTCAGGCTAGATCCATGCTGGAGGGTCCATGTGTCATATGCCTCGTGGAGGCTATGACTGAGTGTCCTCAGGTACCTGGGGACCACACGGCGGCGAGGTCGTGGGCATAGTTGGGCCCTATGGTTTCGTGGATTTACTTGCATTGCATATGGCATGACATGAGGTTGGTCGACCATACCATATCAGATATCCATGAGTTGGATTCAGTTGAGCATCTTATGCATATCATTATGTTTATGATATATGCTTTCGACTTGGATTATGCTATTTCTTTAAGTCGTCTGTATTTCGATTCGACAGTGGTCTTTAATATCGATATTGAACATGATTGTTCGAACATGCACATGTTTTTAAAGAGCATATGATTTTAAACATAGCATGCATTGTAAAATTAGTAGTGATAGACTCCTACTGAGTATAGTATATACTCACCATATCCTTAACATTTTTCAGGATAGCTCCATTCACGAGTAGAAGACGCCTATGTTAGTGCTACAAGCAAGTAAATCAAAAGGAGACAATCATACATGTAAGTAAACTCTCTACCCTTGGGACATGTATTTGTATTTAATTACAGTTGGACTGTGAGCTGTGACTGGATAGACTTGGGAAAACATTTATGATTTCTGAAGTTTTTCAAAAAACTACTTTGGTTGTTGTGAAAGCAAATGACACTCAGGGTTTTTAAAATGAGTTTAAAACTAAATATTTTCCACTGCATTTCATGTTTTTTATAAAAGGTTTTTTAAAACGGGATCCCACCTTAGGAATTTAGATTTTTCATTTAAAAATGCATGAGAAAACTCGGGTCGTCACAGAAAGGCAAGTTGAGCACTAGGTCTGTGGGATCCGTTGAGATTCTAGAGAGGATTGACATAGTGGCATATAGATTATATCTTCCTCCTTCTCTTGTTGATGTGCATAACATATTTCATGTTTTTATGCTGAGGAAATATGTCGCAGATCCCACTCATATCCTAGATCAGTTACAAGTCGATCTGCAGTTAGATTTGACATTTCAAGAGCAGTCGGTACATATCATTGATAGGAAGGAGAAGGTATTTGGAACCATGACAATGCCTCTCATTAAGGTTCTATGGCAGCATCATTCTTATGAGGAGGCCATGTGGGAGGTCGAGGAAGAAATGAGGCAACGTTTTTAGGAGTTGTTTTGACTTTCACATTTAAGTACACAATTTTGGGTACGAAATTTTTGTAAGGGGTGAAGAGGGAAATACATGTAATTACACCAATATGATAAATAAATTCATACTTTAAAAAAAAATAAAGTGAAATTATTTATTTATTTTTTTGATTTAGGGTATGTTCTAAAAGTAAAAATGAAAGATAGAATGAGGTGTTGAGGAATTTGGCCAGATTGAAGTGTTGGGATTGATTATTAAGTTAATATGGGTATTAGAAACAAAAATTCTAAGAAACAAACTAGAAATTTGATGATTACTTTAAATTAACCTTAAGCGACTTGAAAAAAGAAAATATAAATATAAATTGATGTTAATTTAAGGAATTAGTTAGACCACTAATGAGGAAAGACACTAACCTAAACTCCATCATAATCCTAAAGTGAAATTTCAAATAATTAGCTTAGAATTTCAAAAATGGATAAATTGCTATTCAAGGTACAATTGAGAAATACACTCTAATAGGATATAATGGTAAAAGAGAAATTAAATTCCAGGATTTTAATGAACAATAATTTCAGTGGACCCAAATATGGATCAGTTGATTTAGATCGTTCACATGGGAGCTCCAGCCCATGGCAGCTAGTTCCCCACTTGTTGTACAATTCTCACACGCATATATTTACACGACTTGTGTATAAAATTTAAAAAAACCTTAGGCTAAATTTTTTTCATCCATTTATGAAGCAGGGAAATTGTTGATGTTTAACCCCAAGTGCACGAGCTATTTAAGTATAGCTATGCAAATATGGGTTGATCCCATAGGGACTCACTTTAAAAGATGGAGTTTTAAATAAAATTCAATTAATAAAGAATATAATAAAAAATAAACTAACAATAAAAAAAAAATCAAATTTATTTAACTGCTGCACTTTACATAATTTTCTAATTCCCAAAAAAAAAGAAAAGAAAACTAAACTAGCAGTATCAGATAACACTGTCCCTGAATAGGCAGAACATGGATAACGAAAAACCAGAATAATTGGGGACACAGATGTAATTATTGAAAAAGGACAGAAATGAGATTCTTATTAAGTGTTGAAGGAAAAACTTGGAATTTTATTAAAGATTTGGTTTATAAGAAAAAACTAGGAAAAAACCCAATGAAGAAGAATGCCTAGAAGAGGGAGAAGAGAAGGAAGAAAGGGAAGAGAGGAGGAAGGAAGAGAGGAAAAGGAGGGAAACCCGACTTGGTTTTTCGTTCCTAGACCATCCAGTGATGCAAAGATGCCAGAGGAGAAGGGATCCTACCTATGAATATGCAGGGAAAGGTCGGATGAGGAAGAGAAGGAAGAGGGAAAGAGAAGAAACGAAGAAGAGGAGAAGAGGAGAAGAGAGGAGGGGAAAAGGACAAAGCAGAGGAGAAAAATCGGACTTGGATTTTCACCTCTGAACTGGTCAGAGGCAGGGAAGAACGCTAGAATAGAGATGAAGATGGCGGTGTCGGGTGCAATCTAGGCTGGTCAGAGAAGGAGGGATTTTGGCCAGAGATGGAGGGTGCAGACTGATGATGGTGCAGGCAGTGCAATCCGGCATTGAACGGTGATGGGCTTGTAAAAAAAATCAACTGAGGAGTGAAAGGGTAATGGAGAGAGATGGTAGTAGAGGGAGAACTAGGTGACTGGTTTAGGTGCCACCTAGGATGGTGTCACACTGGGATGAAGAGGGATGCAGTGATGCAAGGGAGGTGATGCGGGAGAGACAGAGCAGAGAGGGAGAAAGAGGAGCAAAGAAGTTAGGATGATGCCAGGCCTGCTTGGTGTGTCATGCACGTATGGTCGGCAAGTGGGGAAACGAGAGGGAGAGAGATGGGAAGGGGGAATAGTGAGAGAGGGACGTTGGGAGAGGGAGAGGACGAAGGAGGGTGATCGGTTAGCCCAACTGAAGAAGAAGAGGGAAAATCAAGAGAGTGGAGAGAAGAATGGAGAAAATAAAAATGAGAGGGAGAGAGATGTAGAAGAGAGAGAGCCATGAGAGTTATAGAGAGAGAGAGAGAGAGAGAGAGAGAGAGAGAGAGAGAGAGAGAGAGAGAGAGAGAGAGAGAGAGAGAGAGAGAGAGAGAGAGAGAGAGAGAGAGAGGATGGTTACGGTTTCCTCCATGGTCAAACCCAATCAAGAAGTTTAGAATCTAAGGGTGATGGGTTTCCTTTAAAGTGAAGAGTCATTTTTACTTTGGAAACTTTTCCACCTTAGTAGCTTTCCTTTAAAACAGAATTTCCTTCAATAATTCCTTCCATCTGCACCATTTATCTTTGATGTGTAATCTCCACTATAGATTTTTGATCTGACCCATCCAAGCCACTTTAGGTTGATCTGCAAAAATAAAATATCAAATTAGAATCATTTGAATAGTACATTAATAATCTAATGAGCTTTAATGATCATCTGAGCATTGATTTTGAAAAATTAAAGTTTGGATGGGCAATTGAAGCTAAATTCAAAATCAAGCTAAATTTTACAAATATGCATGGTTAAATGATCTAATTGAATGCTAAATTAAGGGTATTTTGACCAAAATTGAACACTTAACACACCCCCTAACTAGCATTTTGCTAGTCCCGAGCAAAACTTTCGAACAACTAATTTTTAAGATTTAAAAAATTATTTTAAAGTCAACTCCTCTCTTTCCTCATAGAATTATCTTTAATAAATCATCAACTTTAGCATACCTATAAAAATGACTGAAGAATTCAAGACACTACCCATATGCCAAAGTCATTCCACTTAAGCTCAGATCTCAGAGAGTGTGTGTGCATATACAGTCTACATATGGAATGATCTTTATCTCTAAGTAGATTTCTAACTTTTGAACTCCATCTGAAATATGTTTTGACCTCAATCCTTACTAATGACATGTGCTCAGAAATAAACTCTCTCAGATAGAGGGTTCAAATCATATCTCTCTTTTAATTATGTGAGAAGAGTCAATAAAAGCAAAATTATCTCACATATACTCATAAAAAACGGGAGTTACTAGGGAATTGTTTTAATCCCTTTGGAATGAATGCCATTACCTTTGAATATTTAGAAATACCACTCTTTTAGTCCTATCCATTCATTTCCTCATCAAGACTATATTCATCCTAAAATCAATAAGTCTTTAACTAGGACGAAATGTAGGCTTAGGACAAGGCACCAAAGAGAGGGTATAAGGCTATTCAAAGTTTCTTCCAAACAAAATAAATAGATGCCTTCTAAAGTTGACAATTCTTCTTTTCTTTGCTGAAGTGAGTATTTATTTTTCCATTTTTCTTTGCATTCCTCAACTTTTGTTATTCTACTTTTGAATCACTTTGAAGAATATTTCTTTTCTTGATATCCACTTTCTCCTTTTATTTCAACTCAAAGGTATTCTTTCATTCATCTCTAACTTATTTTTCAAAGAAAATGAGTAATGGATAATTTACACTGGTTTAGTAGGGTTAAAGGGTAATTTGGGTGACAAAAGAAAGCTGATATTGAAAGGCCCAAGTTGGCTGACTAGTGGTATAAGTGCTTCCAGGTAGGTTTTATGTCTCTAGGTTTACAACAAGGATGGCCTAAATCATTTTCTAGGTTTATTATAATCTAGCAAATTCAATGAACTTCCAGAATTTTAAAGGTAGTATTCTAATTATTCAAGTAATTAGCCACATTTAAGAGTTTGGGATTAATTTTCTTTAAGCACGCTGAAGAAAATTAGGAACATTTATAACTTCTTAAAATGAATGAATGACTCTAAAATTCACTTAGGTTATAGGTCTCCACTAAATTTCTTCAGAATTTCTAAGTTATAGCTACTTATCAATCTAAACTATCTATATGCAACTGCGTGTACAAATATGATCTAAGACTTTATTTTCATGGAATACTTTAGAAAATCCAATTCTCATCATAATACAGGAAATGACCTAATTTTTTTTTTTTTTCAAATTTCTTTTGAAAAATCAAGGAAATCACCTAAAAATCTAAAAAAGAACTAGAATTTGCTAGAATTCTACATCCCCCAACCTGACAGAAACATTGTCCTCAATGTTTAAAAAGTAGGATGATGATAATGCATTGAGAAATGCAAAAAAATTTGAGAGATATAGAAAAAGAAAAAGAAGAAAGTAAAAACTAAGCTACATACTTTATTTTTAGATGAAAATTTTCAGCGAAAAAATATTAATGAGTTCAAAACTTCCCTGGGTCTCATACGAAATGAGCTGGACGAGCCTCTGAAAAGGAATGATGAATAAATTTATCTTGTAATTTAAATTTTTTTATTTTATCACGGGGCAAGATAAATTTATCTTCAGGCTGCTTCTCATAATTAGAGACAATTGAGGGAGTTCGATGCAGCCTTTTTGGAAATGGAGAAAATGTCATATTGCTCAGTAGGTGTGACATTTTCATGATCAATAAATTCATCTCTTTTTCTGAGAAGTTTCGATACTATTTTAGCTTTTTTAAGACCAGATTGCTCAATTTTGTTACCACTATTAACAATGGTAATTGCCTTTATTTGTTCCATGTCTGTAAATGAAGAATTAATCTCATCTCCTACATCCATATCATCAAGATATCCAGTTGGTGGGATAGGACATTCCTCTTTATTAATGATCTGTAGCATTTGAGACATCATGTCCTTCAATTTAGTCATGAAAATTATGTTCTTTTTTAATTGGGCTTTAATTTGAGTAATTTTCTTCTCCTGATATTGCATGACTGATGGAAATTATCCTCCACTTTCCTCTTATGTGGAGGAAGGTAAGGTCCAGGAGTAAGTGGTAATAAGGTTGGTGTTTGGCCTTCTGTGAAGCATTGTATTCATTTGTGACAGTAGAATGATTACTCCAGTTGGAATTGTATGTCTCTAAAAATGGGGAGAAATGTTGCTCATAAGAATGTGTCTATTCATGAAGTGCATCCTGAAATGGAGGAGCAATGGGACATTCCTAAGTGGGGTGTGTATTACTTTCACAAATATAACACACCTGTTCGACTTTCTCAGAGGGACATTTTTCCATTTCCATGGCCTCATTTGTTCTATTTAGGGATGCTATTTTTGTATCATTTTTTTTAGTTGTAGCATATATTTCTCCCCTAGAGGATGTGGTGGTGGACTTAGGCTTGTTTGGGAAACCTACTTTTTCTGAATCAGCCCAAGTTTGTACACTCTTTACCAACCATTCCAAATACTCTTGCGCCTCTTCAGGTTGTTGGTTCAAGAAATTACCATTGCACATCATTTCAACAAATTGACGCTTATCAGATTTAAGTCCTTCATAAAAGAAGTTAATGATATGCCAAAGTTCGTATCCATGATGTGGACAAGTTAACAATAATTCCTTAAATCTTTCCCAACATTGATAGAAAGTTTCATTATTCGTCTGGGTAAAATTCATTATATTTCGATGGAGAGTATTTGTCTTATGTATAGGAAAGAACTTGTTCAAAAACTTCCTAGTCATTTCTTCCCATGATTGTATGGAACTTGATGGTAGTGAATGAAACCACATCTTAGCTTTTTCTTTTATGGAAAAAGAAAATAGTTTGAGTCTTACTATGTCTAATTCAATGTTTGGTGTATGTTGGGTCATGCACACTTCATCGAATTCTTTTAAATGCATGTAAGGACTCTCATTATCTAACCCATAGAATTTGGGAAGTAATTGAATTACTCCCACCTTTAATTCAATCATACCATCATTTTGAGGTAAAAGTATACATGAAAGTGTGCTAGTATAATTAGGGTGTAAATAGTCTCTTAGTGTCTTCCCACAAGGATTTTGGTTGTGCCAATTATCCTCATATGTTCTAAATTGGTCCTTTCTCCTATTTCCATGTGGTTGAGAATGATTCCTCCATTGATGTATATCATCATTAAATAGAGGTGGAGGATCATTAGCATCAAAGAGAGGATTGCTCGACCATGAGGAAACATCATAATTATCAAAGATGAAAGGTGGTTCATCATCATTAAAGAGTGGATTGTTTCTCCATGGGGAAATATCTTCTTTATTAATGTTGGGGTGTAAATTACCCTTTTGATCAGTGTTTAAATTATTCATTAGGTGCAACTGATCATGTCTTTTCTTTTCTTTTCTTTCTTTGTTTTTCTTTCTTGTTGTGTTTTCTATTTTTTTAGAAGAGGACTAACCTAAATAATGCAACCTAAATGGCTAGATTGATGCATAATTAAGGACATAATCAAGCAATCCCTTAAGACTAACAAGCATAGATATTTTGATTTTTTTAATTTTCTGTGGAGACAATGCTTTTATTTAGCCTAATCTAATGCTCCTACTCTCTTTAGGAGTTGACTACTGCTTACCAGTTAGGTTCTGCCCAAAGTGGTTAATACAACCCTCATGTAAGGAGGCGTTTAGACCTCACAAACGTCAACAGGAGGTAGGGGAAGAGCGAGGCTCTATTAAACAACCCCTAATAGCCACAGTGATCAAAAGCCACTGAAGTGACTGTAAATCGTGTCCTATTAAGAGAGTCCTACAAGCATGTAATGACCCTATAGGTCTCTTCTAATTGATTTTAACTTAATATGAATGGTGGGGTTGTGCGCTTGAGGTGATTATCCTAAGTGGGCCAAGAGGTGGTGATGAAATCTACCCTTGATCTTATGGAGGTAGGGGCCCTTACTAATTAATTTCCATACACCATGGCAATTTGATCAACATATAATTCACCTTAAAGCATTAAACGTGTCCTAAGATGCAATTGAAAGTAATAAACTAATGCAAACCCTAAAATGCAACAATTATAAAGTATGCTTTTTATATGCAATTAAACTACCAACCAATGCAAAATTACTCTAAATGCAAACCCTAATCTAGAAAATAAATGATTGAGAAGACTTATAGTGGGGTTTCTGGTAAAGATCAAGTGTGGGTCACCTTATCCCACACTTGTGCTGTACTATACAACCCTTTAAAATTGAAATTCAAAGTGCAAATTACAAAAGGGGCCTCACTACAAGATTCACTAAAAAAAAATGAAAAATTCCTAATCTAAGAAAGGAAGGAAAATCTATTTAATTGATGATGCTTCACTTGCCAATTTTTTGAAAAAGAAAGAAAGCAATCAGTACCAAATCCAGGAAATAAAGTGGTTATGCACTAAAAAAAATTTAAAGATGCACCAAAAGTTCCTAAAATGTTAAAAACAAAAAATGCAATTCCTAATTTTTTTGGATTTTTAATTAAATTTTATAAAAACTCCATTGCAAGTCCCTGACAACAATGCCAAAAACTTGTTGATGTTTAATCACAGGTGCATGGGCTATTGTAGTATAGCTATGTAAATATGGGTCAATCTCACAAGAACTCACTTTAAAAGATGGAGTTTTAAATAAAATTCAATTAATAAAGAATATAATATAAATAAACTAACAATAAAATAAAAATTCAGATTTATTTAACTGTTGCACTTTACAGAATTTTCTAATTAAAAAATAGAAAATGAAACTAAACAAGCAGTGTTGGATAATACTGTCCTTGAATAGGCAGAACATGGATAATGAAAAACTAGAATAGTCAGGGACACATGTAATTACTAAAAATGGATAGAAATGAGATTCGTATTAAGTGCTGAAGGAAAAAATTGGAATTTTATTAAAGATCTGGTTTTTAAGAAAAACCTAGGAAAAAATGCAACAAAGAAGAATGCCCGAAAGAGGGAGAAGTGAAGGAAGAAAAGGAAGAGAGGATAGAGGAGAGGAAAAGGAGGGAAACCCGACTTGGGTTTCCGTTCCTGGACCATCCGGCGACGCAGAGATGCCGGAGGAGAAGGGGGAAAGGGATCTGGCCAGTGAATACGCAGGGAAAGGTCAGATGAGGAAGAGGAGGAAGAGGGAAAGAGAAGAAACAAAGAAGAGGTGAAGAGAGGACGGGAAATTTAGAAAATCTATATTTGCCTAAGAGAAGGAAATTTCAAAACTATCGTTAAGTTAAAATTCTAAATAATTATAGGACTAAGTTGAATCCCTTGATAAAATTTCACCTGCAATTTCACTAGAAGATTGATTAATCCAAGAGAAATTGTAAACTTGACAAAAAAGAAGGGTAAAAAGGTAATTTAGGCTAAAGTATGAGAAATTACCAATTTGCCCTTAGGGTAAAACTCAGATAATTTGGAAAACTAAGTAAACCTAAGAGTGAAATCTCTTATAATGTTTCATTTAGGCTTAACTACCTAGGTCTTGGACTATGACAAAGCCTCATAAACCTTGGATCATACCTTATTCCATGGGTTCTTTTAGTTAGGACTTGAGAAACCCCAAAACTTAGCTGCTAAAGACATGAGGCCTTACCACTTAGCTTTGTTATAGAAGATTTACTATGCCTTAGGAGTAGGAAATCTCTCCTTAGGCTAAGATTCATTTGATATAATCACTTTACTTCTAGTCAAGTCAACCTACATTAAATCCTTGTGGATGCAATTTTATTGATGCTTAGGCAGGTGCTCTACAAGCAGCTGTAAGTGCTTGTGGATATAGATTTCATTGATATTTTGGGTAAGCGCTCTAGGAGTGTCCTAAGTCCTAGATCAATCGAAAGGTGCTCTGAGTCAGTGTGCCATAAGTTTGGAGACCCTATGCTAGGAGGTGTAGTTACCCACTGACCTCCAATATGATTTTGATACCAAACCTACGATGGAGATGGTGGGTAGTAGGAGTATCTTCTCATGAGGATGTGGTCTGAGAGGTAGCCAAGTAGCCCTCATGAGGTCTGGTGAGTCATGGTTTGTGCAAGTATCTAGGAGTAGACATAGAGGCCATGGTAGTCACCAGTGGGTAACGGTAGGGCTCTACGAGCATATGTGTCTGTGTGTTGAAGTTATGTGGGTCATTTATTTAGAGTTTAGACCTCATCCATGGTGATTGGACTATAAGCCAGTATGATTGGGAGCTATCAATTATTTTTTTTCACGGCAATGTGGACATGGTTTTTTGCTTTTACGGATTGATGGCTTTATGCTTTCGTTTGGCATCATCAGTTTGATACCCACTAATTTTAATAGATTTGTATGTTTACTTCTAACTCTGTGGTTGAAATTGATTTTAGTAATCTGTAGAGGATCTTTACTATACACATATTGACCACTCTTTTCAAAAGGTTATATTATGCTACTACTTGTTCTATTTTGGGCATTCCAACTTGTATTAGTTTTTCACCCTATTGTGAGCTGTTGTTTTGCTAACCCCCTACAATCAATAGTTTAGGTGATACTTTAGGTAGTTTAGGAGCACAATATATAAGGAAGGTGAATGTGCCAGGATCAATTTAGACATCAGAAGAAAATGCCTTATGATATAGTTACTTTTGATAGAAATCCATGTATAGGGTTTCAATTTGAGTATTGTACATAACTTAAGACTTTTGTTGTCACTTTGGATAACTGTGGCAATTTTTTCTTAGTTAATTAAATGTACTATGACTTTAATTGTGATTGTATGATAGATCTCAATCTCTAACCATTCTTAGGTTAGATGATTATTATTTTACTTTTATGTGAAGGTTTCTTAGTGGCACCCGAGATGAAGTTTATGAATTTCAAATCTACTTATATATAATATCACTTTGATCCTATTTTTTTAAAACAAGGAAATTTTCATTGCATTCCAAATAAAATGAATAAAAGTTTAGAAAACCCGAGATGTTATAGGGTCTTACATAGGTTTGGATGGTGACCCAGGATGGAGTGAGAGGGGAGGGGAAGGGGCTCACAAGTAGGGGCTACTAATAGGACAAAAGGCTAGAGAGAGAGGGATAGGGGAGGGCTTGTGTAGGTTTGGTCGGCTACCTAGGATGGAGAAGAGAAGGGTTTGGATTGAATCATGAGATTAAAGTACTCAAATTAAAAACATGTATGGAATTAGAAATTAAAACTAAAGAGGAAATTTGTCTAAATTAAAACCAAACAATGAAAATGGAAACTTACCTAATTAACATGCCCTTAGCTAAAGGAATTGACATCAATTTATAAAGATTCAAACTAAGTTATGAAACTTAAGGAAACTACTAAATTAAAAAATTTCCTACATTAAAACTTACCTCACCTAAAACCAACTAAAAAGGACACTTTCTAAAGTGCAAAAAGGAAACATTTTAAATCTTAATTAATATGAAAATAATAGATTGAATATTTTTAAAACTAAATTAAGAAAATAAACTAAGTAAAAATCTAAAAGGAATGGGATTTAGAGCCATGCACATGATTTTTGGAGTTTGTGCATGATTTTGGAACCATAAAGATGGTGAAATTTAATACACCTACAGTGAGTTACTATACAAACTAACTATGAAATCTAATAAACAACATGAAAATCTAAATAGATACCTATGGATTTAGGAAAATAAGAAGTTTTGATGGTTGGAATTAAAGTACAAAGTTGAGAAAAAACCAATTTTCATATTTCAGTACATAAGAACCATCAATAAATCTTGCATTAAAAAGCCATTGAAACCATAACTTTCATTCAAGGAAACAAACCAGATCTCAAGTAATTTGATAAAAGAAACATTCCATAATAATAATTCTAACATACTTATTGAATCATCTCCAAATTACAACCAAAATCTAGCACATAATACATGTTCAAAAGGTGGAAATTATGTCCAATTCTGAAGCATAAAGCCTAATTTAAACTATAACAAAAGTGCAATCTAAAGATCACAAACTAAATTATGATGAAATGCAAAGAAAATCTTGAAAGGAATTCAAGATAAAAGAAAGCTAACTAGGTGAACTAACTAAAGAAAAAATTCCCAAAACTAAGTGAAAAAGTGGGTAGAAAGCATGGAATTCAAGTGTGAAAATCAAGGATTTAAGCTAGCTCTTCTCTTGGTTTCATTACTGGAGATGAGTTAACTTAAATAGTAAAGGAATTACAAATAAAACACATGTAATTAAGGTAAAGAATAAATAGGAAAGCTAAATAGAAAGAAGGGAGCAAAACAATGAAAACTAAGCAATGAAACCTAAACCAAAGCAAGCAAACTACTAACTTGAATTAGAGAGAAAATAACAAAGAAAATAACTAGAAATATGAAGGGAAAAAGAACCTAATAAATTATGAAGTCCAGCAGGAAATAATACCAAAGGATAGCTTGATTTCAAGGTGTGTCACCCACCTCTACTTAGAAAATTCGTATGAAACATAGGGCTATATATAGATGAGTGGTTTCCTAACATAGGAAGGGTTGAAAACATGAGAAAAATGGCCCTAGGGTTAGGGTATTGAATGAGCAAGGTTAGGAGGAGGAAATTTAGGTAGGAATGATGTCATTAGAGATGACAAAAGAGAGTGAAATGAATTTAAGCTGGCAGGTTTCTAATTTAAACAGGGTAAGGCATCCTTTTTCGTAGAAGGAAAGTGGCTATCCACCTCCTAATTGGATGGAATTTCAATGGTGGGATGAGTGAGGGAAATAAGGAGAAAAATTTGCAAGAAAACTTAAGGTTTTTACATGTGTACATGGACTTTGATCTAGGGTTTCCTAACTACGAAACTGTAATAAACCCAATTTTTATGAATATAATTGAATTATTAAAAATTAAAAGTTGAAATTTTAAAAGTGGAATTGGAACTTTGAGTTCCAATAAAATTCATTTTTATAAAAATAAAATAGAGACTCAAAACTTGGATATTTGTAATGTACTCAAAAAACCAATAAGAATGATTGTAAGTATATCAAATTCTGAGTTTGGATGAAAAATCCTTATTTTTCTTTATTTTTATAAATAAAAGGATAAAATAATAATTTTACTCATAATCGAGACCTAAGACATTAAAATTTGGAATGTACTAAAAAAACTAAATAAAACGACACTAAGTATGCTCAATTCGGAGTTCATAGGAATAAACCCTATTTTTCTCAATTTTTGAAATTAAAAGGGCAAATCTATCTTTTCACAAATATGTGGGGTCCACAAGGTGGGCCAATGGTCTGGAAGACCACCATCATGAGTCAAATCACTACCACCTACTAGTGGAGAAGGAGGTGGTAGAGGGAATTCAATGAAAATTTAATAATAAAAAGAAATGAAACATAATTATGACGTGTAATCATGGAAATTTCAAAAATCCCTATAAATCGCCCATAAAATTTCCCGAATTTTTTCCTAATGCTCTTCATGAAGTCCCCTACAATGCTCCAAAATCCCAACTCAAAACTCCCCCTCATTCTTCCCCATTTCTCTCTTCTTTCTCTCTCTCTCTCTCTCTCTCTCTCTCTCTTTCTTTGTGGGTGTGTCCTTAGATGCACTCGAGCAGACGACCCCGTGTCTGCATCGGGAGCACCAGGGACATGTCGTCCCAAATCAACTAGGGTTTCTACCCAGGAAACTCTAATTCAATTAGGCATGACATTCAAGACCTCAGTTCTAGGTTAGGATTTTATACAAATTCCCTAAGCTCTTATGATGATCCACCGGTTAGATTGCCGAAAAAATCAAAACGAAGAATAAATTTAGCAATTTACCGTCTCCGAAAAGTTCCATATCTTATTCTGACAAATCTGACCGATGAATCATGATCGTGGACCATTTAAAGTCTTCAGGATGGGGTGATATACGTTTTCCCCAAGGTTATCCTCCTTCTTTTGCAACAGAACTAGAGAAATCACAGTCTGTATATGTATTCTGACGTAAAAAGGGTTTTTTAGCTTTCTTCCTCTTCTCCGGTGAAGATTTCTTCATTGGCCAGCCCAGGTAGGTGGCCTCTCCCTCTTCTCCTTTCATTGCAACATTACGTTCATATTTTTCAGCCTTTAAGTGATCTCCTCGGCTCTTGATCCGTTGGAGACAATGGATCCGGCAACAGGGTCTAGATCCCCCTCCATGAATGGCTCAGATGCAACTTTTGAGCTATTGGATAGATTCTTGGGGCCTAAAAACCCCAAGAGATGAAATCTTGTCTGTTTACTATCAAGGATGAAGGAGATCCAGCGATGGGTGATCCGACGGTTTAGATTTGGACTGTCTTGCCTATCACTCATCACCCATCCCTAGTGACGGGTAATTCTAGGTAACAGGCATGGGCCAACATCTTGTTTGTCATTTCTTGTTGGAATGATCTCAACCGTCCATTTATTGAATTAAGATTTTAATTCTTCAATTAAGAGCTCATTTTAGCTCTGATTTTAGATCTGAAAACACTGATGCATTCCTTATGTTATATAAAATCTATTAGAATCATGAGATCTATATTTCTAATTGTATTTATGTGAGATAATTGCTAAAATCCATTGTAACAATCTTAGATCATGCCTAAGATGATCTTAAAATGTAAATCTAATCCAATAGATGGATCCAGGGCATCTAAAAATCCTAGGAACGACAATCATAGTAAGATTTATGAACATTTGGATCAAAGAATTAGGCTATTACAGATTGGATCAATTTGGACCCTTAAAAATGTTTGAAATCTTAAAATTATGATTCATACCTTATTTTAAGTCCAAATTTAAATCTGAAAGCATTGATGAATTCCTTATGTTATTTAGAATCTTATGGAAGCATGATAATTATGTTTTTAATTGTATTTATATAAATTATTTGCTAAAATTAATAGTAACAACCTTGGATCATGATGAAGATGATCTCAAAACAAAAATATGAACCAACGGATGGGTTCAGAAGGTCCCAAAACCATAAAGACCATGATCATAGTAAAATTTATGGATATTTAGATCAAATAATTGAATAAAAATAGTAAAGATCAATATCAACTGTTAAAACTGGCTGAAATTTTAAAATCCAAATTCTGATCTCAATTTAACTCCAAATTAAGATTGAAAAGTTTTTTTGGATTCTTCTTGATGAGGAGAACCTACTTGATCAAATAGGATCATAACAATGTATTGTACTTAGTATGCATGTTTATTAGTACGTATGTTGTAGATCAAATCTAGATTATTAGATTAGATAATCCAAACCCATTATCAAATATGATTCAAGGAAGAGAACCAGGATCCTTCTCTTTAGGGATGATCAAATAACTGAACTTAGATCAAAGAAGAACTAAATGATAGAAGATTTAGGCCCTTGATCTTTATCAACAAGTATAAATTGTTGATCAAAGGATATATGAAAGATTAAGGTCAAAGAGATGGACACACAAAGACTTAAAGATAGAAAATACTTAGATATGAAAGATTAGAAGATCATTCTAACCATCAAATCTATTGATTAATAGGATAAACACTATCTGAGGAAGATAGATTGTATGAATTATAGGAACACAATATAGATCTAGATCCTTTATATCAAAGGACAAGATTAGATAGGGAATATAGATAGGAGATTATCCAAAATTGTACAGATAATGATGTATATATATACAAATTGCATACATCAATCATGGAAGATCTAAAGGGATGAATCACTACCTAAAAGTAGGTGGAACTTTAAGAATACAAGACCTATGGTCTGTGGAATTGTTGTTATACATAGACATTATAATGCTTAAGGATGATAATATGCTTAGTTACATTTAAATCATAATTCATGTATATGAGATAGAAATAACTGTTGAAATTAGATGGAATACATAATAATTACCTGGGTATCATTTATGACTACCCCTAAACTTAGATCATCATCATCAAGACCTTATCCCAATTAGGGGTCGGCCACATGAATCTTATTCCTCCATTCCACTCTATGAAATATCATGGTTTCATTTAGTCCCAAAGTTTTTAAATCTTTCCTCACCACTTCTATCCACGTTCTTTTGGGCCTTCCCCTTGTCCTTTTAGAACCTTCTACTTGGATTGCCTCACTCCTTCTAACTAGTGCCATTGTTGGTCTCCTTTGGACATGTCCAAACCATCTAAGTTTAATCTCCCTCATCTTATTACCTAATGGTGCAACCCCTAAATTTCCTGTAATATTTTCATTTCTAATTCTGTCCTTTCTTGTCTTACCACTCATCCATCTCAACATTCTCATTTCTGCGACACTCATCCTATGAGTATCATGTTCCTTAACTGGCCAACACTCTGATCCATAGAGCATGACCAGCCTTATAGCCATCCTAGAGAACTTTCCTTTTAGTTCGAGTGGCACCTGCTGATCACATAAAACTCCAGATGCACATCTCCATTTGTTCCAACCTACTTGGATTCTCTGGGTAACCTCCCTCCCAATATCTCCACTCTCATGGATCAATGATCCTAAGTACTAAAAGAGGTCTTTCACAAGGACTTCTTAGTTATCAATCTTGACTAGTGTTCCACTCCTACTCTCCTTACTAAAATTACATTCCATATATTTTGTCTTAGTTTGGCTAATTTTAAATCCTTTAGATTCTAATGCTTCTCTCCATAACTCTAGCTTTATGTTTACACCCTCCCTTGTCTCATCAAGTAAGACTGTATCATCTGCAAATAGCATGCACCATGGAATCTCCTTGTGCAAATGTTTTGTTAACTCATCCATAACTAATGTGAAGAGGTATGAACTCAATGCCGATCCTTGGTGCAATCCTACAGTGATAGGAAAATCACCAGTCACGCCACTAGTGGTCTTAACATTTGTTATCACTCCCTCATACACATCTTTAATTATATCATATACCCCTAAGAAAGCCCCTTATCACCCAACACCCTCTATATTAACTCTCTAGGGACTCTATTATAAGCTTGCTCTAAATCAATAAAGACCATATGTAGGTCTTTCCTCCTTTCCCTATATTTCTCTACAAATTGTCTTAGTACGAAAATGGCTTCCATGGTAGACCTCCCAGGCATGAAACCAAACTGATTCTCAGATACACTTGTTTCATGTCGTAGCCTCTTCTCAATCACTCTTTCAAAAAGTTTCATGGTGTGACTCATAAGTTTGATCCCTCGATAATTAGTGTAGCTCTGAATGTTACCTTTATTCTTATATATTGGTATAATAGAGATTTTCCTCCACTCATCAGGCATTTTCTTTGATTTTATAATCTTGTTAAACAACTTGGTCAACCAAACTGTCCCAATATCTCCCATATGCTTCCAAACCTCTATTGGTACACCATCAGGCCACATGGCCTTTCCTAATTTCATCTTTTTCAAGGCCTCTTTTACTTTAGGTATTCTAATCCTACGTTCATATTTATAATATCCAATGTTATTGAGATTTATATTATTTTCAATCCCTATATTCTCAGAGCCATTGTCATTTAATAATTTTTGAAAGTATGTTTCCCACCTGTGTTTGATCTCATCTTCTTTAACTAATACCCTTTGATCATCGCTTCTAATATACCTAACATGATCTAAGTCCTTACCATTCTGTTCTCTTACTTTTGCAAGTTTACACACATCTTTCTCACCTTCTTGTGTTCCTAATTTATTATAGGGCTCATCATATGCTTTAATTTTAACCTCACTTATTATTCTCTTAGCAGTGTTTTTAGCATTCTTATATTGTTCATAGTTTTCATTATTTCTAATCTTCTGCCAAGCTTTAAAATGCATCTGTTTTTCTTTAATAACTTTTTGCATTGTTTCACTCCACCACCATGTTTCCTTTGCTAATAGCCTTTTACCTTTAGATACTCTTAAGACATCTTTTGCCAATTTCTTAATGAACTCAGCCATATTAGTCCACATGGTATTTACTTTTATTTCATAGTTCCAATTTCCTTCTACCATCAACTTATTTTTGAATGGGGTTATTTTCTCTCCTTTTAAGTTCCACCACTTAGTTTTTGGATGTGTATTAAGTTCAGTTCTTTTACTTCATCTTTTAATATGGATATCCATAACCATTAACCTATGTTGTGAGGTTAAACTCTCACTAGGTATCACCTTAGAATCCTTACATATAGATCGTTCATTATTCCTAAGTAGAAAAACGTCTATTTGACTTTTATGAAGTCCACTTTTAAAGGTTATTAAGTGTTCATCCCTCTTCTTAAAGAGTGTATTTGCAATGGACGGGTTATATGACAAAGCAAAATCGAGGATATTCTCCCCCATCTCATTTCGTTCACCTATACCATACCCTCAGTGTATTCTATCATATCCTTCCTTATCTTTTCCTACATGGCCATTTAAGTCTACTCCTATAAATATTCCCTCAGTGCTGGGAATTTCTTGCATGACTCCCTCCATATCTTCCCAAAACTATCTCTTGATTATATCTTGTAACCCTACTTGTGGTGCGTATACACTTATAACATTTATAATCTGCACTCCTAGAATAGTTTTTATTATTATAAGTCTATCACTGATTCTTTTAACGTCCACAACTTTATCCTTTAATTTCTTATCCACTATTGTTCCTACGCTATTTCTGTTATTTTCCTCTCCTACGTACCATAATTTATACCCATCTATTTCTCTAGCTTTAGCCCCTCTCCACTTGGTTTCTTGAATACAAGCAATGTTGACTCTCCTAAACTTAGATAAGAACATAATAATAATGGATATCATTTGTATCAAATGAGTATCCTTACACTTAATAACATTTGGTATATGAATACCAAATTAAAGGAAATGGGGATCATTTACAATAAATGATTAATCCCTAAACTTATATGAATATGGGTATCATTCATTGTAAATGAGGATCCTTAAATCTAGAAATAAAATTATAGCCTTAGTATGAGGATATTGAATACGAGGATGATAATATAAATAGATAGATCGTCAGAGATGTACAAGAAGTATTTTAGGTATAAGCTTGGAAGCTTGTGGTTTTGTTTTAAACAAGCATAAGTCTGAGAATGCTATGTTAGGGAAGTTATGAGGGTTTGGCTACATGCTTCCCAAAATTTGATGATATTATGATGCCTTGCCCAAAGAGAGGCTAAAAGTCAGGTGGGACAATTATGGGAAAGCCCTATTGTGAAAGTCCTCTCTCCCCATACGGGCAATGACACAATATTTTTCACTGTGGTATCAGTGGTGAACATGGTAATTATTCGAGCACGTTAGTACGGATTAGACTACAGCATGATAGTCCTTGAGTATTTTGCATTATGCCAATACTGCCCTAATGAAGGAGTATTTTCCCAGCAAAAGTCTAGATGATTTATCAACATAGTATATCTGAGTATGATTATTGATGTTTGAGATATTGACTATTTTTCACGATTTTTGATCATATATACACACACACACATACGATATAGTGGTGAGTGGTTTGGAATAATCATAGTAGATGTTACATGATAAATTATATGATAGAATGATCATATATGGTATGGTTCATGGAAATTGAATTATGTGATTCATATGGAATATGATGATTATAAATATTGTACTTTTGAATTATACGATTCCATATGTTCTTAAATCCCCTACCAAGCATAGGTTGTTGAGATATTATAAATGTTTGAAAGTTTACAATATCTCAGATACAGAAAGAAAATAGTGGAGGGATATGACATGGGAAGATAAAGACCATACTGTTGATCAAGACTATGTACTATTGTGGAAGGGATTGGCTTGTATTTTGATTTGTGTATTTTGGACATAAGATGTAATAAAGGGGTTGTGTATGTGAACCATTGGATCCATCCTGCAATTGTAATAAAATGAGTTTCTTTGGAAACATATGTTGTATACAAAATTATGTATGTATATGTGAGTGAAATGTGGCATTTGGGTTTTCTGAAAAGAATTTCCAAGAAAATATTTTTGCTACTTAAGTTTTCAAAATTTTTACAAAATTGGTCAACCACCATTTGAAAATAAATAACAAAAATGTATTTCAAAAACCTAGGTCTCCATAGAAACCACTTGATTTTGCCAACTAAGCAAGGGGGACATTCTCCTCTTGGATGGTTGCTCCCTCCTTGACTTAAAAATGTGGAACTCTAGCAAGATGGGTGGATTATAGTTAGGAAATGGATTAGGAAAGTGGTTTTTTTCTCTCTTGATGGGTCCCTTAATGCATGATCATCACCTTTTATGTTAATCTCTCAAAATCCCTCAAAAATTAACATATGAAAGTTGCTTGAATTGATGCTCCAATAGTGTGGCTCCATGTGGCACTTCTCCTTAGATTGATGGCTCATTCCTTGGCAACATAAGTGACTTCAAGGCTTGAGTATCTCATTTAGCTTATCACCCTTTTTCATGGCTTTAATGGCTTAGATGGTTTGAATGGCTCCCATGCAAAGGTAGTGGAAATGCATGGCTTGGGCTTGGGTCCATTTGTAGTCACATTTTTCTTCTCCAATTGTTTTCTTGCTTGTGCTAAGATGATCTTAAAACTTCATTACACCTTTTATTGATGACATTTAAGATTTAGCTTACTTAGATTTTCTAGTTTGAGAAGAAGATCTCATGAATGCTTTAATTTCTACCTCGATCAATCTCAACCTTTGGATTAGCTTCTCAACACCTATAAAAGAAAAAAAACCTTAATTAAGTGCTAGCAAATTATGATCATTCACATACTTACTCTAGATTTACCACTAACCCTACAAATATCACATTTTTGAATTATTAGGTCAGAAATGCATGTGTTGCAATTTTTTCTCAAAAATCCTTGTTTAACACTAAGTTATAATACATTGGATACTAATCGGGTACTTTTTATACAAAATTGAACACTTATCACACCACCCAACCAGCATTTTACTAGTCATGAGTAAGACATGCAAGAAATCATGAAAATAAAATGATTGTCATTTTCGTAGTTCCCTACAATTACATTTGGTATATGCAACAAGCCCTTAAACCCCTAGGTTACGCCTAGTGGATGAGTTATATATGCCTCATGAGGGTTTCCAGTGAATATGCCCATAAATTCTGTATGGTCGAGTCCCGTATTTTATCTAAGAGAATCTTCATTCATTAGCACCCTACTAGTTTTTCACAACTTAATATAGTGGATTGACAATTCTACAAATTATACACACATTAAGGACATCTTATTCTAATTATTTTTTGGGGTGCATGTGTGCATACAACAACATAAGTCATAACTTCTAAGTAGATATGCTTAAATTCTATTGGCAATATGTTTTGACATCAAATCATCTCAGGTATCCTCTTAGAAATGAAGCTCATAGATAAGGGGTTGAACATATTTCTCTCATTAGATCAGATTCAACAAGTTAATGGTTCACATAAACTTTTAAATGCTAAAGAGACAAAGGAAAGTGATCCTTAAGAGTTGATGTTATTGCTAAGAATAGTACTTATTTTTTACCTTAATTCCTTCTTTTGATGTCCTCTTTAAGACTATGTTCCACCAAAGATCCATAGGTATTTAACTAGGATGAAACGTAGGCTGGGGTAAGGTTTTAAAAACAAGGGTATAAGGATCTCAAAGGTTCAAAATTGAGTAGAGATCCTCTTTTTTATTGTTGAACAATTAATCCTTGACTATACTAAAGTGAGTTCCTTTCTGTACTCTTGTATTTTCTTCCAATTCTTCTCATCATTTTCTGATATCTCTTTCTTTTGTCCTCTCTTTTCATTTTGACAACTTTGAAGAAAATCTTCTAATGTTTCTCTTCACTTTTTTAACGTTTTGTCCTATTTGAACATTTTCTACTAACTTTACTTATTTTGAAAATGGGTAATGGTTATTTTTATGGATTTTAGGGGTTAAGGTAAGTGAGGTTAAGAAAGAAAAGACATAATAATAGGCTCAAGGGGCTACCTAGTGGTATAATGTATTGGTAGGTTTTATGTCTCTGGCTGAACAAGGTTGGCCTATATCATTCCTTAGGTTTCCTAAAACCTATTAGAATCAATAAATTTTCTGGAAAGAAATCTACTAATCCTATTTATTCTTGATAGTCAACCAAAACAAGGATAATAAGATTGTACTAAGTTATATATGCTAAAGAAACTATGGAATTACTTATAACTCTCTAAGAAGTAGTCAGTCTCTAAACTCGTTAGTTTATAAGTCTTCACTGATTTTTCTCAAGGTCTTTAAGTCACACCTCTCTATTAGTCTTGACTATGTGCTCTGTGTAAATATTTTTTGAGAATTAACCTTCATAAAATGCTTCAACATAGTAGTAATATGCAAAACTAGCCATATACACTCCCATTAAGAGGTGAAAATAATAGAATTACTAAATTCTGAACATCCAGTTCTAATCATAGTAATGAAACTCTACAAAAAACTTCTTCTTCTTCTTTTCAATTTTTTGAATTGAGAAAAAAAATAGATATCACATGCATGTCTACACCCCTAACTTGAATGGAACTTGTCCCCAATGTTTTGGAATATAGGTCATCGATATGATGAAAAAAGTGGTGCAGAATAATGAGAATTTAAAACCCTTGGTTGCCTCTAGTAAAGTTGACATTAAAAATTGAAATTAGACTATGTAAGACAGGCCTCTGGTGGATCTATGGTAGAATGGTGGTAGAACTTCTAGAATTAAATCTTCAATTAGGTTGCAAGAGTCATCTAGATCTAATTGTTGATGATTGGCATTGAAAACATTGACGTTAACTTACATATTGTCAAAGGACAATTAAAAACCCATCATTTCTACAATTTATGATTGCATTGGATGTCTAAGAACTATTGAGATCTAACTATTGAGGTCTGATACAAATTGGATATCCAGAAAAATTAAATCAACAGGGAAATAAAACTAATCCACCTTTATCTATACATCCTCAACCATACCACATGGAATCTTAATTGATATATTGACTAAATGCAATGTGGTGTTGGTTGGCTTAAGCTCACCAAGACCAAGTTGCTCATAGACAGAGTATGGCAACAGATTAACACTAGCCCATAAGTTAAGTAATGCCCTATCTATGACATGTTTTCCTATAATGTAAGAAATTGTGGGACATCCTGGATCTATAAATTTTGGGGAGGTCTTATGTTGAATTAAAGAGCTCACCTGCTCAATGAGGAAGAATTTCTTTTGCACACTAAACTTTTACTTTGTAGAATAGAGCTCTTTAAGAAGCTTGGCATAAGCAAGAATATCCTTTATAGCATTGAGCGATGGAATATTTATTTATACATGTTTAAACACTTTCATTATCTTGATAAAATTTATTCCTTTCTTAGCCTTATTAAGTAATTGAGGGAATGTGGCTTTGGCCACATAGGGTGCCTCCAATATAGGCTTAGACAAAGTAGAAAATTTTTGTCGAATCTCTTTCTCCTTTGTTTTGGCCTTTTCATTCTCTTCTTCCTTTTCCTCAGTTTGCCTTACTTTATTATCCACCTGAAGGCCACTCCTAAGGGTTGTGATAGACTTGGCTTGCTCAAGAGATCTTTGTGAATTAGACCCTATTTCAAATTGGCCCTTAGGGTTAGGGATGGACTGAATAGTAAACTTTCCTTATTCCCTTTCACTTAAAGATGCATGCAATTGACCCATTTCCCTCTCTAACATGGTGATATTTTATTGACTCTCATTCTTAGTTTGATGCAAGGATTTAGTATTTTCGTCAAGTTTTTTCATGATATATTGCATATTGTCCTCCATTGATGGTTTTTGTGTTTGTTGGGACAATTGAGAAACTAGTGGTTGTTGTGAAGCGAAAATCCTATGAAAGTTTCAAATAGAGAGGTTCTCAAACGTACCTCATTGGTAAGTATTCTTGGACCATGAATAATTGGGATGCCTAGCCCATCATAGATTATCGATCTTAGAATAGGGGTCGTTGTTGCTAGTATTGAGATATGCACCAAGTGCATTCGCTTGCTTTAAAAGGTATTCAGGGTACACTTTATTTGATGGACAAGATGAAGTCAGATGGGTAGGACTAGAACAAGTAGCACATACCCCTTATAGAGGTTTATGCTATAGAGTGGCAGCCATGAAGTTTCAAACATAGTTTCATGTTTGTCCATTTTTCCACCTAAAGGCTCTAGTTTGTTTAATTTTTCAACTACAGAGTGAAGTTTATAGGATAGATCTATATGTACTCCTATCTCATATAGAACCCCTTTCTTTGGAGGTTGGTTGTTTCTCTCTTTTCTATTTGAATAATCCCATTGCTGGGAATTATTTGCTAGTGTTTGAAAGAACTCTTAGGCCTAACTCTCATCTTTCAACATGAGGGCCCCAATATTCACTGCATCTACCATTTGTCTATTCTGAGCCATCAATGCCTCATAGAAGTATTAAACATACTGCCATTTCTCAAATCCATGATGAGATCATTTTTGTAATAATTCATTTCACTATTCGCAACATTCACAATATTTTTCATCATCCCTTTGTTGGAAATTGATAATTACACGACAAAGGGCATTTGTTTTGTGAACGAGGAAGAATTTGTTAAAAAAATTTCTAGATAGTTGATCCCATGTATTAATGAAACCTACCTCCAAGGATTTGAGCAATGACTTGCCTTTTTCATTGAGTGAGAAAGGGAATAGCTTAAGCCTAATAGCATTGTTCCAAAACTTTGGGAACCTAAATGTGGTGCAAATATCAAGGAACTCCTTGATATGAAGGTCAAGGTCTTCTCAGTCTTGACCATAAAGGTAGGGAGTAATTTGATGACTCCAAGCTTTAATTCAAAGTGGTCTGCATTTGTAGGAGGTAAAGCTATGCAGGATGGGGTGTTGAGTAGTAAAGGCAGATAAAAATCTATAAGAGCTTTGCACTCAACTTCTCCTAGTGGTTTGACCATGGGGATAGAAACTTGGTTTCTTTCCCCTCGTCTAAGGTTGCATTGAATCTCTGGGTCAAAAGGTGCTAACTCTAAATTCTGAGATTGACGCCCTTGCATACTCTATCATAATCTAAATGTTCTGATCTATATGCTAACTTTAACTCTACGTGATGCACAATCAAATCCTAGTATTCACTAACCAAGCAATGTCTTGATTTTCTTTTCTTAGTGCATACGTGGTAGCTTCTTAGACCAACATTTAGATAGTTCCTTCTTTTATCTAGTTTTAACTACTGCTTACCAGTTAGGTTCTGCTCTAAAGTGGTTACACAATCCTTGTGTCATGAGGTGTTTAGACCTCAATTGACATCAACAAAAGGCATGGAAAAATCACTTGTATTTTAAAACACCCATTATAACCGTAGTGCTTAGAAGCCACTAGAGTGACTATGGAAAGCATCCTTCTAAAAGGGTCCTATAAGCTCGATACCCTAAGTCTCTTTGTATTTGATTTTAATTAATGTTACCCCAAGTCTCTTTGTACTTGATTTTAATTAACATTCAAGTGCTAGGATTGTGACATACAAGGATGTCGATTGATTCCTAGGGCCCAATTAGCTGGTGATGAAATCTAATCCTTATAAGGATTCCTTTAGGGCCCTTACTAGTAAAGCAATTAATTATGTAATGCAAAACAAATGCAGATTAATGCAACCTATATGCTATCCAACCAAAGTTAGATAGGTGCTTTCTAATGCAACAACCCTAAGTAAAGGTACAACAATTAAATTGAATGATCCTAATCTATATGATTTATTCTACCATCCAAATGCAATTCTACACTAAATGCAAATTATCCTAGAAATTAAAATTTGGGTGAGGATTGCTCACAGTGAGGGGTCCAATGATGATTAAGTGTGGGCCACCATACCCTACACTTGCCTTATATTATTACAACCCATTTAAAATTGAATAATAAAGAAATTGCAAATTACAATGGGCCTTAATACAGGTTCCACTCAAATCCAAATTGTGGAAAGCAATAAAAACCCTAATCTAAGTTGATGAAGCCTAGGCCGATAGGATATTATTGCTCCATTGTAGATTTTCCTCGCACAAGATTCAAAGAATTTGTTCAATATAAGAAAAGTAGTGTTAAGTGTTCATTTTGGCTAAAAGACCTCTACTTTAGCATTCAATAAGATCATCTAACGGTCCAAATTGCAAAATTTAGCTTGATTGACTATCCAAACCTTAAATTTCTCAAAATCAATGGTTAAATGATTATTAGAGCTTATTAAATGATTAATGTATGGTTTAGATGATTCTAATTTAGTCTTTTATTTTGCAGATCAATTGAAGGAAGGTTGGATGGCTTAGCTCTATGATCAACGGTGCAGATAAAAAAGGCAAGAGTCCTAATCAACAAGGAGTCCTAATTAGAAGAGTTCTAGTTGGAAGAGTTGTAAAAGGATGAGGATTCCTAAAAGGGATGGAGTTCTAATTGGAGGAGAAGAAAGTTTCCAAACAAGACTCTAAGTCTTTAAGGATAGAGTTTGAGGAAGAAAAGGAGAAGAGCAGTTTTTATAAATAGGAGAGCCATATGGAGAGAAGGGGAGTTTTGTTTTTAGTTGTTTCGTGGCTACTTTCCTCTTCCTTGTTTTGTTTGGAGTTTCCCTTGTTCACTCATTTCTCTTTCACGTTAACAGCCCTCTCTTGCCTAGCATCACCCCCATTTTCTTCACACCACGTGACCGGTTGTCCTTCATTCATCGCACACCCCACACCATCTCTTCTTTTCTAATTCATCTCACGTTCTTCATCTTCTTCCCTGTAAAACACATTTTTTGTATTGTTCTCTTCTCAACGCACCAACCCATCAGCATTACCCATGACCGTGTTTAGTCCCTACTTTCAGTACTGCTCCCATTTAGCACTTCCATACCTCTCCCAGCTTTCAACACCCCAACCATCACTCCACGCACCAAGGCCAAAGATGCAGATCACCGCCTCAGAGAACTAGTTGATGCTCAGGCGTCGTTTTTTCCCCTTCATCCTCTGCTTCCAGTCGTCCCTCTCTCCCCATCTCTCAACCAGCTAAGAGCTACCTTTCCACCACCCAGGTGAACCCAGCCGACCGTGCGACGCCACATAACTCCAGGCACCTGCTTACCTATTATTTTTCGGTGATCGAACCGCAGACATCCACTACCCAAACCAACATATACGGCTAGATCACCACGCTCTTTCTTCCACGCACCTAGCACCTCCACTTCCAAAACCAAAAGTAGCCCAGAAAGGGCGTTGTTGTTTCACAGGCCAGAGCCGGACAGAAGCCCCTTCTTCTCTGGCATCCAGATCAGATCCGACGGCATCATCTTCCTCGGCCCTGAAACAGACGATGCCTAAGAGGGGCATCGTTTTTTTCTCACCGGAAGAGCCCTCAATCAGCCAGTGCGAAGGACATCTACTCCGGCCTGCCATCCCATCTACTCTGGCGATTTCCTCCAAATCCATCTCCTTCTCCTCCAGCTTGTCCTTCGTTGGGTTTTCCTTGTTTTTGTTAAAAACCAAAGTTTGAACATAATGATGGTTTTGCCCTTCATCTTTAAATGAAATGACAATTCTGTTCAATTCCATTAATTACATCTGCGTCTCCTGTTTAATGACATCTGTATCCCCATTTTATTTACATCTGTGTCCCTGTTCCAATTAAGCTTTATTTTATCCATCTTTTAACAGTGTTATTCAGGGACAATGATATCCACGGATAGTGTGATTCATAGATGTTTTGATTAGTTTATTTTGTTTTCTGGAATTGAAAGTGATTTAAAGTGCATCATTTGAATAAATCTGAATGGTTAAGCTAGTTTTGTTATTCTCTTTTAGTTTTAAATAATTAAATTTTATTAAAAACTCCACTTAAAGCGAGTCCCTGTGGGTTTGACTCGTATTTGCATAAGCTACACTACAATAGCCCGTGCACTTGCGAAAAACATCAACAAGTTTTTGGCGTCGTTGCCGGGGACTTGCAAAGGAGTTTTTATAAAGTTTAATAAAAAAATTCAAAAAATTGAAAAAACAATTCAGAAAAATAAAAATATTAGGAATTGCATTTTAAGTTCATTTTTCAATTTTGTTTCAGTGCATAACCACCTAATTTCTTGAAATTGGTACTTATTTCTAAATTTTCTTTTTCAGGGAAATAGGAAAGCGGAGAAAATTGGCAAGAAAATCTTCATCAACGTGAAAATTTTCCTGCTTTCCTAGACTAGGATTCTTTTCTTTTTGAGTGAAGCTTGTAGTGAGGACCCTTGTAAACTGCACTTTCTATTTTCATTTTAAAGGGTTGTATAATACAAGGCAAGTGTGGGATAAGGTGGCCCACACTTGATCTTCATCAAAAACCCCACTGTAAGTCTCCTAACTCATTTAAATTCCTTGATTAGGGTTTGCATTTAGAGTAATTTTGCATTGTTTGGTAGTATAAATCATATAGACAGCATCCTCTTATAATTTGTGCATTTTTAGGTTTTGCATTAGTTTATTGCTTTTATTTACATCTTAGGACACAGTTAATGCTTTAAGGTGATATATTTGCTGATCGAATTTCCATGGAGTGTGGAATTAATTAGTAAGGGTGCCCTACCCCCATAAGATCAAGGGTGGATTTCATCACCACTCCTTGGCCCACCTAGGATAATCACCTCAAGCGCGCTACCCTATCCTTCAATTCAAATTAAAATCAATCAGAAGAGACCTATAGGGCTATCACATGCTCGTAGGACCCTCTTACTAAGACTCGATTTATTTTTATTCTAGTGGCTTTGGAGCACTGTGGTTATTGAGGGTTGTCTAATAGATCCTCGCTCTTCTCTCACCTCCTTTTGACGTTTGTGAGGTCTAAACGCCTCCTTACACGAGGGTTGTATTAACCACCTTGCGAAGAACCTAACTGGTCAGCAATAATCAAGTCTGAAGGAGAGGAGGAGCGCTAGATTAGGCCAATTAAAAGCATTGTCCCCACACATATTCAAGAAAATCAATATATTGCTTATTAGCATAAAGTGTTTGATTGTGCCTTTTTGCTTGCATCACATAGAGTTAGAGTAGCATTTAGAAGTAGGACATTTTAGATTTAGTTCATGCAAGGGCATCGATCTCAGAACCCTGAGCTACTACCGTTAAACCCAGAGATTCAACGCATCCAAAACCAAGGGGAAAGAAACCTAGTTCCTATCCCTATAGCTGAACCACCAATAGAGATTGAGCGTAAGACTATTAGAGATTTTTATGTGCCGCTCCAACTTAATACCCCCTCCGGCATAGCATTATCTCCAACTGATGCTGACCACTTTGAGTTAAATCCAGGAGTAATTCAGTTACTCCCCACTTTTTATGGTCGAGACCGAGAAGACCCGTACCTACATATCAAGGAGTTCCTTGATATTTGTGCCACATTTAGGTTCCGAAATATTTTGGATGATTCAATTAGGTTAAGGTTATTCTTGTTCTCACTTAAGGACAAAGCCAAGTCATGGCTTAATTCCTTGGATGTAGGTTCTATACATACATGGGACCAATTATTTGAGAAGTTCCTGAACAAGTTCTTCCCCGTTCACAAAACAAATGCCCTGCGTCATGAAATTATAAATTTCCAACAAAGGGAGGATGAACAATATTATGAATGGTGGGAATGGTGGATTGAACTGCTGCAAAAATGCCTTCACCATGGATTTGAGAAATGGCAGCAAGTTCAATACTTCTATGAGGCGTTAACACCTCAAAATAGACAAATGATAGATGTAGCGAGTGGAGGAACCCTCATGTTAAAAGATGAAAGTGAGGCTTGGGAATTCTTTCAAACTGTAGCAGATAATTCTCAGCAATGGGATTATTCAAATAGGAGAGAAAGAACTACCCAACCCACTAAGAAAGGAGGCATCTACGAGATAGGAACACATACTGATCTATCTGATAAGCTCGACTCTGTCTCTCAAAAATTAGATGGAAGAATGGACAAGCTCGAAATGATGTTTCAATCTTTCATAGCTGTTACATTATCTCAAAAACCTCCACAAGAAGTATGCGCTACTTGTTCTAGTCCAGCCCATTTAACCTTTGAGTGTCCATCTAATAAAGCATTCCCTGAATATCTTGTAGACCAAGTGAATGCATTGAATGCATATCGCCAACCTAGCGACAACCCATATTCTGAGACCTACAACCCTGGATGGGCTAGGCATCCCAATTTATCTTGGTCAAAGAATCACCAAAAAGGGGGGTCATCTGGGAATCCCCTGTTCAAGACTTTCCTCTAAGAACTACAGTTCCCCATCTGCCACCTGGCTTTCAACAACCTCTATAACAAAAGAAACCATATTTAGAGGAAAACATCCACACTAGGATGGACCAATGTGCAAAAGATAATGATTACACTAAAAAAGCCCTACACCAATTGCAAAATGAAAGTAGACAGTCAGCCAATGTCAACTCTCAAGCCATAGCTAAGTTAGAGGCGCAAATAAGCCAATTGTGTGTTGAATTACATAATAGAGGAAAGGGTTAGTTTCCTAGTCAACTTATCCCTAACCCTAAGGGTCAAATTGAGATAGGGTCAAGTTCTCAAAACCATAACCCTCATGAGCATGCCAAGTCCATAATCACCCTAAGGAATGGTCGTCAAATTGATAACAAAGAAGGGTAGGCTACGAAAAATGTAGAGAAAAAAGAGGCAACAAAAATACAGGAAAAAGAGAAAATACAAAACAACCCTGTAGAACCTATAGTGGAGGCACCCTATGTGCTTAAAGCCCCTTTTCCCCAATTATTAAATAAAGCTAGGAAGGGATCAAACTTCAATGAGTTAATGGAAGTATTTAAACATGTACAAATCAATATACCATTGCTCAATGCAATTAAAGACATCCCGACCTATGCCAAATTCTTAAAAGAGCTCTGCCCAACAAAGCAAAAGCTTAATGTGCAAAAGAAAGCCTTCCTCACCGAATAAGTGAGCTCTTTGATTCAACATAAGACCCCACCAAAGTTTAGAGACCCAGGATGTTCTACAATCACTTGTGTCATTGGAGATCATGTCATAGACAGGGCACTTCTTGACTTAGGGGCTAGTGTTAATTTGTTGTCATACTCTGTTTATGAGCAACTAAAACTCAGTGAGTTGAAACCAACCACTACCACGCTGCAATTAGCTGATAGATCTATCAACGTGGTTTGGTTGAAGATGTCTTGATACAGGTGGATAAGTTTTATTACCCTATTGATTTCATTGTGCTAGACACCTAACCTATATCAGACCCTGGTAGTCAAATCCTAGTCATCCTTGGGCGTCCATTCTTGGCAACGTCCAACGCCATTATTAATTGTAGGAATGGTGTAGTAAAACTCTCATTCGACAACATGAAGGTTAAGCTTAATGTTTTTAATGCCGATCAGCAACATTTAGACCTCGATGATCACTGTGATGTCAACTTGATTGAGAGTCTAATTAATGAGAGTCATTCACCATTGTCCATCTCAGACCCACTAGAGGCTTGTCTAATGCACTTTAATGGAGAATTTGACATAGACAAGTCTATTGAGGAGGTGAACAATCTTTTAGATGTTGCACCACTCATGGATACCTCTAAGTGGGGTCCTTATGTGGAACCACTCCCATCGTCTAAATCTGTCCTCATACCCTCAATAGAGCACCCACCGTCTCTGGACCTAAAACCCTTGCCTGATAACTTGAAATATTCATATTTAGGTCCAGATGAAACCTTACCTGTAATAATAGCATCAGACTTAAATAAAGAACAGGAGAGTAAGCTTTTAGATGTTCTTAAGGAATACAAAACTGCTCTAGGGTGGACAATAGCAGACATAAAAGGGATAAGTTCAGCCTTATGCATGCATAGGATATATCTAGAAGAAACTGCAAAACCTTCTAGGGAGACTCAAAGGCGACTAAACCCCCACATGAAGGACGTGGTTATAGATGAAATCCTAAAACTCTTAAACATTGGCGTCATATATCTTATCCCTGATAGTACTTGGGTCAGCCCCGTTCAGGTTGTACCTAAGAAATCTGGGATCATGGTAGTAAAAAATGAGGATAACGAGCTAGTCTCTACCCGCATGACCACTGGGTGGAGAGTTTGTATTGACTATCGAAAGTTGAACGCGGTCATGAGGAAAGATCATTTTCCTCTACCATTCATTGACCAAATGCTTGAAAGGTTAGCCGGACATAACTATTATTGTTTTCTGGATGGATATTCCGGTTATAACCAAATTCCTATAGCATCAGAGAATCAGGAGAAGACCACCTTCACTTGCCCTTTTGGAACTTTCTCCTATAGATGTATGCCTTTTGGGCTTTGTAATGCTCCAGCTACATTTCAAAGGTGTATGTTGAGCATTTTCTCAGACATGGTAGAAAGATTCCTTGAGGTGTTTATGGATGACTTCTCAGTATTTGGGTCATCATTTGATGAGTTCCTGCACCACTTGAAGTTAGTCCTTGTAAGGCATTAGGAGAAGAATCTAGTCTTAAATTGGGAAAAGTGTCATTTTATGGTACGGAGTGGGATAGTATTAGGCCACATAATATCACCCAATGGGATAGAAGTTGATATGGCAAAAGTGGATTTAATAGCCAACCTTCCTCCACCAAGGACGGTCAAAGAAATTCGCTCCTTTTTAGGACATGCTGGCTGTTACAGGTGCTTCATCAAAGATTTTAGCAAAATTGCCAAGTCCCTTTGTAATTTACTTACAAAAGAGGCCACTTTTGACTTTGATGATGACTGTAAGAAGGCATTTGAGTGACTCAAGGCTGAATTGACTTCTGCACCTATTATTCGACCACCAGATTGGAACACACCATTTGAAATAATGTGTGATGCGTTGGATTATGCCATTGGAGCTGTTTTGGGGCAGCACATTGATAAACTTCCCCATGTGATATATTATGCTAGTAAAACACTAAATGATACGCAACTCAACTATTCCACCACTGAGAAAGAGTTGTTAGTTGTAGTGTTTGCTTTGGATAAGTTTAGATCTTACCTGTTAGGGTCTAAAGTTATAGTATACTTGGATCATGCAGCTTTAAAATACCTCCTTTCTAAAAAGGATGCCAAACCTAGGTTGATCCGTTGGATACTACTACTATAAGAATTTGACTTAGAAATTCGAGATAAGAAAGGTTTAAAAAATGTCGTAGCAGATCACTTATCTAGATTGGTAGTGGAGCACACTAGCGATCAAGGGCCTATAACTGAGTCATTCCTAGATGAACAGTTATTGCATGTTTCTCAATTACCTTGGTATGGAGATATTGTTAATTATCTTGTTACAGGACAAATGCCTAATCATTGGACCACACAAGATAAAAAGAGATTTTTAACCTAGGTTAGATATTTTACTTGGGATGACCCGTACTTATTTAAGTACTGTCCTGACCAAGTAATTAGGAGATGCATACACGATAGTGAACATAATCAAATCATCTCCTTTTGTCATGATCATGCATGTGGGGGCCATTTCAGCTTTAGACAGCTGCAAAAATTTTGCAGTGTGGATTTTATTAGCCTACCATATTTAAGGATGCTCATGCTTACTGCAAAGCATGTGCACGGTGTCAAAGGTTAAGAAGTTTAGGAAGAAGACATATGATGCCCTTAAACCCAATCCTTGTCATAGAACCTTTTGATGTTTGGGGCATAGATTTTATGGGACCTTTCCCTAATTCTTTTGGAAATTTGTACATCCTAGTGGGAGTGGACTATGTGTCCAAGTGGGTGGAGGTTATACCATGCAAAACCAATGACCACAAGGTTGTGGTAAAGTTTTTAAAAGAAAATCTTTTTGCAAGGTTTGGTACTCCAAGAGCCATCATAAGTGATGGGGGAAAGCACTTTTGTAATAAGGTGTTTGAGAATTTAATGAAAAAGTATGGTGTTAACCATAGGATAGCTACCCCATACCATCCTCAGACTAGTGGTCAAGTAGAGGTATCCAATAGGGAAATAAAGTGAATTCTAGAAAAGATAGTCAATCCAAATAGGAAAGACTGGTCTCTGAGACTTATTGACGCTTTATGGGCTTATCGCACATCATATAAAACCCCTATAGGAATGTCACCTTACCGCTTGGTCTATGGAAAGGCCTGTCACTTACCAGTAGAGTTAGAGTACAATGCATATTGGGCAGTCAAAAAGCTAAATTTTGACTTAGATTCTGCTGGAACTTACAGAAAACTCCAACTCAATGAGTTGGAGGAATTGAGGAAAGATGCATATGAGTCTGCACGTTTGTCCAAAGACCGAATGAAGGCTATACATGATAGAAATATTCTAAGAAAATCCTTCACACCAGGTCAAAAGGTCTTACTGTATAATTCTAGATTGCATCTGTTCCCAGGAAAACTTTGATCTCGATGGACTAGACCATATATAATACGCACAATCTATCCTCATGGGGCCATCGAGATTGAAAAGGATGGAGACATCCAAAAGGTCAATGGTCAAAGGTTAAAACCTTTCTTCGAACTACCTTATCTTGAACTTGATGAGACACTTTTACAGGTACCCGAGTATCATGATCCACCTTAGAGTACCACTCCAAGAGCCTTACAACATATAATCATTACACTCATCATTACGTCTGGCTGAAGACGTTAAACTTAGCGCTTTTTGGGAGGCAACCCAGGGGTTTAGAGTTTACATCTCTCAACTTTCATATAGAATCCCATGTTTTCAAACATTAGGGACAATGTTTCATTCAGGTTGGGGGGTGTAGATGCACTAGAGATTTTTGAGTTTTCTTGAAAAAAAAAATATAAAAATTTTGAAAAAAACAAAAACTTTTTAAAATAGAGTTCCCTTACTGTGATGAGAACTGAATGTCAAATTTTAGTAAATATACTGTTTTCACCTCTTAATGAGAATGCATATGATTAGTTTTGCATGTCATTCATAAGTTGAAGCATTTTATGAAAGCTACTTCTTAGAAACCATGTACACACAGCACATAATCAAGACTAATATAGAGGTATGACTTAGAGACCCTAAGGAAAATCAGTGGAGATCTATAACCTAGTGAGAGTTTGAGACTATCTTCTTTTAGAGAGTTATAAGCAATTCATTGATTTCTTCAGCGCACATACATTAGTGTGATTCTGTTATCATTGTTTTGGTTAAACATTAAGAATAAATAGGAGTAATAGCTTTAATTCTAGAAATTTATTGAATCTGATAGGCTTTAAGAAACCTAGGAAATGATATAGGCCATCCTTGCTCAGCCCAGAGACATAAAGCCTACCCAATATAAGTATACCACTAGTTAGCCTTTTGAGCCTGTTATTAAGCCTTTTCTTTCTTAAACCCATTCACCTTAACCTAGAATAACCCATTAAAATAAATAACCATTACCCATCTTCAAAATGAGTAGAGTAGAAAAAAATTCAAAAATAGGACAAAAAGTCAAAGAAGTGAGAAAAAGAATTAAATGTCTTTCTTCCAAAAAAAAAAAAAAAAAGAAAAAAGAAAAAAGAAAAGAAAGGCCAAAGTCTGAAGGAGAAATTCACTTCAAGAACAAACCCAAAAGAAAAGTTGTCCTATCAGATATTCATTGAAGACATCTACTCAATTTTGAGCCTTTGAAATCTTTATACCTCTCTTTTCTAAACCTGTCCTAAGCCTACATTTTGTCCTAGTTAAAGACCTATTGATCTTAGGTGGACATAGCCTTAAAGAGGAGATAAAAAGAAAGAATTAAGGTGAAAGACCCCTCATATTCTTAATGTTAACATCCACTCCTAGGGATCACTTTCCTTTGTCTCATGAGCATTAAAAAGAATTATGTGAACCATCAGATTGTTGGATTCGGTCACATAATGAGAGGAATATGTTAAACCCCTTATCTGAGAGTTTATTTCTGAGCGTATACCTGTGAGGATTTGAGGTCAAGGCATATTTCCAATGGAATGTAAGCATATCCAATTAGAAGTCAAGATTTATGTGACTGTACACACACATGTGCACTCTAAGAAATAGCTTAAATAAAATGTCTTTAATATGTGTATGATGTGTAAAATTGTCAAATCATCTTCATTAAGTTGTGAAAAACTAGTCAATTTGCTAATGAATGAGGATTCTCTGAGATAAAATAGGGAACCCGACTTTATTGAATTTTGTGGGTATACTCACTGTAAACCCTCACGAGGCATAACTCGTCCATTAGGGGTAACCTAGGGGTTCAAGGGCTTATTGCATGTGCCAAATGCAATCATAAGTATCTACGAAAGTGGCATCTTGTACCAGTTTTGTAAAATAGTTGTCTGCATGTTTTGCTTGGGACTAGCAAAATGCTGGTTGGGGGGTGTGTTAAGTGTTCATTTTTAGCTAAAAGACCCCTAGTTTAGCGTTCAATAAGATCATCTAATCGTCCAAATTGCAAAATTTAGCTTGATTGACTATGCAAACCTTAAATTTCTCAAAATCAATGGTTAAATGATTATTAGAGCTTATTAAATGATTAATGTACGGTTTAGATGATTTTAATTTAGTCTTTTATTTTGTAGATCAACTGAAGGAAGGTTGGATGACTCAGCTCTATGATCAACGGTGCAGATAAAAAAGGCAAGAGTCCTAATCAACAAGGAGTCCTAATTAGAAGAGTTCTAGTTGGAAGAGGAGTTGTAAAAGGATGAGGATTCCTAAAAGGGATGGAGTTCTAAATGGAGGAGAAGAAAGTTTCCAAACAAGACTCTAACTCTTTAAGATAGAGTTTTAGGAAGAAAAGGAGAAGAGCAGTTTTTATAAATAGGAGAGCCATATGGAGAGAAGGGGAGTTTTGTTTTTAGTTGTTTCGTGGCTACTTTCCTCTTCCTTGTTTTGTTTGGAGTTTCCCTTGTTCACTCGTTTCTCTTTCACGTTAACAGCCCTCTCTTGCCTAGCATCACCCCCATTTTCTTCACACCACGTGACTGGTTTTCCTTCATTCATCGCACATCCCACACCATCTCTTCTTTTCTAATTCATCTCACATTCTTCGTCTTCTTCCCCGTAAAAGACATCTTCTGTATTGTTCTCTTCTCAATGCACCAACCCATCAGCACTACCCATGACCGTGTTTAGCCCCTACTTCCAGTATTGCTCCCATTTAGCACTTCCATACCTCTCCCAGCTTTCAACACCCCAGCCATCACTCCACGCGCCAAGGCCAAAGACGCAGATCACCGCCCCAGAGAACTAGTCGACGCCCAGGCATCGTTTTTTTTTTCCTTCATCCTCTGCTTCCAATCGTCCCTCTCTCCCCATCTCTCAACTGGCCAAGAGGTACCTTTCCACCACCCAGGTGAACCCAGCTGACCGTGCGATGCCACAGAACTCCAGGCACCTGCTTACCTATTATTTTTCGGTCATCGAACCGCAGACATCTACTACCCGAACCAGCATATACGGCCAGATCACCACGCTCTTCCTTCCACGCACCCAGCACCTCCACTTCCAGAACCAAAAGTAGCCCAGAAAGGGCGTTGTTGTTTCACAGGCCAGAGCAGGACAGAAGCCCCTTCTTCTCCGGCATCCAGATCAGATCTAGCGGCATCTTTTTTTTCTCACCGGAAGAGCCCTCAATCAGCCAGTGCGAAGGACATCTACTCCGGCCTGCCATCCCATCTACTCCGGCGATTTCCTCCAAATCCATCTCCTTCTCCTCCGGCTTGTCCTTCGTTGTGTTTTCTTGGTTTTTTTTAAAAGCTAGAGTTTGAACATAATGATGGTTTTGCCCTTCATCTTTAAATGAAATGACAATTCTGTTCAATTCCATTAATTACATCTGCGTCCCCTATTTAATGACATATGTATCCCCATTTTATTTACATCTGTGTCCCTGTTCCAATTAAGCTTTATTTTATCCATCTTTTGACAGTGTTATCTAGGGACAATGCTATCCATGGACAGTGTGATTCATAGATGTTTGATTAGTTTATTTTGTTTTCTGGAATTGAAAGTGATTTAAAGTGCATCATTTGAATAAATCTGAATGGTTAACTAGTTTTATTATTCTCTTTTAGTTTTAAATAATTAAATTTTATTAAAAACTCCACTTAAAGCGAGTCCCTGTGGGTTCGACTCGTATTTGCATAAGCTACACTACAATAGCCCGTGCACTTGCGAAAAACATCAACAAGTAGCAACAAATGCAAAAATTTATGCAAAACCCTAAACTAATGCACCCTAAACCTTATATAGAGGAAAATAATAATAAAATAAAATATTATACAAAATGTTATGAGCCCCCTGTAATTGTGCTAAAAACTTGTTGTGTATTTTAAAGTTACTGGCAAGTGCACACATCAATGTAGTATTTTCATGGAAGCAAGGTCGATACCATGAGAAATTTCATAGATTTGCAATGAATTGTATCTTATTCAAATTATTTAGCTTCAGCCAAAAGAGAAAGTTTTGGATTGAATAATGAGATTAAAGTACTCAAATTAGAAACATGTATGGAATTAGAAACTAAAACTAAATAAGAAATTTGCCTAAATTAAAGCTAAAAAATGAAAATGGGAAGTTACCAAATTAACATGCACTTAACTAAAAGGAACTACATCACTTTAGAAAGATTCAAACTGAGCAATGAAACTTAAGGAAACAACTAAATTAGAAACTTTCCTAAATTTAAACTTACCTAACCTCAAACCTATTAAAAAGGAAACTTTCTAATATGCACAAAGAAAAATTTCTCAATCTAAAATAAGATGAAAATAATGAATTAAATACTACTAAAACTAAATTAAGCAAAAATCTAAGAGGAATGGGATGAAAACCATGCACATGGTTTTTGGACTATGTGCATGATTATGGAGCCCTAAAGATGGTAAAATTTAATATACCTACAGTGAGTTCCTAAGAAAACTAAGTATGGATCAAATAAACAACAATAAAATGGTACCTAAGGATTAGGAAAATAAGATGTTTTAATGGCAACAACTAAAGCACAAAGTTAAGGAGAAACCAATTTCCAGATTTAAGTGCTTAAGAACCATCAATAGTTCTTGCATTAAAAAGATTTTGAAACCATAACTTTATGTATGGAAACAACCCATATCTCAATTAATTTGGTAAAATAAACATTCCATAACAAGAATTCCATCAAAACATTATTGAATCATCTGCAAATTACAACCAAAATCTAGCACATAATACATGTTCAAAATCGGGAAATTGCATCAATTCCTAAGCATAAAACCAAATCTAAACTATAACAAAATTCCAATTTAAAAACCTCACAAACTAAAGAATGATGACATGTAAAGAAAACATAGAAAATAATTCAAGAAAAAATAAAGCTAAGTGGGTGAAGTAACTAAGGAAAGACTACCCAAAACTAAGGGAAAAAGAGGGTAGAAAACATAGAATTCAAGTGGGAAAATCAAGGATTTAAACTAGATCTTCTCTTGGTTGTCACCATTAGAAATGAGTTAACTTAAATATTGAGGGAATAATAAAGAAAACAAGTGGAATTGAAGTAAATAAGAAAGGAGAAAGCAAGATGGAAGTAAAGATGCAAAACTAGAAAGCAAAACAATGAAAACTAAACCAAAATAAGCAAACTACTAACCTAAATTACAGAGAAAATAATAAAGGCAATAACTAGAAATCTAAAGGGAGAAAAGAACCTAAGAAATCCTAAAGTCCAGCAGCAAATAACACTGAAGGAGAGCTTGATTTCAAGGTGTGTTACCCACATCTACATAGAAAATTCGTATGGAACATGGCGTTATACATGGATGAGTGATTTCCTAACATAGGAAGGGGTAAAAACATGAGAAAAGTGGCCCTAGGGTTTGGGTATTAAATGAGGAAGGTTAGAAATGTCATTAAAGATAACGTAAGGGAATTAAATAAATATGAGCTGGCTGGTTTCTAATTTAGAAGGGGGTCAGGCAACCTTTTTCATAGAAGGAAAGTGGCTCTCCACCCTCCCAATTGGATGGAATTTGAATGGTGGAATGAGTGAGGTAAATAAGGAGAAAATTTTGGAAGAAAACCTAGGGTTATTACATTCTTACATGGACTTTGATCTAGGGTTTCCTAATTAGGAAACCACTTGATTTTGCCAACTAGGCAAGGGGGTGGCATTCTCCTCTTGGATGGTTGCTCCCTCCTTGACTTAAAAACATTGAACCCTAGTAAGATGGATGAATTGAGGTTAGGAAATAGATTAGGAAAGTGGGTTTTTCTCTCTTGATGAGTCCCTTAATGCATGATCAACTTACCCTTTACATTAATCTCTCAATCCATTAAAAACCATATTTTTAACATAGGAAAGTTGCTTGAATTGATGCTCCATCAGTGTGGCTCTACGTGTTGCTTCACCTTGGCTTGATGGCTCATTCCTTGGTGGCTTAAGTGGCTTCATTGCTTGTCTTCAAGGCTTGAGTAGCTTATATAACTCACTACTCTTTTTCATGACTTTAATGGCTTAGGTGGCTTAAATGGCTACCAAGCAATGGTGGTGGAAGTGCATGGCTTGGGCTTGGGTAACTACTACACAGGAGGCTTTTAAAGTCGGTAAAAAGTGATAATAGAAGTCGCTTACAAAATGAATTCTAACTAGGTGACTTGGAAAGTCATCAAATTTTAAAGTCATTTAAAAAAAATGACTTTAAAAGTGACATACTTTTAAAGTCATTTTCACAAAAATGACTTCAAAAGTTCTTTTTTTGCTCCTTCTCCTTGTATACAATGAATAACAAATACCTGATATTCAATCATTGTTTATAAACATTAAGAACCTTTATACACAATACCATGAATACATTAAAATACTTCAATCTTCACACACATGAAAAACTAATAACCACTACATTCCATCCATATCTTAATCTTTTGATACATTATCGCCTGTGTATACATTGAATTACAAACATATTATATACCTAACACTTCAAACAATCTTTAAAAACATGAACAACCAAACATCATATACACCTTCCATACACATTCCAAACCACCATCCACTACAATGCATAGTCATCTTTCTTGATACACTATCACCTATAATTCCATACACTTCATCTGCTACAATGCATTGTCTATGACATCCACACTCACTTCATTTGTAATTCCATACACATTTTAAGTAACCCTCTCATTCTTCGTCTTGTAAAAGTTATATAATTCAATCACCACATATTCACTTCATGGCCAAACTCCAAATTCACTACATCCATACTCCCTTATTCCCACACTCCAAATTTTCACTCATTCACTACTTAAGATGCAAATATATATATATATATATATATATATATATATATATTTCAAAGAAAATAATAAAATCTAAAGGAACACAAACAAGTCAATGAAAAATTACTTTATCATGTATTTCAAGTCCAAGTAGTTACTCAAAGTAATCTAATTGGAACTCATTACATACTCAGCCCATACATTTCGTATTTCATTAAGATTTACTCTAGAGTAACTCTTCTTGTTTGCCCACTTAGCAAGCATAGTAGCCTGAAATAAAACATATTTAATGAAGTTAAAATGTTTTAGCTAGATCCATAAAAATTGTAGAAAAATATAAGATTATGGAAAATAAAAAGTGTTCTACCTTTTTTAAATGGGAGACAAGAGTATAATCAAATATTAGGATCCTCATGTACCTTAGGACATAATACCCACACTTGTAATTAGACTATTGTTTAGGGCATTGTGCAACAAGGACAACAAAAAAGAACTCATAAATATTATTTTTAATAAGGTAAGTTTAATTAGTAATAACTTAGAGCAATTAACTATTTCATATACCTTGACATTCTTCCATGTGAGCTTTGGTGGTTTTAAAGTCTGGGTCACTCTAGCCCATTCCCACCAAGTCCTACAAATTTAAATCTCAAATGCATTATAGATGGATAACATATTACTTATCTACACATGACACATGAAAAAAAAAAAAAAAAAATGCTTACTTATTTATAATATCCATAAGGGTGGGGCGGATGTGCGCTCCATAAGAATAAAAAAAGAAAACATGACCACCATGCACATCTACAATGCACAGCATCCAATGAGACCTACATAGATAGTCATATGGATTGTAATGGAAGTTGACAATCCCTATGTAAGGAATAAATTGGCAAGAAAATAAGAAAATTAAAACTTACCCTCTATTGTAAGGAATCATTAAGCCTTGTCCCTAAGAGTAGCGTAAGAAGCCTAGCAAAATATCCTCAATACTGACCCTTAAAAAGGCTAGTAGCATCATTCAAGAAGTTGAATAAAAGAAATAATTATTACATATACCAATAAAATACAATATGTAATGAAATATCAAATCATATACAAGCAAGTATATGCATATACCCCATGTAAGAGACGATGTGAGGGTGCTCAAGTTGATCCCATAGGCAAATTCATAATAAGCCCTCTACCATAAGTGGCACTTCAACAGCTTCCTTGATAAGTACTCCTCGCTTGATTTATAAAGGATTGATTACCATATTGTTGTTCATGAGACCATGGATTAACCTAAGTGATTGAGGCATGTTAGGTGGGACTTCCACATGCTACTAGGTGGGCTGTTGTAAAAGACGTAAAAATTTTCAGCTAAATAATATAATATTAATCTATGAAGAGGACCTAATTTATGATGAAAGAAAAACCAAAGACATATACAAGTACTTGTTCCATTGGTGTAGTAGCTAAAGGTGACACTGGAATGGGAGCTGTTCTTGGTGCCTCATTTTACTGTTGATTAACCGTATAGAGTTATTAAACAATTAAGTGAGGTCTTTAGGTAAACAATATTAATGAGAATGGCACGTAGTATGATAAGATAAATACCGTGGACTCTATGGGAATGACTAGTGCCTCTGGCCAAGCTGCGTGATATGCAACTACCTCCCCAATGGTTATAATATTTTCTGTTTCTAATGGGAATGGCAGCCAAGCATTAGCATTCCAAGCCATGGTAATGGAGACCTGCTTAGTATGTGGTGGCATACTAATTCCATGCAAAATGTTTGATTCATGCTCATAGCATGAACCAACTGCCACAATATTTTGATGGGAATCCAAGGCCAACAGGCATTGACCCACCTACAAATCAAATATGCAATAGAGAGGTTAAGATATAGAATTATTACAAATGGACAATGAAAATTTATAGTCTTATCAATGCATATACCTCATAGGCAGGAATTTCCTTTTTAAGGGGAGGCGGATGTCCTTCATTATCTTATTTAGATGGGGAATTGTAGCTCACATGTGATGGAGGTACATTAGGGTATGATTGCTGAGTAGGGGGTCGAGGAACAATCATCATACCTCCCTCACACAGCTATCTAAATAAATCACCATTTATTTTCTCAACAAGCTCATTGTATGCCTTCTCATCATCTTGAAGTCTAGGTATATGTCCTCCACCAAAGAATTTAGAAGGAACAACACCTTGACCCATGCACCTAACATGACTAGGGTGGTCCTACTTATTACCCATAACCCTATAGAAGATGTCATCCTTGGCAGTAGTGCTGCTTAAATTTCCTATTGTAGCACTTTCTTGGGTAAGAATGTCCTGCAAAATTTAATTAGAAAAACATGATCACTTCATCTAATTAATTGTAAAAAATTTATAGATAGGTGGAACCACTTACTATGCCCAAGTAATTTGTGCAATAGCTTCATCTACAAACTTGTTGCCAGTACGACCCACTGAATGCGCCATCTTTTAGAGGATGGAGCTATAAATGGGTTTCGTAATCCCAGCTTTTTTTTGCTATCAAGCAAAGGCACTATAGTTAGAGAACATGTATATAATTATAGTAGCAATAAATTGAATGGGATAAATTTCCATAGATGCTTACTTAGCACTCTTCTAAACAAGTGTAGCCCATCCTAGATAGGTGCTGCTGCATATTTGTTTAATGCACCTTTCTTCCCCTTGCACTTTTCGCCTACACATTTTTACATGCGTGATCAAGTGCACTAATTGAACGTTACATGTAATGAAAAGAATGAAGCATCATTTCTACACATACCTCAAACTCGGCGGAGGTGTGGTTTCGTACAAATGCATTCCAAGCCTCCTATTCAATGATGTTGGAGTAAATGGAAGGCACCGTGTACAGCCTTGACGGCTCGTTGTCATTTGGAGCTATGTAATTGCAAACAATGTAGTTCTTCCATTTTCTCCATTTCTCATCTGCCCCTTATAAAGCACGCGTCTTCTTGTCATTCGGCACTTCAAAAGCAAACTGCAAATTGAACACATCAAATTACTATATTTGAAAAATAAGAAAAGTTACAATGTAAATAATACATGTACTTAATGTTTACATACCTTCACCATTTACCATATTGAATATTTTGTCGAGGATGGCACATGTCTCCAATCCTCAAATGTGATAGGAATCATGCTTCTTACTATAGAGCAGAGGAAGCTACTATAAGTAGGGGCACTCTCACCAATCTCTTGTCCTCTACTATTGTACTGGAAAGTTTCTTTAATTCCCTTTGACTTTCTCTTGATAAACTTTTCCATTGTTGTTCACCCTCTGCCCTTTGTTTTTGGAGTAGTGCTCATATTGGCCTTTTGTTCATGCTCTTCAATTTGACCTAAATCTTTAGTTTGATGTTGTTCTCATTCCATCATTACTACAAAGAAAGACTCAATTATTAGAATGAAAAAGGCTATGTAATGAATTTAGAGAAACCAAATTCCATCTAACAATTGAATTGCTAAGTATGTAGGACCTATGGATATCGATTATTAAGTACTGTAGAGAGAATAAGTATATGGCTTAGGAAAATGACACTTGACATAGTACTTAAATAAAGAGAGATGACATAAGATGATGTACATAGACTATGAATGTGACAAGGAGATGAATATGACATAAGCCATGGGAATTCCATAACAAACTAAATGGAATGAGTACGTCATGGAAATTGACATGTGATAAGCTATGGAAATGCTATCAAAGAAACACATAACAATTAATGAGATAAGCCATGGCATGATGTGATAATACTTAGGTTATAAATTAGTGACCAAAGTATTAAACATTAAACATTGTGACAATTAATGATCATCAAAGTGGAAGATAAATGAACATGGATGGTTGAACACTTATTATAAGACATGAACTTGAACTAGTAAGAAAACACATTCATGAAGTACTTGGCATGACTAGCTAGGATTGATAGATCCATGATGTGAAAACTAAATTAAAACTATACTTCCAAGTAGTTTGGTTATGTTATTCATTCCTTTTAAAAGAATTACATGAAAGATTATGGAAAATCAAATCTATAAAAGGCAAATTCTTAGAAAAACATTGAAAAGCAATGCACAAAAAATTCAAGGAAATGGGAGGATGTAGAATGCACCAGTTTTTGGATAAAAGGAAATATGAAAGGCAATATGACATGTATTGGCCTAGTGTTGGCATGAACATGTTAACCAAGTAAATGGATATATATTAGTGCCTTTTTAAGCTTTAAAACCTTAAAATGGACTATATTGTGTCATTAACCACTTCATAAACTCTAGAAATATGAAGCATACAATTGTTGTTGATTAATTTAGTCATGCATTTGATAAGGTTCAAGTAGAATCACAAAGATTGGTAGCTAATGCCATTGTTGAACTTTATAAATTCTGTTATGTGATGATTTGGATGTTTCATGCTTTTGGCTATAAATACTTCAAAAATGGAATTGCCATTCCAAGCGCCATGTTTTCCATCTATGTATGAGATTTCTCTTATTATTATTATTATTATTATTATTATTATTATTATTATTATTTTGCGTAAAGCTGGGCCATGTGTTTCATATTATGAAATAAATAAGAATCTCTTTCATAGTTATGGATTGCTTATAGGTTGTCCCAAAATTCTTTGGCTGATGTGTAGGTTGACATTGGATTGAATTCATTAACATCTAAAGCACAAACTCATGGTTTTGGCATTGAGAATAATTTTAAAGCTACACCACCTATCCTAAGAGAGATTACTCTTGATTTAACTAGGAAAGCAAATTAGAACAATATGGAAACATGCATTGGAATTACTAGATGTTATTACCAGAAATCCTAACAAAAGAAAAGAGGAAGCAATCAAGTACACCTGTAAGATCACTCTTGTCAGCTTTGATTCATCTGAATGAATACCTCCCAAGCTAGGATTTGCACACAAATTAATTAATTCTCTGTAGAAAATGATGAAAATTGGTCATTAAGAATAAATCAATCAACAGCAGTAAATGGACTAACCCCCTCCCCTCCCCCCACCCACTCACCCACTAATCGAATCCCCCTTACCTTTGCCGCACCTCTCCCCGTCCCCCACCTCCCCTCTCTCCGAAACCCCACCCAAACCCCCTCACCGCCGCGCCCAACTACCCCCTCTTTGATCCCCACCCAAACTCCCTCCCTACCCCCACCTTCCCCGTTTTTGGTCCCCACCCGAACCACCACTCTACCCCCACGTGCCCCCTCTCCGGTCCCCACCTAAATCCCCTCCCTGCCCCCCACCTCTCCCCTCTCCGGTCCCCACCCGAACCCCCTCCTGCTCCCCACCTCCCCCTCTCTCGGTCCCCACCCAACACCCACCCCGCGTCCCACCTCCCCCTCTTCGGTCCCCACCTAAACCCCCACCCCGCCCCCACCTCCCCCCTCCGGTATACCCCACCTTGCTCCCCAACTCTCCCCTCTCTAGTCCCCATTAGAAACCCCACCCCCACCTACCCCTCTCTCGGTCCTCACCTAAAATCCCACCCTACTCCCCACCTCCCCCTCTATGGTCCCCACCCTCGCCACGCCCCACCTCCCCCCTCTTTGGTACCCCACGCAAACCTCCACCCTTCCCCCTCTTCTCGTACCCCACCCCAACCCCTCTTTGGTACCCCACTCAAACACCCACCCCGCCCCTCTTCAGTACCCGCCCGAACACACTCCCCTCTGCCGTTGGAACCCATCCCCCTAGCTAGGTATGTACCGCCTTCTCTATCCTTAACCTTCTTCTTCTCAAGCTTCTTTCTTCTCCCTCATTTTTTGTCTAGGGAGGGAATTCTATTAATTCGTGGTTTAAATATGGGTAAATAAAAAATTCATTTATATATATATATAAAGCAACTTTAAAAGTGTAGAATTTTAACGTCATTTTTATATAAAACGACTTAAAAATGTTAGACTGTTAAAGTCATATAGATAAAAATGACTTTAAAAGTATACAATTTTTTTTTATAAATTTTTTAAAAAATATACACTTTTTATTTTAGTGATTCATATATGTTAGTTAATTTTAAAAGAAATATATGAAAAAATATATGTTAGTTAATTTTAATTTAAAAATATATGCTAGTTAATTTTAAATATATATATTTGATTGACATTATAAGCTTCCAAAGTTTACTTGCACCACAAAATACAGTGATAACCAAAATTAAGAAATAAAAATATGTGATAAACAAAGAAGTACCAAAACTGTAGTAATAAAAGAACATAAGCAAAAAAAGATGATAAATTAATTTTGAGGTGGGAATGTGGGTGTGTTAGCTTAAATTTTCCTATCCATTTCATGAGCTATATATATGCATGTGTGTGTGTGTGTGTGTGTGTGTGAGAGAGAGAGAGAGAGAGAGAGAGAGAGAGAGAGAGAGAGAGAGAGAGAGAGAGAGAGAGACTGTGGTTCTTATATATATTAAAGTTTTCTTGACACTAAATTTACATAAGTTAAATTTTTATAAATTGTAATTTGATGCGCATACACTAAAAGTGTACACTTTTGAAGTCAACATAGGTTCATGCATATAGTCTTTGTATGTGTGTGTGTGTGTGTGTGTGTGTGTGTGTGTGTGTGTGTGTGTGTGTGTGTGTGTGTGTGTGTGTGTGTGTGTGTGTGTGTGTGTGTGTGTGTGTGTGTGTGTGTGTGTGTGTGTGTGTGTGTGTGTGTGTGTTAGCTCATGATAAAAGACCTAATTAAATTTATAAATATGGAATTATGGTTTAGGGTTAGGGTTCGAGTTCAAGATTCAAGGTTCAAGGTTTGAGGTTAAGGTTCATGGCACATGGTTAATTAGGTTGAGGTTTTATATACTTAATTTTAAATGAATATATTATGTACATATTTGATTGACATTAAGCTTCCAAAGTTTGCTTACATCACAAAATATTGTAGAAAGACTCCTAAAGAAATAAAAATATGTGATAATCAAAGAAGTACAAAAACTATAGTAATACAAGAACATAAGCAAAATAAGATTGTAAATTAATTTTGAGGTGGGAATGTGGGTGTTTACGTTAGCTTAAATTTCCTTATCCATTTCATGAGCTATATATATATATATATTCATGAGAGAGAGAGAGAGAGAGAGAGAGAGAGAGAGAGAGAGAGAGAGAGAGAGAGAGAGAGAGAGAGAGAGAGAGAGAGAGTGGTTCTTATATATATATGAAAGTTTTCTTGACACTAAATTCACATAAGTTAAACTTTTATAAATTGTTATTTGATGTACATACTTTAAAAGTGTACACTTTTGAAGTCAAAATATATAGTAGTTTCATGCTTACATTCTTTGTACGCATATATAAAAATGGAATTCGGGTTCATGGTTTGGGTTTGAGTTCAAGGTTCAGAGTTTGGGGTCAAATATGTATGCATTTGATTGACACTAAGCTTCCAAACTTTACTTACGTCACAAAATATTATAGAAAGAATATGGGATAACTAAAGAAGTACAAAAACTGTAGTAATAAAAGAACATTAAGCAAAAAAAGATAAACAATTAATTATGATGTGTGTTATATTTCTAAAGTCATTTAAAAAAATGACTTTAAAAGTCTTAATTCTAAAGTCGTTTTCTTGAAAACGACTTAAAATGTCTTAGCTTTTAAAGTCGTTTTTCTTTAAACAACTTTAAATGTCTTTACTTTTACAATCATTTTTAGTAAAACGACTTTAAAAGACTTAACTTTTAAAGTCATTTTATTGAAACAACTTTAAAAGTATACAATATTTTATACTTTTTTAATTCAAACAATATATATATATAGACACACCTATTGTGCTAGTACTTCACAATATCTAACAAGTAATAAACAATGAAAAGGCCTTCTTATGATAGTGAACATTGATTCATGCATTCTTTTTATGCACATATATATATATATATATATCTCACTGTTAATATTGATCCATATAGCTCATGACGAAAGTAGAGTTAAAAATTATATATATGAAATTATATATATTACAATTGACTAATATACGTATTCCATGTACACCAAAATATACATTGTTTTCAAACCCAAGCACTTTCCTCACCATTGTCACACACATAATCCTCATTCTCGCCAAGTAATACTTCACTTGATCAAATTGTTTTGGTATTAGAAGGGTAATTGATTTCAGCATCTCTTAGGCCATCTTCCTCATAAAAACCCCTCGGACAGGATGATAAAGCTATTGACTATCTCTTATTATGACAATGAACATTGATTCATGCATTCTTTTTATGCACATATATATAGCTCACTGTTAATATTGATCCATATAGCTCATGACGAAAGTAGAGTTAAAAATTATAAACATGAAATTATATATATTACAATTGACTAATATACGTATTCCATGTACACCAAAATATATATTGTTTTCAAACCCAAGCACCTTCCTCACCTTTGTCACACACATAATCCTCATTCTCACCAAGTAATACTTCAATTGATCAAATTGTTTTGGTATTAGAAGGGTAATTGATTTCAGCATCTCTTAGGCCATCTTCCTCATAAAAATCCCTCAGACAGGATGATAAAGCTATTGACTATCTCTTTTATGATAGTGAACATTGATTCATGCATTCTTTTTATGCACATATATATAGCTCACTGTTAATATTGATCCATATAGCTCATGACAAAAGCAGAGCTAAAAATTATAAACATGAAATTATATATATTACAACTGACTAATATACGTATTCCATGTACCCCAAAATATATATTGTTTTCAAACCCAAGCACCTTCCTCACCATTGTCACACACATAATCCTCATTCTCACCAAGTAATGCTTCAATTGATGGAATTGTTTTGGTATTAGAAGGGTAATTGATTTCAGCATCTCCTAGGTCGTCTTCCTCATAAAAATCCCTTGGACAGCATGATAAAGCTATTGAATATCTCTTATTATGATAGTGAACATTGATTCATGCATTCTTTTTATGCACATATATATAGCTCACTGTTAATATTGATCCATATAGCCCATGACAAAAGCAGAGCTAAAGTTTATAAACATGAAATTATATATATATTACAAATGACTAATATACGTATTCCTTGTACCCCAAGATATATATTATTTTCAAACCCAAGCACCTTCCTCACCATTATCACACACATAATCCTCATTCTCACCAAGTAATGCTTCAATTGATGGAATTAATTTGATATTAGAAGGGTAATTGATTTCAACATCTCCTAGGTCATCTTCCTCATAAAAATCCCTCGAATAGGATGATAAAACTATTGACTATCTCTTATTATGATAGTGAACATTGATTCATGCATTCTTTTTATGCACATATATAGAGCTCATTGTTAATATTGATCCATATAGCTCATGATGAAACCAGAGCTAAAAATTATAAACATGAAATTATATATATTACAAATGACTAATATATGTATTCCATGTACCCCAAAATATATATTATTTTCAAACCCAAGAACCTTCCTCACCATTGTTACACACATAATCCTCATTCTCACCAAGTAATGCTTCAATTGATGGTATTGTTTTGATAATAGAAGGGTAATTGATTTCAGCATCTCCGAGGTCGTCTTCCCCATAAAAATCCCTTGGATAGGATGATCAAGCAGTTGACTATCTCTTATCACATTCATCTTGTAAGTAAAATACTTATTTTGCTTGAGAGGCCAAAATAAATTGATCATTTTTATAGCCAATCCTGTTGAGGTCAACCAATGTCAATCCACAGGCATCATTTTTGATACTGTTGTATTGCACCCAATTGCACTTAAACACAATCACAATTCTGAAAGTATAATCCAAGGCCCATATCTCTCTTATAACCTCGTAATAAATATCATCCGCCACTATTGGCCTGTTATCCTTTGAACTTGAAAAGAATGTAGCATTGGCAACTAAGCTAACTCCACTATTTTGTCGTACTCTTGAGTTATCAAGGTCTTTTGTGTAAAAGTGATAACCATTGATGGCATATCTGGCATATTTTATTACTTCTAGTCGTGCTCCCATTGCCATCCAACCTAGGGTTTCTAGTGTACCATTGCCTGCTACTTCTCGTTGATCTTGAATTTGTGTATATTAAGTAGGCTAAAGTATGCAAAATTAATACATACATACATACATACATACATACATACATACATACATACATACATACATACATACATACATACATACATACATACATACATACATACATACATACATACATACATACATACATATACAGAATGTAGTTTTATAACTTAAGTGAGCTTTCTTTCATTTTCCCTTCTTACGCAGCCATTTATAGAAAGTGCAACAATGCTTAGATTGTAGCCACTTTTGTTTTTTTGCATAACTTGGATTCTTTGCAATGAGTACATCCATGTGATCACTGTGTACACACACACACACACAAATTAATAGAGTAATCATGGAAAATGTAATTAACCATCAACAATTAAATTTTACATAAGTGCATGCATGATCAACTTACTCAATGTATGGTTGGACTTCGTCAACATTTCACAACACATAATGATGTGGCTGGTCTCATTCTTTATAGTCAATGGTCAATACACAACCACTCGATAGAGGTTCGCCAACCATTGGATCATGAAATGCAATTGATTATTTCTTTCTTGGGATTCTAATGGCATCCACTCCTACTAAGTACTCTATGCAAAACTCCACTACTTCCTTTGCAATATAACATTCAGCTATGCATCCCTCTGGTCGGTTGTGATTACGCACACACCCTTTTATAATTTTCATGTATCTCTCAAACAGATACATCCATCACAAGTAAACTGGCCCACAGAGTCTGACCTCATCAATATGGTGCACTGTTAAGTGCACTATGATGTCAAAGAAGGATGATGGGAAGATTGCCTCAAGCTCACATAAAGTTTTCACCAGATGACCTTGAATTTTTTATAATTTTGAAACATGAACCACCTTCTTGCATAAAGCATTAAAGAAGTAGTAGAATTTTTTAATATCTCTCCGAACATTTTTTGGTAACACAGAATGTATTACTACATGCAATAGTTGTTGCATCAATGCATGGAAATTGTGGGACTTCATCCTCAACAATTTTAGCACTTCCATGGAAACAATGTTTTAAAAGTTTGAAGAGTAGTTGTCTGGGACTTTGAGCTCGAACAAGGTTTTACACATTATTCTCCTCTTCACTCTATCGAGAGTATAATTTGCCTTAAGCAGGTATGTTCCTTAACTGCCCTTATCCTTAGGGTGCAACATCCTCTTCAAACCCATGTTCATAAGATCCATTCAAGCTGTAAGTCTGTCCTTTGTTTTTCTTGGGATATTAAGTAAGGTACCAGTCAAGCTTCCACACACATTCTTGTCAATGTGCATGACATCAAGCACATGGCGTATATGCAATGATTTCTATTATGGCAGAAGAAAAAATATTGATTTCTTCTTCCAACAACTGTATGTTTACTTAATTTTTTCATATTCTTTCCCCACAAGAAATTAATATTTTCAACCTGCTCCAATACTTGATGTCCTATCAACATCTTTGGAGGTGTCCTTGTCTCTACACTCCCGTTAAATTTTCCCTTCTTAAAATGATATGGATGGTCTCTGTGCAACCATCTTCTGTGCCCAAGGAATGCCATTTTCCTACCATGTTTAAGTCGTACAGCACATGTTTGATCACTACAGATAGGACAAGCATTGTATCCATTCATAGTGCATCTAGACAAATTACAATATGCAGGAAAGTCACTTATTGTCCACAACAATATAGCCTTTAAGGTGAATGGCTCTTTCTTGTATGTGTCGTATGCTTCAATGCCTACATCCCATAATGTCTCAAGATCATCTATCAAGAGAGAAGGGTACACGTCAATATCATTCCCTGGCTACTCTACACCTAATATCAACATAGTTTGCATCATGAGCTTCCTCTTCATACATAGAGATGGTGGAAGGTTGTAACAAACTAATATAATGGGCCAACAACTATACCTACTACTCATAGAACTATGAGGATTAATCTCATTTGTATATAATGATAGATGTAGATTTCTAGGTTCGTCACTAAAATTAAGGCACATAAAATCTACTAGTTTCCATTTTGGGCTATCTACTGGATGGCATGAAAAGCTATCAGCTACTCTATCATTGGCATGCCACACTAATTTCTTCACTGCCTTTGTTATACAAAACACTCTTTTGAACATTGGAATAGGGGGCAAGTACCATAGAACCTTTGCAGGAATACCTATAACTGTCTCAGTTGAATTCTTCTTTAACTTCCATCTTAATTGTCCATAAGTTGGGCATGTAGTTTTATCCTTGTGCTCCTTCCTATACATGATGCAATCATTGGGACACACATATTTCTTCTCATACTTCAACCCTAGTGCATCCATGGTTTTTTTTGCCTCCCATGTGGACCTTGTTAATTTTTTATCCTTTAATAGCATCTTACCCACTACTTTCAAGGCTTCTGTAAAACCTTGATCTGAAAAACCCAATCTTGATTTCATGTGGTAAAGTTCTACCACTGCGGATTGCTTAGTATAATCTTTATACTCAGGGAACAATGGCTGATCGGCTTCTTCTAATGTAGCATGAAATTGTTCAGAGTCATCTTAGAAATCATTGTGTGCATCTCAAAATATTAGTACAGCTATATTACTATCTCCAACACTTCCTACGGTGTCTTGATCAAGCCTTGTCGAGGGCTTCTGCAGAAGTTCTTCTCCATGCCAAATTGATGGGTGGTAGCTTTCATCAATTCCATTAAAGCACAAGTGTTCTCTCAACACCCCTATAGTTAATTTTTTCAAGTTTCCACATTTTGAACATGGACAACGAATGTGATTACAATCAACACTTTCCCTAAGTGCAAACTCTATGAATTTTTCTGTACCCTCCTCATATTCTTTTAAATGTTTTTGTGGAAGACATCCAAGCATATTTGTCCATTATCACAAAAAATCAAAGAAAATTTGTGTGGAGACTTGTAAAGCATGAAAAGATTAGGTGAGACATTTCAACAAACATTAGATATACATGAATTAAAAGTATTCAAAATAACAACATTTCATGGAAATTTTCAACTAACAATGAAAAAAGGCAGATTATGACAGACACTTTCACAAATAAAATCAACTTTTGAAAGGACAATTTCTAACCCACAAGCTTGTAAAAATTCTTCAAATAAGAATAATACTTATGAGACAAACATAGAAATACTAGCCAACACTCAAAAATCAATACTGACCCCAAATTTGTTAATGTAATTCCAATTCACACAGGTAGGATTTGGTTTGGAGTAGAGAAATAGAAGTCTGGTTTAGTTTTTGACACAAATAATAAACAGAGAGTGCAAGGAAAAAGTTGATGAAATAATTCTTGAGACAGAAGAACAATTGAAGTCATTTTCAAAAAAATAACTTTAAAAGTCTATATTTTTAAGTCATTTTTCTTAAAACAACTTTAAAAGTATGTACTTTTAAAGTCTTTTTAAACAAAATGACTTTAATTGTACAGAATTTTAAAGTCATTTTAAACAAAATGATTTTAAAAGTGTATACTTTTAGAGACCTTTTGTTGAAAACGCCTTCAATAATATTTACATTTTCACTTGAAATTTTTATTTATTTACCTTTCCTACATTACAAATTTACATAAATACACAATAAACCTGATTTTACAACACAATCATATGTGTGTGTGTCTATATATATATATATATATATAAACAAACACATCAACAAGGAAATCAAATTATTTTTTTATTACATCCAATGTTACATATATATCAAAATGTTACATATTATTAGATCTTGGCAGTTAAGATCAAATAGTGAATATGCTCTTTTTCACCAAAATCTGCCTAGTACTTCACAATATCTAACAAGTAATATACAATGAAATGGCCTTTTTATGATAGTGAACATTAATTAATGCATTCTTTTTATGCACATATATAGCTCATTGTTAATATTAATCCATATAGCTCATGACATAAGCATAGCGAAAAATTATATTGTTTTCAAACCGAAGCACCTTCCTCACTATTGTCACACACATAATCCTCATTCTCACCAAGTAGTGCTTTGATTGATGGAATTTTTTTCATAATAGAAGGGTAATTGATTTCAGCATCTCCTAGGTCGTCTTCCTCATAAAATCCCTCGAACAGGATGATAAAAATATTGACCATCTCTTACCACTTTCTTCTTGTACACAAAATACTTATTTTGCGTGAGATGCCAAAATAAAATGATCATTTTTATAGCCAATCCTGTTGAGGTCAACTAATGTCAATCTAAGGGCATCAGTTTTGATGTTGTTGTGCTCCCCCCAATCACACTTAAACACAACCACAGTTCTGAAAGTGTAATCCAATGGCCATATCTCTCTTATAACCCCGTAAAAAATATCATCCACCACTATTGGCCTGCTATCTTTTGAACTTAAAAAGAATGTAGCATTGTCAACTAAGCTAACTCCACTATTATGTTGCACTCTTGAGTTATCAAGGTCTTTTATGTAAAAGTGACAACCATTGATGGCATATTCGGCATATTTTATTACTTCTAATAGTGGTCCCATTACCATCCAGCCCAAGGTTTCTGATATACCGTTGCCTGCTAGTTCTCGTTGATCTTGAATCTATGTATATTTAGTAGGCTTAAGTATGTAAGATTAATATATACAGAATGTAGGTTTTTAAATTAAGTGGGCTTTCTTTCATTTCACCTTCTTACATAGCCATTTATTGAAAGTGTGACAATGCTCAGATTGTAGCCACTTCTATTTCTTTGCATAACTTGGATTCTTTGCCTTGAGTATATCCATGTGTTCACTGTGTACACACAAGCGCGTAAATTAATAAAGTAATCATGGAAAATGAAATTAACCATTAGCAATTAAATTTTACATCAATGCATGCATGCATGATCAACTTACTCAATGTATGGTTGGACTTCATCAACATTTCACAACACATAAAGATGCTGCTAGTCTTGTTCTTTATAGTCAATGGTCAATACACGACCACTCGATGGAGGTTTACCAACCTTTGGATCATGAAATGCAATTGTTGTTTCTTTCTTATGATTCCAATGGCATCCACTCTTGCTAAGTACTTTGTACAAAACTTCACTACTTCCTCTGCAATATAACATTCAATTATGCACCCCTCTGGTTGTAGGTGTTGCATCAATGCATGGCAATCGTGGGACTTCATCCCCAATAATTTTAGCTCTTCCATGGAAATAATGTTTTTAAAGTTCGAAGAGTAGCTGTCTGGGACTTTGACCTCGAACAAGGTTTTACACATTATTCTCCTCTCCTCTTTATCGAGAGTATAATTTGCCTTAGGTAGGTATGTTCCTCGACTGCCCCTATCCTTAGGGTTTAACCTTCTCTTCGAACCCATGTTCATAAGATTCATTCCAGCTGCAAGTCCATCCTTTGTTTTTCTAGGGATATTAAGCAAGGTACCAGTCAAGCTTTCACACACATTCTTTGCAATGTGCATGACATTAAGCACATGGTGCATATGCAGTGATTTCTAGTATGGCAGATGAAAAAACATTGATTTCTTCTTCCAACAACTTCTATAATTACTTTTACCAGCACGTTTACTTGATTTCTTTGTATTCTTTCCCCACAAGACATTAATATTTTCAACTTGTTCTCATACTTGACTTCTTGTCAACATCTTTGGAGGTGTCCTTGTCTCTACACTCTCATTAAATTCTCCCCTCTTAGAATGATATGGATGGTCTCTATGCATCCATCTTATTTGCCCAAGGAATGCCATTTTCCTACTATGTTTAACCCATAAATCACATGTTTGATCACTATAGATAGGACAAGCATTGTATCCATTAACAGTGCATCTAGAAAAATTCCAATATGCAGGGAAGTCGCTTATTGTCCACAACAATATAGCCTTTAGGGTGAATGACTCTTTTGTGTATGTGTTGTATGCTTCAATGCTTACATCCCATAATGTCTCAAGAACCTCTATCAAGGGAGACAAGTACATGTCAATGTCATTCCCTGACTACTTTGGACCTGATATCAACACAGTTAGCATCATGAACTTCCTCTTCACACATAGAGATGGTGGAAGTTTGTAACAAACAAATATAACAGGCCAACAACTATATTTGCTACTCATAGAACCATGAGGATTAATCTCATCTGTAGATAATGCTAGACATAGGTTTCTAGGTTCTTCACCAAAATTAGGGCACATTAAATCTATGAGTTTCCATGATGGGCTATCTGTTGGATAGCATGAAAAGCTATCAGCTACTCTATCATTGGCATGCCACACTAATTTCTTCACGATTTTTGTTATATGAAACATTCTTTTGAACCTTGGAATAGGGGGGAAGTACCATAGAACCTTTGCAGGAATGCCTATAACTATCTCAGTTGAATTCTTCTTTAACTTCCATCTTGACTGTCAATAAGTTAGGCATGTAGTTTTATCCTTGTGCTTCTTCCTATACAAGATGAAATCATTAGAACACGCATGCATCTTCTCATACATCAACCCTAGTGCATCCACGATTTTCTTTGCCTCCCATGTGGACCTCACCAATTTATTATCCTTTGGTAGCATCTTACCCACTACTTTCAAGACTTCTGTAAAACCTTGACCTGAAAAACCCAATCTTGATTTCACGTTGTAAAGTTCTACCACTATGGACAACTTAGTATAATCTTTACACTTAGGGTACAATGGATGATTAGCTTCCTCTAATGTAGCATGAAATTGTTTAGAGTCATCCTAGAAGTCATCGTTTGCATCTCGAAATATTAGTATAGCTATACTACTGTCTCCAACACTTCTTACAGTGTCTTGATCAGGTCTTGTCGAGGGCCTATAAAGAAGTTCTTCTCCGTGCCAAATTGATGCGTGGTAGCTTTCATCAATTCCATTAAAGCACAAGTGTTCTATCAACACCCTTACACTTACTTTTTTCAAGTGTCCACATTTTGAGCATGGGCAACGAATGTGATTATGATAAACACCTACCCTAAGTGCAAACTCTATGAATTTTTCTATACCCTCCTCATATTCTTTCGTTGTCCTTGTTGCAAGCGTCCAAGCATATTTGTCCATTATCACAAGAAATTGAAGCAAATTTTCTTGGAGACTTGTAAGACATGAAAATATTAGGTTGGAAATTTTAACAAACATTAGATATACATGAATTAAAAGTATTTAAAATAACAACATTTCATGGAAATTTTCAATTAGCAATGAAAAAAGGCATATTCTAATAGACACTTTCGTGAACAAAATCAACTTTTAAAAGAACAATTTCTAATGAACAACCTTATAAAAAAATTTCAAATAAGCATAATATTTATGAGACAAACATAGAGATACTAACCAGCACTCAAAAATCAATATTAACCCTAAATTTGTTAATTTAAATCTAATTCACACAAGTAGGATTTGGTTTGGGGTAGGGAAACAGAAGCCTGGTTTAGTTTTTGCGCACAAATAATAAACAGAGAGCACAAGGAGGAAGTCAACGAAATAATTCTTAAAACAGAGGAACAATTGAAATCATTTCCAGAAAAACAACTTTAAAAGTCTACATTTTTAAATCATTTTTCTTAAAACAACTTTAATTACATAGACTTTTAAAGTCATTTTAAACAAAATGATTTTAAAAGTGTGTACTTTTTGAATCATTTTGTTGAAAATGACTTTAATAATCTTTAAATTTTCACTTGAAATTTTTATTTATTTACCTTTCCTACATTACAAATTTACATAAATACACAATAAAACTGATTTTACAACACAATCATATGTATATATATAAACAAACACATCAACAAGGAAATTAAATTATTTTTTTATTACCTCCAATATTACATATATATCAAAATGTTACATATTATTAGATCTTGGCAGCCAAGATCAAACATCAAATCTGCTCTTTTTCATCAAAATATGCCTAGTACTTCACAATATCGAACAAGTAATATACAATGAAACAACCTTTTTATGATAGTGAACATTGATTCATTCTTTCTTTTATGCACATATATATGGCTCACTATTAATATTGATTCATATAGCTCATGACAAAAGCAGAGCTAAAAATTATATAAATGAATATATATATATATATATATTACAACTGACTAATATACATAGTCCATGTACCCCAAAATATATATTGTTTTCAAACCCAAGCACCTTCCTTATCATTGTCATGCACATAATCCTCATTCTCACCAAGTAGTGCTTCAATTGATGGAATTTTTTTGGTAATAGAAGGGTAATTGATTTCAACATCTCCTATGTTGTCTTTCTCATAAAAATCCCTCAGATAGGATGATAAAAATGTTGACCATCTCTTATCACATTCATCTTGTATGTAAAATAGTTATTTTTCTTGAAATGCCAAAATAAATTGATCATTTTTATAGCTAATCCTATTAAGGTCAACCAATGTCAATCCAATGGCATTAGTTTTAATGCTACTGTGCTCCACCCAATCACACTTAAACAAAATCACAGTCCTAAAAGTGTAATCCAATGTCCCATATCTCTCTTATAACCCCATAAAAAATATCATCCACCACTATTGGCCTGTTATCCTTTGAACTTGAAAAGAATGTAGCATTGGCAACTAAGCTAACTCCACTATTACGTTGCACTCTTGAGTTATCAGGGTCTTTAGTGTAAAAGCGAGAACCATTGATGGCATATCTGGCATATTTTATTACTTCTAGTCACGGTCCCATTGCCATCTAGCCCAAGGTTTCTGATATACTATTGCCTACTACTTCTTGTTGATCTTGAATCTATGTATATTAAGTAGGCTTAAGTATGTAAGATTAATAAATACAAAATGTAGTTTTTTAACTTAAGTGAGCTTTCTTTCATTTTACCTTCTTACGCAACCAATTATTGAAAGTGTGACAATGCTCAGATTGTAGCCACTTCTGTTTCTTTGCATAACTTGGATTCTTTGCATTGAGTACATCCATGTGTTCACTGTGTACACACACACACACACACACACAAATTAATAGAGTAATCATGAAAAATGTAATTAACCATTAGCAATTAAATTTTACATAAGTGCATGCATGCATGATCAACTTACTCAATGTAAGGTTGGACTTCCTCAACATTTCGCAACACATAAAGATGTCGCCGATCTCATTCTTTATAGTCAACAGTCAATACACGACCACTCGATAGAGGTTTGCCAACAACTGATTATTTCTTTCTTAGGATTTCAATGGTATCCACTCCTACTAAGTACTTTGTGCAAAACTCCACTGCCATGGCAATTGTGGGACTTCCTCCCCAATAATTTTAGCTCTTCCATAGAAACAATGTTTTTAAAGTTCGAAGAGTAGTTGTCTTGGACTTTGAGGTCGAACAAGGTTTTATCCATTATTCTCCTCTCCTCTCTATCGAGAGTATAATTTTCCTTAAGCAAGTATGTTCCTTGACTGCCCCTATCCTCAGGGTGCAACCTCCTCTTCAAACCCATGTTCATAAGATCCATTCAAGTTGCAAGTCCATCCTTCATTTTTCTTGGGATATTAAGCAAGGTATCGGTTAATCTTTCAGACACATTCTTGGCAATGTGCATGACATCAAGCACATGGTGCATATGCAGTGATTTCCAATATGGCAAATGAAAAAATATTGATTTCTTCTTCCAACAACTTCTACAATTACTTTTACCAGCACATTTACTTGATTTCTTTGTATTCTTTCCCCACAAGAAATTAATATTTTATACCTGCTCCAATACTTGACATCCTATCAACATCTTTGGAGGTGTCCTTGTCTCTACACTCGTTAAATTGTCCCTGCTTAGAATGATATGGATGGTCTCTGCACATCCATCTTCTGTGCTTAAGGAATGCCATTTTCCTACCATGTTTAAGTTGTACAGCACATGCTTGATCACTATAGATAGGAGAAGCATTGTATCCATTCACAATGCATCTAGACAAATTCCAATATGTTGTGAAGTCGCTTATTGTCCACAACAATATAGCCTTTAGGGTGAATGACTCTTTCCTATATGCGTTGTATGCTTCAATGCCCACGTCCTGTAATGTCTCAAGAACATCTATCAAGGGGGACAAGTACATATCAATGTCATTCCATGGTTGCTTTGGACCTGATATCAACATAGCATCATGAACTTCCTCTTCATACATAGAGATGGTGGAAGGTTGTAACAAACTAATATAACAGGTCAACAACTATACCTGCTACTCAAAACCATGAGGATTAATCCCATATGTAGATAATGCTAGACATAAGTTTCTATGTTCTTCACCAAAATTGGGGCACATGAAATCTACGAGTTTCCATGATGGGCTATCTATTGGATGGCCTGAAAAGCTATTAGTTACTCTGTCATTAGCATGCCACACTAATTTCTTCACCGTTTTTATTGTATGAAACATTCTTTTGAACCTTGGAATAGGGGGGAAGTACCATAGAACCTTTGCAGGAATGCCTATAACTATCTCAGTTGAATTCTTCTTTAACTTCCATCTTGACTGTCAATAAGTTGGGCATGTAGTTTTATCCTTTTGCTTCTTCCTATACAAGATGAAATCATTGGGACATGCATGTGTCTTCTCATACATCAACCTCAGTGCATCCATGATTTTCTTTGCCTCCCATGTAGACCTTGTCAATTTATTATCCTTCGGTAGCATCGTACCCACTACTTTCAAGACTTCTGTATAACCTTGATCTAAAAAACCTAATCTTGATTTCACGTTGTAAAGTTCTAACACTATGGACACCTTAGTATAATCTTTACACTCAGGGTACAACGGCTAATTAGCTTCCTCTAATGTAGAATGAAATTATTTAGAGTCATCATGGAAGTCATCGTTTGCATCTCCAAATATTAGTACAGCTATACTACTGTCTCCAACACTTCCTGCAGTGTCTTAATCAAGTCTTGTCGAGAGCTTATGCGGAAGTTCTTCTCCATGCCAAATTGATGGGTGGTAGCTTTCATCGATTCCATTAAAGCACAAGTGTTCTCTCAACACCCTTACAGTTACTTTTTTCAAGTTTCCACATTTTGAGCATGGACAATGAATGTGATTATGATCAACACCTACCCTAAGTGCAACCTCTATGAATTTTTTTGTACCCTCCTCATAATCTTTCGCTGTCCTTGTTGCAAGCGTCCAAGCATATTTGTCCATTATCACAAGAAATTGAAGCAAATTTGCGTGGAGACTTGTAAGACATGAAAATATTAGGTTGGGAATTTTAACAAACATTAGATATACATGAATTAAAAGATTTAAAATAACAACATTTCATGAAAATTTTCAATTAACAATGAAAAAAGGCAAATTATGATAGACACTTTCACGAATAAAATCAACTTTTAAAAGAACAATTTCTAACACACAACCTTGTAAAAAAATTTCAAATAAGCATAATATTTATGAGACAAATATATAGATACTAACCAACACTCAAAAATTGATATTAACCCCGAATTTGATAATTTAATTCTAACCAACAAACACATCAACAAGGAAATCCAATTATTTTGTGAGTACATCCAATGTTATATATTTCAAAATGTTACATATTATTTGACCTTGGCAACCAAGATCAAGTAGCGAATTTGCTCTTTTTCACGAAAATTTGCCTAGTATTATGGTGAAGCCACACTATCTTCAAAATAGGCCAAAAGTTAATGTTATAACCACCCTCTTCATCAAACCCTAATTTTGGGCAAGAACCACAAATTGTATTGTTCTCATTTTCTTTAATAGTGAGACTTGAGAGAGTAGTTATCATTTTTAATGAAATCATATGATTTTGGTGAAACTAGAATGATCAAATAGATTCTTTAACCCCATGATATGTAGTGTGAAAACCCACATGCTCTACAAAATAAAAATATAGAAACGTTAGTAACAAGACAAGAAATATTTGTGTGATTTAAAAGAAGTTGTGGTTTACTTATAGTTTTTTCCATGACACAAACAATCAAAATATAAAAATGGAAAGTAAGAAGGGAAAAAGAGAGTAGCATAAGGCCCAAAGACAAAGCCATCATGCCAAAACTGTGAGAAGAAGAAGATAATGAAAGAAAAGTACTTTGACAGCTATTTATAAATCATTCAAGACTTTAAAAGTCATTTAATGATAAACAACTTTGAAAATATCTAACTTTTGAAGTTGCTTTGCACTAAACGACTTTAAAAGTCCAAAATTTATCGCGATACTTTTCAAGTCACTTCCTTAAAATGACTTTCAAAAGTTATGCATTTTTAAAGTCATTTTTTTAAAAATGACTTCAAATAATTTTTAAATTTTTAAATGAAAAATATATTTATTCAGCTTCTATACATTATAAATTTACATAAATACACAATGAAATTGATTTTACAACACAATCATATGTATATATATAAATAAACACATCAACAAGGAAATCAAATTATTTTTTATTACATCCAATGTTACATATATATCAAAATGTTACATATTTTTAGATCTTATCAACCAAGATCAAACAGAGAATTTGCTCTTTTCATCAAAATCTAACCTAGTGTTTAGTTGACACCACTCCTTTTAATCAAAATAGGCCAAAAGTTAATGTTATAACCACCACTCTTCATCAAACCCTAATTTTGGGTGAGAACCACAAATCGTATTGTTCTCCCTTTCTTTAATAGTGAGGCTTGAGAGAGAAGTAGTTGTCATTTTCAATGAAATCATATGATTTTGGTGAAATCAGGATCATTAAACAGATTCTTTAACCCCATGATATGTAGTGTGAAAACCCACATGATCTACAAAATAAAAAAAATAGAAAAGTTAGTAAGAAGAAAAGAAATATTCGTGTGATTTAAAAAAAGTTGTGGTTTACTTATAGCTTTTTCCATGACACAAATAGTCAAAAGAGAGCAGCATAAGGCCCAAAAAGAAAGCCATCATGAGAAAACTGTGAGAAGAAGAAGATAAAGGAAAAAATGTACTTTGACAGCTTATTTACAAACCATGGAAGACTTTAAAAGTCATTTAGTGATAAATGACTTTGAAAATATATAACTTCTAAAGTTGCTTAGCACTAAATGACTTTAAAAATCCATTTCTTGCCAAATTTATCGTGACACTTTTCAAGTCACTTCCTTAAAATGACTTCAAAAGTTATGCATTTTTAAAGTTGTTTTTACAAGAATGACTTAAAAAAATTATCAACTTTTGAAGTCATTTTCATAAAAACGACTTTAAAAGTTCTTCCTATGAAAAATTCCCTTGTTGCGCCAATTTTTTAAAGTCGCTTAGGCTTAAATGGCTTCTTAACTATATATTTTTAAATTCATTTATTTTTAAATGACTTCTAAAATATTTATAATGTTGGAAGTCGTATAAGTGAGTTCTTTATGCCGACCTTAAAACCCTCTTGTGTAGTAGTGGGTACATTTCTAGTCACCTTTTGCTTCTTTAGTTGCCTTCTTGCATGCCCTAGGATGATCTTGCACCTTCATTACACCTTTGATAGATGACATTTAGGCTTTATATTGCTTAGGTCATCTAGTTTAACTAGTAAACCTCATGACTGACTTTAATTTCCATCTTGATCAATCTCAACCTTTGGATTACATTCTCAACACAAATAAAAAAAGAAAAATCCTAAAAAATTATGAAATTCACATATTTACTCTAGATTAGCCTCTATAAACCTACAAAATATCACATTTTTGAATTGTTGGGTTAGAAATGCATTTGTTAAAAAATTTGGCCAAAAACCATAATTTAACACTATAAGTTATAACATATTGGCTACTAATTGGTACTTTTTATACAAAATTGAACACTTATTAGTTACATAGGTTTGGTTAGTGACCTAGGACAAAGAAGATAGGGGGAGGGGAAGGGGGTTGCACACAAGGGTCATCGGTGACTGAAAAGACTAGAGAGAGAAAGGCGGGTTGGGGAGGGTCACACACAGGTTCGATCTATGGGTAACGACCAGTATGGACAGAGATAGGGGAAGGGAAGGGGGTTGCATAGGGGCTCCAGTGATCGACAAGATCAAAGAGAGATGGGGGTAGGTGAGGGGTAACATAGTTTTGGCTGGCAACCCAGATAGAGAGGGGGAGGGGGTGGGTAGGGGGTCACATGCGGGGGCAGCTAGCAACCAAAATGGCTAGAAAGAGAGAGGGGTAATGCAAGGTCAACTGACAATGAAGGACAGAGAGTGGGGTGTGGAGGGGGGGTGGGGCGCACAGGTTTGGCGATGGCCTATGACAAAGAGGGAGAGTGGGGACAAGGAGGGGGTTGTACAGGGGCTACCAACAATGGAAGTGGAAAAGAGATAGAGGCGGTAGGTAGTCGTGAATAGGTCTCCTAATAGCTGAAAATGCTGTTAAGAGAGAGAGAGAGAGAGAGAGAGAGAGAGAGAGAGAGAGAGAGAGAGAGAGAGAGAGAGAGAGAGAGAGAGAGAGAGAGAGAGAGAGAGAGAGAGAGAGAGAGAGCAAAGACTTACCTATCACCTGCAAAAACTTATGAGCTTTTCCAAGGGGGCACAAATTGATTCATAGAGACAACAACCATAAGTGATGGAGTCCAAAGGTGAAATGGTAGGATGCATGTAATTTTGTAATTTATAATCAAAATTTTAAATTAAAAAATACTTTAAAAATGACTTTTAAAGTCATTTTTTACTTTAAAAATAGTTTTTAAAGTCAAAATAATGATTTTAAAATAAATTTAAAGTAAAAATTGTCTTTAAAACATTTTTAGGTTAATTTTTTCAAAAAAATTTTTTTTTTAATGTTTCTTAAAGGCTATTTTTTTTAAAAGTGACTTTAAAAGATATTTTAAATGGCATTTTTTCCAAATTTAAAAGGTACATTTAAAGTTTTTTTTTTTTACTTTAAAGTCATTTTTATATATTTAAATTTAAATTCCCTTACTCACAATGAAACCAATTTTTCATACAATGCATGCATTTTGTGCACGCACGCACACACACACACACACAAACAAACAAACAAACAAACAAGAGAACAGAAAAAACCAAGTATTTTTTGGATAACTCCTTATTCATCATCCTTTTGTTACATATTTCAAATGTTCCTTATTATTACATCTCATTAATATAAGGTAGCACATGATCAAAGAGCTAATCTAGAACTATTTCATCAAGATCTGGCCTCTTTAGTATTTAGCTCACACCACTCTCTAATGTGCAGAGAGATGGTAAAGCTTCAAAGGTCAACATCCTCAACCAACATGATGAAAACGTATATCTTGTCACCAAACCCTATTTTTAGACAAAGCCAACAAACTGTGAGAATCCCTATTTCTCCAATAAGGGTTAGATCAAGAAGCAATTGTGCTTTCCACTAAACTCATATGATTTGTATCAAAATCACAATGATCTAACAAAGATCTTAAATCGAACATCTGAATTGACTAAACCCACTTCATCCACAATATGCTATATGGAGTTAGTAACAAGAAAAGAGCATGGATAACAACAAGAGGGTTTAACATTCTTACCATACTTTTCACACTACAAACATTCAAAATCTCTAAAATAGACAACAAGAGGATGAAAGAATAGAAAGAGACAGAAGAACTAGAGGAGGAGGTTGTCATTTTGCTTATAAGATGAAGAATGTTGATGGGGAATACATGATAAAAAAATGGGATGACTCTAGCTATTTATAAAGTAAAAGGGATTTTTAAAGTTGAATTTTAAACACAGAATTTAAAGTGACTTTTAAAGTTGAATTAAAAAAAAAAAAAAAAAGAGGCTTTGAAAGTCAATTGTTATAAAAATGACTTTAAGAGTCACTTTTAAAGTTGAGATTTTTTAAAAGAAAAGACTTTAAAGGTCATTTTTAAAGAAGTTTTCTCTTCAAACTTTAAAAACACTTATTAAGACTGCACCAATTAAATTTTCATATAATTCAACATTGAATCACTATTCTATACTCAAGAAACTAGAACATAAAAATCAAGTATTTTTAAGATAACTCCTCATTTATCATCCGTTTATTACAATAATATATATATATCTCAAATGTTACATAGTATTTCATGTCATTAAAGCAAGCTAGCACATGCTAAAAGAGCTAATTTGGATATATTTTATGAAAATCTAAGACTTGTCATATATTATTACAACCCAAGTACCCTCCTCACAATTATCACATACATAATCCTCATTCTCACCAAGTACTTCGATTGATGAAATTGAATTAGTAATATAAGTGTAATATATAGTATCATTTAAGTCATTTTCATCATAAAAATCTGTCAAACATGATGATAAAATAGTTGACCATCTCTTATAATGTTCGTCTTGCATATAAAATACCCATTTCATTTGAGATGCCAAAATAAATTAATTATTTTTATAATTGATCTTATTGAAGTTAATCAATGTCAATCTATGGGCATTAATTTTGATTTTGTCTCTATTGTGTTCCACCAAATCTCACCTAAATACAACCATAATTATGTAAGTATAATCCAATGCCCATATCTCTCTTATAACCCATAATAAGTATCATTCGCCACTATTGGCCTATTATCCTTTGAACTAAAAAGGAATGTAGCATTGGCAACTGAGCTGACTCCATTTTATGGCCCTCTTGGGTTATCACAAGTGATAACTATTGATTGCATATTCAGCATATTTTATTACTTCTGGTTGTGGTCACATTGTCATCCAGCCTTATAATTTAAATAAACCATTACTTTGAATGCCTCTATGATCTTAAACCTATGTATACATATACATTAAGTGGGATATGATCATTGCAAGTAAGTATAATATATATGTACATAGAATACAATTTATTAGAAATTGCAAATTAATTCATTTTTACCTTTTGACAAAGCCAAATATTGAAAGTGCAATGATCCTCAAATTACAACCACTTTCTTTTTCTTTGTGTAACTTAAATGCTTCACTTTATGGACATCCATGTGCTCACTTATATATATACAAGTTAATGAAGAGATTAAAGAAAATATATAATCATTAGTTAATTTTTACATATATAAAACATAGTAAAAAGTTAAAGAAACAAGGGAGAGAGAGAAAGAGAGAGAGAGAGAGAGAGAGAGAGAGAGAGAGAGAGTCGACCCTGCATGATCAACTTACTCAATGTATTGCTAAACTTCATTATTGTTGTTTCGCAACACATAAAGGTGCCTTTAGTCTATTCTTTATAGTAAACAGTTGATACACAACCACTCAACAAAGGTTCTCCAACTTTAGGATCATGAAATCCAATTGATCATTATTTTCTCAAGATTCCAATAGTATCCACTCCTAATAAGTACTCTATGCAAAAACTCCACTTTCTCTACAAAATAACATTTGGCTATACACCCATTTGGTAGTTTGTGATTTCTCATATACCCTTTTAAAATTTTCATGTACCTCTCAAACAGACACATCCATCGCAGTCAACTAGCCCTCAAAGACTAACATCATGAATGAGGTGCACTGTTAAATGTAGCATGATGTCAAAGAAGGATGGTGGGAAGATTGTCTTAAGATCACATAAAGTTGTCATTATATGTTCTTAGATTTCTTATAATTTATAAAGATCCACTACCTTCTTGCACAAGTAATATAATTTTGTAATAGATCCTCTAACTTTGTTTGGCAGCACCAAACATATTGCTAAAGGTAGGAGTTATTGCATTAATGCTTGGCAATAATGTGACTTCATCCCTAACACTTTAGCTCTTCCATGGAAACCATGTTTTTAAATTTTGAAGAGTAATTGTCCAGGACTTTGAACTTAGACAGGGTTTTACACACTATTCTTCTCTCGTCTCTTTTGAGCGTATAATTTGCTTTAAGCAAGTATGTCTGACTTTTAAAAACCTGGCTTTGCAAGTTATTTTTAAAAAACTAACTTGGAAGTCCCGATTTTCAAGTCTATTTCCAAAACCAACTTGGAAAGCTATTCTTGTGAAAAGAAGTGTTTCCACCGCACTTAAGAAACAGATTCATCAAGAATTGACAAACTATGAACTTTAAAGGCTTTTTTTAAAAAAAATTAACATTTGTTATTTTTATGAAGTCAGTGGACTAAAAATTGACTTATTTATGCGGACTATAAAAGCCGCAATTTTAATAATGGATGCAATTGACAATAGTTTATATACAATGAAAATAAGTCATTCTATAAAATGAAAGAGTTTTTTTTTTTTCTTTCAATCTAATCTAGGGAAACCCTAACTAGACAATGTAACCTAAATAAAAAATGACACACAAACAAAAGACAAACAATAATCATAATCCCATAACAAACAAAATAAAAGGTTTATTGTTCTTGAATTTCTTTACAAGAGAGCCTTTTAGATTAGTATTATCCCAAGTAGTTCCTCCTCTCTTTCATATTTTTTTTAATACTTACCAGTTAGATCTTGAAAATAATTAACTATTTCACACCCTCCTCAATCAACCATAGATTTCCTAAGTCATCGAGTATCTTGGCAAAACTAATTATTTAAATACTAATACCACTAATTAGATAGGGCAAATGGAGTGATAGTAATTTGTCTCCTTCCAAGAGGGTCCTATGAGCCCATAAGCTATTATAGGTCTTTTCTAATTAATTTTTAAAATTATAGAGACTAGGGTTGTGCATTAGGTGATGATTCACCTAGGTGGGCCAAGGGATGATGATGAAATACATCCTTGATCTTGTAGGGACGAGCACCATTATTAACCAATTAAGCATTCCCATGATAGTTCTATCATCATAAATGTAATGAACCAGGTTTTATATGATGCAAATTTGATAAAAAGGCGAGATCTCTTGTTTTATAAATATGAAATGCATGAAAATCTTTTTGTTTTGGAAAACAATCTTTTGTATAAAACCCTGAGTGTCAAAACACATTTTTCAATTATCTAGCCATGGCATAGTTTTAAATTGAATCTATTCCCAAGAAAGTGTTAGTCACAGCCTCAACTATAGAGAGTAACTACAATCAAGTAACATTGAAAGATAAGATAGGGGTTTACTTACTTGCACTTAGTCTGGGTGTCTTTTGTCACAAGCGTTCCTTGCCCTTAAGTGTTTACTTTGTGTCTGAAAAATGTTGAGGATTGGGTGAGTATATACTATACTTAGTAGGAGTCCATCACTACTAGTTTTATAATGCATGCGATGTTTAAAATCATATGCTCTTTCAAAACATGTGCATGTCTGAACACTCAAGTTCAATATCGAGATTAAAAACCATCATCGAATTGGAATATTGATGACTTAAGGAAATCACATAATCCAAGTCAAAAGTATCATATATATATATATATATCACAACATAATGGTGTGCATAAGATGCTCCACTAAATCCAACTCATGGATATATGGTATGGTCGACCAACCTCATGTCATACCATATGCAATACAAATAAATCCTCAAACCATAGGGTCCAAACTATGCCCACGACCTCGCCGCCGTGTGGTCCTCGGGTACCTGAGGACACTCGGTCATAGCCTCAACAGGGCCTATGACACGTCGACCCAGTGCCATGACACCAGTGGTAGCCCCTGTACCACATGCAGTCTACGTAAGGACGTTGCCCTTTTTGGGAGTGGTACCCATCTACCTAATAGTGGTAGAGGCTGGAGGCCAACCCAAACCTCTCGGCATAGCGCCCACTAGCTTATCAGCTCAAATCATATCAGATCAAACAAGCGAAAACCTCTTTTTCAAAACCTGTTCTCTTTGGGTCGCTCACAACTGCATGGCCCTCACAACTGCCTACCCAGCGTCTTTTGGGCACTCCAGCGTCTTTTGGTAACCCTCAAGGACATGCAATCTTTCAAAAACTCAATGCTCATAAATCATACAATATATGCAATTGTTTGCAAAACATATCTATGCATAATGTATATGCAATTATTTGCAAAACATATCTATGCATAAAGCATTTATCATATGTATGCTGAATTAATTCATGCTAAACATGTCATATACTTAAAACATGTATTCTCAAAACAATCATGGCTCTTTTAAAAAGTCTAGTAGCGATAGAGCACCTACCTGGCTAGGTCGCGATAATCCCTTTGTCCTCATACGCTCCTGAGCATGGTTTGGGGAATCAAGGTTAGTTTGGCCTATCTTTTATAGGTTTTAGAGTAGTTGGTCTTACTACTTAGGCATTAAGGGTTCATCCCCATGCCTATGGGTGTCCTAAGGTCCTAATTGGGCCTTGGTATCATCAGTTTTCCAAAGGTCTAGTGGCCACGCACCACCATCCTATTCTAAGAGTCGTGCTCACCTTAGATTAGGCCTTGATCAGGGATTTTATAGTTTGGGTGTGTCTGCATCGTCGACACAGACACAACGCCTTTCACAGCGCCTCAATCGGAGCTTTAAATCTCAAGTTATAAGCTTTTTAGTATCACGTGTACATAAAAGGGTCAAACAAAGCAAGGTGGAAGCCTAGGACGCTAACGCGTCCCGCGTCAATGGCAGGCGCCTCAGCGGGAGCATCTGCAGATGCACCCGGCTTTCGCCCAACATTCTCTTTCGCGGGTGCGTCCACGAACGCGCTTGTCTGGTTCTCTCAACGCATAGAACGCGTTTCATTCGTTGGGGAACCGGGGCGTCCTCCGGATGCCCTGGTTCGACCTTGTCGAACTAGTGCGACCCAGGGATCATCCTTGGGTCCTTTGTGACTCTCTAGGGCCCATTTTTGCATGATTTTTCATGCAAAAACTTAGGGAAACTTAGCCTAAGACTAATGGGAAGACGGGTTTGGAGAGATTTTGGGCATACCTGGCTCGTTGCTGGGTTTTTTTCCACGTTTCTCCTCTTGGTTGCTTCTCCAAAATGGGTTTTTCTCAAGCTTTTGGGCTTCCATTAGAGGCGCCCAAGAGCTCTATTTATAGAGTTATAAGATGGTTCTGGAGGGGGCTCTCACCGCCCTTGAATGGCGGTGGAGAAACCTCTAAAATGGTGGTGATTTCTCCTCCAATCACCGCCGTTCTAGAACCCTCTAGGAGGTTGAAGGATAGGGGTGCCCGTATCAAAATGGGCCCCTGTGTTTTGCAGGCTAAATCCATTTTTAGTAAAAATTACATTTTTACCCCTAAACTTCAAAGGGTCATAACTTGCTCATTTTAACTCCGTTTTGGGTGATTTTGGTCTTGTTGGATTCCTTTTTCTGAGATGCACCTAATGGTATCATTTTTAGGACCAAATTTCTGTGTTCAGTCAAGGTGAATAGTGAAATGACCAAAATACCCTTATTTCCAAAAAGTGAACTTTTCATTGCTAACTTGGGAAAAGATATATTTAAGACTCTTATGATCTGTAAAAACTTCAAACTTTTCCCCATATAATCATGTCTCCAGATTTGCAAGGTAGAGACTATGGCCGCTAATTCCAAGTCATGGATCAGATAATTGATTTCATGCTTCTTGAGTTGCTGAGAAGCATAAGCAATTACCTTCCCATGTTGCATAAGTACGCAGCCTAGTCCTTGTTGCGAGGCATCATTGTATATCTCAAATCCGCCACTTCCTGAAGGTAAGGTAAGGACAGGTGCTGTAGTTAACCTTCTCTTTAGTTCCTGGAAGCTTTTCTCACATTTATCAATCCATTCAAATCTTGTGTCTTTCCTGGTCAGCTTAATTAGAGGTAAAGCAATTTGTGAAAAACCCTCGATGAATCTCTTGTAATATCCGGCAAGCCCTAAGAAGCTTCTTATTTCTGTGACTGTCTTAGGTCTTTCCCAGTTCTATACTGATTCAACCTTAGCGGGGTCAACTGCTATGCCATCCTGAGAAATAATGTGTCCTAAAAAATTAACCTTTTCCAGCCAAAACTCACACTTACTGAAATTTGCATATAACTTGTGTGCTTGTAGGGTGCTTAATGTTATCCTTAGATGTTCCTTATGGTCTTCAGGAGTTTCAGAATATATTAAGATATCATCCACGAACACTATGATAAATTTATCTAAGTACTCCTTGAACACCCTATTCATGAGGTCCATAAATGTGGCTGGAGCATTAGTTAAACCAAAGGACATCACTCTGAATTCATAATGGCCGTATCGAGTCCTGAAGGCTGTCTTGGGGATATCTTCTTCTCTAACTCGAAGTTGATGGTATTCGGATCGTAGATCAATCTTAGAGAAGACTTTGGCTGACTGAAGTTGATCGAAAAGATCATCAATTTGAGGAAGGGGGTACTTATTCTTAATGGTGACCCTATTTAGCATCCGATAGTCTACACACAATGTCATGGAGCCATCCTTTTTCTTAACAAAAAGGACTGGAGCTCCCCACGGAGATACGCTAGGTCGTATGAACCCTTTATCAAGTAGTTCTTGTAACTGGGTCTTCAATTCTCTTAGTTCTGCAGGAGCCATTCGGTAAGGAGCTTTGGAAATGGGGGAAGTACCGGGTATAAGGTCAATGATAAACTCAATTTCCCTTAGTGGAGCTAGACCTGGTAAGTCCTCAGGGAATACGTCAGGAAATTCTCGCACTACCTCGACACCCTCTAGCTTTGGTTGGGGACTCTCGACAGATTCAATCTTGGCTAAGAAGAAGGGGCATCCCTGAGCAATGTGTTTAATTGCTTTTATGGTAGAAATAACACACGCTCCAGAATAATCCTTTCTTCCTTAGAGGGTGAAAGTGTCTCCATTAGGTAGGGTAAAAGTGACACGTTTCTGGCGGCAATCAACAAAGGCTTGATGAAAGGCTAGCCAATCCATACCTAGGATGATGTCGAAGTCATTCATATCTAAGTGAATGAGATTGGCATGTAGCAAATGATCCTTGGTCAAAATGAGGATATCCTGGAGATAAGAATAGGTGGGAAGTGCCTGGCCTACAGGAGTCATGACTTCTAGAGTGAAGTTCAGGTCCTGTGGTATAATGTCCAAGGATGATGCAAACTCTTGGGATATGAAAGAATGAGTGGAGCCGGTATCAAATAGAACTTTAGCAGGTGTATCATAAATAGAAAGAATACCTTCAACTACTGCATTTGAAGCCTGGGCTTGACTGGAAGTGAGGGCAAAGACACGTCCTTAGCTTTTTGGAACTTGATCTTCTTTATGCTCTTGTACTTTCCTTTTTGGACAATTACTAGCAAAATGTCCTAATTCTCCACAACTATAGCAAGTGATGTTGAAAGTGGGACATGGTTTGCCTAAATGATTTCTGTTACACCTAGGGCATGCCTTCTAGTCTGGTCTTATTCCTTTGTTTTCAAACGGCTTCTTGAAAGGTGGCCTGGGTCCAGATGACTAAAATGGTCTCTTTCCTTTATTTATCATGGTGTTGATGTTCTTAATTTCCTTTATTGCCTGGTTCCGTTGATAATATTTTTCGTATAGGGAGGCCATCTCTACGGCTTTGGCTACTGTGGAAGGTTGGAAACCTAAAACTCTATTCCTGAGTCCTCGGTTGAGCCCATCTACAAATCTTTCTGCCACATCTTCCTCATTAGCACAAGCACATGGTGTAAATCTTCGAAGGCTGATGAATCTATTTTCATACTGTTGGACAGTCATATTTCCTTGTTCTAAGTCCATAAATTCCTTTTCCTTCTGTTTTCTTATGTGTTTAGGATAATATTTGTCATTAAAGACCTTTTTAAACTCGTCCCATCCTATTGTTTCTCACTGGTCAAAATAAGTCCTTTCTGCTGTTTCCTACCAAAAGGTAGCCTCTCCTCTAAACACAAATGTGGCCATGGGTACTTTTCTTTCTTCAGATATGTTCATGGCTTTAAATATCTTTTCAATATCAATTAACCATTTTTCAGTTGTAGATGCTTCATCTTCTCCTATGAATGAGGGAGCTAATTTCTGAAACCTTTCTAACTGAACCTCAGTCCTATCTATCGCTTTATCAGGAGAAGGATCTCATGTGGTAGGGTTTGGCTTTGACTATTCATGTATTGTCCCATATTCTATAGGAATTGCTGGAACAATTTAGCCATCCCATTGCCCAACCTAGTGGAGTCCACTGGTGGGGCATCAAGTCTTGGAACATTGCTTCCTTTCTTCTTAGGCATCTGTAATCACAAGGTAATTTACCAAACCTTAGTATGTGTTATCCTATTACCCCTTACTCTTTCATGGATGAAACTTGATTATAAGTTATTCTCCTCATAACTGGGGTGTGAGTAACATCAAACCGCGCTCTGATACCAACTGTAACGACCCGGGTTTTATATGATGCAAATTTGATAAAAAGGCGAGATCTCTTGTTTTATAAATATGAAATGCATCAAATCATTTTGTTTTGGAAAACAATCTCTTGTATAAAACCCTGAGTGTCAAAACACATTTTTCAATTATCTAGCCACGGCATAGTTTTAAATTGAATCTATTCCCAAGAAAGTGTTAATCACAGCCTCAGCTATAGAGAGTAACTACAATCAAGTAACATTGAAAGATAAGATAGGGGTTTACTTACTTGCACTTAGTTTCGGTGTCTTTTGTCACAAGCGTTCCTTGCCCTTAAGTGTTTACTCTGTGTCTGAAAAATGTTGAGGATTGGGTGAGTATATACTATACTTAGTAGGAGTCCATCACTACTAGTTTTATAATGCATGCGATGTTTAAAATCATATGCTCTTTCAAAACATGTGCATGTCTAAACACTCAAGTTCAATATCGAGATTAAAAACCATCATCGAATTGGAATATTGACGACTTAAGGAAATCACATAATCCAAGTCGAAAGTATCATATATATATATATATATATCACAACATAATGGTGTGCATAAGATGCTCCACTAAATCCAACTCATGGATATATGGTATGGTCGACCAACCTCATGTCATGTCATATGCAATGCAAATAAATCCTCAAACCATAAGGTCCAAACTATGCCCACAACCTCGCCACTGTGTGGTCCCCAAGTACCTGAGGACACTCGATCATAGCCTCAACGGGGCCTATGACACGTAGACTCAGTGCCGTGATACCAGTGGTAGTCCCTTGTACCACATGCAGTCGATGTAAGGACGTTGCCCTTTTTAGGCGTGGTACCCATCCACCTAATAGTGGTAGAGGCTGGAGGCCAACCCAAACCTCTCGGCATAGCGCCCACGAGTTTATCAGCCCAAATCATATCAGATCAAACAAGCGAAAACCTCTTTTTCAAAACCTGTCCTCTTTAGGTCCCTCACAACTGCCTGGCCCTCACAACTGCCTACCCAACGTCTTTTGGGCACTCTAGCATCTTTTGGTAACCCTCAAGGACATGCAATCTTTCAAAAACTCAATGCTCACAAATCATACAATGTATGCAATTGTTTGCAAAATATATCTATGCATAATGTATATGCAATTATTTGCAAAACATATCTATGCATAAAGCATTTATCATATGTATGCTGAATTAAGTCATGCTAAACATGTCATATACTTAAAACATGTATTCTTAAAACAATCATGGCTCTTTTAAAAAGTCTAGTAGCAATAGAGCACCTACCTGGCTAGGTCGCGCTAACCCCTTTGTCCTCGTACGCTCCTGAACATGGTTTGGGGAATCAAGGTTAGTTTGGCCTATCTTTTATAGGTTTTAGAGTGGTTGGTCTTACTATTTAGGCATTAAAGGTTTATCCCCATGCCTATGGGTGTCCTAAGGTCCTAATTGGGCCTTGGTATCATCAGTTTTCCAAAGGTCTAGTGGCCACGTGCCACCATCCTATTCTAAGGGTTGTGACCACCTTAGATTGGGCCTTGATCAGGGATTTTATAGTTTGGGTGTGTCCGTGTCGTCAACACGGACACAATGCCTTTCGTAGCGCCTCAATCGGAGCTTTAGATCTCAGGTTATAAGCTTTTTAGTATCACATGTACATAAAAGGGTCAAACAAAGCAAGGTGGAAGCCTGGGATGCTAACGCGTCCCGCATCAGCAGCAAGCGCCTCAGCGGGCACATTTGCAGATGCACTAAGGGTCGGGATGCCTTGGTTTGACCCTGTCGAACCAGTGCTGGCCCAAGGATCGTCCTTGGGTCCTTTGTGACTCTCCAGGGCCCTTTTTTGCATGATTTTTCATGCATAAACTTAGGAAAACTTAGCCTAAGACTAATGGGAAGACGAGTTCGGAGGGATTTTGGGCATACCTGGCTCGTTGCTGGGTTTTACTCCACGTTTCTCCTCTTGGTTGCTTCTCCAAAATGGGTTTTTCCCAAGCTTTTGGGCTGCCATTAGAGGCGCCCAAGAGCTCTATTTATAGAGCTATAAGATGGTTCTGGAGGGGGCTCTCACTACCCTTGAATGGCGGCGGAGAAACCTCCAGAATGGTGGTGATTTCTCCTCCAATCACCGCCGTTCTAGAACCCTCTAGGAGGTTGAAGAAGAGGGGTGCCCGTATCAAAATGGGCCCCTGTGTTTTGCAAGCTAAATCCGTTTTTAGTAAAAATTACATTTTTTCCCCTAAACTTCAAAGTGCCATAACTTGCTCATTTTAACTCCGTTTTGGGTGATTTTGGTCTTGTTAGATTCCTTTTTCCAAGATGCACCTAATGGTACCATTTTTAGGACCAAATTTCTGTGTTCAATTAAGGTGAATAGTGAAATGACCAAAATACCCTTATTTCCAAAAAGTGAACTTTTCATTGCTAACTTGGGATTTTAATGTTACAAAATTGGAGTCATTACAATAAATCCACCTAAAAGCAATAGATGTGCCCTATAATTTAAAGAAAGTAATCTAATTCTATAACCTATATAATACTTAGCAAAGGGTCAAGGCCTCAAAAAAATGGACATTACAACACTAACAACCTATGTCCTTGGGTTATAGCTGAGCTTAGGATGTCCTTGTTAAGTAGTTATGTTCTAATTCAATAGTCCTTAACACTTGCCTAGTTGCATAAATGAATGTAGGGTATTTGCTATTAGCTACCATCCACAATGCAAACTAAATTAATAATGCAACCCCAATTCAAGAAGTAGAAATGGATTAGAATAGCTCGTAATGGGATCTTAAAAATAGTCTTCTTGTACAAGGGTGAGTCATGTATATGCTAACTTCTTCCAAGTTAAGATGACTCACCCTTGACAGTGTTATTACAACTAAGACTAGTGGTAATATATTTTAACCTAGATCTAACTAAAAACTACATTGCGAGTCCCTAGCAATGGTGCCAAAAAATAGATGCATTTTCAATATTATATTCTACAAATGCACGAGTCTATTGTAGCATAGAGTTAGAAAATACCATTTTTGTTTAACCCCATATTGGTAAGGGCTATAGTTTTTAGATTTAGACACAGAGAATGGTTGACTAGCAAACCGGTTCCCTTCTTACTAATAGCATAGCTATGTCCCGGCACTTAATTAGTAATGCTAGCATGTCACTCAACTCCTGGGCAACACACTCAAGCCCTTGGCAACTACCAGCCACCATATGTGGAATGGATTCATAGTGAATAGTACCTTAAAAACTACACTATCCTCAACTGGTTGATCTATAAACTCTTTAATAAATGGGGTCCAATTAAAATCTAAGCTAGTATACTTTAACCTAGCTAACAATTTTGAAGCAATCAAAGAATCTAAACTTTTCAAAATATTAAGCTATAATATCAGCGTAAAGTATAAAGGTAAAAACAAGTAAGAAACTATTGCTTAATTAAAGTAGAAGATTACATTAAGATCAAATTAAAATGTCTACAAGGAAATGAATACATAAAAAACAAAAAAACAAAGCAAAGCAAATAAAGTAAACTTCTTATTTTAGGGCTTGAACATTTGTTGTAGGACTTGCTTGTTATGCCACTTAACAATGGTTTGTACACTTCACTTTAGCCCAATATATACTATATTATTTCCAAGCTTTCATCATCAATTCGATTCCTTTTACTTGTTTAGGCACTGTATTCATAGTCAGCAAGCAAAGGGGGAATCATCCAACATGACATACCCCAAAAGAACATCAAACCATACAAAGACACCTTGGCTGCCATGGAAAGAGGCACAATGTTGTTCTTCCTTTCTAAATGGATTCCAAACTCCAAGGAAAAAGATGAAAAGAAAAGGGAAAAAGAGTATATGTATGTGCTTCTTCTTACTAAAACTCTAGGAGGAGAGTTAGTAGAGGAGTATGCATAAAACAAAAAGATGAAAACACAAATGGAACAAAGTGCTATAGAGGATACACCTAGGGGTGATTGAAGCGTAGAATGAAGGTGCATGTAGGACTAGGATGGTGGATGAGCAGAGGTAAGGAAAGTAAAGAGCATGTAAGTAAGGAGGATAGATGGTGCATGGAATGAAGATTGGTTGGGAAGAATGGCATGGAAGAGAGGGATGGTGGGTGGAAGAAAAGCTATGAAAGGAAGGGGCATGGAATGAAAAGATGCAAGAGGGAGTGATGAGGGATAGGTGGGGCATGGAAGAAAGATAAGAAAAGGGACATCCCACTTGGAGAAGAGAAAATGAATGGGAGAAGGAAGAGTGGTGTATCTAACCTTAGAGAGGAGAGGGGCTGCCAAAGAGAGGTGTTTCCTATAATGGATGCAAAGTGGTTGCCACTATGAAGGTGAGCACACCACCTTGCATGGTAAAATCATGTGGCTACTTAAGTGGTTCCATTTTGGAGTGTAATGAGAGAGAAAGTGCATGGAAGATCCTTCATGTGGGACCCTGTGACGACCCGGGTTTTCTCATGCTTTTTTGAATGAAAAATCTAAATTCCTAAGGCGTGATCCCTATTTGAAAAACAATGCAATGCAGCAGAAAAATCTTTTGAATTAAACTCATTTTGAAAAACCCCGAGTGTCATTTGTTTTCACAACAACCAAAGTAGTTTTTGAAAAACTTCAGAAATCATAATTGTTTTCCCCAGGTCTATCCAGTCACAACACACAACCCAACTATAAATAAATACAAATACATGTCCAAAGGGTAGAGTGTTTACTTACATGTATAATTGTCTCCTTTGACTTTTCTTGCTCGTAGCACTAATATAGGTGTCCTCTACTCGTGGATGAAACTATCTTGAAAAATGTTAAGGATAGGGTGAGTATATACTATACTCAGTAGGAATCTATCACTACCAGTTTTGCAATGCATGCTATGTTTAAAATCATATGCTCTTAAAACATGTGCATGTTCGAACAATCATGGTCAATATCGATATTAAAAACCATTGTATAATTTGGAAATACTGACGACTTAAAGAAATAGCATAATTCAAATCGAAAGTATCATATATTATAAACATAATGATATGCATACGATGCTCCATTGAATCCAACTCAAGGATATATGGTATGGTCGACCAACCTCATGTCATGCCATATGCAATGCAAATAAATCCACGAAACCATAGGGTCCAACTATGCCCACGACCTCGCTGCTGTGTGGTCCCCGGGTACCTGAGGACACTCAGTCATAGCCTCAACGGGGCATATGACACATCGACCTAATGTCGTGACACCAGTGGTAGCCCCCTATACCACATACAATCAACGTAGGGATGTTGCCCTTTTTGGGCGTGGTACCCATCCACCTAATAGTGGTAGAGGCTGGAGGCCAACCCAAACCTCTCGGCATAGTGCCCACTAGCTTATCAGCCCAAATCATATCAGATCAAATAAGCAAAAACCTCTTTTTCAAAACCTGTCCTCTTTGGGTCCTTCACAACTGCCTGGCCCTCACAACTGCCTACCTAGCGTCTTTTGGGCACTCTAGCATCTTTTGGTAACCCTCAAGTACATGCAATCTTTCAAAAACTCAATGCTCACAAATCATACAATGTATGCAATTGTTTGCAAAACATATCTATGCATAATGTATATGCAATTATTTGCAAAATATATCTATGCATAAAGCATTTATCATATGTACGTTGAATTAAGTCATGCTAAGCAAGTCATATACTTATACTTAAAACATGCATTCTCAAAACAATTATGGCTCTTTTAAAAAGTCTAGTAGCGATAGAGCACCTACCTCAAAGTCTCTTGGAGTCATGTCCTTTATCACTTCAACCCGTCCCTGGGTTTCATTTATAAACTCCTGGGTATGAATGGATACAAGGAGTCCTTATTAATTTCAATCCATCTAGAAATTAAATCTCTAGATTTGCCTTTTAGGGTCTATGGTCCTTGCCTAATTCATTGTCAGGCTAGATCCTATGATAGGGATCTACTATTCCATGGTTAACCCTGTAATTTATCCTCTAATCCTAACTTTAAAGTCTCATTGGATCCGCATGTCCCAGTTCCCAGGATACCCGTGTATCCTAGTTGAACCGCGACTGCCTCAAGTGCGTGCTCCCTCAAAGGCCGTGCCAGGGACCGCGTTTTGCATGTGCACATGCATGCTCAAGCGATGCGCTATGACGCGCATCATCGCACAGACGCACCTTGTAGCATGGCGCGTCTTAGTTCCCAGGGCATCTAGTGCATCCTGGTCGAGCCAGGACCCGTGCCCCATGTTGCGCGCGCACCCGAAGGCCGCACCTGGGACAGTGTACGCACTGTTGTACACCTGGAACCCGTCCCAGGGACCCAGTCCCAGGTGCAGGTGAAGCATGGCGTCCCTGGGACGCCTTGTTCGTGTAGGGCTGGCCCAAGCCGGCTTGGAGTGTTTTTCGGCCAGGAACCCGGCTGGAAAATGGCTGGAAACGCTAGATCCAGTATGGATCTAACCTGAGAGGAGGAAAGAAAATGAAAAGGAACGAAGAACAGCTTACCTGGTAGCCTGGGGAGTGCCATCGCCAATGGTAGAGCCCCATTTCACTCTAAACCTTCCTGCTCGCCAGAAAACTCGAAAAAAGGGGAAAAACCCCAATGCCCAGATCGGAAAAAAGATGAGAGGGGAAATGGGGAGACGGGAATGGCATGGCCGGCCTAACTTTGGCCTGGCCATTGCCGAAAAATGTAGAGGAGACGGGTTTCCGATTTTGCTGGAAACCCCAGTCTCAAACGACTGGAAAAAACTTGATTTTGAAGAGGGGGAGATGGGGTGTTTATAGGGTAAAGAAGGCGGTGCCCCTCAATGGTGGTGCCACCATTTCCCCGGTGTTTTCTGGAGAAATCATGAAAGGAGGGTTTTCTGGAGAGGTCTAGAGGTGGAAGACGACAGGGGGTTCCGTTATCAAAATGGCCCCCTGCGTTTTTCATCTTTTTCGTTTTTCTGTTTAAATTCCAGAACTGCCCCTGATCTTTAAACGGCCGTAACTTCTTCATACGAACTCCATTTTGGGTGATTTTTAAGGCGTTGGATTCCATTTTTTGAGTAGAATCTAATGGTACCAATTTTCTTACAAATTCCTTCATTTACTATTTTAAATAAAGTGAAACATTTAACTCAGTTCATTTCCTATAGAATATCTAATTTTTGTTAAAATAGAGTAAATTGCTTGGGCATTATAGACCCAATCTCTGAATTATTTTATTTTAAGAAAAGATCATATGTATGTGCCTCCATTGTATGTAAATCTAACTTCTCTCAGAAGCTCTCTTAGGTGGTGGAATGCTTCATGTATGCATGGGAAATCTATCACCCTCACTTTTGATAAAGGCACTTTCTTTAGTACAAATAAGGTCAAGCTTGTACATGGGGTTTCTAATAGTGCTAAATTTGATATGAAAGCCCCCATAACATTCCGAACTTCAGGACTTTATGGTTTACGACATCTGGGCCCATGGCTTTGCTTGGACAGAGATCTTTCTCTCTTTTAGAGTTTTGGTTGCCAAAAATACGTGTTTTTTCAGTTGTACCCTAATTTTACAAAATATGAAATAAACTTTAGTTACTGATATTTAAGTTGATTTTAAGGTTAGAAACTACTAAATATAAGGATATTACATATCATATTTCTATGTATATCAAACTTTCTTAGTAAGTGCTTATGGTGCTGGAGAGGGATTCTCGAAGCTGCAACTGTAGCTAAACCATCAATCTTGATGATAATAGGAGATGGATCCACCATCAATTATTAGTTTTAAATGTGGCACATAAATGGAAGTGTGGATGGTCATATCTCTAATGACCTTCATAACACCATCTTCATAGGGGAAAGGTGTGCACAAGATTTTCTTTGATGACAATGGATGTAACTTGTTTCTCTTTAGTGATCCAAGTCATTGCCAAATCAAGGATCTTCTCAAGGGAACTTTTTTTTACTAGTGACAATAGACAAGGCTATATGGAAACCAGCTTCAAATGGTGAAATTCTTTACCTAGTGCTTAGGACTAATTTAGAATTAGACACGACTTATATAGTTTGTCAAAGATTATTTGGTTTATTTCTCTATCAAGACATTCTTTTAAAACTTGAAATGTTAGCTACTTAGGCAAGCTTCCTACTTTAGATTGCTTGATCAAGCTCACGAACAAGGACATGTGAAATTTATGCAAGTTAGCATTGGAGTTGGATACTCACTTGCTCTTCCAACTTGCCCATTCTACTTGGATATGAAACTGAATTTTAAGGAGATTTGGCTATAGAAGAAGGCTTAAAATCCCTACTTGATGAAGGTATTTGGATACTCTGAAAGCATAGAGGTAAATCCTAGGTTAGCACAACTATTAAAATGCACTTCACATTTTGAGGGGACTAGGAATTTCTAAAATAAAAAAAGAAAAAAGAAAGATAGGGTAGAAACAACTGGTTATTATTCAGATATTAAATGACATCACCATTTTCCCCTGTTATTGGATGTCAAAGAAGTAATACAGTCATTAATGGAGAAATTGTAAGTATGTTGGATGTAATGACAGTTCCAAAAAAAAAAGAGTAACTTGCAAATGGAGAAAACTAGATTGGCATCTTGTCAAGATTAATACAAATATCTCTATGGTGGTTCAAGTGGTGGATTACTCAAAGATTATGAAGGGCAAGTAATTCATACATTTTTTTGCAATGCACATAAAAATGCGATATATAAGCTAGAGCTTGGAGCAATCAAATTACTCGATATTGCTACTGGAAATCAAGCCAATAGAATGTGATTGAGTTAGATTCAAAAGTAGTGATTGACATTATCAATGGTCATTCAAGCTTTCCTTAGAGAGCCACGCAACTTTGAGTTGATATTTAATAAGACTCTCAACAAGTTCTACTTGAAGGTGACCTATATTTAGAAAGAAGCAAACTCTCCTTTGGATTTTCTTTTGACCTAAAAGCTTAACCTGATAAGAAGTGGGCCAACTATATTTACATCTCTAAAACACTTGGATCTGATAAATGAAGGTTTTAGGATTTGAAACCACAACCTCGTTGTTAGTTATGCTTGGTATTATGTTGGATTACTATTCTACCTAAAAGATTTAGCTGATAGGAAGTGAGCCAACAATATTTATCTCTTAGCACCCTTTTATTCTGTTCCTCCAAAGTCAATGTCTATATTAAACAATGACATAGAAGGAAAAAAAGATATTAGAATGTTACTATAAGCATTGTACGAACAAAATTGGTGTGGGGTGATCTTGGGAAACCATGCTAACCTACCAACCACACTTTAAAGCAGAACTTCTATACAGCATTGTGTGCATGGAGAGATCAGAGCAATAATCAACTGTCACACCTCATGAGCCACATGTTTAAGGCGAGCACCAGAAGCCTTCTCCGTTACACAATTCGAACCACTACTATTCTATCTCGAGAAGTGTATGGCTAAGAGAGTCCATAAAAGCGAACTAATTAAATCTTCTTAACTAATTAGTTGGTAAGAACGCAACTGTTAGCATCTAATGGCGAAGATTCTTTGGATATTGTTTACCTGCATTGCGGACTAGAAGATGAGCGATTTAATTCTATCACCAACCACCAGGGTTCCAGATGTACATTCAGCTACTCATTTACCATACTCGCGACTACCATCCAGAAATTACCTAAATTCATTGAGCAACATGCCAGTTACTTTTCCTTTTTGTTGTCTCTTTCCGCGTTCATCCCGCTGATAAATATTGCCATCAATGCATTTATTAAGAGAGTGGGAGAGAGATAGAGAGAGAGAGTCTACAGACTCGTACACGAATGAGAGAGAGACACTCTAAACTCTCATGTATGAATAAGATTCTCTTTAGAGGCATTACATGCAGCACAGCCATGGATCTCGATAACATTGGCAACATGGTTTTTACCTTCTTGCTTCCTTCCTTAGGGACAGTCTCCCTCCTCCTCTTCCTTCCATTCTACCTTGTCTACAAGCTCGTTCACTTCTTCTTCAGCCCCTTCTTCTACGAGAACATGTCTGGCAAGGTCGTACTCATCACTGGCGCTTCTGCCGGCATCGGAGAGGTTCAGTAGAACTCTAATAAATTGTTTTTGTTTCTTCATTCTCTCCTTAAGATCGAATGAGTATAACAAACTCTTCTTAATTTATCTTTTCTTTGCTAAACCCAACTAATCGAACCAAATATCTTGTTTTTTTGAAGCATGTGGCTTACCAATATGCCAAAAAGGGAGCTTCATTGGTTCTCAGCGCCAGGAGAGAGCAAGCACTCAAAGAAGTTGCTGATAATGCCCAGAGACTTGGCTCCCCAGGTGTCCTTATTGTGCCGGCCGATGTTTCGAAACACGACGATTGCGAGAATATTATCAAAAGTGCAGTGAGCCATTTCGGAAGATGTAAGTTAAAAAACTCTGCCATATAAGACTAAGCGAAAGCTTTGTTGTTTATGTGATTTCATGAGAGGTCCACGGTGGGGGTTAGCTCTATCATTTAGAAGTAGATTTTTGAGAGGAAATGGAGACAGCCATGCTGGTCTTGTCTCAGTATAGTAGTGGAAAACCTCTTTTCGCCTCTTTTTTTTCTTTTTTGCTACAATACTTATTATTTTCTTACATCTATGAATTTTAATTTAACGACATAAACCTCTGATTAAGTTATCTTCCTAAAATGATTTGCGCTGCCGCACCAAGTGAAATTTTAATTAGGTCTATTTGAGACTTAAAAGCTTATCAAAGGATTAATATTGTAGTTAAAACAACCCTGTTCTAGTCTTGATCAATTTGATCTCGTCTTTACTGTTTGAATTGGAATATTATTCAGTTTAGAATTAGGAAATTATAATCCCAAGAGATTTCGACTTCTCATCCTGGTTCACAACCAAGAGGTTGTGTTCAAATCCACTCACCATTAACAGAAAAGTGATCTACAATACAGATCTACAATTTAAAAGATGAAAGTGATAAATTATAGATTAAGTTGTCAAATCAGAAATTACTATCATATACCTTTTTAACGGCTAAGATCAGAAGCTGAGAACCTCCTAGCAAAAGGACAAAAAAATATCTCACCAAATTAATAAGAAATATTCTATCTCAAGGATACTAATTTGTTAAGGTTAAGAAATAGTGATATATCATATTCAAATGCAATAAAATAAAGCTTTCTTGAATTAATAGACTTGGGACCAGAGGTTTTCTATTGTTCTACCGTTGCTCTATTTTGTCAAATAACGCCCTTAAACTAATATACGTGGGTTGCTTATTATTTCTGTTAATTAAGCTGGTATTTGTGTCTTTTCTACATTTTTTTGAATAATATGTCTTTTCTACTTTCTCTAAATGTTTTATTTTTCCCTTTTAATAACAATAATTTTGTATTTTTCTTCTATAATTTCTTTCTTGCCTTTATCTCCTCCTACTTTTCCTTATATCTTTCCAATTTTACCTCAATAGTCAACGAAAATCCATCATTTCCAATTTTCTCTTCAACAAAATGAGCTCTCTCTCTCTCTCTCTCTCTGTATATATATATATATATATATGTATATATATATATATATATATATATATATATAATTTAAGATGTTGGCCCATGTTGGAACCAGACAATTCGTATTAGCTTCGCAGGATATTTAATTTCTTGTATATTAATTTCAGGGGGTTTACTGAATGGTGTTAATCTATATTGGTGGTTGAACACGATTGGTGCTATTGATGGTCCTCTCTTTGTGGCCGTACCTTTCTTCTTAAATAGAAGGTACAATATCGTCATCAAGTTGTTCTAGTACATTTCACCATCTCACCTGTTTTTATGAGCGGTAGTTGTGTATTCATCCACTAGAGAAAGACATCTTGCAGATCCACCATCCTAGTAGTGAAATGGATTACCGAATACCGATGAGCTGAGTACCACGATCCAACTACCTACACCTCACAAACAGCATGTCTTGGACCACATGCAGAAGGATCCCGAGGAACCATCTCACCTGCTAAGACGAGCCACAAAGCTAAAACTATGAACGTCTGAATGATATTAGGAACTTATCGTCTGACTTGTTGTAGTCCTCAAATTTCATTGACTACAATATGGAATATCTTTCATGTTTCATGTTTCATGTTGTTACACTCCTATTTGAAAACAGGAACTCAAACACATTCTAACTGTAATCCAAAATCCCTGGAAACCTGTGCCATCTCGCTATCTCTTCTGTACATGTGTGTCATTTCTGATATGGAAGGGAGTATAGGATACTAGGATGGGAAAGTTCTCGTTTCAGCTGTTCTCCAGAAGTTTTGGGCACTATTCGGCCCATTGACTGGTCTCTGCCTCCATAGGTGCCTAAACACTGTTGGGTTATTTTCCTCTGTACTGCCCTTAATCTGAATGTATAGTTTTATGTACGTATGGTATAGAGTTGAGTGTGACGTAGTTCTGCGGCCGTTTAAGGATCTTCCACCTTCGCACACCCCAGATAATGACGTAGTTGTGTATGGTAGACATAACTAAACGGCTGTACGTCATTAAATCCTGTGGATAATGATGTCACCAAAATCATGTTCGTCATTATCTTCCAAAATAGTTTTATGCACATCATTCACCATTGATATCTAACATAATTTTCCTAGTTAGTAGTATGGTTGGTGTACTTTTACTTAGGTATGCTGATTTTATACTTTCCACGCTGAAACTTTACCTGTGAAAGTTAGTTTGAAGGGGACTCTTTCATGTTCATGTATCAACGCTCTAGATGACAGGGTTTGGTCATACTTCTTTTTTTATTTTTTTGTGGAGCCCACTTTGCATGATTCGTGTCATTAACGTGGTTGCTTGTCCTTTGGGCACGTAATACACAGCGTTGATGATGTAATCACTGTACCAACCTTATTTTCAATTTATTGTATAGATGGATCAGACTCATGAGCTAGTCTGATCATGCAATGGTCAACTCCACAACATGCTAGTCCTCCCTAATATGTCTACTTAATCTATAGTACATCGTGGCCTATATGGGTTTTTAGATGGACATATGAGATAATCATGGTAGCCAGTTTTCTAATGACTACGACGGATTGGAATCTGAAAAAGTTATTGTCATGTTTTTCTGGAGTTTGTTGCATTTATTTTGGATTTTTTTTTGGATGGATGCAGAAAAAGAATGCTATATAGCTGGACCCCTCTTTTTGATGGTTTGATCCATTCATCATATTCAGCCTGCCCTAGGCTAGCTACTAATATTTATAAACATTGGATGATATGAGTCATATCATTTTTGCTTTTAAATCATGTCCATTGAAATTTTTAACCAAAAAGTTAGTAAGTAGAAGCCTTCGATAGGACAGGCCAAGCATGTTGAACAGTTCAAATACCTCAACGAAGTGCCTATCTAGGATGTGTTCTTTTAGACATCCTTTCCAACATTCTATTAGCACTCATCGAAAACACATTGAGGTAAGGTTGATTGCAAAATATTTTGTGATTGTAACAACGGTGAATGACGCTACTGGGACACTTTACTAAAATAGGCTCCACCTCTGCGCATCTTGGGAGGTGGTGCATTTGATGAATAGAATAGATCATTTAAAAAAGAGAAGAGGTGGATACACAAGCATGAGGGGGAGATGGCACCCATTGGTACCCAAAAAAGTACCAAATAACTCTCCCTCCTCCCACAGTCAAGTCCCATATTTATTATATCTTTCTCCAAAGTGGGGAAATTAACTAATAGCCAAACCACATGAGAGAGAAAGAGAGATGATGGATGAGATATTGGGTACACTACCCATCTAAGAAACACAACAAATGTTGGAATAAATACTTGTAACTAACACGTGGGTGTGTGACTTGGATGTGGTCCCAAGAGCAGGGATGAATTGGGCTTAAACAATATTTTTAATACTTTTTCTAAATGATCACCCACGAACAATACAAACACAACGATTCACAGTGATTCAGCCCAATGTTGGCACCCGCATCCTCTCTTTCAAAGAAATCACAACTTCGAGTCTCTCGACATTATCCCCTCACTGAGCAGCCAATTGGTTCAACTATTGACCGGCATGATTCTTGTTCAAAATGATTTCTTCTTTAAATTAAGTAGTATTAGTTGGTTGGAACATTGTCTATTGACTAACTAGTTATATCCCAAGCATCTTGTACATGTTTCAAAGTTTTTAATAACTAGTTGATTGCACTTGAGCTTCATCAATTTATCCTTGTTCTTTGAGTATCAAATCAGTTAATCTCTAAGGTGGAGTGCTTGAGAATTCTTATGCACATAGAAATTATTTTTCATCTTAAGAGTAAGATCGGTTCCTTCTACCGCATTCTAACCATTGTTTTTAAGTCATTAGATATTGTCCTTGAACACAAATAAAAGAATGCTTGAGCTGGCACTAGAAAGAAGGGTTAAGGTGAAGAGCAACAAACAACATTTTTAATTACTAATTTCTTAGTTTTACTGACAAATCCATATGAAGAAGTCATTTTCTTAAACATTCTAAAAATCACTCTTTCTCCAGCTAAAACTTTCTTTTCTTTCTCACATGCCATCTATTTATGTATTTTTTTTCTCTTTCCAAAAATTTTGTTTTTGCAACATACCCTTTCTTCCTCTATATTTATACAAATGTGGCATTCCACTTTTCATTTTCTTCTTAACTAACCAAACTACTTTTGGTAATTCTTTTTTTCATCCTTTAAAGGATGTTCCATTTATAGATGGTGTAGATATGTATATGTATGCTGTGAATGCCTAGGTAATCCTAAGACACACATAAACACAAGTATCTAACCATACCATATGCACCCCTGAGCACCATGTAATTTCTAGGGAGAGATTGATTCGTTACAATTGCATTCAACATTAAAGGGTCTTCTATCCACATCATCCATTACAAAAGTAAGGGAGTATATGCGTCCCTTTATAAGGCCTTCCACCCTTTACTTTTGGGTGAGGAAAAGAAAAATATATTGTGTGAGTGGGCCTTGCTAGTTGAAGGGAATCTGTGTGGGTTGTTCCTAGTAGGAGAGGTTCCACACTCGTGGTGCCATCGCCTGCAAAGATGACCTATACTACAAGAAGTAACTCTCATATGAGTCCTAGCTTTGTCCAAAGAGGGCTATATATGGTAGTAGCTTCTAAGAGACTTTTCGCCTAAGCTACTTCCCTTGCAGCCCAAGCCAAGTACTTCCTTATCTATAAGCCCACTCCTAGCCATTCACACTTGCACCTACTAACTCCGCTTCTCTAACCGGGGCTCTCAAGTTTCTAATTCTTCTAGAGTATTTTTGGTTAGATACATTCTCAATTCTTCTTTGCTTCTAGGTTTGCCCATTTAAAGGTATTCTCTTTCAAGGGTTCTTCTTTCCTTAAGTTACTTCTAGTTCTCTTGTTTCTATAGTTTCTGAACTTGTAAAGTTCTTCTTGCCTTTTCAATTATCATTAAAATTTTGATCTTGTTTTCTAAATTGATCTAAGGTCTTATCATATTACTCTTTTTAGGTGATATTACTATAATATGAGGACAAACTTTTGGAAGAATTTATTCTCGAAGCATTCATCTTGGAGATGAAAGTATAGCTTGATTTTGATCATGCTAATTAGTTGAAATACAAGTTAAGTCTAGCTTTGTTGAATCTTAGAGATTGGACTATCATTTCTCTTATACAAATATGAAGATTGTTTGAGTTTTCTTGCAAGTGATAGTAGTCAGTTGTAATATCATCCATGGTCAAATCCATAGAGACAATACAGTATGAAAGTAAAGCACCAAAGTTGATCTAGACTAATTATCCTAAAACTAATATAAAGTTTAATAAAAATGATAGGGTATCTAATTTAATGGATGAGAGAAAATGAATTTTTAATATAAATTTAAATTGCTAGGAGTAAAGATAAATTAGAATCACCACTTATTTATCTTCTTTTATAACTTAAGAATCAAATTAGAACTACAATAATCATCCAAAAAAAACTTTCTTTGAAAAATTAATTTGCAAACTTTTAAACATTAAAAACCTAAGTAATTCATCAAATTTTAAGTATTCTATGTAAAACCTAATTATAATGGACCAAAGATCAATTCCAAGTATCCACCATGAAAAGTAATAAGACAAAATAAAAGAATTATACTAAGGATGAAATTATCTTTTCTTTTTAATTAATTTAATTTTCAAAGTTAATTTTTAAGATAATTAAAACATTGAAAATCATAAGTGGATGGTGCTTTGGCTGCACAATTCCTCTCAAAAATAAAAGTAAATAAGCAAAAATATATCCTAATTGGATGGGGCTTTGGCCATACGATCACCTCCCCAATAATGGTGCTAAAAACTTGTTTTATTTTTCCTACAAGTGCACGGTAGTCAGTTGTAATATAATGCAAGATCAAATTCACAGGGAGGATCTAGCATGAAATAAAAGCACCAAAGTTGATAGAAACTAATTATCCTAAAACTAGTGCAAAATGAAAGAAAAATGATAGGTGTTTAATTTAATGAATGAGAGAGAAAATGGAAGTTTAATCTAAATTTAAATTACTAGAATTAAAGATCACTTATTTTTAAATTAGATCCACCATTTATTTATCTTCTTTTATAACTCAAGAATTGAATTAGAATTAGAAATACCATCTCAAAAAAATATTTCTTTGAAAAATTAATTTAGAAACTTTTAAACATTAAAAACCTAGATAAGTCATTAAAATACAAAGAATTCTATGTAAAACCTAACTATAATGGATCAAAGATCAATTCTAAGCACCTACTATGAAAGAATTATACTAAGTATGAAATTATCTCTTTCAAATTAATTTAATTTTCAAAATTAATTTTCTAAGACAATTAAAACATTAAAATTTTCATAAATGGTACTTCCAACCTAAAAATAAAATCACTTTAATCCTAGGAAGAAGAAAACTAGCCTAGCATGATTTTTAAATTAATTCTAAAAATTATTCAAAATAAATAAATCTTTCTAAATAACTACCTTCTAAACTATTAAATATGAAAGAAATTATAATATCAAAGCAACACCTCTTACTATGTTTGCTAGTGAGAGACGTCACTAGAAAAGAATGCATAACTAAAACAATCATGTATTGTCACACTCATGTTTACAATCTACAAATAGTCTAGTATATTTTTACAATTTGTGGACAGTTAGAATCCATGAATATTTCACCATCTTTGGCCACTGATTTCTCAACAACTTTTTGATAGAATTTTCAAAAGAACTTGGTACGTAGAACAATGTAATAGCAAGAAATTCAATTGTATAGTTATATTTTAAATTAAGACAACAAATCAAAACGTCCTTTCTCACTAAAAATCAACACCAAACTATTCATGACTTAAATTAAAAAATTATCAATAGTTTAGATCAATCAAAAATGCAAAAAATAAACCAAACTAAAGGTGCAAAGCATAAGCAAGTTGACTATCAACTTTCATGCGAACAGTTGTGACCAAGTTTCATTGGTCACTTTGATTAATAGAATTTTTTAATGAAAATTGAAAATAAACACATGGACCTTCTTCTCCTTGATGTCTTCTATACAACAAAACAAATTTTAGAGATTTTCATCCAATATCAAAGCAAGCATTGATGTACAAAGTACCCTTGTTCACCAACTCACACATGCACTCAATTTTCACTCCTTTCTTCCATTCCCCCCTTTACTCTCATTCAATCTTATATTTATAGAACATGGGGAGGTTAGTTTAGATGTTTCTTCATGTTAATTTCTTCTTCCCAAGCAATTCTTAACCATTAAAATTTCTAATTTAAGCATCTCTCAATCTTGTCCATTGACATAAAAGCCATACGTCTTCTAATTCTGCTTGCTCCTATTACCAATTTTAGATATTGAATTTCTTCTCTAAGTACATCATTAGAGCATCTTGTGGATATGCTCAGCTATCCATTTGTTTGACAAAACAAGATTGATAAAACCAACTTTTGCAATTGAAGTGTTTCTAACTTCAAATGGTGGAAGATGTTGTGGGTCACCTAGTTGAAATAAGACTGGTCCACTTAATAAACAATCTGAATCTCCAAAAGCTAGCCTTGAGTGTTATCATAGGATCTTGCATGTGAAAACATCATTTATGAGTGGGCAAGTTAAAATTCTCAAGGTTGCTTCATGAAGCACTATTTGTAGTTTTCTTTAGAAACAATCCCCTACACCAACTGTCCTATTGTTCTAGATCATCCAAATTTTATTCTAAATTAATCTAAGCCGTCCATTTTCATTTAATCTTGATTGACACTTTGAAATGTTGATTGACTTGAATTGACCACTTCATCATGATCTACAACCTACAAAACATATAAAAAGGTCAAATTTAGTATTATTTTACAAGTGGTTTTATACATTCTTATCTCAATTCATCATCTAACCCTAAACATTCATCAATTTATGCTTAGATTAAAAATACGTATTTTAACGCAAATGTATCCTATAAATGAAAAAAGTAAATGATCAAATGCACTAAAATGATGCAAAAGTGAGGGTCTTTAATATAAAAATCAAAGCTCAATAGAGACTTCAACCATCTTCAAGAACACAAATTTGATGCAAACCTCTAAGCTAAGATTATTCAAATTCAATTTGTTCAAGATTTCTAACATGATCAATTGCCTTTTCGTAGTATAATAAAATGAGTCTTGCATTATTGCCTCTAAATCACTTATTCATTATTACCAATATATCCATTTGTGGTAATCATCAATAACAACTTACAAGATTCAATTTTCTTTTAAATGGATGTTATTGAGGGTAAGATACCTACATAGCATGATTGGTAGTGTCATCAAACAACCATCTCAATTGAAGATAAAGAGAAATACTATAAAATAGAAGCCATTCAATCATTTACATTAATAGAAATTGTTAAGATGTAAACTAATGATAGAAAACATGTATAACAGATAAGAGTAATGCTATTTTCTTCCCTTGCTCTATTGATGTATCAATATTTATAGATGTTACATGATACATTTTCCTCATTAGAGGATTACAATCAATTAATTTGTTACTAAAAAATCAATCAAACTAAAGTCAAAGATTAGATGAGATCTCTATAGCTATTATAACAACTAAGAAAGGAGATGACCTTAATATTTAGGAATCCTATATCAAGAATGTTATAATAGGTATGAAAGGAAAGGATATGCCCTAGATATTTAGGGATCCTATGTCAACACTCCCCCTCAAACTACTGAGAAAATATCTGCCATTCCCAGCTTGCTTAGAATTGAATGGAATGTAGAACTTGGCAACCCTTTCGTGAGAAAATTTGCAAGTTGATTTTTAGAGGAGACATAAGGAATGAAAAACTCACCATTTTTTAATTTTTTTTTAATGAAATGCCAGTCTATCAAATCTAACCATTTTTAGTTTTTCCTTTGATGAAATGCCAATCTATTTCCACATGCTTTGTTAGATCATGGTAGACTGGATCATGTGCAATGCTTATGGCGGATTTGTTGTCGTAGTACAATTTCATGGGCCCTTCTAGTTTTATTCCCAAAATATGAGAGAGTCAATTGTATCCAAATTAACTCACAAATTCCTTGAGCCTTGACCTGAATTATGCTTTAGTGCTTGATTTGGCAACTACAGACTACTTCATGCTTCTCCAAGTGATGAGATTACCCCAATAAATGTACAATATATAGTAGTGGAAAGTCAATCTATGATTGACCTAGCTCAATCTGCATTGGTTTACCCTTCAACATCTATTTTCTCATTTTTATTTTAAAAAAAAATTCCAAGTTTTAACTTTAAATACCTAAGGATTTGATAGGCAACTTCCATGTGTTTCTCCCATGGACTATGTGTAAATTGACTTATTACACTTACTACATATGCTATGTATGGGCGTGTATGAGATAGATAAATTAGTCTTCCAATGAGTCTTTGGTACCTTTCTTTATCTCAAATTTGCTTGCCAAATAATGCTTCAATTTGTTACACCCTTCTTAGTCATTTCTAGTCACAATTATTTCACCTACCTAAACAATTAGAACAATCACTTCATTGATATCTTTTTGTTTGATGAAAGTGTGTGATCACCTTGACTTTGTTTGTACCCAAACCTCACCATTGCCTTTGTGAATTTCCCAAACCATGCCCTAGGTTACTATTTGAGTCCGTATAAGGATTTTTTCAAATGACAAAATTTTCCTTTCAATTTGTCATTGATACTATGTGGAATCTCCGTGTAGACATCCTCATATAGGTCCTCATGTAGGAACATATTTTTCACATCAAATTACTGCCAAGTCTGGTTTAGGTTAGCAATAAGAGAAATCAAAATTCTTATGCTATTCATTTTTGTTACTAAGGAAAATGTTTCACAATAGTCTATCCCTTAGATTTGAGTAGAACCCTTAGCAACTAATCTAGCTTTATCTTTCTAAAGACCATTAGCTTTGTATTTGAATGTGAAGATTCATTTATAGCCCATAGGTTTCTTCTATTCTGCTAAGTCAACTATCTCCTAAGTATCATTTCTTTATAAGGCTCTCATTTACTTTGTCATAGCTACTTTCCATTTAGGATTATTCCATACCTCATTGAAATTTTTGGAAATTCCTATGGTGGATAAGTGAGAGACAAAAGAATTAAGAATAGGAGATAACTTATGATTTGACACAAACATAGATGTAAGATGCTAGGTGCAAGTTCTTTCCTTTTCTCTAAGAGTAATGGATAGGAATATATCATCATTGGAAGCATGGAAATCAACTCAGAGAGGATCTATGTTACTTGGTTCTAGTTCAGATGTCTGATTATGCATCAGTTATGGTGAAGACTTTTTCCTCCTTGAATAAACCTTGAATGGATTTGGCTGATTTAAATCACTAGTTGGCAAATTTTTTGTTGATCCATTTTATTCGTATTTTAGATGTCGAAGTGGTCAGTGAGGATGAAATGGGTGGTAGAGAAGTAGATTCAAGGTTTAGTAGGTCTTTGATCAATAAAGGAAGTACATATTGCTCATTATCTTTGTGTTTTCTCCCCTTGAAGATAATTGTGTGAGAAATATGGCTGATTTTCAACAAAGTTGACATCCATGGCAACATAGATTCATTTTATTCATGGGTTATAGCATCTATACCCCCCTTTTGAGTAGGTGAGTAGCCAAGAAAGATACACCATATAGCTCTAAGATCAAGTTTTATTTGATAGTGATTATAAATATGCAGAAAAGAGACACAACTGAGTACTTTAGAAGAAAGATTCCCAAAAATTTTGCATGAAGGAAAAAGATTACTCAAATAATCTAGTTGAGTTTGAAAATTAAGGACTTAAGAGGGTAACGTGTTGCTTAAACAAGTGTCAGTCAAGATGGCTTTCCCCCAGTATGTTTTGGTACTCTCATTTGCAAAAGTAGAGCTCTAATAATCTCAAGTAAATGATGGGTTTTTTTACTCAACAACTCCATTTTGTTAAGGAGTATTTGTACATGAGGATTGTGGAATAATATGTTCTTTCTAGCAATGAGAAATCAAGTCATTTTTGAAATATTTCCTTCCATTATCTAAATGACAAATATAAACTTTAGTATCAGGTTGATTGCAAATCATCTTATAAAAGATGGGAAAAAACTGACTAACTTCATGTTTAGTTTTGTGAAGATAAACACATGTTACTGTGATGACCCACCTAGGTTTTTAAATGACTTTTTAACAATTCTTTTTCAAAAAGCGAGGCCTCTAGTTGAAAATTTCTTTTTAAAAGCAAAAAGTATAAACATTTTAGATGAAAAGAATTTTTCAGAAAACCTAAGTGCCATTACGACTTTACAAATAGGGATCTAACAGTAAAATGATCATTTTATTTCTACTAAAAATCTAGCATAGTTTTATATATTCCTCAAATATTGCTCATTTTTTTGCATGCGACGTGGTATCCCTGATAGACATCAAATCATACAAATAAACCATAAAGAAGATTCTACCTCCATTCAATTCTATCCCAATATGTCATAAGTTTGAAAAAGAAAACATTTTTACCTATAAGGAGATAATTTGAAAACAAGTTTTATCATAGCCAGAATCTATCCAGTCACATACATCATCCCATACATTTCTCATGCATGTCCACATGTCTACAAACTACAAGTGATAATATGATAGTCTAATACATCAATTCTAAAATGAACATTCACATGTTCTTATACTTTGGTGTCACTATTGCTGATCTCTTTTGTAACTCTTTGTTCTATCTTTTGCTTTCCTTCTTTTGTTCTATTTTATCAAATCTGAAATATTGTAAACAAATACAATATCTTAGCAAGCTGGTGCTTGTGTTGGTGGAACATGATGTATAAAAAATAAAACAAAATTTATAATTTACAAAAATCAATTCTTTTAACAATACTTCATATCTGATCAAAATAAAAAAAAAATATATATATATATCAACACATAATGCTCATGTCAATTCTATCAGTTTACAAGACATATATTTCATGCCAAAACTATTCAATCATTAATTCAGATGTTTAGTAAGAACCAAAATCAATCTCATTAGATCATAATACAAATATGAAACATAATTTCAAGCATTTACAAATACTTGTCTTCCATATTTTCATTACTCACTGGTCAATCTCAAATACCATAAACTCATGAACGCATTCATATACTAATATCCGCTCAAAATTGGATTTCAATATGTAAAATGAAGGTATGAAATCTTAATGTGTTAATGTCAATACATTTCATTTAAATCACCAAACCACAATCTATATTAGATTCTTAACTCCACCAAAAAAACTCAAACATACTAAAGTATGCACAAAACATCAAACTGTCATTTAGACAATACTCTCAATCTTCATGACAAATGCCCAACACAATTCCTCAAAAACTCCATAAACAATACAGATATATCAAAGTCCTAAGCACCTAAAATCCTGTTAGTGCCACACTGCACCCCTCTCATCAATTGGTCTCGCCAGTAGAAGAACAGAGGTCTTATCAAAGTCACTTGATTTTAACCATATTAGTAAATTTGTATATGTGAATGAGCGAGGACTAATTCTCATGAGTTGCATGATTTTAACTGCATATGTGAAACACAACCTGTAGATGGGCCAGACCAACTCTCACAAGTTGCTTAATTTTAACCTTATATCAATATAATATAGACTATATATGGGCCAAACCAACTCACATAAGTCACCTAATTTTAACTATATCTATGATCACATAGACTATAGTCTTTGAATGGGCTAGGACCAACTCATACAAGTTGCCTAATTTTAACCATATCAACACAACATACTCTATACATGGGCTAGGACCAACTCTCACGAGCCCCCTAATATTAATCATATTAATAGAACAAAACATATAAATGGGCTAGGAACAAATCTCACAAGTCTAGTTTCAATTGTACCTATGATTCACACTCTATAAATGGGATAGACGCCAGACCAACTCTCATGAGTCATTTATTTTAACTATATCTATGATCACATAGATCACACTCTTTCACAATAAAATCTAATGAAAAAATCTTAAAACAAGCATCAAATTTTATTAATATTGTATGAAATAAATTTGTAGATAACTCATACACAATTATGGGTAATCATATACCAAAGTATCACCAAACAATCTTGTAGACTTTTCTTACAAGGTAAGTAGTAAATACACATGTACCTTTGCATGAATACTTAAATTTTCATTCAAAACATGACATACATATTTAACTTCATTCATCACATATTGTAATGAAACTCATTATAAATTCAAATGTAAATATACTAAAAAACATAACAATCTTAATTCCACCTACCTTGGATCAAGCACCCTAGTTCACTAACATAGCTATGCAGTCCATGCTCGTGATTGATCACACCTCTGTAACAACATAAATACACATTTAGATATCTAGTCTAGGTTTTCTCTTAACTTTCCATGCTCTAGAATTTTCTCTAAGTTAGTCCTTAGCACTAATCAGTACATGGCAACATCATCGTGCTCATCTACAACACTAATCACGTTTCATCAACTTTTGATTATTACTTGAATGATCAATGGTTGCCGTTTTACCAAATCCACACTAGTGGATTAGTGACCATAAAATCTTGATCCACAACCAAATCCAATCTTGGATGGTTGAATCTAGTGTTCATGCACTCTTGATAGTAAAAAAATGTTTAAATTTTGGGTCTCCAATTGATCCAACTACTGGATCGAGTTTTATAGCATGATAATGGTGATTAACAAATTTAGTGTATGTGTATGTAATAGAAATCTGATGGTTCATAGCCATCGGGATCTCTAAGTAGTGAATTAATCATTATATTTAAGGTTACAAGTCTAAATTGGTTGATCAAACAATCAAAGGCAATAAGTCTAAATTAGTTAATCAAACAATCAAAGCCAATAAGTCTACCTTATAGGGTCTTAATCATGTTCAATTCTTCATGAAACCTCTTAAGGATTTTACAATTTACAAAGAACATTATACTCAAATTGAAATACATGGTAAATTGGAGAAGATCGATTACGATCTTACCTACAAACACAGTAATCCCTATCTAACAGCTTGTTAGGAGCACCACAATGCTAATGGATGGTCACAAGCCTGGGTGATCATGGCTATACAATACTATTGCTTTTGGATCTCCATTGGATCAATCCCAATTGTTGATTTCCTTGATGAGTTTTGTTCACGACATTGAGGGAGACATAATGAATGGTTTAGATAATTAATATGAGTTGTTTTCACCTCTTTGCACATAGTACCCAATGATTGTTCACTATTGTCAATATTCTATCACCGGTGATGGAAAAGGGTAAGAGAAGGTAGGGACAGGGGGAGAACGGGGGGAAAGAAGCCAATGCGAGTGGTTTAAGGGTTACCTACTTTTCACACACCCTGTTTGACAGGAACCTAACATCAGTAGGCAATATAGAGATTAGTGATGTCGAGTGGGATAAAGACAATGTTGACGAGTGTTGCTACTTTGGTCACCGTCTATCATTTGATCCAGGAGAGAAATGGAGGGGTAAACACAGGACGGGAATGGGCTAGATGCGTGAGTTCTAGTCTAGAGGAACCGAAGGGAGAAGAATAATGGGAAGGTGGGTTTTTAGTGTGTGTACGATTGGCTCCAGTGCTCCATTCTAGGTTGGTGGTGGAGCTTTAACAATCAGCTGGTGAAAAGGGGGAAGGGGAGAGAGAAGAAAGAGAAGAAAAGGATAGGAGGGGTTTTTTAGGTTTAGTTTAAAAAAGGAGGTGCCATTACCAAAATGGCCTCTCCCCTTCCTAAAATGATTAATTAATTAATTAATTTTTATTAAAATATCATAACTTCTTCATCCAAACTCCAATTTTAGTGTTCTTTATGTTAGTGGAATTGTTATTTTGAGTACAATTTAATTATTAAGGTTTCAAGAGTCAATTGGTGTCCTTCAAAAGTCAAAAATAACTCAAAAACTATACAAAATGCAATTTAAAAAATGGGGTCATTATAGTTACTCTTGTTCAATCATCAATAAAAGAGACAAATGAGTATACACCCGAGATGTTAGGAATATTTTATTTTTTCCATAAATCGGTATGATTAAGGCTAAAAGGTAAGGAAGATCTTTTATTTATTGAATGAAAAGTTGTTCTATGATGTTTTGCCAATTCATAGATTTCATAATGAAAAAGATTTTATTGAAATCAAAAGAAGGGAAAAATGTTTTCATGGTAGAAAGTGAAGGGTGACCAAGCCTTTTGTACAAAAGTAAAATATCAATTCCTTGAGAGAGCAAGCCATGCTTGAGATAGTGTCATTTCCACCTACAGCCTCAAGAAAGTAAAGTCCACCTTTCTCTTGACCATGCCCAACCATCTTTCCTGTAGCTTGATCCTGTATAACATAGTGAGAAGGAAAGAAAACCAAAGAACAATTTAGGTGTTTGGTAGGCTTTGTGATGGATATAGGATTACATGTCAATTTAGGAACATGTAAAACAGAATTTAGAGAAATGGAACTAATTAAGGGAATCAATCCTTGGCAGCAATAGGCACTTATGTCCATTAGTTATAGAGACATTCTTATGTCCAACACAATGTGTATAAAGAAAAAATGGGAAGACCCATTGGGAAGTTCTAATAGTGTTCATCTCTAGCCAAATTTCCTCTAGTGAGTTATAGCACTCAATCATAGATGACGACCCTTACTTTGCAGAGAAATTTTGATTCTTTAAATCATAAACAAGAGCCTTTGTTCCCACCTTAGAATATGAGCATGTTATAGTATCCCAAATCTCTTTTGCAGTTGAGAGAAAAATAAGTGGTTTGCTGATTTCTGATTGCATGAAATGAAGTAACCAAGACATCATTGTAGAGTTCTTGGCTTCCCATGTCTCAAATATGGGATCTTCTTCTTTCGGAGAAGGGATTTCCTAGCACAAAACTCTTCTTCTTCTTGCTTTGAGGAACAACTTGGCTGATTGAGACCATTAAAGAAAATTTTGGCAATTTAGTTTGCAAGTGGTGATCCGAGAATCAGAGTTCTCATTAAAAAAATTGAGTGGTGTTTGAAGGTTGAGTAATGAATGGGACAGGGGGATAGTTGTGCTAGATTGAGAGGTTTGTGAATTTTCCATAACAATTAGTCAAAGTTAAAGACAAAAAAAATGATAAAGCGATTAAAAAAATTTTGGTTTACAAATTAAGAAATCTGAAATGAGTGCAAGATAAATAAGGGTAAAAGAAGAAGAAAGCATAATGCAAAGTTCTCCAGTAACTAAAAATTGTCAATGAAGGCCAGCAAATTCCAGCAAATAATAGACTACAAAAAAATTGGTTAAGAATATGGGTTTGCTGAAGTGAATGATCAGCTATGAAGGCTGAATATCCCTAACAAGGAAGGCTAGGTTAAGAGATGATAATGATAGGCTCCGATGCCATATTAAGATGTAAACTAATGACATAAAACATGTATAGTAGATAAGAGTAATGCTGTTTTCTTCTCTTGCTCTATTGATGTATCAGTATTTATAGATGTTACATGATACAGTTTCCTCATTAGAGAATTACAAATAAGGCAAGACAGCTATAACAGCTATGAAAGGAAATGTTATGCCCTAGAAGAAGAAAGCTACAGCCAGGTGTAAACACATGGTAGTTGCTGTGTGGCACACACTTTTGCTTCAGAGCTCCCACCTTTGGTTGATCTAATCTATTCATCTGATGTCTCTAGCTATGAATATCACTTATAGAAAAATTCATAATCATTGAAAAATTCTAACATATAAAACACTATCCTTTTGGTCTGTTAATGTGGACTATTGTTGCTATGAATATCTCCTATAGCAAAATTCATAATCATTGAAAGATTCTAACATTCAAAACACTATCCTATTGATTGGTTAATGTGGACCATTGTTCATACAAAGATTCTAATCGTCCATGCATACAATTTTTCATATATACACAGGTTTTGAACTACTGGACATCCAGAGTCGATTAAATAAGATGTAGAGGTTGGATCAACCTGAGGTGGGGTAGCGTCCTACTGCACTAGTTCTAAGTTAGAAAATGAGCCTGATAGTACAAAATTTTGGACGAAAAAATCAGCCTTCATAAGAACAAACATCTAAGAATATGATATTGGGTTATGATTCATATTATGGAGCTTGTTATTCTTGTATGCAGTGGATCACCTGGTAGCAAATGCAGGAATTACTTCCTACTGCCTTTTCGAAAGATTTCCAGACATCACTAAAACGACCCAAATAATGGTAGGCTGAAATTGTAAACTGTTATATTGCATTTTGAAACTACATGTATCTAATTTTCCTAGTCATTTGATTTGGATTTCAGGATGTGAATTTTTGGGGCTCTGTATACCCCGCTTACTATGCCATTCCTCATCTTCGAAAGAATCACGGCAAAGTGGTGGTGATTGCTTCTGTAGGAGGATGGGTCCCCACCCCCAGATTGGCCATCTATAGTGTAATTAAAAGATTCAGACTTTTAATGAGAATAAATATCTTCTTCTATATTTTATTTTGTTACTCTGATTGCTATTTTTCTGCTTGATTTTTAGGCGACTAAAGCAGCATTGATAAGGTTCTTTGAGACAATAGCATCTGAGCTCCGTTCAGAAATCAAAGTAACTATAGCCACTCCTGGGTACGTTGAAACTGACATGACCAAAGGCAACAGTGTGATTCTAAGTGGTAAACCTCAACATGGTGCTCAAGTAAGACCAAATCCTCTAAGGGTAAGAAATTGGTTTCCAATGTGTGATCGCCGTAATTAGTGGCTTCTTTTGCTTAATTTCATGGATGAACTTAATGAATAGTGTTGTTTTGTTGATGGTAGGGTAAGAAAGGTGTAATTCCAATTGCATCGGCCGAAGATTGTGCGAAAGCCATAGTCGATGGAGCCTGTAGGGGAGCAAGATATGTGACATGGCCATCATGGTATGGTTTCAGTTACCTAATCATGTTTTTGGCTCCTGAAGTGTGGTATTGGCTCACAAGAAAACCTGGGAGGAAGGTACCTAGTAATCGGAACATGGACATAAGTGGTGATAGTAATTTGAACCCAGCTTCAATAACAAAGATGGAATAGAGATTGGAGTTGCTCCGCAGATGGAATACTCATTAAAAAGCATGGTACAAACTATTGTTTCAGACAGGTTTCTCTTAAGAAGGCTTGTAGCAACTAAATTCAGCTTCTTAATAGACAATATCGAGTAACTGTGTTTGCCTTTTGCACAACTAATAGCTAGATGTAGCCCTTTGCATTGTTTTAAACATATGCCATTGACTTCCAAAGTAATTGTGCATTAGAGTATCAGCTCCGTCAGATTATATGAGTAACATTTTTGTAGCAGGAAAGAGATAACAGACGATTCTCATGACATGTCTTAACTGTAGCTTAAATTTCATGCCTAGGAGTCAATTTAAGGACCCTCAAATGGAAGAACTGTTAAAACTTAAAAATACGCGTACTTTCAAGATCATTTAAGTAATGGTGGATAATTTAATACAACCGTCGTTAGGCACATGTGAGTCTCAGAATGATCTACTACAACTGGGTGGGACCACCTTAAAACATTTGAGGCCCACATAAAAATAAAATGAGAGGAAAAGGTTGGGTGTCTTGGAAAGATATTACTATATGAGCAAAGGACGATGCTAATAAATGCTTAGGCACACATATAGATCTTTTCTTTTAGGTCAATTAACTTAACAAAAGCCTAATAAATGGATAGGGATGCAAAGGGGTAGGTTTCTTGATCACAGGTCACTAAGTTTTGCAGCCCACTATAGGGCGTGGCAGATTGTGAAAAACCCATCTTGACCTGCCCACCCCATAAACTATTATGGGTAGTGCAAGTTGAATCAATACTACGATTTCTATATGAGAATTGAGATGTTTCTTTTGTTTTTCTCTTTTTCTCTTTTTGTCTTTGTCTTAAATTGTGCAAAAAATATTCTAATTATTACTATAGTTGAGAGAAGGAACTCCTAATTAAAGAGACTTTATAAAAAGGAACTTATGGTCAAAATATTATATATTCACTTTTACAAAAACAATTTTTTTATTTTTTTTTATAACTAAAGCATAATAATAAACCATAAGCACTTTTTTTGTATATGAATACCTATAAATAATATAGTTTGACCCATACAATTTCCTCACTGATCGAACTCAATAGGTGACCTACCTCCGATTGCAAATTCTTGCCCTATCATGGGTGCGGCAGGTCACTAATTTACCACCACCTCTCCCCACTACTGAGTCAGTGTGGGGGAGGGCTGGTTTAGGGTTTAACCCCTCCTACTGCCATTCCTACAAATGGAATTGAGTTACAATTTAGATGATGAAAATCACCCTTGCAACTAGTGTTGGCAAAATGGAGAAGCAGATTGGATCCAATTTGATCTGCACATACAGGCTGGGGCTTTGATTGGTGCGAATCATGGACCAAGAAAGACCCAAATTTGTATTTAATCCTAGTGTATGTCACATATTTGCAGATTATTCATCCATCTCGCATAAGTCATGTAAATTTTAGATGTTGACTTCTTTTAAAATTTATTTAATCCATTAATCATGTTCAAATTTCTTAAGTAAATTAAAATTTAGAGCTACTAATTTTTTTAACAAACAAAACAAGTAGTTATGATCATCAAAATGCAATGATTTTTCATGGTTCTCCTATCTCGATGGTGAGCAAGATTAATGGTTTAGATATTTTTGAAAAAGTAAACATTCATGGTTTATATCATTTTTAATTTAATTTTCTAAAATATAAAGCAGATCACATATTTAACGAATTCGATTGATTAGATCTATTATAATCTCTAGATCAAATTTATCCAATTTGCATATGTTAATTTTAAGGAGACAAATGAATATCCACAAATTTTTATCCATTTTGCCAATGCTACCTGCAAGAATGGGTATTAGAAATCTTTGGACCCCCACAATTGGTAACTTATTGTATGTCCATAGCCTTTAAGCTCTTACATGTATCAACTATTTAATCTTCTAGACTGTATGCTAAGAGAAAAGTAAGGGTAGCAAAAAGACAATACATTAAACAAACTAAAATTTGTTGAAAAACATACTAGGAAAATATGGTGGTCAATATTGTAAATTTTAAAAAGTAAAATGGTATTATAGAAAATAAAAAATCATAAATAGAGTAATGATGTCTCTTTCTCATCCTACTTTTACAATCACAAAGTATATGCCACTTTCTTCTCTCCTATTTATAAGGGATAGTTACCTATTTACTAGGTGGTTGGTATTCCTCTCTCTCTCTCTCTCTCTCTCACACACACACACACACACACACACAATTATATGATACAACCACTTATCTCACAATTTCATAGGCATTCAAGAAATTCAAAAGTAAACCTACTTCTTTTTTTTTTCTTTTGTTGTATAGATGTAAGATATTTGTCTAATTCACCTCATTTGTATGTTGGATGTCTCTAGATCCTCTATTATACCTTTTGAAGCCAAGAGATATATAGTATTATGCATTTTGGAGCTTTGCTACATAACAACATTTATTTTATGGCTTTAAAAGGTTCAATAAATGGAGGATCTCGGTTTTATCATTGTTGTACCATAGTTGTTCAAGAAATTGAAAAGTGGGCCCCAATTTGTAGTAAACATAATTTGATACGGGCATAACATGATCAAACCAATTGAGTTCAACAATCACAATAATCTCCTAGTTCGAGATTGAGTGTAAGTATCCCTTCTTCCATCCTCTATAAAATGATGCAACTTCTTCATTGAGATGAAACTTGATGTGAGTTCTTCTATCTTTAGTTTTGAAGACCTACATAAGTTGAATGTTCAGCATGCCTCCAACTTCTATATTGTGACCACCTTGGTAAACATATTTGAAGGAATTTTAGGTTGTATGTATCTTCTTCAAAGAAAATAGACATTCTTTCAAATAAATCTTATGAAATAATATCTTTTATTGATATACTTATCTTGTCATGAAAAGCCAAGTTTTTTGCTAGATGAATTGCACTTTAATTACCACTGTATAAATGGTAGTTCTTTTGCTCCTTTCCCAACTTATGCACAAGACATTCTAGAAAAATTATTTATTTATTTGCTTTTATTGCAGCAATATACTCTGCTTCTATTGTTGAGAGAGCAACTATTTTCTATGGCCTTGATACCCAACTCACTATTGCACTTGCTGTGGTGAAGATGTATCCAGTAGTACTTGTTTTGCCATCAAAGTCTGCAGTCATATCAACATCTACATATCCTTGCAAAGTAATCTCTAATCCTTCATAGCATAATGACATATCTGAGATACCTCTCAAATACATTAAAATCTACTTTACTGTGCTCCAATGTTCCTTTCTAAGATTGCTCATAAATCTACTAACAACTCTCATTGCTTGAGCAATATTTGTTCTTGTATAGACTATCATATCAAACTGCCAATACCTAATGCATATGGAACTTTAAACATGTACACATGATCTTCTTGTATGTGAGCCTCATATTTCTTTGAAAGTCTAAAGTAGCTTGCCAAAGCAATAATCTTAGTTTCTTTCTCATTATGCCCTTGCTAATTTTCTTCCTAAGAATTTGTTTTGCTAGACCTAATTCCTTCATTGAAAAATCTTTGCAAGTTGATATAGTAGATTTGGAATCTTATGCATGCTTGATCGTGCAATAAGTATGCCATCCATATATAATAGAAGAATAATATACGAGTTTGCAAATCTCTTAAAGTAACAATAGTGGTCAACATGACATATAATAAAACTATTATTAGACATAAAATAATCAATATTGATGTCTCACTATCTTAGGGCTTGTTTCAAACCATATAGACTCTTTTTGAGTTTGCGTACTAAATTCTACTTACCACACTCAATATGGCCCTATGGTTGCCGCATGTAGGTGTCTTCATCCAAGTCTCTATTATGGAAAGTAGTTTTTATATCTAACTACTCTAAATGCAAGTCCTCTGTAGCCACAATTCTTAGAACTAATCTAATAGTAGATAATTTAACCACATGGGAGAAAATTTCAACAAAGTCAATACCTTCCTTTTGCTAAAATCCATTTACAGCCAGTCTAGCCTTATACCACTTTGAGCCATCATGCTCTTTCTTTAGTCTGTGGACCCATTTATGTTTAATGCTTTCTTTCCTCCAAGTAGCTCAACCAAATGCCATGTTTGATTTGACCACAAGGACTCCATCTTATCCTCATTGCTAACTCTCACTTATGCTTAGCTTCCACCAACAAAGCTTCTTCAAAATATTCTCATTCACCAATATTGTTAATTAAGGATATTTAATGGATTAAAGAAGAGAAAAGAACAAGTCCTTGTATTTGTTTTAGCCCCTTCCTCAATGTTATTGAGGCTATCATATGTTCTATCTCTACATTATCAGTATAAGGGGTCATGATAGCCTTCTTAGAGGTATCTTCAAGTTTTACATACCTTATGATGTGTTTTAAAATATCTACAAGCGCACATGACTATTGTAATATAGTTTTGTGCAAGTACAAGTCAATTCCACAAAGAATTTATTTTTTAAATTCACAAAATACTAATTAAAACCCAATTTAAACTACATTAATGTGACGACCCGGGTTTTCCCATGCATTTTTAAATGCAAGATCTAAATTTCCTAAGGCGGGATGCATCCCTATTTGAAAACCATTTTATAAAAACCATGCAATGCAGCAGAAAATATTTAGTTTTAAACTCATTTTGAAAACCCCGAGTGTCATTTGCTTTCACAATAACCAAAGTAATTTTTGAAAAACTTCAGAAATCATAAATGTTTTTCCCCAGGTCTATCCAGTCACCACACACAGCCCAACTGTAATTAAATACAAATACATGTCCAAAGGGTAGAGTGTTTACTTACATGTATGATTGTCTCATTTGATTTTTCTTGCTCATAGCACTAACATAGGTGTCTCTACTCATGGATGGAACTATCCTGAAAAATGTTAAGGATAGGGTGAGTATATACTATACTCAGTAGGAGTCTATCACTACTAGTTTTGCAATGATGCATGCTATATTTAAAAATCATATGCTCTTTAAAACATGTGCATGTTTGAACAACTATGTTCAATGTCGATATTAAAAACCATTGTCGAATCAAAATACTGACGACTTAAAGAATCGCATAATCCAAGTCGAAAGTATCATATATATATATATATCATAAACATAATGATATGCATAAGATGCTCAACTGAATCCAAGTCATGGATATCTGGTATGGTTGACCAACCTCATGTCATGCCATATGCAATGCAAGTAAATCCTCAAACCATTGGGTCCAACTATGCCCACGACCTTGCCGCCGTGTGGTCCCCGGGTACCTAGGGACACAGGGTCATATGCCTCCACAGGACATATGACACTTCGACCCAGTGCCGTGACACTAGTGGTAGCCCCCTGTACCACATGCAGTCGAAGTAGGGACATGCCCTTTTTGAGGGTGGTACCCATCCACCTAATAGTGGTAGAGGCTGGAGGCCAACCCAAACCTCTCAGCATAGCGCCCACAAGCTTACCAGCCCAAATCATATACGATCAAACAAGCAAAAACCCCTTTTTCAAAACCTGTCCTCTTTGGGTCCCTCACAACTGCTCATCCAGGGCCTTTTGGGCACTCCAGTGTCTTTTGGTAACCCTCAAGGACATGCAATTTTTCAAGAACTCAATGCTCACAAATCATGCAATATATGCAATTGTTTGCAAAGCATGTTTATGCATAATGTATTTAATCATATGCATGCTGAATTTATTTATATGCTAAACAAGCCATAAAATAATTCATGCTAAACAAGTCATATAATTTATACTTAAAACATGTATTCAAAACAATCATGGCTCTTTCTTTTAAAAAAGTCTAGTAGCGATAGAGCACCTATCTCAAAGTCTCCTGGAGTCGCATCCTTTATCACTTCAACCTGTCCCTGGGTCTTATTTATAAACTCCTGGGTATGAATGGATACAAGGAGTCCTTATTAATTTTATTCTATGTAGACATTAGATCACTAGATCTGCCTTTTAGGGTCCATGGTCCTTGCCTAATTTATTGTCAGGCTAGATCCTATAATATGGATCTACTATTCAATAGTTAAACTTTTGTAAATTCTCCTCTGATCCTAATTTTAAAGTCTCATTGGGTCCGCATGTCCCAGTTCCCAGGACACCTGTGTATCTTGGTTGAACTGCGACCGCCTCACGTGCGTGCGCTCCCAAAGGCCGTGCCAGGGACCGCATTTTGCACGCGCACATACATGCTCAAGTGACGCGCATCATCGCACGGACGCATCTTGTAGCATGGCGCGTCTCAGCTCCCAGGGCACCCCGTGCATCCTGGTCGAGCCAGGACCTGTGCCCCATGTCGCACGCGCACTCGAAGGCCGCACCTGGGGCAGTGTACACATTGTCATACACCTGGAACCCGTCCCAGGGACCCATTCCCAAGCGCAGGTGAAGCATGGCATCCCTGGGATGCCTTGTTCGTGCAGGGCCATCTGAACCAGCTTAGGAACGTCTTCCAGCTAGGAAATTCGGCTAGAAAAAGGCCAGATCCGACATGGATCTTGGCCTGGGGGAAGTGAAACAGAAGAAAGGGAAGGAGGGGCTTACCTGAGTAGCCTGGGGACGCCCTTTTCCGGGTGGTGTTGGTCCCCCTTTCCACTTGAAAACCCTTCGTCGCTGGAACTCATGAAGAAGAAAATCCCAATGTCGTGCCAGGCCGGGAAAAGAGAAGAGAGGAAATGGGGAGATGGGAAAAGGGGCCGGCTTGACTTGGGCCTGGCTGTTGCCGAAAAAACTCAAGGAACTGGGTTTCCAATTTTTGCTGGAAACCCCAATCCTAAATGACCGAAAAATCGCGTTTTTGGAGAGGGGGAGATGGAGCATTTTATAGCCCTGCTATGGCGGTGCTACCAATGGCGGTGCCGAACTTGGCGGTGGCAGATTTCTCTGGAAAAATCGGGATTTGAGAGTTTCTGGAGAAATCTGAGGAGAAAGACGACAGGGGGTGCCGTTATCAAAATGGCCCCCTACTTTTTGTTCTTTTTTGTTTTTCTGTTTAATTTACAAAACTGCCCCTGATCTTTAAACGACCGTAACTTCTTCATATGAACTCCGTTTTCGGCATTCTTTGAGGCGTTGGATTCCATTTTTCGAGTAGAATCTAATGGTACCAAGTTTTCTCATAAATTCCTTCATTTTCTATTTTAAATAAGGTAAAACATTCAACACAATCCATTTCTTATAGAATGTCCAAAATAGCATAAATTGCTCGGGCATTACAATTAACCTAACCAGCCAATCAATTAATCCTAAAAATTTCTAAAAGAAATAAAATTACACAAATCTAAGCCTAAGGTTTTAGAATCCACCACAATAACACATAAATATTTTTATAATCAAGTAAATTATAATTTTTATTAATCATGTTAATAAAACCTCAATGACTCTAAAAACACAAAAAATTTCATCTTTAAAATCTCATTTTATATATTTTCTTAATTCTAAGATTTAGCTTTATTGAAAGTATGGTCCATCTTTTTATGGCATAGACTATCGAAGATTTCATACACTAATTTAACTAGTCTAACATATCTAGTATTTAAACTATAGAAAATACATCATATTTCATATGTAAAAGTCACTAACCCTATAAATCAAGCTGTCAAATCTTAAACTAATATTTAAGCATCTTTTCAATCTACTTTTACAAAATTATAAAATAATTTAACTTATTGTGGTTTCATCTTAATTCCAAGATAAAAAAATAAGCCACTCCTGATTTTAATTAAATTAAAATTTTACTTCTACCAATTACTTTTAATCAACTAAAAAGAATAAAATATTACCCAATTGAAACAAGTATTAACTAATAAATTTAAATGAACAAAACAAACACTATACTAACAAATAAAAAAATGAAATAAATAAGATTTTTATTAATTGAAATTTAACAAATTACAATGAGTACAACGCTTAAACAGAAATAAACTAAACAAAAGTTCCTATGAGATGGAAATGAAAGCATTAGATTCCCTATGTCACTCTACAAAAGCCATCTTCAAGCTATCCCAAATTACACTACCACCCTCAAACGTCCACTAAACAATGTGTTATACTTTTATTGTCACTCCACATGTATAAAGGACATTACCCAAAAATAGTAAGCCGAGGAGATAAGCCACTTACAAACAAAGACATATAGGTGTGTAATAAAAGGGGAACACGTGTGATTTTTAAGAGGGAGATAGAGAGAGGATTACGCATGGGATTGAGAGGGGATGATGGCTATGACTGAGAGGGAGAGTAAGATTGATGCTTGTATGGGATGAGAGAAAGTAGGCATGCAAAACAATGAGTGTAAAGAAGAATGTGTGTAGATGATGATGGCTTGAATAGAATGGAAGGAAAAATTGCTTGGAATGATAGAGTGGAATGAAATATAGATGGTCTTACTTCTCTATGCATAAACCCTCCACGAATACTCCTCTTCTCCTCTTTCTCCATGTCCCAAGGTCTCCCCTTTTGATTTTCACATCCAAGCATAAGAGAGAAGGGAATTGATTTGGGTATCCCACTCTTCCTATCTTTACTTCTTCTTAGTCCTCCTCAAATTAGGACATATCTTCCCTTCTTTCCTATCCTTTCCCTTGGCCAATCATCATCCTAAGAAACTTCCTTCAGATTTCTCTTATCTCCCCACAGTCTCTCTTTTCTATTTCTCTCCTTTTATCCCTTCTTTCCCTACTTGAATTACATGCACCATATATTTGAAAATCATGTTAAAAATTTTCATATATTCCTTTCCTTTTCTACATACATCTCTTTTCTTATCTTTCGTTCCAGCCCTAAGATGATGCATAACATTGGAATGGATTGATAGGATTTTTTTTGCCTTTCCTTACTAGAAAACATATATTCTAGATTAGATTTGCCTCCGGTAGCGAGCACACTTTCCCCCCTCAAATTTCACTTCAGCCAACCTTTATTTTCTTCATCCAATCATGAGCCCAGCTTCACTCCATCCCACCTTTAATCTCTCCTTAAAAACACATTTTCACCCTTATGTTCCAATGTGTAATTTCCTTGAAAAATGGTGGCTGGCCCACCAAAGAATCTCCACCAATCACCTTTAGTTCTAATCTTCTTGCATGCTTCATTCTCATTGGTTCTCTCTACCAATCCTAGGATCTCTCTTGCAAGTTGCTTCTTATTGGATGCCTCCTATGATAGCCCTAGATTTTAGCACTTGTTTCTTTAAAAGATGAATTATGACTATAAATTTCACATTTCTTCTTTCTCTCTATTACATATTTTTTTCCTTTTATTTGCTACTTAATTTTCTCCATGAAATCATGCATAAAAGATGGATGACACTTCCTCTCCTTAGGAAAAACCACGTGGAATAATATGTGGGTCCTCTCTTGAATAAGTGAGACAGAGGGTGAATGGAAGTAGTCAATATGTAGGCCCTGGTCTTTGGTTATTTGTCCATGCACATGTGCCTTCATTATATTTGATTTTTAGCTTCCTAGAAGATCCCCAAATGTGGTGGAATACATGCATGGGAAATTAGTCACATTAGCTTTTGATAAAGGGCCCTTCTCTTCTGTGGATAAGGTTGGTTGTCTGCATAACATTTCTGATTGTGCTAATGTGACAAAGGCACACCCATAGAATTCTAACCTTGTAGACTTTATGGTTCTGGCCAAGTGGGTCCAAGACTTAGTTGAAATTGCAGAGCAGCTCTCTTTTAGGGTTTTGAGTTGCTAAAATAGAAACTTTCTCATTTCTACCATAATTCTACAAAATGTAAAATAACCTTTAATTAGTGATATTTACAGTAATCTAGGATTAAAACTACTAAATATAGGGATATTATTTGTAAGATTTATATGTATATCACTCTACATCATTTGATTTTTTTTCTTCTTTCCATTCAAAATGTTCTTAAACATTAAATTCTCTTTGAATATAACATTTTGACTTCTAGTTATTTTCTTATTTTTACATCCCAAAATTAAAAACCAAAATCACTCAAACCATATATGATGAATATGCATTTTCTGGACTTAAGATCAAGTTTGTTTTTATTTTTTGAATCAGCATACACATAAGAGATATAATAGAAAACTCTTAAGTGGGAAAGGTTTATCTTTTTCCAGTCCGTACCTCTAGGATGTCATGGTTCAATGAGGGGAAAGGTCTTCTATTAATAAAAAAAAATACAGCAGTATTCATAGCATCTACCCAAAATTGTTTAGGCAACCCAACATATATTCTCATACCTCTGGCATGTTTCATAATCATTTTATTCATGTACTCAGCAATACCAAAGCATTAAAGAAGTAAAAAAAATTTGTAATAGATCCTCCAACTTTATATAGTAGCATTGAATGTATTATTAGGACCAGGAGTTGTTGTATTAATGTGGTGTACTGTTAAGTGCACTATGATATCAAAGAAGGATGGTGGGAAGATTATCTCAAGATTGCATAAGGTTGTCACTAGATGCTCTTAGATTTCTTACAATTTTGAAGTATTTGTCACCTTCTTACACAAAGCATTAAATAAGTAACAAATTTTAGTAATAGATCCTTCAACTTTATATAGTAGCATTGAATGTATTACTAAGAGCAAGAGTTGTTGCATTAATGTGTGACAATTATGTGACTTCATCCTTATTAACTCTTCATATTAACAATGTTTCTAAAGCTTGAAGAGTACCCGTTTGGGACTTTGATCTCTAACATGGTTTTACACACTATTCTTCTCTTCTCTCTACCAAATGTATAATTTTCTTTGGGCAAGTATGCTCCTTAGTGCCTCTATCATGTGGATGCAACCTTTTCTTCAAAATTGTCATAAGATCCATTCGATCTGGAGTTCCATCCTTTGGTTTTCCCAGCATGTCAAGCAAGGTAGCAGTCAAGCTTTTGCATAAATTCTTTTCAATATGCATGACATCAAGCACATGCTACATGTGAAGGGATTTTTTAGTAAATAAGCTTAGAAAATACCTTCCAAAAACCATTAGAGTTGTTGTTATTTGTACGCTTAGTTGCCTTCTTCTTCCACCATGAGATATTAATGTTCTCAACTTGTTTTAATACTTGTCATCTAGTCAACCTCTTTGGAGGTGTCATAGTCTCCACATTATCGTTAAATTCCCCCTTTCCAAAATAGTATGGATGGTTTCTATGTAACCATCTTATGTGGTCTAGGAATACCATTTTTCTGTCATGCTAAAGCTATATAACATACATTTGGACACTATAAATAGGACAAGCATTGTATCCCTTTACTGTGCATCCTACCAAATTACCATACACAAGAAAGTCATTGATTGTCCATAGTAGTACAGCCATAAGTTTGAATATCTCTTACTTGTATGCATCATAAGCTTCAACCCCTTCCCACAAGGTCATAATATTGTTGATCAATGGAGCTAAGTATCCATCAATGTCATTCTCGAGATACTTGCAACCTAATATTAACATAGTTAACATCATGAACTTCCTCTTCATGTGCAATTGCGATGGAAGGTTGTAACAAACTGTCATAACAAGCCAATAACAATACCTATTGCTCTTAGAACCATGAGAATTAATCTCGTCTACAAATATTACAAGTCATAAGTTTCTAGGTTCTTCTCCAAATGTAAGTCACATGAAGTCTACAAACTTCCACGCTAGGCTGGCTATTACATCGTATAATTACTTATCACCTACTCTCTCCTTGGCATGCCAGACTAGTTTCTCCATTATTTTATTAATGCAAACATTCTTTGAAACCTTGGAATGGGGAAAAATACCATAGGACCTTTATAGAGACATCTTTCACTTGCCAATTAATTGAATTCTTCTTTAGTTTTCATCTTGAATATCCACAAGTTAGGGGTGTAGTTTTGTTCTTCTACTCCTTCCTATATAAGATGCAATTATTGGGACAGGCGTGTATATTTTTATAATTCAACCCTAGTGCAGCCAGTGTTTTCTTTGCCTCCAATGTTGACCTAGCAAGTTTGTTCTCCTTTGGAAACATTTTACAAATCGCTTTCAACAATTCTCCAAAACTTTGATCTGAAAAACCAAATCTTGATTTAACATTATAAAGTTCTACCACTACAGACAACTTGGTATAATTTGTACATTCAACGTATAAGGGCTCATTAACTTCCTCCAGTGTAGTTTGCAATTCTTGAGGATCATCTTGGCAGTCATCTAATGCATCTCGAAACATTGGTGCTGCTGTAGCTTCATGGTCATATTCTCATACTGCCCTTATTGACAACTTATAAGGAATTTCCTCTCCATGCCATAAGGATGATAGCTTTCATAAACTCTATTGAAGCACAAATATTCTCTCAACACACCTATAGTATATTTTTTAGGTTTCCACATATCTAGCATGGACATGCCATCCTATTACAATCACCTCCTAAACCAAGTGCAAACTCAATGAATTTTTTCTATTCCCTCCTTATATGCTCTTGATGATGTTTTTGTAGTCATCCAAGTATACTTGTCCATTTTATAAAAAAATTGAAGTTCAGATATATGCGAAGACTTTCTATACATGAAAAGATTAATAACATTGGGTTAGAAATTTAACCAAAAGCTTGGCGTGCAAAGAAAATGTATATATAGTTGGAAAAAACATATATATTAGAGACAACTCCAAATTACAACTCTATGATTGAGACAATTGCAAGCAAGAATGACAAAAAAATATTACTGATCTAGCAACAAGAATGATTCACACATTGGTGATCAATCCATGCACATGAATGATGTGCACATAAGAAGGAAAAACTATACGAAAAAAGGTAGCATAATTATGAAAGAAAGTACATAGGACAAAAAGTAAGAAACAATACATACCCAACATGATATAAACCATGAAAAATTGAAGTCCAAGACAAAACGGACATAAATCCAACTTAATCTTTGAGTCTTACATCGAGTACCAAGAGTAAAAGAATACAGGATTGAACTACTTAATTCTTTAAAAAGAAGATATAATATCCTATACATTGAAAATATATAGGATGGTTTGCCGTCCTTATAAAAAATATGTAGGATGGTTTCCAAAAACCATCCTTCCTCTATAATTTTAAAGTATAGGATGATTTTAGCAAACTGTTATATAGATTTTTTATATAAGATGGTTGTGAATAAATTGTCTTTTATATTTTGTCTTATAAGACCTCAATTTTAGTAGTGCTTGCATGATTCAATATATGCATCAGGCTACTATTGCTTGCTTTTTGTCATTGCTTGGCATTCTTTGATGGTTACTGCAATATTTGCTAGCATTTATGGTGTTATAAGATTGCTATTACATGACTTCTTATTGTGTTGGTGAGAAGCTACAGACATAAGGAGCCAAGATCTTATCACAATTAACACATATAATTCTAGATAGAAGGGAAAACTATGTTCTTTCTGTTTGACCTAAGCCATTCAATTTCTTTCACTTTATCTTTTCATAAAACATATCAAAGGATAGACTAAAACACTCAAATTCCAAATACAAGAAATGAAAAGCCCCCTTCATTCTTCCCTTGCTTTCTTCATTGGATTATGGATTGACAAACATGCAATGCTGCAACTACAGCCTAACCCTTACTTTCAAACAATTTCATTTGAGAAAACAAAATTTTTGTCTTTAGAAAGAGCTTGCAGAAGCAAAGTTCTAATCTATCATTTAGTTTCTACTGGATGGCAGAGATTTGAAGTTACTCAATTCCTATCAATAGCTCCAAAAGCACTAAATAGAAACTCCTCTCTCTCTCTCTCTCTCTCTCTCTCTCTCTCTCTCTCTCTCTCTCTCTCTCTCTCTCTCTCTCTCTCTCTCTCTCTCTCTCTCTCTCTCTCTCTCTCTCTCTCTCTCTCTCTCTCTCTCTCTCTCTCTCTCTCCATTACCTTTTAGGGTCACATTGATGGCCAGCCAAAAGCTATCTAGCATAACTAGTTCAAACAACAAGCAACTCTCCTTGTTATACATGGTCAGAGGTTCAAGGTGATACTTTCCCTTCATTAAGGAGATTCCAATAAGGTTTACAGATACTAGCTTCTATATAATTTGCTTCATAATTCTTCATTTCTCCATAAAACAAAGATGGCTCAAAGATAGTCAAAACAACCTAACATGCTAGCCTTTCTGGGAAGGCTTTATCCTTCTAAAAAGCCATAAATAATAATAATAATAAAATAAATAAAGACAACCTAACATGTTGGGGACCTACTATGGTTCCCTTGTTTAAACTATAAAATTACATAGCATATTGACAGTGAAAATAGCTATACATGCTAAACGAAATCTGTTGAGCAATTGGATTGGTCATTTGGTAGAGCCATCGCATCTCCTCATATCTACCAGGTATTAAGCTTTCCCAATCAATTAGCATTTTCTCGTAGAGCATGGAGCTTTGGTCAAAGCTATTCTTTTGTTTAGCCTCCTAGGTTTAGCATTTTCACAAAAAAATCAAGCCTATCAAAGGATTCTAACTTCATTTTCTGTTTCTTAAATATCAACTATCAAGATATAAACTAGAAAAAAACACTGGCTATAAGTATAAAATTTGAGTAGTTTTTGTCATGTAAATAATTTAGAGGTGTTTGAACAAAGATGAAATAGTTATATCTTTCTAAAAATTACAGCAAAAAGGCAAAGATCCAACTTCTAAAAATAAAATTCTATAAAGGCATTTGGAAATACCTAGACTCGACGGTCATTATTACTGTAGTCCATTAAAATGGTTTCCTTTATTGGGAGAGGCACAAACCTATGTATAATCTTAACTTGCAACTCCCCTTTCTACTAACAAGTTTGAACATGAGTAGGCAACCTTTTACAAGTATAATTATGAGACAATTATGACATACAGAACATATGCCATTGCTAACAATATCATGTGATGTTAGTTGTGAAATTCAACTTAACTGAGACTTGAGATGAAATTCATGCCTAAGTACCACTAACAAAGAGATGAGGAGATTCATTTATTTCTTCTTAGCTCAAACAACACTAACAGCAACATAATCCATATCATCTCATATCAAGTTAGATTTTCTCATCTCAAATGCCACCAACCCCTATCAAATATCCAGCCATAACCTCACAAAACTGAAGACTAGTCCCCTCAAACTTTAAATTTCATAAGCACCATCATCATCATCTAGGCCTCATCCCTATTTGTAACAACCCTCAATTTTGAGTTCTTTTTAGTACATTATATTATATTTTAATTGGGATGAAAATTAGGAATTGAATTCATTAAAATTGAGTTCTATGAAAGTGATCCATTTGAAAACCAAAATTTGAACTCAAAACTATAAAAAATAAAAAGTACACATCAATATGATTCTAACAACAAAAAGAACACTAAAATTAGAGTATGGGTGGAGGAGATATGATTATAAAAAATATGGAGGGCATTTTTGAAAAAAAAAAACATTACTAAGTGAGGGGGCCAAATTGATATCTACATCCCTTCCCACTTAAACCAAATGAAACAGACAGCATGGTTCATTCCTCCTACACCTAATAGGTAGAAGAAACCTTGACGGGAGAGGAAGAAGGAAGGAGAGGAGAAGAGAAGAGAAGAGAAGAGGGAGAAAGGAGAGAGAGGAAGGAGAAGCCAAGTTGTTGGAGGAGACTGGCATGCCAATAAAGGAGGAGAAAAATAGGATTTTGGGTGGAGAAGATGGCTAGGATCGACAATCCAAGCTAATCATACCACTCGGCCCAATGAGACAATCAAAACCCCCAAGGTTATTGGGAATCTAAGATGATCTTGACCATCAATCAGAGAGTTGAATGGCATGCAACATGATCTGAGCATTTTATTGTAAAATAGTGGTAAATTTGGCTCATCTAAAAAAGGAATAGCATGGAAACACTCCAAGGAAGTAAGACCTACAAAACCCTATTCTTGATTTGAGATATTTTGTTAGATCTGTACGATTTATGCTAAATTTAGGTATTTGAGATTATCTAACCATCCATTTCTTAATCAAAGCTTGGAAATAGGTAAATACATACCTGATGTAGCTTAAATCTAACTGAGATTGTCAATCTAGGCTAGAAATTGATCCAACAATCTTAGCCATCTGATCTTTCACTATTCAAATAGTGACTTCTTGATGTTTGATTGATGATCAAACATCACAGATGAGAACATTAAATTAACTAGTATATGGTAGAAATTGAAAGATCCAGATGAAAATTGATCGAATAATCTCAACTGTCCAATTGAACAATAAGGACCTCGAGATGCCTGATCCGTGATTAGATGCCATTATTGTATTCCCTTATCTTAAATTAGTAATGATACTCAAATTTGGTAATTATGACAGAAGTCGGATTAGTGAATCATATATGGAAACACAGATCAATAGCCTAAACGACTGAGGTGATGTGATTTTGGTGGTTGATTAGTGATGAATCACTAAAAACTCCATGACTATTAGATGATTTGGACTATCAAATTAGGGCTAGAATAGATTCCTTTTATAATTGTTAATATAACTTGACATTGACATGGAAACTAAAATATCGACAGGTTAATCAATGAATTGATTGAAGGAGGGATATAACTAAATTATGAAGCACAACAAGGGAGGTAAGTAGTTTTAACAACAATATACTTTTATGAAACATGGAGACTATTGATGACTACTCTGTCAGGTTTGAAAATGCTTAAGATTTGAGATTTTGATATTTCTTATTTATACAGTTAGAATATTTGTATTTCATGGAACTTATTGGTTTGGAATGCCATGTTGTTTTACTATCAAATTGAAAGCTTATACATGAAAACATATTTGAAACTACATGGACTTCATGAATTATGAAATGATGAGAAATGCAAAATCCTCAAACTCAACCCTTGTGAGAGTTGCTTTTACATGGCTACATTGTATCATGAGGTTTGAATTTGCATGATTTCATTAATGCATGGATTTCTATGGTTTTATAAACTATATATCATGTGATGATGCTTAGTATGATTATTTTGCAACAAACATATTAGGGTCAGTGGACGCTATGCTAGGAAGACTAATCACTCTCCTTCCAAAATTATATCTGTATGTGTTAGATACCTAGCTGAAAAAGGCCAAATTCAAGTTAATGACATCATGTGCAAGTCATGGCTTGCATATCGTGTTTCCCATGTGCATGATGCGGGGAGTCATTCCATCTTAGTGGCATGATAGCCACGAACTTGATTGGTTCTTGTTCGTCGCACAGAGGGTCCATTATTTTGAGATGTGTATTTATAACATGATAGTGCAGGTGCATAGCACCCTAATATTTCAGGTCTATAATGAGTACTTATGACCAATAGTAAGTGGCCATATTACGAGTGTTTCTAGACTCGTGAGACCTTGAGGAGGTTTAAATGATATTATTTGTATATATACTTATTGAGATACATTAAACGTATTTAAGTATTTTTTGGTTTAAATGCTTTTCAACTGTTGATTTTTTTTTACAATGATTCACTATTCAATTTGGATAAGTATATTTATGAGATGATACATGACATTAGTTGTGACGTTCTTTCATATCTTATAAAATACATTGTAAAGGTTACTATTGTCTTCAAACAATATGTGTGCATATTGAAACTAAGAATTTGAATTGGTTTAGTATGACATTGATTTGTAAAGTATGATTGAGATTTCAAAGTTTTATTATACTACTCATTATGCATCATATCTTACTGAACTACATAACATGTAATTATGCATCTTTTTTGTATTTGAAACTGCATAAACTTCATACTTCAATAATAAAATTACCTACACAAGCGCAAGCTTGATGAGACATTGTAAATTGTTTACAATGTCTTAGGTTTGAAGAAATGAGTCACAAGAGCAGAAGATTGTGATAGAGATCTCAAGAGAAGGGCATGACAGGTATATTAAACAGGTTTGCAATGTAGTTGATGATTTGTGAATTGATGTAATGATTAACTTAATATGACTTTGATTTATGGACATGTGGACATGTAAATTGGAGTTATGATGATGTAGCTATAACTAGAGTGGTCATGGAGATGTTGGTTCAATTCCAAGCCTTTTGGCACTATAAAATATTTATTTTTATTTAAATGTGAACAGACATATGTGTATGGATGTATTTTAGAGGGAGATCAAAACTTCTTTGTTATTTCATATATACTGTATTTATTAGGTCATCCATCACATGAGTGAAATGCACTGGGTCCAAAATACAGGGGAGGCTCTACTGAATTTTTGGTAGAAATATAGCACTCATTTTCATAAAAAAAAAAATCCTTATTTTTAGGGAAGAAAAATGACACTCGGGATTTTTTTTTAAGTCTTCTTATAAAACATGTTTTTTGCTGTTCAGTTTCTAAATAGTTTTTCAAACTTAAGGCCCTACATTTGCAAAAGATTTTGTGAAAAAGTGTTAGAAAAACTCAAGATGTCACACAATTAGGGGTCAACCAACCCTAAACTTTAAATTTAAATTTAAATAGTTTTATAATTTTAAAATTCACAATCTTTTTTCCTGGCTCTTTCCTAAGTTTTTTGAATTTTCTAACTTTTTCATTGGACAACTTTTTCTCCAATTGCAACTTGTTTGTTAGTTGGCTTTTCCCCTATAGATGTGCTTGGGTTTTGGATAAGATGGAATTGAATTCTATAGCAAATACTGCCTTGACAAGGCCAATTCATAATGAGCAGATCATGTGTTAGTTGTCCTCTAAGACCACGATTATCCCTAGTATCATAGGGATCGCTATGAAATCATATGAGACCTCCACGATTCTGCTTGGGTGCTCCACAACTGTCCAGGACTTCAAACTGTTATCATTTAACTCAAGTATAAAAAAACATAAGGGGATGTCGCCAGAAAAAGAAATGAAAAATGTAATTGGCATGTTTGGGCATGCTGAAATTTTTGCACAAAAAAAAAGAAAAGAAAACAGAACCCTTTCACAGCGCGAAGCTTCCCCTTTATAGACAGAACTAAGCACATGAAGGATTACTCTCCGCGTTAGAGTCGAACTTAACGTTATGGATGTGGCTTAAAAGACCAGTAGATAATTCTTGTCCTGTTTAATTGACTTCTACATCCAATACCATCAGAAATCTAATCGAGAACAGCCGGGTGAGAAATTTTCTTCGGTTTGCCAGGATGGGTCTGTACAAACTTCATGCAATATACAATAAAATATCAGCAAACCTGATTAGGAATTTGGACGAATTAGAGAATAAATTCATAATAAATAATGGGATCCGCATCCGGCGAGCTAAGCATTGAAAGGTTTCCTATGTACAAGTTCTTCACCGCAGCGATACAAGAAAGGCCTCTGGTTTGGTACCTGTTAGGGGCACGGGTTCGAGGTGCTCATGTATGTTTATGCCTAACATTCCAAGAGAAAAAAAAACAAACAAATGGCTCTTAAGCTTGACAAAAAGAAAAGGACAGTTCATTTACAGGAGGCAGTCATCTCGGGATGATTGAAACCATGTCCGCCTTGGTAAGATCAGCCAACCCCAATGGAATGCAAGCCCCAAGGATGCAGGATGGTCTCTTGGTCATGGTCTTTGTTCTTCATTTATGATGCATTGGCGCTGCATGATATCAGTTTGCTAGAACCAAATTCAGATAAGCTCTTTTAGACTGGCCCACCTTTCTTCTTTGTCTTATCCTTCTGGTAAAGCTGTTACTTCAGCCATTTTCTGTGCTTCCTTAAATATTCTGTTATAGTCTTTAATTCCAAAGCAAAAGAAAATGAATCCAGACCCAAAGATACTCGTCACGAAAAACTGTTGCTCTCCTGATAGATAATCTAGTATGCTGCACCACCTTGCCCCATGATTAGCAGTATTACTTCTTCGCTTTTGCATAGGAGGAATGGAATCCACTACAACCAGTTGAAGGGAACAAGATATTCAAACCGTGTCTTGCTGCAATGAAAATGATCTGCAATTCTGAAGACAACTCTTGCGAAGGGCGCAAACTCGTGACAGAGGACAGCCAAGGCTATATCCTTGGTGTTCTCAATTAAGACCACTTCTTTGAGACAGATACATGAATCCAAAGGATTCAATCCACATATATAGCGAACTCCATTTTCCTCAAGGCATTAAAAACCATTAATCTTATGAATCATGTGGACGTTGATCTGATCCAGATGCTGATCAAGTGAAGTTTGAGGAGCAATGACATTTTTCAGCCTTCTAAGGATCAAACTTCATCTTTAGTTTACCAATTAAATTCTAGAAGTCTATTTCCAAAAAGAACAGAAAAAGAAACAATAAAACCTTAATTAAAACTAAAACTAGAAAATTTAAGAAAATCTAATTCCCTAGCTTAAGTACTATTCATTTTCTTCACTTCGGGTCTAAGAAACCTTGATCAGACTCCTTAACTATATTCAACATGTCATGGATTAGTGATTAGACAGAGGAATTTGTCAGATTCATCAAAATGATAGAGATCTAATCTAATTAGAGAAATTAAGATTTAACGGCTTAGATCTATTTTCAGAATCCAAAATGAAGATCAGGAATAGTAATTAGAATAGAAACGATCTTAAAAACATGTTAGAAAATTTAATTGAAATTACGAATTAAAATGAACAAGAATTTGAAGATTTTTCGTGGTTGAACCAGTACTGTTCATTGAATTAAATAGTAAAAGTATAACACAGAACGTGAATAAGTCAGAATGGGAATAACATAAAACTTGAATAAGCACAGTATCATGACTTGAAGTGTAATTTAAATCATTCTATCAGGGGCAAAATTGGAATTTTGCTCGAAACTTCTTTAAAACTCCCGTAAAACCAGAGGAGAGCACCACAGAAGATGCCTTTGGCCAGAGATGTGTAGACCTCGAGCGGTGCGATCTTGGCTGGTCGTCGTCTGGTAATGTCCGGGGTAGATGGGCTTTGCATGGTTCAGTGGAGGGCTGAGTTGAAAAGGTAAAAAATGACGCCTTGTCTAGAACAGGGGATGCAAGTAAGAGAGGATATGGGAGTGATAGCGTAGAGGAGAAAGGAGAGTGGAGCTGTTGGTTTGGGTGGTCGAGCAAGGGAAATAAGGACGGTCTGGACAGATGGGATCCGGGCTTGTGAAAACACAAAGGGAGATGGCTAGGAAGATTAGAAAACGATGGGGAGCAGTGTAAGTAGAGGGAAACTAGATTAGTGCATGGGATGGGATGGGAGGAGCGGTGAAGAAAAATAACGACGCCTGGGCTCTTGCCCTGTTATGCGACAGTTGCTGAATAGGGCTGGTCAAAGAAGGTGGTAAGATGGTGTAGTAAACACAACTGGGTCTTCTAATTTGTGAATGTGAAAGAGAGGGTGAAATGCGAAATCAACTTGTGTGATGAATGAAGGAGGTTGTGGAAATAAGAGCTGGGTTTGGTGCATTGAAAACAAACGTTGAAGGACAATGACTGAAAAATAGAAAAATGATGGAACCCAATGGCAACATAGTAAGACAATGAAGGAAAACGAAAAGAAGAGAAGGGGGCTGAAGGGAGAGGATGCTGAAGGTGAAAGGGAGTGTGCGACTGATAAAAACGAGAGAGAGATGCGTAAACAAGAGAACTTTAAATCAAAAAGGAAGAGGAAAGTAGCAATAATGAGAAAGGAATGCAATAGGGGAAAGCAAAACAACTCGAAACCAAAACTCCTCCAACTCCATACGTTCTCCCTCTTTATAAGGTTTACCCTTTCCTAATCTTCCTCTAACTCCTTCCTTGAAGAGATGGATTCCTATTAGGAAACTCCTCTTTCAATGAGGACTCTTCTTTCATTTAGGACTCTTGCCTTATTGATCTTCACTTGATCTGCACCATTGATTATAGATCAAAGCCATCCAACCCTCCTTTAGTTTATTTGCAAAATAAAAGACTAAATTAGAATAATCAAAACCATACATTAATCCTCTAATAAGCTCTAATGATCATTTGACCATTGATTTTGAAAATTTTAAAGTTTGGATCGTCAATTTGAGCTAAATTAAAAATCAAGCTAGATTTTGCAATTTTGAACAATTAGATGATCTAATTGAATGCTCAAATAGGGGTCTTTTAGCCAAAATTAAACACTTAACAAAGAATATCAAAGACAGATACCTTTGGCTGCCTTTTATCCATATAGATGGTCATAACAGTGAGGTCCAGTCTCACAAACAGCTTCCAACATCTATGCAAGAAGAAGATTGTACATGCCTCCAATCATTATTTTTCTCTATCAACAACCATTCTCACCTCCAATTTCTTCGCCATCCCAACCTCTTTGTCACGGTCATCTTTTTTCCTTTTTGCTCACCATAATTTGCATCCTATTCTAACTGTGTTTGAGTCCTTGTTTCCCATGGTTATCTCTTCTATTCACAACCGTTTGTTTCCTTATTTCATACTGATTTAAGTCTCCTGCTATCACCATGTTTCCCTTCTGTTTTTAGTCCCTGTCTCCTCCTTGTACTTTTTCCTATTTCAGCTCATTTCAATCCTTGTTTTAAGCCATGCTTTTCCCTTTTTTTTTGTGGTCGTTGATTTTTCCTTGTTTCTTTCACCGGTTTTCTCCTAATTTCTCTCCTTTGCACAAGTTTCCTCTTTTTAGTCAAACCCTTTCAGCATCTTTCAATCCAAACCCCTTTTATAGTCAATTTTAAGCATTCAAATAAATGTAGGAGTTGTATTGTCATCTTTCTCTGCAAGTTTCAGCTTTTAAAAGAAATTAGTTAAAAATTCTAGAATTTCCCATAATTCCTTTTGTGTCCCAATTTTGTTTTTTGTTTTTTGTTTTTTTCTTTTCTATTTTGTCCTTTTCTCAATGAGTCCTTAAACTTTGTAGATTTAATCAATGTTTGGTTTTATCTAACCAAATCAACTATTTAGCTTCAACCCGAAGGATCGTTTTAATTTCTACACTATTCCTTTCTTGATTTTAAATCCCCTTTTAGGTCTTCACCAAAATTCAATTCCTAGATGATCTATGAAATTTGATCATGCATCTAGATTTCAGACAGTCGTCAATTGATCCAGATCATCTTTTTTTTTTTTAAAATTTCCATAATTCGATCATTAAATCAGTGATCAAGGACTTCAATGAATGATTGATATAGGATGATCTACTTGAATGTGATCAAATATAAAGAATTTCACTACAATTGAATAAGGGAAGTGAAATTTAGCTTTTATTTTTTTTAATTCATTATCATTTAGATACAGAATTGTGTATATTTTAGTTAAGTAAAAATTTTGATATTTTTAATGCTCTGTTATTTACTTAATTTAATTTTTTATTAATTTTAGTAATTAAGTTTTGTTTAAACTCCCACTTTTTAAGTCAAGTTCCCCTGAGATTGACCATACTTACATACACTATACTGCAATAGCCAATGCACTTGCGAAAACAATAACAAGTTTTTTGCATCATTACTGGAAACCCACAATAGAGTTTTCATAAGATTTAAAATAAAATTAAAAAATAAAAATTTCAGAAATTGCATTCATTTAGCATTCTAGACATTTTAAGTGCATTTTTCAAAAAAAATTAGTGCTTAATCACTTCATTTCCTAAAATTTGGTACTTATTACTATTTTTTATTTTGTAAAAAATTGGAGAAGGAATTAAAGGAGGATTTCAATTAGGATAACTCAATTTTTATTTTGAGTGAATTGTAATGATAGGTTACATTTTTTAATTATAATTTATTTTAAAAGGTTGTAATATTCCAGGTTAAGGGTAGACCATCATAACCTAAAAATGGAGATGAAATGTAAATGGTTCTACCCTTATATGAGAAGACATTATCCAAAACCCTGCTATGAGTAGTCCTAACTCCTTACAATTCTTATATCAGGGTTTGCACAATTAGAATAATTTTACATTATTGTTTGGTAGTATACTTGCATATAGATAGTATACCTTATATTTCTTGCATTTTAGGGCTTGCATTAGTTTATTAGTTTTTAATTATATTTTAGGGCACATTTATCACTTTAAGGCAATTTATATGCTAATCGAACTGCCACAGAGTGCAAAAATTAATTAGTAAGGGCACCCAACCCCACAAGATCAAAGGTGGATTTCATCACCACCTCTTGTCCCACCTAAGACAATCACCACAAGCAAGTAACCTAGCCTTCCAAATTAATTTATAATTAAAGTAGTGACTTATAAGGCTGTTACATGCTCTTAGGACCCTCTTGGAAGGAGGCAACCCATTACCACACTAGCAATCCCTTTCTAACTAACTACACTATCATTTAAATGACTTGCAAGCCAGCACACTCAATGACTCAGACTATCTACAGCTAACTGAGGAGGGTGTGAAGTAGTTGGTTAAGTTAGAATCTAATTGGTAAGTGGTGGGGGGAGTTTGAAAGAGAGGAGTAGTAGATTAGCCTAATCTAAATGCTTCTCCCCGAACACAAATTCAAGACATTCAAACTTTTTGCTTGTTAACCTTAAGGTTGTTTAAATTGTATGTCCATTATTTCTGCATCATTCTAAATATTAGGTTGGATCATTTAGTTTAGTTTCCTTCTCACAAACTTTAAAAAGAATAAGAAAAACCAACAAATAAACTACAAACAACAATATGTTTAGTGGCATTCATGATTAATTTACACACTGATGAAAGGGGTAATCCATACCCCTACATTAACAAAGATGATATTTGTCATTGAGGAACAATCCTCTCTTTAATGATGATGAACTACCTCTCATCCTAGATAATAGTGATGTTTTCTCATGGACAAATAATCCTCTCTTTGATGTTGATGATAGTCTACATCTTTTTAATGATAACATTCATTCATAGAGGAATCATTTTCCATCACTTAGAAATTCAAGAAGGAATTATTATAGGAAATGAGACCCACATAGAGCACGAGGATGATTGGCATTACCGAAGTTCTCATGGGAGAACATTAAGAGACTATTTGTAGCCTACTTATACCAGTACAACTTCATGTATAGTTTTACCTAAAAATGTTAGTATAATTAAAGTAAAGGTGGAAGTAATTCAATTACTTTCTAAAATTTATGGGTTGGATAATGAGAGTTACCTATGTGTAAAAGAATTTCATAAAGTGTTCATGACGCAACAAACACAAAATATCAAACCATATATGGTAAGGCTTAAACTATTTTGTTTTTCTCTAATAGAAAAGGCAAAGATGTGGTTTCATTCACTACTAACAGGTTTCATACGAACATGGAAAGAAATTATTAGGATGTTCTTTCATATCATAAGATAAATACTCTTAAGTGAAATATAATGAATTTTACCCAAAGGATAATGAAACTTTCTTTCAATGCTGGAAAAGATTCAAGAAATTATTGTTTACCTGTCCACATCATGGATACAAACCTTGGGATATCATTAAATTATTTTATGAAGGACTTAATTCTAATATGTTTTAGTTTAGTGAAATGATAGGTAATGACAACTTTTTTAATAAACAACCTAAAGAGGTGTAAGAGTATTTGGAATGGCTAGTAGAGAGTTCACAGATATGAATCAATTTAGATATAGTCGAATATTCATATAAACCCAAGTCCATCACCACATCTGCTAGGGAGGAATATATGCTATGTCTAAAAAATATGATATGAATGCTAAAATATCATCCCTAGCTAGAATAGATGAAGCCACGGACATGGGAAAAATTTCCTTTAAAAAGGTCGAATAGGTTTGTGGTATTTGTGAAAGTAATACATAATCTACTGAGGAATGTCCCACCATTCCTATATTCCAAGATTCACTTCATGAATAGGCACAATCTTATGAATGATCATTTTCCCTATCTTTAGAGACATATAATCCCAACTAGAGTATTCCTCTTCCTTTTAGTTGGAGAAATGGATAACACCAATGTCTCACATAAAACCCCTTAGCAACTACTACAAGGACCACTTGCTCCTGGACCTTACATCCCTCCACCTAAGAGGCAAGTGGAGGATAACTTTCAGCAATTCATACAATATCAAAAGAGGAATAATACTCTATTTGAAGTCCAATTAAAAGAAAACATGTAATCTATGACTAAATTTAAGGATATGATGTCTTAAATGCTCTAAACCCTTAAAATAGGGTAATTTCCTACCCCACCAAATGTCAACCCTAATGATGTGCATGTGGTAGCTAAGATTAATTCTTCAATTAGAAACATGAAGCAAACAAAGGCAATTAACATTCTTCATAGTGGTAAAATAATTGAGAAATCTTGTAAAATAGTACCATAACCTCTTAAGAACAAAAATAAATTTGTTGATAAATAAAACTTCCCACCTAATAAGCCATATCACATCCTGGTTCCTTTTCCACAAAGGCTGCATCAAGGTCTCATGATTATCTCTAATAATGAGAAGTAACCTAGAGATATATTTAATACCTTGCTTTGTGATAAAATTCAAAATTCAAAATTGCAAGATAAATTTACTCACCCTTCCTTTATAGAGGCTTGTTTGGCCCATTTCGTTTAGGACTTAAGAAAGTTTCAAACTCTATAATTTTGTTCCTCTCTACCATTTCCATCTGTAATAATATTGTACCACTATTTTTTAGGAATTTCCTTTCCTGCATCTCCCATTTCATTATTTCTCAATTAAGTGGTGTCATCCTACATTTTAAACATTGGGGACAATGTTTCACTTAGGTTGGGGGTTGTAGAATTATGGAGAATTTTGTTATTTTTCTAGTTTTTCCCTATATTTTAAAAAAACAAAAAGCATTGAGCTATTTTGAAAATATTTTTGAGTTTTTAGGTCAATTCCTACACAATGATGAGAATTGGATTTTCTAAAGTCTAGTCTTTGTTTCCATCTTTAGCTTATTAATTGAATTGCATATGATTAATTCATTATTTTACCCATTTTCTAAAGTATTCCATGAAAGCTGAATCTCAAATCACATATGTACACAATTGCATATACATAGTCTAAGTTGATAAGTAGTTATAACTTAGAGATCCTGAAGAAAATCAGTGGAGACTTATAACCCGTGTGAGTTTTATGGTCATTCATCCTTTTGAGAATGCTATAAATAAATTTCAATTTTCTTCAACATACATACTGTTTAGTTGATCCCAATATATTTATTTAATTTGGTCAATTGCCAAGATCCATTATTTGAATATTATCCTTAATTTTTTAGAAGTTTATTGAATTGATAGGTTATATGAAACTTAAGCAATGATTTAGGCCATCCTTGTTATAAACCTAGAGACACAAAGCATACCCAAAAATATTTTTATCACTAGGTAGTGCTTTTAAGCCTTTTACATATAAGCCTTCTTCTTCTTTTTTTTTTTGTAAACCAAATTACCTATACCCTTGTTAAGCCAATATAAATTATCCACTACATATTTTCCTTGAAAGATAAGTTAAAGATGGCCAAAAATATACTTTGAGTTGCAATACAAGTAGAGAAGTGAATATTAAGAAAAGTTCTTCAAGAGAGATTCAAAAGTTCTCAAAAAGCAAAAGAAAAAAAAAATTGAGGAAAAAAAAGAATGCTTACCTTAGTAGGAATAGAGAAAAGTTCCCAATTGTTAGTAGAAGACATCTACTTATTTTTGAAGAATTTTGAATATCCTATATCACCTTCCTCTTCATAACTTTGTCCTAAGCCTACATTTCATACCAGTGGAATATCTATTGATTCTAGGAGGACTATAGTCTCGATAAGAATATGAATAGACAGAAATTAGGGAGTGCTATTCTTTAATTTCTTGGTAATTGTGTCCTTTCTAAAGGGATCAGTAAAATTCTTTAGTAACTCCCATTCCTTCATGAGTATATGTGAGATATGTTAAGTTTTGTTGATTCTACTCACATATTAAAGAGAGAGTTATTTTACCTCTTTTTGAGAGCTCTATTTCTTAGTTTATGTTGATTAGTGAGGATTGAGTTCAAAATATATTTCAAATGGAGTCAAGTGTTGTAGTCTCCTTGAAAGTCAAGATCTATTGTATATATAGATTGTATACATAAACACACACACACACACACAATACACTATGAGAGTTGAGCCTAAATGAAATATTTTTAACATATGAGTAGGGTTCTGAATTTTTTATTCATTTTTATTAATGTGCTAAAGCTATAATTTGAGTATGGATAAAATACAATTCTCACAAATAAATTTAGAAACTACCTTTCTTAAATTTTGTGGGTAAATTATCGACAACCTTCACGAGGATTAACTCATCTACTAGGGGTAACATAAGAGTTTAAGGGCTTATTGCATATGCTAAATGTAATCATGAGTATGGATTAAACACTCCATGAACCCCCCACTGAGCATTTAATTTTAATTAAAGTACCCTTAAATAGCATCAAGATAGATCAATTAATTTTGCATAATTAAATTAAATGTGCATTAAAAGTTCTGCTTGATTATCTAACCATTGTTTAGAAAAATTCAATAATGGCTAGATGATCATCAAAACTAATTAGATGAATAAATCACGGTTAAGATGAATCTAACTAAATTTTGTGTTATAGCTCAATCAAAATGGAATTGGATGACTCAGATAGAGTTGACTGAGACCAAATCATCAAAAGGATACATGGCCCTACAACGCAAGATAGATTGAGAAGGAAGCTACTTTTAAGGAAACCAGTGGACTTGAAGACTATTAGGAGACAATTTCCTAAGTAGGAAACTAATTTTGGAAAGGCAATTGTAAAGGAATCCAAACAAGTTTCCTAATTAGGAAATTAATATAAGGAAGTATGGGTTAAACAAGAAAGAAGGTGGGCTACTGATGGACCACTTTTAGAAGGAAGAGAACTGAAAGAGAAAAATAGGTGAAGAGAGAAGAGAACCGACTGAAGGAGAAAGCTCCTTCCTATCCATCACTCCCATCCATCCCAATCCTCTATTTCTTGCCTATTTTTCTTCTTGTTTACCATTGGTTTCCCTTGTTTTAGTCCATGTTTCATTTCCTCTATTTTTTCATCATTTTACCCCTCTATTTCAGTAACTGTTTTTCTCTATCAACTATCATTCTCACCTCCTATTTCTTCAACATCCCAACCACTTTGTCATAGTCATCTTCTTATCTTTGCTCACAATAATTTTTCTCTTATTCTAATGGCATTTCAGTCCCTTTTTCTCACATTTTTGCTTCTAGTTGCAGGCGTCACTTTTCCTTATTTCTTAGTGATTTAAGATTCCTATTATCACCATGTTTCCATTTGTAGTCCCTATTCTCTCATTATGTTTTTCCATATTTTAGTCATTGTTTTCAATCATTTTTCCCCTTTGTTTTGGTCATCAATTTTTATTTTTATTTTTTGTGTTTCTTTCACCAATTTTGTCCTTATTTCTCTCCTTCATGCAAATTTCCTCTTTTTGGCCCAACCCATTTCAATATCTTTTAGTCCAACCCTTTTTTCCATGGGTTTTCAAGCATTCAAATAGGTGTAGGGAACTATGTCGTCATCTTTCTCTTCGGGCTTCAACTTTTAAAAGAAAATTGTTAAAATTTCCATAATTGCCTTAGTCCCTTTTGTTTAATTCCTTCTATGTACTTATTTTTGTTTTATCCTATTTTGTCCTTTCTCAATAAGTCCCATAAAAGCTAATTAAACCAATTGTTTATCTTCAACTAGAAGGATCTTCTTAATTCCTACTCTATCCCTTTATTGATTTCAAATCCACTTGTAAATCTTCAATAAAATTCAATTGTTAGATGGTCTATTAGCTTTGATCTTACATTTGGACTCCATGCGGTCAATCTAAGTCATCTTAATTATAGTTTCATCCATTGGTCCAAATCATAATTTTCTTAAAATTTTGCATAATTTGACCGATGAATTAGTGATCAAGGACTTCAGTGATTGGTTGATGTGGGTTGATCTACGTGGATGTAATTAGATATGGAGAATTTTACTACTATCAAGCTAGGAAAGTGAAATTTAACTTTTATTTTGTTTAATCCGTTGTCATTTAGATGTAGAATTGTGTATTTTTCAATTGAGTAATAAATCTGAATTTTTTAGTGCATTGTTGCCTACTTAATTTAATTTTTGTTAATTTTAGTAACTAAATTATATTTACACTTGTACTTTTCAAGTCGAGTCCCAGTGGGATCAACTTGTACGTGCACACATGATACTGCAATAGCCTGTGCACTTTCATAAAACTACAATAGTGCTCCTTGACTTCCATACCCACCAGACCATGTGCACATTTTTCATCTTTCAGTTGGAATACAAATTCTAAAGCAATCATCTAGCTTTTATAAAGCATCTCAACCTCCTATTAATAGCATGGAGCATGAAGTACATCTTCCTAATGGGTCTCTTTTAATGCTCATGATGAGAAAAGGACACTCTTTGTAAAAATGTACAAATTCAGTCCACTAAACCTCATGTTCAGCTCACAAAAAGCATTTAATATTTGTACCAAGTATATTAAATAAATGGGAACTACCTCAAATTTTGCTAAGAAAAGATGGTATTGCTTCATAGTCTCCCTCATATCAATTACAATTTTCTCGTCTAATGAATAAAAAGTAGCTATAACCTTCTCAACAGAGCTATTCCCTTCTATACAACCTAAGGAAGAGAAAATTAATCAACCATTGATCCAATCAGTAAATAGGAGAACATGCTTAAGTACTTATAAGACCTACATCAACTCACATGGTGATCAATAAGGATCTCAGCAATGAGACTACCATCATCAACATAAACACAAAGCTCAAAGGTACATGGGTGTTTGAACTGGAACCCTTTTACAACTATCAAAAAGACTACCAATCTATGTAGGACTTCTCAGAATTACTTGTCAACATGTAGATTGAACAACTCTCCAAGTTTCTTGTTTCATAGTATTAATACCAATTGTACATTTTCTAGATTCATATTTGTAACAAAAGATACCATTAGATAGATGTTTAAAGCAAGAATGGAGCTTGAGACTCCAAATAAGGGGTTCTAAATTAATGGGGCCCACCTAATAGTATAATAAACTCTCCATTCAATGAAGAGAGCCACACTGATTGAGTCTCCTCCTGAAGTCTCAGAGATAGTCTGCATATGTTTGTGGTGGTGGGGGGTTGGGGCATAGAACTTCTAAAGATACAAAATAAACATAAGAAAGGGTAGCTCAATGCACAAAGCTCTTGCGCATGCAAGGTATAGGATAGGGAAGGGATGAACCATAAGGGTCTATAGTAAGCAACCTCACCTTACATTTTTGCAAAAGATTATTTTCAAGTCTCAAACCCGTGACCTCAAGGTCACATGATGACAACTCTATTGTTGCACTAAGTCCGCCCTTCATACAAAAGAAACATAGAAGAATTTAATCCATAATTCATGCATCGCTTATTCAAATATATAGCTTCCTTTATTCCTACTACTTGTTTAGTTATACAAAACAACAATTTGAAAATTGTAGAATAAAAAAATCAGCCTAGTGCATGAACCTCCAACATATGCAGAGTCCGAGAAAGGGGTGAGCCATAAAGGGTCTATAGTATGCAACCATACCTTGCATTTTGCCCATGCTTTAAGCCTGTGACCTCAAGGTCACATGACGACAACTCTATCATAGCACAAAGGCTCCCCTCCTAATTTATCCTATAATTTGTAGAATAAAAGGGTAGCATGTGCATGAAACTTTTTCATATACATGGTTCAGGGAAGGGGTAGACCACAAGGGTCTATAGTCATTTGTAGCATGCCTCTTGTCTTCTTTCTTTCTTCAATATTACTTATTAACTTTTAATAAGGAAAAGACAATTTCTGTGGGAGACTCTCAATAGAGCCCCAAGTTTAACATTCTCCTTCTGCCTTATGACTATTTAATGCATAGAATAGAATGGAACTCTGGTTTTAATTTAGTCTGTTGCAAGCAAGGCATGGTTCTTGTTAGGCATGATGATGATCTAATGACTAATTTAATCTATGGTAATTTTCAACTTGTTATTTACTTGATCATTCCAATATTAAAGGATACAACATTGCATGATCTATTATGAAATGAATTGTGATAAGGTGATTTCATTTGTTTATAAAAGAAATGACTAATTAAGTCTATTATATTATGTGATATATAATGCTTAAGTAGGAAACATTTGACTTAAATGTTACATCATGCCTCACATTCTATTATCTTGTGCCAAGAACAAAAAAAGGAACCTCACATTTTAGGGAGGTGTAAGCACTACATATGTGAGAATTTCAAAATCATCTAACAAACAACTTTCAGATGTATCGTAATTTTTCCATTAATAGATCACAAATTATCCCTTTCACTGGCTGTTTTGACAACATAGAAGCCAAATACTTCCTCTTAGAATGACCAAATGGTCTACTTCACCAACCTTGTAGATTATTTATATATCTAAGATAGTTCTTGATGTTGAGAATCAATTAACTACAGCATCTAATTTAAAGATTATTTTCATGCCTAAGATAGTACTTGATGTTGAGGATCAGTTAGCTACAACATCTAATTTAGTACTTGGATTATTAAATACTTCTGTAGCTCTCCAATATCATCATCACGAGTAACAAGTAGCAAAATTTGATAACAAGGTTGAGGATTGTTTGGCTATCGCAACTGGTCCATCATTTGGTGAAGCAATCATTTCTCCAACTATGTTTCAAGATGTAGCTAAAGTAGCATCTAAGATAGTAACCAAGGACAAGGAGGATGGATACCTTCAGCATTTGACATGCTTCAAGGATCAGCAAAGCCTTTTGCAGTTATTTCACCAGCACCACTGTGTGAGCTAACAATTACAATACCCTTCTTTTGTACCACAACAATAATAGTTAAACATCACTTAAATGTATTGATTATAATAGGTACACTGCTTTTAGATGGAGAGTGGTAAAAATGTCAAACTATTCCTACTATGTCATTTCATTATGCTTAGGTGTAGCAACCTACCTCTAAATGAAAAGGAACGTTCATCGTGTAGCATAGTTGTTTAGATCAATAGAAAATACAATAGTAAGTTTTTGTAGAAATTTGTGCTTCCAAAATTTACTAATACCTATGAGAAAAAGAATACTAATTTGAAATTTTTGACACAAAACTATTCACCAAAATAGTGACCCTATTACTTTTCATAGGGTGCTGTTCAAATGACACCAAATGGAGCTTTCTGGAAGTTGGGTAATGTTTAGAGAGTCTAGTAATTTTTGTCTTTGGGCATCTCTCTAGTGGAATCGTATTAAAAAGGTTTCTTTAGTTGGTAAGTTTCTTCTGGTGGAAACTATAAGATTCCTATTTCAGTTAGGAGTTCTTTTAGGAAATTTTTACACTTTCTTAGAAGTCTCTACTTTTGTTGTAGTCTTAATTGGGTAATCTTTAGAGTCTATACCTTTAAATGTAAATTAGATATATATAACCCATTTTCGTGAATAAATAATGGATGTTTCTTTTTTGAGTAACTTATGTTCCACTTCTTCTGTTTTTCTTTTTTTTTTGTGAGTTTTCTTCTATAATTTAGTTGGATAAACCAATATTTTCAAGGTAAACTTCCTAGGTGAACTTCTAATTTTCTCTTATGGATATATAAGGGATGCTATTGAGTGTAAGGGATTTAAAGTTAGCCCAAGTAATATAGAGTGTACGGAATGCAACTTTAGCAAGGAGAAGAGTGAGAGGAAGCACCAATTAAGATTCTAAGTAAGAAGTACAATTAAGATTGTAAGTAAGAAGTACCAAAAAGATTGCTTACAATATTTGGGATCAATACTTCATCAGAGTAGAGAGATAGAAAGGAATGTTACCCAAAAACTCCAAGTGGGTTGGAACAAATGGACATGTGCCCTTATTGTTTTGTGTGATTGGCTAGTGCCACTTAAATTGAATTAAAAATTCTATTTGACGACCATAAGGCCTGCTATGCTCTATGGATCCAAGTGTTGGGAAGTTAAGGATCAACATATACATAGGATGAGCTTAACCAAAATGAGGATGTTGAGATAGATGAGTGACAAGACAAGAAATGATAGAATTAAAAATGAAAATATTAGAAGAAACTTAGGAGTAGCTCCATTAGGTAACAAGATGAAAGAGGGTAGATGTAGGTGGTTTGGACATGTCCAAAGGAGACTGAGAATAGCACTGATTAGAAAAAGTGAGTCAATCCAAGTTGGAGGCTTTATAAGGGCAAGGGCAAGGCCCAAAAGGCCATGGATAGAAGTGGTGAAAAAATATTTAACAACTTTTGAACTAAATGAGGCCATGACACTTGATAAAGGAGAATGGAGGAACAAGATTCACATAATCAACCCCTAATTAGAGCAAGGCTTTGATGATGATGGTGGTGGAGGTGGTAGAATTAGAGTCTTTGCTCATTAATGTTTGGAAATGATCAATTATACAATTTACTATTATAGGCTTTTGCATGCCAGTGCTGCATCACTTATGTGATGGTTAGGTGAGAGAGATAATTCATACAGAACCCTTTATTCAATTTATCATATATCACATACTACAACAAACATCATTTAAAACCATCCATTACGGATTGTAGACGAGATTGATTTCTTAGTCCATCCTATCTTACCACAACAAGGGATATCTAGAATGGCAACACAATGAAAGCTTCAAACCAAAATGGCACTATCTTTGAAAATGTATAATAATAACTTCCTCAATGCAAGCTCCTATATCTATCTAGAGGCCAACACACCAAAATACCCCATTTGAAACTTACAATGAATCTAATAAGATACATGCTACAAAAAGTTTTGTATATTGATCCTTGGACTAATAGCCTTCAAACTCCCCTAATTGGGATAAGGTCTTGATGATGATGATGACTAATAGACTTCAAACTAGGCTACCATTGTTGTTTCACATAGTTCCCTTGCTCTTCCATATTTCTCATCTCACTTCTGAATTGGATAATAGCACTTGACTCTTCCATTTATAATAATATAATGAACTTGTAAATGTCATTATGCTTCTCTAAGAAGCAATCACATCTAAGTGAAAAGGTGCTTATCAAAAAGCAGTGACATATCATTTCCCATAAAGCAATAAGGTATTAAGGTCTAGTTTGCAAAATTCAATAGATAAAGGCAGGGTAGAGAGAAGCAATTGGTTAGGCTAATGAAAAATTACAAGTAAGAATAGTGTCAGCACTTATAACAACTACCTAGTGACTAAAAATTGTTAGACAATGGTTTCCAGCCATTTATTAACACAAACACCACTACTAAAAAAAGTAAATTGCCACAAGGACCACAACCACTTGTACAAGTTTCATCTGTGGCTCCAACCTATGAATTGATTAGGTCACCAAAAAGAAAAAACACAATATAGAACATGGGAAGGCATGAACTCGGCTGATAGGTGAGGGAACTATATGCTATTATCTCCTGATGGTTGAGGGAAATTCGAATCCTGTAACCTTGAAATATCACCAAATGTGGCGGATGGCTAAGCAACAAGGTAGCTCTACAGGCTAAAGGAAATGCACTTCGTTATGTGTTCTGCATCAGGAAAGCAAATACCAAGATACTCGATGAATAGAAATGGAATCAGACAATTTGATATGTCATGAATGATGCCATCTCAATATCCTAGTACATCCACCACTTCTGGCACCATTAGCAATCTCCTAGATGATGGAATAATGTAAATCATTATAAATCCTTTGAACATCAATAACACTACAACAGAAGTAGAAAATACAATTAGCATCAAACAATATAAAATAAGGAACATGATGGGACATCTTAGTAATTTCATTTTCTAGCAATTTTTATTTTCAAAATGTCATTTAAGGGTTTCATTAGGTTAATAGCCTACATAAGTCAATGCTACAATGTATTTAGTAGTTTTTATTGCTATTGAAGAACTATATTTTTCTTTCACCCCTCTCTCTCCCACTTTTGCAATATTTGTTCCTTCTTTCTCTTAGAAAGCTATACTTCCTATGTGGTTCCTTGTCAAATTTGGTATTACAATCAAACTTGGTTTGAAGAAAATCATTGTTAGATCATTGTCGTAGTGATGGGGAAAACACCCATCTTAGTCCAAGAAAACTGAGATGTACTCACAATAGTAAAAGCTTGTCCAAAGTAATTTGCAAAGCTCATTAGCTGAGGCTACTAAAATTAGTGCATTTAAAGTCGGCATAAAGAATTTGATTTTTTTCCTACTGACTTAGTAAATAATTTCCAAGTCATTTACAAAAGAACACCTTTAAAAAAAAAAAAAACTTAAAAAAGTTGGTTTGCAAAGGAACGACTGCTTTAGTCTAGCATGAAGAACATTTTTTTGTGAGAAAGCATTTTTTAAAGTAATTTTCTGAAAATTGACTTAACAGTCCATACTTTTGAAGTTGTTTTGAGAAAACAACTTTAAAAGTATAGAATTTTAAAGTCATTTTGCATAAACAATTTCTAAAGTCCATGGTTTTAAAGTCATTCTGAAAAACAACTTCAAAATCCCCTAATTTACTTTAGTGGGAATGTTTTATTTTTTTGTGGGAAAAGATTTTAGACACCGTTTCCAAAAAATGACTTCAAAAGTGGCCCACTTTTAAAATCATTTTCTAGAAATGACTTTGATTTTAAAAGTGTGTACTGTTAAAGTCATTTTCTAAAACCGACTTTAAAAGTAGGACTCTGTTATAAAAGTTTTGACATTATCTTTTGGTTTTCTAGTTGTGAATGTCTTCATCTATGCACAAAATGAAGCTCATATAGGTTTGTTTTTATTGTGGCTATCTTCAACCAAATGAAATATGTATTGGAATTACACATATATATATATGTTCCTAGTCAATATCAATTTGAGTGTTGGTTAGTACCTCCTTGTTTGTCTTATATATATGCATGTTTGATAAATTTTACATGCACATAGAGTTAAATTTCTTTTTAATTGTATCTATCATATTTTGCATCTTTCTTCAATGTTAATTGGAAATTTTCACATGTGTGCATGCATCTAATTTATTTTTTTCAAACACTTATAATCCTTGTATACCTATAATTTAGTGAAATGCCTAACTAAGCTTTTCATGTTTAACAAGTCTTCACATACAGATTAGCTTCAATTTCTTGAAAAAAATGGACAAATATGCTTGAATCGCTGTGACAAGAACGTTAAAGGAATATGAGGATGGAATGGAAAAGTTTATAGAGTTTGCGCTTAGGGCTAGTGGTGATAGTAATCACATGCATTGTCCATACTTGAAATGTTGAAACTTGAAAAAACTAATTGTGGTGGTGTTGAGTGAACATTTATGCTTAAATGGAGTCAATGAAAGCTATCACCTACAGATTTGGCATTGTGAAAGACTTCCACATGGGCAACACTTGATATTAGAGGGAAGATTTGAAGACAGTGTAGAAAGTGTTGTAGACAACATAGCTACACTGATGTTTCGAGATGCATACAATGTCTTCCAAGATGACCCTAAACTATTTTAGACTACATTAAAGGAAGTCAATGACTCATGTTTAACAAGTCTTCACATACAGATTAGCTTCAATTTCTTGAAAAAAATGGACAAATATGCTTGAATTACTGTGACAAGAACGTTAAAGGAATATGAGGATGGAATGGAAAAGTTTATAGAGTTTGCGCTTAGGGCTAGTGGTGATAGTAATCACATGCATTGTCCATACTTGAAATGTGGAAACTTGAAAAAACTAATTGTGGTGGTGTTGAGTGAACATTTATGCTTAAATGGAGTCAATGAAAGCTATCACCTACATATTTGGCATTGTGAAAGACTTCCACATGGGCGGCCCTTGACATTGGAGGGAAGATTTGAAGACAGTGTAGAAAGTGTTGTAGACAACATAGCTGCACTGATGTTTCGAGATGCATACAATGTCTTCCAAGATGACCCTAAAATATTTTAGACTACATTAAAGGAAGTCAGTGACTCATTATACCCTAAGTGTAAAGATTATTTCAAATTGTTTGTAGTGATATAATTTTACAATGTGAAATCAACATTTGGTTGTTTGGATCAAGGTTTTATAGAAATCTTGAAAGTAGTAGGTAAGATGCTATCGAAGGATAATAAATTGGTGAGGTCTACATGGAAGGCAAAGAAAACCCTAATTGAACTAGGGTTGAAGCATGAGAAGATACGTATGTGCCCTAGTGATTGAATCTTATATAACAAGGAGCATAAGGATAAAACTACATGCCCAACTTTTGGGTAGATGAAGTTAAAAAATAATTCAATTGAGACAATGATAGACATTCCTACAAAGGTGCTATGGTATTTTCCCCCTATTCCAAGGTTTAAAAGAAATTTTTGTAGCGCCAAAATAGGGAAGAATTTAGTATGATATGGTGAGGAGAGAGTAACTTTCATGCTATCCAATAGATACCCTAGCATGAAAGCTTGTAGATTTTATGTAGCCTAATTTTGGACAAGAACTTAGAAACCTGCCACTTGCATTATCTAAAGATGGGATTCATCCTCATAGTTCTAGGAGCAGCATGCATAGTTATTGGCTTGCTATATTGGTTTGTTACAACCTCATACTATTTATATGAATGAAGAGAAAGTTCATTAGCTATTGATACATATTTAATTTTGCATAAAAATCACCCAATTAGTACCCATGTGTTACAACTTATAGTGTTAAATTAGAAATTTTAGACCAAAATTCTTAACACAAGAAGTTTTTGACTTAATGACTCAAAATTTTGATGGTTTTTTGGTCCAAAGGCTATTTTCAGGTAAGTATGTATCAATCTTATTTTTTAGGAATTAATTAGAATTTTTTATCTTCTATAAAAAGAGAGATGATGATCCAATGGCCAAGATCGATTGAGATAAAAATTGAAGATCATGATCAAAAGATCGAGTCAAAGCCTCAAAATCATTAATCCAACATGAGATCAAGGGCAAGATCATCTCATACAATGGGTGTGATTAAAGGAGCTAAAGATGGCTAAGGTGGACTCATGAAGTAAGCCATGCATTTCCACTACCTTTTGGATGGGAGCCATCAAACCACCTTAGCCATAAAAGCCATAAAAGAAAGTGGCAAGCTAAGGAATTCAAGACAAATCACACAAGACTCTCAATCCAAGGGTTGAAGCCAAGAAAACAAGCCAAGGAAGTTTCCTAAGCCAGCCATGAATCCTATCCAATGAAGCCTTCAAAGTTAGCCATCTAAGCCAGCAAGCTTAACTAAATGGATGGCTAGGATTGGAGGAGATTCAAGAGAGTTATCCATGAGTTATTTTGAAGATAATTAAGAAAAAAAAACTATTAGGATAAGTTGGCATATGGACCAATAGGATGAGAGCCTTCAAATTTTGATGTTTTTCCCACTTTTTTCCAACTTATCACTTTCCACCTCATCACTGAATTTCTATTCAAGAGTCTTACCATTCCATAACTCTTTCACCTTCCTAAAGTCCCTTCCTAACCATCCAACCAATCCCAACTTCCTAGAAAACCACTTAGCCAATCAATTTTTCCCATATCACTCCATTTTCCTTTTGAAAAAAAAAGATACATATATCCTTTTCGAAATTAGAAACTAGCTAGCCTATGCTTCTTATCTCTCTCTTATATCATGTTTATGACATCAAATAGCTAATTCATCTTCTACCTAACCTTCCTCATTCAATACCTTATCCCTAGGGTCACATTCCTTACATTTTCTCCCCTTCCAAAGTTAGGAAAGCACTCATCTATATATAGCCCCATAGTCCATACGTATTTTTCTAAGTAGAGGTGGGTGACACAACTTGAAATCAAGCTTTCCTTGAACCTTGGAATATTGTTGGTGATTTTATTCCATTGATCTCCTTGTTATTCTCACCTTATTTGCTCTCCAATTCAGGTCAGTAACTTAGTTGTTTTACTTTAGTTCCATTACTTTAAGTTTTTATTATTTTGCTCCTTAGAATTCATGCTACTTTCCATCCCTTAATCTCTTTCTTCTCCACTCCATTTCATAAGAACTTCTTTGTTATTCAATCAAGATTCAAGTTAGTTATTCTCTTATAGTGATAAACAAGAGAAGATCTAGTTTAAATCCTTGATTTTCCCACTTTAATTCCATATTTTCTACCTTCTTTCTCTCTTAGTTTTATGCTATTTTCCCTTATTTAGTTCTCCCACTTAGCCTTTGTTTTTATTAAATTGCTTTCTTGGTTTTATTTGCTTGTCATTATACTTTAGAGTGTGAACATTAGATTGGAGTTTTCTTGTTGTTTACATTAGATTTTAGGGTTTAGAAAAGTGTTTAAATTCCCAAAAAAATTTACAATTTTATGCTCATAAATTTGATGTAAATTGGCTATGATTCAATAAATTTCTTTGGGAATACTTGTAATAGATTGTCCACTTCATCAAAGTACTTAAGATTTGAGTTGTTTCTTCACATAGTAACTCACTATAGGTGCATTAAATTTCACCATCTTTAGGGCTCCATAATCACGCACATAGTCCAAGAACCATTTGCATGGTTTTAAGTCTCATTCTCCTTTGAACTTTGGTTAATTTAGTTATTGGATCTAGTGTTATAGTAGTTAATTTAGTTACTTTTATGTTTTTCTAGGTTTATAAAGTTCCCTTTTTGAATTTTAGAAAGCTCTATTTTGGGTAGATTTTAGTTTAGGAAAGTTTTTTTTTAGGTAGTTTCTTTAAGTTTAGTTTCCTAATTGGAATCTTTCTAATTCTTTGTAGTTTCTTTATTTTTTATTTTTAATTAGTTAGGTTTCCAATTTCTATTTCTTAGTTGAAGCTTTAGTAAATTTCCCCTACTTTTAATTCTAGACTAGGAAAGTTTCCCATTTAGCATATGTATTGTTTTTTCATAGTTTCCATTTCTTAGTTTTTTCTTAGGAAAAAAAATCGTTTGAATTTTGGCTGGGTTAAATAGTTTAAAGTAGGGATCACTAGCATTACAATAGTTCACACCTTGTGGAATTGTCCTCACTAGCTTGCTATATTGCAAATGATTCTTGCACTTGAGAGTTTTAATTAAAACAAGAACTATGTTGATATATGGTCTAAAGTAGTAAGGGATTAACATTGATATGTACTTGGCTCCCTTGATCGATGATCTTGAGACACTATGGGAAATGAGTGTTGATTGCATACTAGAATCATTGCATATGCAATATGCTTGATGTCTTACACATTGAGAAGAATGTGTGTGAAAGCTTGACTACTACCTTGCTTGACATTCCATGAAAAAAAAAGGATGGACTTGGAGTTTGAATGATTCTTATGAATATGAGTTTGAAGAGAAAGTTACATTCATATGATAGGGACAATCGAGGAACATACCTCATCATCATCAAGACCTTATCCTAATTAGGGGTCGGCCACATGAATCTTATTCCTCCATTCCTCTCCATTAAGTATCATGTGGCTTCATTTAGTCCCAAAGTTTTTAAATCTTTCCTCTCCACTTCTATCCATATTCTTTTGGGCCTTCCCTTGCCCTTTTAGAACCTTCTACTTGTATTGCCTTACTCATAATGGGTGCAGTTGTTAGTCTCCTTTGAACATGTCCAAACCATCTAAGTCTAATCTCCCTCATCTTGTTACCTATTGGTGTTACCCTAAATTTTCTATAATATTTTCATTTCTAATTCAATCCTTTCTTGTCTTACTACTCATACATCTCAACATCCTCATTTCTATGACACTCATCCTATGAGCATAATGTTCCTTAACTGCCCAACATTCTGATGCATAGAGCATGGCCGGCCTTATGGCCATCTTATAGAATTTTCCTTTCAATTTGAGTTGCACCTCCAGATCACACAAAACTCTAGATACACATCTTCATTTGTTCCAACCCGCTTGGATTCTTTGGGTAACCTCCCTCTCAATCTCTCCACTCTCATGAATCATTGATCCTAAGTACCAAAAGTGGTCTTTTATAGGGACTTCTTAGTTATCAATCTTGATTGGTGTTCCACTCTTACTCCTCTCCTTACTAAAATTGTATTCCATATATTCTATCTTAATTCGTCTAATTTTAAATCCTTTAGATTCTAATGCTTCTCTCCATAACTCTAGCTTTATGTTTACACCCTCCCTTATCTCATCAAGTAAGACTATATCATCTGCAAATAGCATGCACCAGGGAATGTCCTCATGCAAATGTTTTGTTAACTCATCTATAACCAATGTAAAAAGGTATGGGCTCAATGCCGATCCTTGGTGAAATCCTATAGTGACAAAAAAATCACCAGTCTCACCACTAGTGGTCTTAACATTTGTTACTTGTCCCTCATACACATCTTTAATTATGTCTATATACCCCTGCAAAACCCCTTTATTGCTCAACACCCTCCATATTGACTCTCTCCTGGATCTATTATAAGCTTTCTCTAAATCAATAAAGACCATGTGGAGGTCTTGCCTCCTCTCCCTATATTTCTCTACTAATTGTCTTAGTAAGAAAATAGCTTCCATGGTAGACCTCCCAGGCATGAAACCAAATTGATTCTCCAATACACTTGTTTCATGTCGTAGCCTCCTCTCAATCACTCTTTCAAAAAGTTTCATAGTGTGGCTCATAAGTTTGATCCCTCAATAATTAGTGCAGCTCTGTATGTCTCCTTTATTCTTATAAATTGGTACAATAGAGCTTTTCTATAAGAAAGAAATAACAAAATCATCTTCAACTTCTCTTTTGTTGGCTGGCTGGCACCTGACACAAGATGATCTTCCTTTTTCATCTGAGCTTGGGACCGTCATTGACAGAGTTAGTCGAGGAACATACCTACTTAAAGCAAAGTATATGCTTGATAGAGAAGAGAGAAGAATAATCTGTAAAACCTTGTCTATGCTCTAGTTCCCAAATAGCTACTCTTCAAACTTTAGAAATATTGTCTCCACGGAAGAGCTAAAAGTACTAAGAATGAAGTTCCACGATTACCATGCATTAATCAAACAACTCCTACCTATAACAATACTTTTGGTGTTGTCAGATAATGTTAAAGGATCTATTACAAAATTCTATTAGTTCTTTAATGCTTAGTATAAGAAAGGGGTGAATGTTTTAAAATTACAAGGTGACAAGCTAAGGAATTCAAAACAAATCATATAAGACACTCAAGCCATGGGTTGAAGCCAAGTAAACAAGCTAAGGAAGTTTTCTAAGCCAGCCAAGAAGCCTAGCCAATGGAGCCTTCAAAGTTAGTCATATAAGCCATCAAGCTTATCTAAATGAATGGCTAGGGTTGGAGGAGATTCAAGAGATTTATACATGAGTTATTTTGAAGATAATTAGAAAGAAAAAAAAAAATCTATTAGGATAAGTGAGCATACAGACCTATAGGATGAGAGCCTTCAAATTTTGATGTTTATCTCACTTTTTTCCACCTTTTTCTCACTTTCCACCTCATCACCAAAAGACCACCACGAGTTTGACTTTCTATTCAAGAGTCCTACCATTTCGTAACTCTTTTACCTTCCTAAAGTCCTTTCCTAAACATCCAACCAATCCCCACTTCCTAGAAAACCACTTAGCCAATCAATTTTTCCCATGCCACCTCACTTTCCTTCTAAAAAAAAAGACACCTATATCCTTTCCAAAATGAGAAACCAGCCAGCCCAATGCTTCTTATCTCTTTCTTATGTCATGTTTATGACATCACCTTCCTAATACATCTTCCACCTAACCTTCCTCATTCAATACCTTACCCCTACGACCACTTTCCTTATGTTTTTTCCCCTTCATAAGTTAGGAAACCACTCATCTATATATAGCCCCATAGTCCATACGATTTTTCCAAGTAGAGGTGGGTAACACACCTTGAAATCATGCTTTCCCTTGGTTTAATTTGCTGTGGGACTTTGGAACATTGTTGGTGCTGTTCTTCCTTTGGTCTTCTTATTATTTTCTCTCTTATTTGCTTTCCAATTTAGGTCAATAATTTAGTTGTTTTACTTTAGTTCCATTGCTTTAAGTTTTCATTTTTTGCTCCTTAGAATTCATGTTACTTTCCAGCCTTAATCTCTTTCTTCTCCACTATATTCCATAACTTTTTCTTTCTTATTCAATCAAGATTCATTTTAGTTATTCTCTGATAATGACAACCAAGAGAAAAGCTAGCTGAAATCCTTAATTTTTTCACTTTAATTCAATATTTTCTACCCTCTCTTTCTCTTAGTTTTAAGCTATTTCCACTTAGTTCACCCACTTTGCCTGTATTTTTCTTAAATTCCTTTTTGGGTTTTCTTTGCATGTTATTATGCTTTAGAGTGTGAACATTAGATTGGAATTTTCTTATTGTGTAGATAGGATTTTAGGCTTTAGAACTATGAGTAAATTTCAAAAAAATTGAGTAGTTTTATGCTCATAAATTTGATGTAAATTGGCTATGATTCAATAAAGTTCTTTGGGAATTATTGTAATATATTGCTTATTTCATCAAAGTACATGAGATTTGGGTTGTTTCCTTATATAAAAGTTGTGGTTTCAATAGCTTTCTAATGCACGATTTATTGACTGTTCTTTAAGTACCAAAATCTAAAAATTAGTTTTTCTTTAACTTTGTGCTTTAATTCCACCCATCAAGACATCTTATTTTCCTAAATCCTTAGGTACCTATTTAGATATTTATACTTTTTTATTAGATTCCATAGTTATTTTACGTAGTAACTCACTATAGGTACATTAAATTTCACCATCTTTAGGGATCTAGAATTAGGCACACAGTCCAAAAGCCATTTGCATGGTTCTAAGTCGAATTCTCCTTTGAACTTTGGTTAATTTAGTTATTGGATATTGTGTTACAATTTTTATTTTCATTATTTTTATGTTCTTTTAGGTTTAGAAAGTTCCCTTTTCAAATTTTAGAAAGCTCTATTTTGGGTAGGTATTAGTCTAGGAAAGTTCTAAATTAGGAGATCTTCTTTTGTTTTTTAGGTAGTTTCCTTAAGTATAGTATCCTAATTTGAATCTTTCTAAATCTTTATAGTTTTTTTATTTATTGCTCTTAATTATTTAGGTTTCCAATTCCAATTTCTTTGTTGAAGCTCTAGTAAATTTTTCTTACTTTTAATTCTAGATGTGGAAAGTTTCCCATTTAGCATGTTTAATGTTTTTGCGTAGTTTTCATTTCTTGTTTTTTTCTTAGTTTCCAAGTTTATGTTTTAATTTCCATTATCAGTTTAGAAATCTCTATTTTTGGTAGGTTTTAGTTTAGGGAAGTTCTAAATTAGGAAAGTTTCTTTTGTTTAGGTAGTTTCCTTAAGTTTAGTTTCCTAATTTGAATCATTTTGATTCTATGTAGTTTCTTTATCTGTTATGTTTCCTAATTTGAGTCATTTTGATTCTTTGTAGTTTCTTTATCTGTTACTGTTAATTAGTTAGGTTTCCAATTCCAATTGCTTAGTTGAATCTTGAGTAAATTTCCCTTACTTATAATTCTAGAAAGTTTCCCCTCATGGGATGGACCTCATTAGCATGCTATATTGCAAATGATTCATGCGCTTGGGAAGTTTTAATTAAAACAACAACAACTATGTTGATATCTGGTCTAAAGCAGCAAGGGAATGACATTGACTTGTACTTGGCTCCCTTGACCGAAGATCTTGAGACATTATGGGAAATGGGTGTTGAAGCTAATGACACCTACAACAAAGAGTCATTCACCCTAAAGTCTATACTATTTTGCAATAAGCAACTTCCTTGCATACTATAATTTGTCTAGATGCAACATAGAGGGATACAATACTTGTCCTATCTGTAGTGACTAGACATGTGCCATATGACTTAAACATGGTAGAAAATTAATATTCCTTGGCACAAAAAGATGGTTGCATGGAGACCATCCATACGATTTTAAGAAGGGGAATTTAATGGTAGTATAGAGATAGGGACACCTCCAAGGATGTTGACAAGATGGCAAGTGTTAGAATAAGTTGGAAACCTTAATGTCTTATGCGGAAAGAAGAAAGCAAGTATATGTGTAGGTAGAAGAAACTTTAAAAGTTGTTGGAAGAAGAATTTAATATTCTTTTAGCTTGCATACCAGAATCACTGCATATGCGCCATATGCTTGATGTCTTACACATTGAGAACAATGTGTGCAAAAACTTGACCATTACCTTGCTTGACATTCCATGAAAAAAAATGGATGGACTTGCTACTCAAATGATTCTTGTGAATATGTGTTTGAAGAGAAGGTTGCATTCATATAATAGCGCAGTCGAGGAAGAATAATCTGTAAAAGCCTATCTGAGCTCAAATTCTTAGATGGCTACTCTTCAAACTTTAGAAATATTGTCTCCATGGAAGAGCTAAAAGTATTAAGTATGAAGTTCTATGATTACCATGCATTGATCCAACAACTCTTGCCTATAACAATACATTTGGTGTTTTTAGATAATGTTGAAGGATCTATTACATAATTCTATTTCTTCTTTAATGCTTTGTATAAGAAGGTGGTGAATGTTTTAAAATTACAAGAAAATCTATTGATAACTTTATATGAGCTTGAGACAATCTTCCGACCATTCTTCTTTGACATTATGGTATACTTAATAGTGCACCTCATTGATGAGGTTAGACTACATGGGTTGGTTTACTTATGATGAATGTCTCATTTGAGAGGTATATGAAATTTTTAAAAGGGTATTGACAAATTACAATCGGCTAGAGGGGTGAATAGCCAAGTATTATATTACAGAAGAAGTAATGGAGATTGTACAGAGTACTTATCAAGATTGAATGTGGTTGGAATCCCAAGAAAGAAATAATCAGTTGGATTTCATGATCCCAAATTTGGTGAACCTTTATTGAGTTGTTGTGTATTGACCATAGATTATATAGAATGGAACCAGGCCCACCTTTATATGTTGCCAAATGTTGATAACATCAAGCCATACATTGAGTAAGTTGATCATGCACTTTATAAAAATTAATTATTAATCATTTTATTTTATTTGATCTCTCAATTAATATGGTGTGTTTGTGTATAATGAGCACATGGACATCCTCTAAGTAGAGAATCCAAGTTACACAAAGAAACAGAAGTAGCTACAATTTGAGCAATGGTAAAATGAATGAATTCACACTTCTATACATTGTATTATGTATATGTAAACCTACTTGCAACAATCATAACTTAATATGCACAGGTTCAAGATCAACAAGACATTTTTGGTAATAATATATTCAAATCCTTAGGATAGATGGCGATGGGATCACTATTAGAAGTAATAAAATTGTAACATTTCTTATATTTTAAGAAAAAAGGATAAAATAAAATAAAATAAAAAAATAACATAAACATATATTAAGGTAATGAAGAGAGAGAGTGCTCAAAACGCACTCTCCTCCCTCTCAAATTCTCTCTGCTTCACGTGGACAGTCACGCACCGTGGAGACAGATTTCTCCACCCTTGAATGGCCGAGAATGAGGTCGGATCACTCCACCCTTCTCTTTACGTTAAATTTCAAGGTTTATTCACTTGTAAACGGCGAGAAAACGGCCTAAACTTTACAAAAATTCATGCTTTACTGTTTTTCACAAAAAAAAAAAAAAAAAAAAAAAAAAAAAAAAGATGAGATGGTGTCAAATTAAGATTTGGACCATTCATATTGAGTATGATGAGGACAGGGAAGGACCCATAAAATTTCGTGATGATTAGATGACTAGGGACGCCGAAAAACCCAAAAAACCGTATTATGGCAGTTTTTAAAAACGAGACAAAAATCATGAAAAAATGATAGATTTAGGTGAGATTTGTGAAAATGGAAGGTGGAAATGGAATGTACATGAAAAACTGGACTCAGAGGTGTAAAAATCACAAAAAACGGAGCACCTAGGGTCACCGGTGATGGCAAACCAGTCCGATCGTCGCCTTCGGCAGCGACGACTGGAACGGGAGGAAACGTACAAATGAGGGAGCGCCACATGGCATGAAGAGGGCAAGCCACGCAGTGAGGCTGGAACGTGCCACACGCGCTGTTTCGGATCCCGCACACAGAGCGCTTTCACAGATGCTCGCGCCACCCGCACGGGTGCCTAACGCACAGCGCATCCACAGACACGCGCGCCACCCGCATGGGCTCCTGACACACAGCGCGTCCACTAACGCACTCGCCAAGTGTGTGCAGACGACACGCACCGTATGGCGGGCCCGTTTTCTTGGTTTTGAGGGTTTTGACCCTTTATTCCTTTAAAACGTGATTTTAAGAGCTACAGAGGTCCAAATCATGATCCGAAAGAGGCATTGTGATCATCTCAACAAGGCGGACCTAGATTTAAGAAAAAAATCCAATTTGGAGTAAATTTTTAATGGAAAAACTACTAAATGATATTAGATGATTCAGATCGAGCTAATCAATAGATGATCAGGCTTTAGATTTTAGTTATATACAGTAACCATGACATGATTTATAGCATGACAAGTACATCAGGGTATACACCTTGATATCGTTTACACATTTGTTGGGATAGTGCGATACTGAGGTAGGTGATTTCATTCACAATTTTTCCATGATTCTCAAATGGTGATTTGGTGAATTGAGTTTTTGAGGCATATGGTTTATGCCTTACCATATGCATGAGATTGATTTCAGCATGTAGCTTCTCATGTGCGTGCTATCTTTCTGGTGGTTATTGCATGCACTGTTTTTTATATCTTTCATTATATTCACTTGATTGTGGTCTTCTTGACATGTGGGAGTCACTCTGACTTGATATTTGAGACTATTAATCCTGTGGTAGGATGCGATTTTTCACCCCGTAAGTGCTTGAGTGCCTATGAGGGTGAAAGGGTAAAAGCGGGTGTGCAACGCGACTGTTCGTGAGTGCTTGAGTGCCTATGAGGGTGAAAGGGTGAAAGCAAAAGTGGTACGTGTCATTTTCGTGAGTGCCTGAGTGCCGTGAGGGTGCAAGGGTAAAAGGGTGAAAGCAGATGGTACAGAGAGCTGACCCCACATTGCCGTGAGTGTATGTGAGACACTCACAGGGCTTGACTGTGTATGATGTTGATACTTTTGACATGCATTCATGTGTTTTTAGATTTTCTCGAATTGTGCATGTCCTGATATCATGGTTGATGATATCTTATTTATTGCAAGGACTTGGTATGTCCTTCATTGTGTGATTTAAGGCTTTATATATACTGTTGATCATCTTTCGATCTTCATGCCTTGCGCCATGTGAATTGTTTTTATTGAGATTACTTTGAATGTATATCACCTGCACAAGCATGGCTTGCTGAGGCATTGCTTTGTTTTGCAATGCCTTAGAATTAGAGCGCGACAGTCAGAAAGGGAAGAAGGTGGACTAGAGTGGAGCTGGACGGGGGCTTGAGGACAGATACTATTAGATACAGAGACAAAGTGGTGTACTTTTGTTGGACTGGTATTGGCCTTTTAGCATTCTCCTTAGTCGTTGTATATATTGATAGATTAGACCCATATCACTGTATAGTGATTATATGTTTATACATGGATGACGTGTTGATCTTGGACAGACCCTGGAGCTTTGGAACTTTCACTATTACGTATCTTTGCAGTTGCAAAAATGTCACCGTGGTTTTAATTTGTGAGCATGCTCAAAATGTTTACTTTTGGTTCTATTCTTCAGTGTGGTTTTGAGGTGAAATGACCCTCGGGGTTTTCTTAATGATATTTTTCTTAATGCTGCAAAAATTCTTAAATCATGAGTTTTAAGTTCTGGAATCCCATCTATTTTCTAGCAATAAACTATTATTATTTTCATATAAATATGGGAAACATATTGTTAAAAACCCGGGGTGTCACAAAAATACACTAGATAAGCCATCAATAGTTATTGCTTTTTCACAAAATACCATGCTAACTCAAGAGTGCAATAGAATAGCATGGTCAACTTAATTGCCAAAAATACATTCTTTTCTAGCTCAAAGGATGACAGGCCAATAGTGGCGACTAATACTTATTGACATTGGTTGACCTCAACAAGATTGATTATAAAAATAGTCAGTTTATTTTAGGATGTCAAACAAAATAGGTATTTTATGTGCAACGTGAACATGATAAGAGATGATCAACTATTTTATCATCCTATCTAAGGGATTTTTATGATGAAGATGACCTAGGTGATACGACTATAGATTACCCTTGTGTTACCAAAATAATTATATCAATTGAAGTATTTGATGAGAATGAGGATTATGTGCATGATAATGGTGAGGAGGGTGCTTGGCTTCAAAGTAATATATGAGGACTATAAATGGATTGCATCTTTGAGATCAAATAATTCTAGATTAGCTATTTTAACATATGCTATATGAATTGTATTAGTGATTGCGAAGTTATTTGAAAAAGTAACTTTTTCGTATATGCTTTTGTTTATTATGTACAAGATGCATTATTCAACACCGATTTATATGAAACTTTATTTGGTGCTGCATAGTAAAAGAGACCTTTAATGTCATTTTATGAAAACAACTTTAAAAGAATAAAATTTTACAGTTGTTTTGAAAAAACCAACTTTAAAAGTTCAACTCTTAAAGTCTTTTTTAGAAAACAACTTCAAAAGTTGGACTTGGGAATTCATTTTTAGAAAACGACTTTAAGAGTTGGACTTTTGAAGTTCTTTTTTCAAAATAACTTCAAAAGTCCATTTTCCTCTATAAAAAGGCCAAAGTCTTTTCTTTTTCCCCCTGTATGCTCTGTGCACATTTCTCACCTTACAAGAGGCATGACAGCATCCTCTTGTTCTTCTCTCTCTCTCTCTCTTCCATTCCCCTTCTTACTTTCCTTTATGGATATTTGAATTTTTGTGGTGTGAAAAATACAAGGATACTTAAATCTCTTTTTATCACCCTCTACATTCTTGTTACTAACTCTCCAATTTGTTTGCATTTTGTAGACAAAATGGGTTTTTTTCACTACAGGTGATGGGGTGATGAAGTTGCTTAGATCATCATGATTTTAGAAATATATTTTATGGTTTGCGAATAAGAACTGTTTCTCTCTAACTCTCACTATTTGCAAAAAGGAGACCCTCATGCTTTGCAGTTCTCTTCCAAAATTAGGTTTCGATAAAGAGAAATATGGTTTCATTAAGTTGGCTAAGGAAGTTGTAGCTTGAAGCTTTACCCTCTTTCTCCACTTAGAAAGTGGTGTGAGCTAATACTAAGAGGCCAAATTTTAGTGAAAAGTGTTCTAGGTTTACTCTTTAATCATGATCTTGTATTAATAAGATCTAATCATAAGTAAACTTTTGATATACATAGTAAAAGGATGATAAATGAAGAGTGATTTAAAAATTACGTAGACTTCCTTGTTGTTATGTTTATTTATATATGCATTAGAATATGTGAATCATTGATCAATTTTATGAAAAATGACCAGTGACATTGTTAGTAAGAAATTTTAAAGTGTAGAACGATTAGTATACTACTTAATTTGAAAGAAATCCAGTCAACCTTTCATATGTGTTTTCATGTCAAGAATTCTTTACAAATGAAGAGATGTCAAGGTGGCTTATTACTTCTCAAACATATCCTTCTACATCTATATGTAAATGCTGGTTCATCAAGAGAATATATATATTATAGGTTTTTAAAGTAGTTCTCAAAAAATGACTTTAGAAAAAATAGGTTTTTTAAAGTCATTTTGAAGAAAACAACTTCAAAACGTAGGTTTTTTTAAGTTGATGGGGGAAAAAACTTTATGAAAGTCATGTTTATAAAGTTGTTGTGAAAAAAAAAAGACTTCATAAATAGGTTTTTAAAGTTGTTCCAAAAAAATTGCTTTCAAAATGACATTTTTAAAGTCATTCTAGAAAAATGACTTCAAAACTGGTTTTCAAAGTCGGTTTTAAAAAAAAAAAAAAAAACTACTTTGAAAACACACTTTTAAAGTTGTTAAAAAATGACTTTAAAAGCATGTTTCTAAAGTCATTTTTTTCACCACTTTAAAAGTCTCCTATTGATAACATTAAAAATTTTGTTCATCTTGCCAGTTTCCTTTTCTATTGATGCCATTTGTAGTTTTCCCATAGTGTCTCCCCATCAATCAGTGCTACACCCCATTGGAGAATTCTACAACTTTCACTTACGCACGTGAAGTACTCTCTCTCTCTCTCTCTCTCTCTCTCTCTCTCTCTCTCTCTCTCTCTCTCTCTCTCTCTCTCTCTCTCTCTCTCTCTCTCTCTCTCTCTCTCTCTCTCTCTCTATCTATCTATCTATATATATATGCAATCACCAGCTGGCCCTGATCAACCATGCATGCATTTCCTCCCACTTTCGCTCTGTACTATGCTATTGCTCGCCAACCTTGACTAATTGTGAGTTCATCCATTGCCTCTCTCCCTCCATCTATAAGGTCACTGCCTACCTTGACCAACTATGCACGCACCACATCCTCCCTCACTCACTCCACCTGCCTACGTAGTTGTTGCCTGCATTGACTAATTTCCCATCCCTGTCCTACCTTCCCATCTCTCTCCACACCTTCCCTTTCTGCCCTATAGGGTCATCGGTTGATCTTGAGTGACCGTTTCCTATTACCCTCCCTCCCTTTCTCTCTCTACCTTGCATTGTCGCTTGCCACCCATAAACGACTGTCATCCTATCTCTCTCTTTTCCTATGAGGTTGTCAACCGACATCGAGTGGCTATTTCAATTGTAACTACTGGGGAACCAAAAAATGTTTATATTGGAAGTATATTGTAACATCTAGAAATGTTTATATTACAATCATATCTATTCGACAATTATTGACAGGACATTAGAACAATTAAATGCTTTTTTGACAAAAATCTGGCCTTCATTGCATATGTAATTACCATAAGCATTTTATATTAATTTTCTTTCATTTCCTTTGATAGGTTTTACAAGTTTTAGTAGACCTATTTTCCTTGCAGTTATTTATGTAGTATTTGAAACTAACAAAGGTTAAGAACTTGCAATCATTATTTCCATTGCAATGGATCTCTATTATAACCTAATTTCATTCAGATGTTTTCCACATTGAGCCTTATGTTTCCTTCAAATTCTTTATCTTTTGGCTAGGACTATTTCCATTTAGTCAGTTTTGACACTTTAGTCTTAGAAAATGTTTCTCATTCTTGCTCATGATCTCTTATGATCTTATAACAAATAATGCATCATGAAGTACTCTAGTTTTAAAAAATTTCATATGTGATAAATATGTGGACTAGCTTGTAAATCCTATGATAACATAATTCTGCTTATGTAAATGACCTAAATGACCTCTTTGATGAATATTGATTTGATAACTAAGGTCTCTTTTTGTCCAAATTAATTTTGCAACTACTATAGGAATGTGAATAATTTAGAAATCATTCCCCATTTGCTCTTTTTCTTTTTCATTTTTACGTCTCTCGTCTTCCACTCTTTACAAAAATTATTCCACCCACTAATGCAGTCATTAAATTTTGATACTTTAAGGTGAATTAAAATATAAGGATTTTAGGTATGTTCATTTAAGTACTCTCTAGTCTGTCCTAAAACTTAGACTGGAAACTTCCTATTGTTTCCTTCATTGCACTTAAAATGACACTTGCACATGCTTTTTGAATCATTGTTCATCATTTGACAAATTTATATAGCTTATGTCCAATCTCACTTTGTTGTGTCGAAGGACACTCAAATACGCACTTTAATTAGTTCCCTTAACCATAAGGCTTTTAATTTTTGCCTTATTTATTATTATATAAGACATATTATTTGTTTAGGTTTGAGGTATACTTTTTTTTTCCTTTAACTTCTCTATACATATATGCCTTTATATCTGAATTCATGATGACAATTATTTCTTAACACCATCCCTTAAGTTGGAGTGCACAAATCAAACACACGTGGCTTGTAAAGAAATATCTTATTCTCCCTCTCTTACCCAAACTTCATTAGCAACTTGAAATTTTAGAATTATCAAGAGTACAAAAGCACATTAGTCATTGCTTTCTTCATAAGAAAATGACAATTAACTTCAGATGGTTTTTCCTTTAATGGAAACTGGATTGCGAGTGATATGAATAATAGCTTGAACCTTAAAAAGATGCTTACTGGATCTTTAAATTGACACCAACTTCAGCTACCATCTTTAATCATACCAAATCACATGTAATTTCAGTACATGACATTGACTCGTATTCAATTCAGCACTTGAGAGGCACTATTCTTGGAATTTGATTCCTCTATGCCATCGCCATTATCCCCAAGAAATTCATTAAGTATGCATGTTATAGGTTTCCTATACATGATTAGAAGAAACCATCCAGCCAACCACACCAAGGTGTCCAAATCTCTTAACTAACAAACCATGATCAAAGTTGCCTCTCATAGCAACTTTAATATTCCTAAAGTAGATTCTCTGTAATGCCCGAACAATTTACACTATTTTTAACGAAAATTGAACATTCTATAGGAAATAAACTGAGTTAAATATTTTACTTTATTTAAAATAGTAATTGAAGGAATTTGTGAGGGAACTTAGTACCATTAGATTCTACTCGAAAAATGGAATCCAATGCCTAAAAAATCACCCAAAACGGAGTTCGTATGAAGAAGTTACAGCTATTTAAAGATAAGGGTATTTCTAGAAATTAAACAGAAAAACAAAAAAGGATGAAAAACGCAGGGGCCGTTTTGATAATGGCACCCCCCGTCGTCTTCAACCTCAAAAACGCAAGGGGCCATTTTGCAAATAATTGCATATACATTAGGCATAGATATGTTTTGCAAACAAATGCATATATTGCATGATTTGTGAGCATTGAGTTTTTGAAAGATTGCATGTCCTTGAGGGTTACCAAAAGACGTTGGAGTGCCCAAAAGATGCTGGGTAGACAATTGTGAGGGTCAGGCAATTGTGAGGGACCCAAAGAGGACAGGTTTTGAAAAAGAGGTTTTTGGCTTGTTTGATTGTACATGATTTGGGCTAATAAGCTCGTGGGCGCTATGCCGAAAGGTCTAGGGTGGCCTCCCAGCCTCTACCACTATTAGGTGGATGGGTACCATGCCCAAAAAGGGCATGTCCTTACTTCGACTGCATGTGGTACAGGGGGCTACCACTAGTGTCACGGCACTGGGTTGAAGTGTCATATGCCCCGTGGAGGTATATGATCATGTGTCCCTAGGTACCCGAGGACCACATGGCAGTGAGATCGTGGGCATAGTTGGACCCTATGGTTTCGTGGACTTATTTACATTGCATATGGCATGACATGAGGTTGGTCGACCATACCAGATATCCATGAGTTGGATTCAATTGAGCATCTTATGCATATCATTATGATTATGATATATGATACTTTCAACTAGGATTATGGTATTCTTTAAGTCATCAGTATTTCAATTCGACAGTGGTTTTTAATATCTATATTGAACGAGGTTGTTCAAACATGCACATGTTTTTAATAGCATATGATTTTAAACATAGCGTGCATTACAAAACTAGTAGTGATAGACTCCTACTGAGTATAGTATATACTCACCCTATCCTTAACATTTTTCAGGATAGTTCCACTCACAAATAGAAGACGTCTCAGGAGATATTAGTGCTACGAGCAAGTGAATAAACAAAAGAGACAACTACACATGTAAGTAAACTCTCAACCCTTTGGACATGTATTTATTTACAGTTGGGCTCTGTATTGTGACTGGATAGACCTGGGGAAAAACATTTATGATTTTTGAAGTTTTTTTCAAAAACTACTTTGAGTATTGTGAAAGCAAATGACACTCGGGGTTTTCAAAATAAGTTTAAAACAAAAGATTTTCAGCTGCATTGCATGGTTTTTTATAAACTGGTTTTCAAATAGGGATGCATCCCACCTTAGGAAATTAGATATTGCATTTAAAAATTCATGGGAAAACCCAGGTCGTCATAGTTGGTATCAGAGCCCAGGTTTTATCCTTTCACAGCAAGTCCAGCATGTCCAAGGGTCATAGATAATCGAGGGAATTCAGAAGGAGTAGCATAAACAGGAGTAGTAGAGATAACTACTTCTATTTGAGGATTACCATATTAATGCTCAAGGAATTTCATCTTAAATAAATAGGTGAAACACAGCTTGGTTTAACAAATAATTAGGCAGAGAATAGCGCAACCCTTATCCAAAATCTAGTCTAAAGACGACTTAAGGATTAAGGATTATTGTATGGTGCAAATATGAAAACTCATATATAGATCATATTATGATGATGCTGAAGGAGGATGCTAGTGAACTTGTTAGTAGATAGTTCTGACCTGCAATAAAGTAATCTTATCAAAGGTGAGAAAAATCAAAAGATCTAGATAGCTATCTTACCATCATAAAGAATATCAGAATATGAGTACACAATCACAAGGGATATGATATGAGTATGATAAGAGATGTAAAAGGAAGACTTTGAGAAATTTTTGATGATTTAAGAGGGATAAGAATGCAAGATAATATTAGGAGATGACTATGACTCGAACTAGGTCACAAAGGTATGGATCTTGAAGGACTTAGCTCAATTTTGGATACTTTAATTGGAGTCTTATGAAGAGTAAAGCGCTATCGAATAATAATTGCCTAAGTATTATGGAGCAAATCAGAAGATGTATACAAGTGACAGATTATGTGAATAAGAGAAACATAATACGAATATGATAGGGAAATAAATTCGATCGAGTTATCAAAAGATTTTGATGATAATACTAGGGATGATAACAGATTAATCCTAACATGAACTTATAAGAGAAGTATAGCATGACCAAAATGTCAATGACATTATTAAGACATTGTATGAATTTTATTGAGGCTATAGGCAATTGAGGATTTCAATGAGCTTAAGACAGTTTAAAATTTCTAAGAAGTACTCAGTTTACCATATACGTTAAGTAAAGGAGTAGATGTAGTATCAATTATATGCAACAAAAGACATTGATCTAGGTAGACAAAGATGAGGATTTTGAAGAAAAGAGAGAAAGAGATAGAACTACCAGTATTCAATGAATATTCAAAAGAAGGAGATCATGACTTTATGAAGATACATACAAATCTTTCATCGAGTGGGAAGATAAACCAATCAACTTTGAAGGAATGATGATAGTTGAGTTGGTGATGATTTTAGTATAAAAGAGAGAAAGCATATAGGGTTTAAGACTTTGAGTAGAGTATCGAATTTCAGGAGATTATGCGACAAGAAATTTCTGAAGAGGAATGGTGACCAACTAGAAATTAAATTTTACAAATGGTTTGATATCAATTATTACAATTAGATTCTTATCGGATCCATTAGCTTATGGGGAACACCAATGGATATAATCCAAAAAAAAGGAAAAAAATTGGTGATATTCCACCTGGCCAATAAAGTATATTGAAAAAGGAATTAAGCTGGGATAGGGACTTGTCCATTTAGCAAGTAGGCTACCATGACAAGGTGAAGAAATTACTTTGAGTCTGAAAAATACTGCTGACTTGGATTGGAAAGAAAGGCAAATAAGGATTGATCACTTTAGAGGCCCTTGAGCTTATGACATAGATATGTCTGGAAAGAGATCAATAGGTAATCAAATAAAGTCTTTCTATGTCTAAGAAAATGTTTATGCTTACCTGAGTATTGTTAAATTTGTTGAGTTAACAACTTCAGTACAATTTGATATAATCGCTATTGAATGATAATTATTGTTATAAGCTAATTATGAGGAGGCACTTGAAGGATAAAAGTTGAGGAATTGAGAAAATCACTACTTATGAGGATACCTCTTGACAATACAGAGTGCATGATTGACAATAAAGCTCTAATAAAAGATTGAACAATATATTGACATAAGGGATGGAAGGAGAAAAGGTGAGATGACTAACACATTATAAGGTGAGATTTGATGTTACATTGCCTTTAGACAAAAGTTAGTTGTTATAAGCATATACCAAGTATGAAAAATCAAGTGAAGGAATTTCCCAAGGACTAACCCTACTGGATTGAGGATAGAACTTTTGGACTGAAAGGTTATGAAGGAAACCATCAAGCAAAGAAAGGACAAAGAGGATGATGACAAAGGATTCAACCATGACCTAGTAAGGGTACTCGGTAATAAGAGACTTTTTGCCTTGCAGGAATGGGAACATTATTGAAAACCCTAATGACAAATGGATGTGAATAGTGAGATAGGGCTCTAGACGAAAACATTTGACCCATAATGAAGAATCGACCATTAACATTTGACATGAGTTTGGATAAAATATTCACGGAGAAAAGCGTTTAATGAATTCAATAATTATGAAACTGGATATGGAGTTAGGACATTTTACTTTCAGTATATGATAAGGTCCTCGATGGAAGAAGCTACTAATTGGCTTTCATGATCTTATTTTGAATGTAACCTTGGTCAAGGAAATCAAGTCACATATGGAAAATGACAGACAGTTGAAATTCAAAGTTAAGTAAGAGTTTGGCTGTAGAGCACATGATACCATATCAGTTATTGAAATAATCTTAGAGACAAATATAAAAGGTAAGGAGCAAAGTTAGACACAATAGAAAGAAGGTAACTTTTTTTGGACTTGTGGATGATGAAAGAGATCACTAGATAAAAAGGATTATCCTATGATATTAAAAATAGGAGAAATAAGATAATATGATCTCAAAGAAGTATGGAGTAATTTATACATGAATGAAGAAGCATGATCTTACAAGGAGACTATCCTATACATGATGAGAAAAGTGTAGGCATCTAAAGATTTCGAGATAGATGAATTACCACTAGAGACTGGTATTGTTAAACTGGTACATATAAGAGTATGCATCAGAGTACGCAGCAAAAGCGGCCCTTATAGGTAAGGCCTTGTAGAAGGAACAATAAAAAAATGATAAATTGAGGTTGAGCCTAGGTTTGATTCCTAAGAGGGAAATGCACTCACTAAGAAGTTATCTAAGAGACAAAATACCTTGAAGATGATAATTTATGGAATTTCGAGGACGAAATTCTTTTAAGGGGGTAATAATGTAATGCCCGAACAATTTATACTATTTTTAACGAAAATTGAACATTCTATAGGAAATAAACTGAGTTAAATATTTTAGTTTATTTAAAATAGTAAATGAAGGAATTTGTGAGGGAATTAGTACCATTTGATTCTACTCAAAAAATGGAATCCAACACCTCAAAAATCACTCAAAACGAAGTTCGTATGAAGAAGTTATAGCCATTTAAAGATAGGGGTATTTCTGAAAATTAAACAAAAAAACAAAAAAACAAAAAAAACGAAAAAGGATGAAAAACGCAAGGGGGTCATTTTGATAACGGCACCCCCTATCGTCTTCAACCTCAAGAACCCTCCAGAAAACTATAAATCCCGATTTCTCTAGCAAATCCCAGGGGAAAGGGTGGCACCGCCATTGAGGGGCACCACCTTCTCCCCCTATAGAAAGCCCCAACCCCCCTCTCCAAAAAAACATGATTTTCTGGCATTTTTGGACTAGGTTTCTGGCAAAAATAGGAAACCCATCTTTCTGCATTTTTCAGTAATGGCCAGGCCCAAGTCAGGCCGACCATCCCGTTCCCATTTCCCCCTCTTCCCTTTTCCTCATCTTGTCACAACGGAATGACGGTTTTCCCTTCCTCGAGCTTCCCAGCAAGCAGGCACACCCACTGGAAAAAGGGGCATCCCCAGGCTGTCCAGGTAAGCCATTTCTCTTCCCTTACTCTCCATTTGCTTCCCCCAGGCCAGATCCATGCCGGATTTGGTCCTTTCCGGTCATTTTCCAGTCGGGTTCTTGGCCGAAAAACTCCCAAGGCGGCTTGGGCCGACCCTGCACGAACAAAACGCCACAAGCCCGGTCTAGATGACCTTGCATGAACCAGGCATCCCAGGGACGCCTTGCTCCATGTGCACCTGGGACAGGGTCCCAGGGATGGGCTCCAGGCGTACGACAGTGCATACACCATCCCAGGTGCAGCCCTCGGGTGCGCGCGTGACATAGGGCACGGGTCCTGGCTCAACCAGGTTGCACTGGGTGCCCTAGGAGATGAGATGCGCCATGCTACAAGGTGCGTCAGTGCGATGATATGCGTCATAGCGCGTCACTTGAGCATGCATGTGCGCGTACAAAATGCAGTCCCTTGCACAGCCTTTAGGCGACCACGCACGTGAGGCGGTCGCAGTCCAACCAGGATGCATGAGTGTCCTGGGAACTGGGACACGCAGACCCAATGAGACTTTAAAAATTAGGTTTAAAGGATAAACTATAGAGTTTAACTATTGGAAAGTAGATCCATATCATAGGATCTAGCCTGGCAATGAATTAGGCAAGGACATTAGACCAAATAGGCTGAGCTAGCGGTCTAATGCCTAAATAGATTGAAATTAATAAGGACTCCTTGTATCCATTCATACCCAGGAGTTTATGAATGAGACCTAGGGACGGGTTGAATGATAAAGGATGCGACTCCAAGAGACTTTGAGGTAGGTGCTCTATCACTACTAGACTTTTTAAGAGCCATGATTGTTTTTTGCATGTTTCAAGTATAAGTTATACAACTTGTTTAGCATGACTTAATTCAGCATACATATGATAAATGCTTTATGCATAGATATGTTTTGGCATAGATATGTTTTGCAAATAATTGCATATACATTATGCATAGATATGTTTTGCAAACAAATGCATATATTGCATGATTTGTGAGCATTGAGTTTTTGAAAGATTGCATGTCCTTGAAGGTTACCAAAAGACGCTGGAGTGCCCAAAAGACGCTAGGTAAGCAGTTGTGAGGGCCAGGCAATTGTGAGGGACCCAAAGAGGATAGGTTTTGAAAAAGAGGTTTTTGGCTTGTTTGATCGTACATGATTTGGGCTAATAAGCTCATGGGTGCTATGCCGAGAGGTCTGGGGTGGCCTCCCAGCCTCTACCACTATTAAGTGGATGGGTACCACGCCCAAAAAGGGCATGTCCCTGCTTTGACTGCATGTGGTACAGGGGGCTACCACCGGTGTCATGGCATTGGGTCGAAGTGTCATATGCCCCGTGGAGGTATATGATCCTGTGTCCTTAGGTACCCGGGGACCACACGGCGGTGAGGTCGTGAGCATAGTTGAACCCTATGGTTTCGTGGACTTATTTGCATTGCATATGGCATGACATGAGGTTGGTCGACCATACCAGATATCCATGAGTTGGATTCAATTGAGCATCTTATGCATATCATTATGATTATGATATATGATACTTTTGACTTGGATTATGGTATTCTTTAAGTCGTCAGTATTTCAATTCGACAGTGGTTTTTAATATCAATATTGAACGAGCAAGTGAATAAACAAAGGAGACAACTACATGTAAGTAAACTCTCAACCCTTTGGACATGTATTTATTTACAGTTGGGCTGTGTATTGTGACTGGATAGACCTGGGGAAAAACATTTATGATTTCTGAAGTTTTTTTCAAAAACTACTTTGAGTATTGTGAAAGCAAATGACACTCGAGGTTTTCAAAATAAGTTTAAAACAAAAGATTTTCCGCTGCATTGCATGGTTTTTTATAAACTGGTTTTCAAATAGGGATGCATCCCGCCTTAGGAAATTAGATATTGCATTTAAATTTGCATGGGAAAACCCGGGTCGTCACATTCTCAAATGACTAAATTGAGACTTTTGTAGAAACTAAGTCCCCATGCATATAATAGAGGCTATATGAGGTCCAGTTACTATTGCTTGATGCTTATGATCAAGTAGAACACCGTGCTAGTTGTAATAAGTGACAACATTAAAGCCTGAAATCAGAATAGGGGTTTTAGAAACTGAGTATTACATGAGATTCTTAAATAGTTGAAAGGCATAATTGAATGCCTTACAATGTACACACAAGTTTTTCTTCTTTATTTTCTTTTCTTCTTTAAAATCTTGATTTATCGCATAGCATTTATATAAAATGATTATTTTTATTTGTTATGTTGTTTTAGCTTAAAATTTGTTTCTATGATTCTTGAAATGAAATGTGTATGGGATTTAGCATACTGATTCATATCCTTATTGGAATTAGAAAGTTTCCTTAATATCTTATTGTTTGTGGGTTTGCATTTACATTCTCTTATATTATTTATCTTGTACTCAAAAAAGCAAGTTTCTTATGCTTTATTCTACTATTATTTTCTTTAAATGCAATACATGGACTATTTGATTTCATTGTTCTGATATCATTATGCTGTTTTTTACAATAAAGGTGGAACCTAAATAACATTGAAATGAAGAATATGAACAATATCAAGAGCATGAAGAAGAAGTCAACCTAAGTAGTACTCAAAAGAGAAAAGGTAGAGGGTGAACAATAATGGAAAAGGTTATGGAGAGAAAGTTGAAGGGACTTAAAGAAGTTGCATAGTACAATAGTAAGGGGTAGGAGATAGGTGAGAGTGCAACATCTTATAGCAATTTTATTTGCTCCATGGTGGGAAGTGTGGTGCCTATCACATTGGGTGACTAGAGATGTGTGCCAAATTAGTTAAAGATTCAATACTAGAGACGATAACGGTATGTAAAAGTATTACGTATTATATAATTTGTAATAAACTTTATCTTCTTATTTGCAAATACAATAATGTGCTTTGTACTTTGTAAATTGTCTTTGAGGTACTTGGGCACATGAAAATGAATCCTTTGCAAGGAGCTAGTGAGTAATGAAGAAAGTGTAAGGACAACACATCCTCTGAATTTGAGGTATGTGCTAAAACGATGTTTCATTGAGCTAATTAAATGTAATATCCAATTATTGCACTTGATTATGTATGTACAAAGGTGCAGGTAAAGAGAACGAGAGGAAGAAAGGTACATGCAACTAATACATAGCACCATCTCTTCAGGTTGGGCTATGCCCTTATGGAATAACATGAAGTGAGCATTTGTAATAGTTTATTCCTTTCAAATTATATCATAGTTATATATGTTTCACTACTTCACTCTAGTGAGTGTCTTGCTTGATGGTAAAAGAACGCTTGGACTATGGATCTCATAGGCTGTGCCTTCCTTTAGAAGATGGTGCATTTAGTGTCTATAAAACCCAAACATTCATAGATGAAGTTACAGCATAAGTTGCTTCTCACATTGTAAGTTGTTCTACCTACTACACTTAACTACCTTTAATTTTACACAATTAATAAATGAACTAATCATGTCCTTCTAATTAAAATTTTGTAGGACATTTTACCCAAGAAAGTGTGAGTACAAGAATTTAAGTAGCATCATTGTGAATAATGACATCCTGTATAGGGCTATGGGCAAGAAGAACCACGCTACTCGAGTTAGGAGTATAGGGTGTGAGATTGTTCCTTCCAAATTATTTCATAAAAGAATACCTGTAGAAGAAGATATTGATGCCTATAATGACTTGTGCGAGAGGATAAAAAATGACTATACTTAACTAACTACATGACAAGGGTTTGGTGATAGTTTTTGCATCCCTTCTACTAGATCTTTGTACCACCCTTGTACCTCCATCACATGCTAGCTATAATTCTCATATCTTAATCTCTTCAATGTATCATGTATTTATTATTTGCAGGTGGGTCAATGCCTATTGGCCTTAGATACCCATCAAAATGTTGTCGCAGTTGGATCATGCTATCAGCTTCAATCAAACATTTTGCATGAGATTAGTATGCCTCCACATACTAAGTGTGTGTCTATTAACATGGCTTTGATTGCCACTGCCTACCTTTTTTAAATGAAAACTATTATAATTATTGGGAAGGAAGTTGCATATCTCATCACTTGGCAAGAGGAATTCATCATTCCAATAGAGACCAAGGTATATATCTTTTCACTCTATCTTCTTCAACAATAATTTTTAGCTAGAGACCTCATTTTAATAGTTTATTAACTATATTTAAGGTTAATCATAGTAGAAAGCACCATTGAGGCCACCTACCATTGCACACTTAGCTATTGTCTCACCAATTAAACCGGTACTAGTATTTATGTATATTTTTCATCATAAATTTGAATGTTTTCATTGATCAATATTAATTGACTCTACAACTTTTGCACCAGCCATCTAAGGATCATGTGAATGTCCAACCTAACACGCCTTGATCCTTAAGGTTACTCTTTGGACTTGTCAACAAAGATAAGGCAATAAACCCCATACGTATCAAGGAGGGAGTGCTTGTAGATGTCATTGTTAAGGTTCCACCTATGGCGGAGTACCTATTATAAGTTTGCCAATGGGATCAACTTGAGCACTTTCTCATTGTCTCCTACATGGGGTATATACATATATCTACTTCTATATTGTCTCCTACATGGGATATATACAAATATCTACTTTTATAATACTTGACATTACATGTTATTTCTTCATAATAGGTAATAACTCTTTCTTTTATGCAGCTTCCTGAATGATGCGATGAGCTTTTTTTAGATCAGGGATGTACTATGCCAATTCCTTGAATCCAGCATCATGTATGGAGTAGCAGAGCAATAGTTGTTGGAGATGCTTGTAGATGATATATTACCAAGTTCTTCAGGTGCTCCAAGGGGCAAGGCTTAATGATTCCCTACAATACTCAGTATGTTCTCTGTTCATTGTTTTAGTAACAACTTGTTCTACACAATAAGATTGCAAACTTTTGCAATTGTATGATTGGATATAGGACTCATTAAATGCTACTTATTTTGGATGTGCACGATGGGCAAGCATTCATTTTTTATTGTTGTAGATCACATGATCATCCAGCCCTCATAAAAGTAAAATCTTAATCTGTTTATGTATTATATATAAATAAGTATTTTTTTAGTCATATCTATTGCCTTTGAAATTTAAATTTATAAAACATGGTTAACATAGGCTAATGTGACTAAGACTATGCAACTACCGACGCTCACTTGGAAGAATGTGAAGGTATGAAAATTAGTTAATTACTCTATTTTATAGACTAAACTTACAATATTACACATAGTATTTATTGATCCTTTTTGTTGTTCTTCTTGCATAGTGCCCTAGACAACAATTTGAGTAAGAGTGCTGGTACTATGTACTGAGATACATGAGGACCCTACTACTTCATAGTGTTAGTCTCTCCTAATTAAGAAACGTAAGACACTTTTTACTAATCAATCTCTTATATTTTTTTCACAATTATTGATGGATTTGAGCTCAAAAGAATGTGTCAATTGAATTTAAAACGTTGTATAACAGGGGGTTATTCTTTTTGAATGGGAAAATAAGAAGTGTTACTCTAAACAAAATCTTGATGAATATGAAGTGAATGTGTTGAGTATATAATAATTTACAATTAGAATAATTGGAGTAACTACATGAATGTAAATTACCTTATCTATAATAAAGTATTCTTTTCATTGATATGCATGTTTTCTTCTATTCTCATTGAATTATATACATTTTGTGGGCTGAATGAGGGGAACTTGGACTGTAAATGAAGTGAATGCTGATATGCATGTGTTCTTCTAGTTTTCATTATTTTCATTGAAGAATATATATTTTATGGGATGATGAATGAGGGGAACTTAAAGTGTGCAAGTAAATGAAGTGAATGTGAATGCGGAGACTACTGTGAATGTGGTGTGATTTCCTTAATTACCAAGTTATTTCAAGATAGATGTGGATGGATAAAGAATTTGGATGTTTTATACCAAATGTGGAAGTGAATGTATGCTTTATTTTCATTTATTTAAAGATGCAAGAACAATGTAGCTAGTGGCACATTGAATGTATGTAGAAATGTAGGTAGATTGCAATGTAAGCAAAAAAAAAAAAGAACTTTTAAAGTCAATCTAAAAAAAATGACATCTTTTGAAGTCATTTTGAATTCATAAGGAAAAATGACTTCAAAAGAGTCAATTTTTTTATTTTATTTTTTTAGAATGACTTTAGAAACTAGTATCTTTGAAGTAAGTTTTTCTAGAATGACTTCAAATGTGACCCCTTTTTAAAGTTGGTTTTTTTTAGAATGACTTAAAAACTGGTATCTTAAAGTCTTTTTTTTTTTTAGAACAACTTCAAAAGATGTTGTTTTTACATAATGACTTTAAAAGTCTCTATTTTAAGGTTGTTTTTTTACCAACTTTAAAATTTGAGATGTGTAAAGTCATTTCCTTACCTACTTTTTTCTTACTAATTTTCCAAGTTGGCTAGATAGAAATCAGTTTCATTATCGACTTCTATTAATGTCTTTTACTAACTTTAAAAGCCTCCCATGTAATAGTGTGAATATCCTACACTGATTTGTACAAACTGATGACATTTACAAGTTAAGTAGCAAGAGCAGAGTCATTGATCTTTGAAGCAACCTTAGAAATAGTAACCTTCGGCTTCTTAGGTTTCTCCTCTTCGAGTCAATTTTCAATAGGTGGAGCATTTTCGGCATCTTTATTATTGGCATAATTATCCAAAGTATTAACTCAAGGGGCTTTTGGCTTGGAATAGTTTCTAAAGCAATCTTTTAACCTCCTGGGCACGATGACAACTTGCTACTTTTAATTCGACAAAACTAAAAACATTGCTAATGATAGAGAGTTTGAATTGCCTAAATCTGTAGTGACCAGGATTTGAAGTTATCTATGAGGGCTTTTGCTAGCATTTTGATCTCTCCAAATCTCCTCTCATTGGGGATAGGTGACACACAATGATTTCTAGGATTTCTCTTACCAGCGATCAGTGACATTTCCTATCTCTATGCCTACAGATCTTAAATTCCTCTAACTAGCAATAGGCAACAAGTAACAATTTCAAGAATTTCTCTCTTTGCTGAACTCCAATCTCTCTTTCCAATGGTCTCTCTAGATCTAATTTAAATAATCTCCCTCTTTAGCTCTATATTTTTTGAGAGTGAGTTGAGCAAACGAAATCTTAGAAAATATGGGGCTTAAATATCATATAAGAAAATTTTCAAAAAAAAAAAAAAGGAGCTCCAAACAAGAAATACAACATTGATCTTGATGAAAAATTTATAATCCCACCTAGCAAGCTCTCTAGGTTTTGTTATTTTTAAACTTTTTGATAAGTTTTTAATTTTGTATAAAAGTACCCAATTAGTTGTCCATGTGTTATAAATTATAGGCATTATTCTATGATTTTTTTGGAATTTTGAAACAAATACATTTCTGACTTAATAATTCAAAAGTTTGATATTTGATAAGTTTAAAAGCGAATCCAGAGTCAGAATGTAAATAATCATAATTTTTTAAGATTTAATTAGGGTTTTTACTCTTTTATAGGTGTTGAGAAGATGATCTAATGGCCTAGATCAACAAACACAAAATTTGAATATCAAGATCAAAAGAAGGCTAAAGTCTTAAATTTCATTATTTCAAAGCTAAATCAAGGGTTAAGATTATTTTAAGGCAAGCAAATAAAGTCCAAGGAAGAAATGGGAAGATCAAAATTGACTAAAATGGGCTCATGCAAAAAACCATATAATTCCATCACTTTTGCATTAGAATTGGAGCCATGAATGAGGTTTCCTAGTCTAACAACGAAACCTAAGTAAGCCAAGCCATTTAAGCCTTGAAACTAAAGGACTTAGCCAATGAAGCCATCATAGTGAGCCACCAAACCACATGAGAGGCATGCCACATGGACTCACACTATTGAAATAGACTTTTAAGCAAATATCCATGCTAATATTGGATTATTCAAGTGATAATTACAAAGTAATTGCATGATAATTAACATGGCAAGATATGCATGCATAGGTGGACTAATCGAGCGAGCGAGCGAGAGAGAGAGAGAGAGAGAGAGAGAGAGACCAAGTCATATTTCCTCACTTTTTCCCTCTCTTTCCACCCCTCTTTTCTCCCTTTCTTACTCACCATGTTACTTAATTAGAAAGGGGGTAATGTCACCTCCCCCCTTCTAATTCCACCCACTCCACTTTCTAAATCCATTTTCCATTCAACTACCTCAACTTCCTACCTCTTTCCTCCCTCCCTCTTATATTTTCCCACCTTATTTCCATCCCAACAAGCAAGATACCTAAAAAAAAGATATTATATCCTTAATTCCTTGGAATTCAATGCCTCCCCCTCCTTACCTTTATTCATAATTAGAAACTCCAATTCACCCACTCATCTAACATTCCAATCTTCTATCACCATTCACCACCTAACTTTCCTACTTGAGTCCTAGTTCTAATTCTTCTTGGTCTTTGTAGAAAGGGATCACATCAAATTGGAAACCAAATTCTCTATATATGCCCCATGAAATTCAATGCAATTTTCAAGTGGAGGGATAGCTTAGAATCCTTGAAAATGGCACATTACATTTGAAATATTTAGAGCTTTGGACTTTGGATTTCTTTTGGATGTTCTTCTTTGTATTATTCAAGTATTTTTCCTTTTCTTTTACACTTCAACTCTAGGTTAGTTCCTTGCTTTCATTCCTTTCTTTTATTGTTAAGTCATTCTTGTTAAGTTTCTTTAATTCCATACGTATAGAACTAGCTTGCTTTTCCATGAGTCTTTTCTTTCATATCTCTAATTTTTCATGTTTATTAAATCAAGATCCGAGTTATTTCTTCTCTAGTAGTGACTTCCAAGAGAGAAAGTAGCTTGAATTTCCTTGTTTTTCTTCCTATTGTCCTCATTTTTTACTTAATTATGGAGCTAGATTTAGGTATTTTTTTCTTTAATTCATTCCCATCCTTCAACTATCTTTTCTCTTGAATTCTTGTTGGGTTTTTCTTCTATGTTATCTAAATTTAGTTTAAGGATGTTGGAGTGGGCTTCATATTTGATTTGAATCAAGTTACAAGCATTGGAAGATTGTGCACTTTTCAAGTTCTCTTCTTTGTGACATCACACTATTACTTGATGTATTTTGCTATTCAATCAATAAATTTGTTTGAATATGATTGTTAATGTTTGATTCCAATAGTAAAGTGCATAAATTCATGAGTCTTATCTTACCTAAAAAGTGCTTGTGAAGTTTCAGTTCATGTCTCCTTTGATTTGAGTTTCCTGAACACTATATTTTTGGAATTTTTCCTCTGAATGTTTGTGCATAGTTTCCAGCACTCCATACACCTTATTTGCTTGATTCCTTACTAAATAATTTAGATTTTTAGGTTATATAGTTGGTGATTGGATTATATATCATGTTAACATGCATTTACTTCATGTATTCTAGCCATCAAATGACCCCATGAACTATGCACACAACTCCAAGGTTCATGAGCATGGAGCTTGTGTAAATCATCTTTAAGTTTTTCATATTTATTTGTTTATTATTAGTTTAGCATTAGTAGTTAGTTCTTTGCATCTTGGTTTAGTTTAGAAAGTTTATAATTTATTTTTAGAAATTTTTATTTTCAATAAGATTCTAATTTTACCTTTAGCATGTTTCCTTAGTTTAAGTTTCCTAGATTCACTCATTTTAGTTTTGCAATTTGGTTAGCAACATTTCTAATTTTATTGAATATCTTTATTTTTAGAAAGTTTTCTTTAGTTGTAGTTTCTATTTTGATGCATGTTTCCAATTCCGTATTGTTTAAATTTATAGTTTAATCAAAACCTTCTTTCTTTGGCTAAGATAACTTAAATAAAATCCAATCAATTAAAAATTCTATGAGATTCCTCCTGGGATCAACCTTTCTAGCATGAAAATTACTACATTGATTAGTTTGCTTGCATGTAATTTTAAAGCTACACAAAGTTTTTGGTACTATTGCTGGGGAAATGCAACAAATTTGAGGTTGGATCTTTGTTTAGATTTTTTATCTCTGGTCATAGTTTTAGGTTGCATTAGGTTAGGGTTTTTGCATCATTCTTACATACTTTTCTAATTCCTCAAAATTGACATCTTTCTATGTTTTGTGCAAGGAAAATTTGGCAAAAAGGAGAAGTGATGATCCTGTGGCCTAAAGCTTCATCAACTTAATTAGTATTTCCTCTCTTTCTTAGATTAGGTTTTTGAGTGAACTTGATCTTCATGAGAAACCCTACTGTAAAATTCTCGCACTCTCTTTCTTTCTTAGTGTAGTTGCATTTAGTGTAGTTTGCATATTAGTTAATAGTGTAATTCATATAGTTTAGGTCATTCGTGATACTTGTAAGATTTTATTTAGGATTGTTGCACTAGATTGCACCTATTCAATAAAGGTTACTTTGTTAGATAACATACAGGTAGGCATAAATTTCCTTTCCATGTATTGCGTTACATATTTATTGCTTTATGGTGGGTGAAACACATTGATAGTAAGGGCCTCACAAGAGCCCTCATAAGATAAGGACTAGATTTTGTCACCATATCCTTGGCCCACCTAGGTAATCAAATCAATTCCTTGTTATGTTTATGATCCCAGCCCTTGAATCTTAATTTTAAATCAAGTAGTAAGAGACTTAGGGTATCAAGCTCGTAGGACACTTTTTGAAAGAGGAGATCTATTATCACTCCAATAGTTTCTAAGCATGTGGTTATAGTGAGTATCTGAATCCCATGCCTTTGTTGACTATTGTTGAGGTCTAAACTCCTTCTTTAAGAATTGTTTAACCACTTTAAACCTGAGCCTAAATGGTAACTACTAGTCAAGCATCAATAAAAGTAGGAGCAGTCTAGTTCTAGGTCTAAAAGCTACCACCCTGTAGATTAAAAAAAGATTATTAAAACAGCTCCCTAGCATTAGGAATTGATTGATTGTGCATCATATAGACTTAAGAGTCACATTTATAGTTAGGTTGTGTTATTTAGATAGGTTTTTCATCTTAGTGCATGCAAGGTCATTGATCTTAAAACACTGCGTTAGTACCATTAGATCCTGAGATTGAATGTATCCATATGCAAAGGGTAAAAAGGGCAGCCCTAGTGCACAAAGCTCCCACCTATGTGAGGTCCGAGGAAGGGGCAGACCACAATGGCCTATAGTAGGCAGCCTTACCTTGCATTTTACAAGAGGCTGATTCCATGCCTTGAACCAGTGACCTCAAGGTCACATGATGACAACTTTTACCATTGCGCCAAGGCTCCCCTTCATCCATAGGAAAGGGGTATGAAATCAAATTCCTAACCCCATGGCAAACCCACCAATTGTACTTGAGCATAAGGCCATTAAAGACTTCTATACACCACTTCAGTTAAATACTCATCATGCATCACCTTACCAACACCAATGTAGACAACTTTGAACTTAAAACTAGAGTTACACAATTACTCACAACCTTATATGGTTGAGAGAGAGAGGATCCATACTTACATATCAAGGAATTCCTTAGTATTTGCACCATATTCAAATTCCAAAATGTTGGGGATTATTCTATTAGACTTAGGTTCTTTTCCTTCTCATTGAAAGGTAAGACCAAGTCATGGCTAAATTCTTTAGAGCTCTATTCCATTGCCACATGGGACTAGTTGTTTAAAAAAAAAATGAACAAATTCTTCCCTGTCGATAAGACTAATGCCCTTCATAAGGAGATTATCAATTTTCAACAAAGGGATGATGATCAATATTATGAATGCAAGGAAAGGTAGAATGAACTACCGCAAAAGTGTCCCCACCATGGATTTAAAAATTTGTAGCAAGTTCAGTACTTGTATGAGGCACTTTCACCGCAAAATAGAAAAATAGTAGATGCAACTAGCAAAGGGGCCCTCATATTGAAAAATGAAATAAATGCTTGGGAACTTTTCCAAACTTTAGTTGACAATTCCCAACAATGGTACAATTCCAATATGAGAGTGAGAAATACCTAGCCTCAAAAGAAAGGAGGCCTATATTAATTAGGAGTGACCTCAAATATGTCATATACTGTGATGACCCAAGTTTTTGTAACACATTTTGTAATACATTTTTCAAAGGCAAGGAGCCCTTAGTAGTAAAAAAAAGTTTGCAAAAAAATCCATTGAAAATTATTTTCTTTAGAACTTGTTTTGTAAAACACAAGTTATCACTTCATACATAACATAAGTAGAATTTTGTACAAGATAAAATTTCGTTGAAGGAATATGCTTTTATTAAATTCTAGAATCCATCCTGTGGTTCACAGTATAGCCCGGGTATCAGTATAATACTTGTCCAAATTACATAATCCAAATTTCAAACCTCACCATACATTAAAAACTCTCAATATAATACAATGCTCTGAAATAAAAATAATGTCTTCAAGGGATATACCCTGATTGATTATTCTTCCAAGTCTTCTTAAGTCTTGAGCTCCTAATTCTCCTTTTCTATATCTGAGATATTGTAAACATTGAAATATTTACAATATCTCAGCAAGTTATGCTTGGTAGGAAATTCAAGAAGCATAATAATTTGACAATATAATTTTAATACTTCATAATATCAATATTCATATTCATGAATCAATCTCTTTACTTTGTCATATATGTACATCCTTACACATATATACTATATATGCCGTATAGATATATATACAGTCAAAACCATGAAAAATAGTTAATATCTCAAACATCAATAGTCACACTCAAACACACTCAGTTGATCAATCATCCAGACACTGTGGAAAATACTCCCTCATTTGGGCAGTATCATCACACTCATCCATACAGAGTTAATAAAACATCTAGGCTCTGCGAGGAAAATACTCTCTTATTTGGGCAGGATTGGCATCTCATTATGCCATGCATGATAATACAAAATACTCAAATGACTACTATGCTACAGTCTGATCCATACCAACACACTCGAATAACTACTTTCCTACCCCATGGATACCAAGTGTAGAAAATCATCTATGTCATGTCTATATGGGGAGACAGGCCGTCACAGTGGTGGCTTTCCTATAATTGCCCCACCCAACATTTTACCTCTCTTTGGGCACGGTATCATCATATATATCACATTTCGTAGAGTGGTTAATCAAACCCTCATAACCCTCCTAGCATAGCATCCCCAAGCCTATGCCAATTTAAAACAAAAACCACAAGCCTCCTTGCTTGTATATAAAGTGTTCTTTTACTTACCAGATGTCTTGTCTATTTATATCATCATACTCGTATTTTCGTATTCTTATACCGAGGATAGGATTTCACTTCAAACTTAGTGATCATCATTTATAATGAATGATGCCCATGTTTATATATGTTTAGGGATCACCATTCTATATGAATGATTCCCATGTATTGATTTTATACCTATCAGACAATTTGTCTGTTTATTTAAGGCTAGAATACCTTCTAGTTCCCAATTTACTTAGGGTTTTCCTCAAAGCTAACTTAACTATTTCATATGTGTTTTGGTTGGATCATAAGGGCTTTCAATGGATTTAATACAACTATTTACATTATACTTGTCAACATTTCCAAACATAAGATCATGTATTCAATGTGTATTTCTCATGTAGATACATTCATAAAATCCTCCAGGTAGTGGTTCATTATTTCAAATCTTCCATGATCCGGATTGATGTATGAAATTTTTAAATCCATACATAGTGTCAATACTTATACAATCTAGATTTTTTATCCTATCTATATACTTTGTCTAATCTTGCCCTTTGATTTAAAGGATTAGATCTTGTACCCTATCATGATCTATCTTTATCATATAGTGTTTATCCTATTGATTAATAGATCTGATGGTTAGAATGATCTTCTAATCTTTCAGATCTAAGTATTTTCTATTCTAAGTCTTTTTGTATTCCTTTCTTTGATCTTGATCTTTCATAGATTCTTTGATCAACAATTTATACTTGTTGATAAAGATCAAGGGCTTAGATCTTTTATCATCTAGTTCTTCTTTTATTTAAGTTCAGTTGTTTGATCATCCCTAAGGAGATTGATCTTAGTTCTCTTCTTTGAATCATATTTGATTAAGGGTTTGGATTCTATATCTAGATTTGTCTGCAACATATATACTTAAATACAAAATAAAATACGACATTAGGATTCTTATTGTTCTTGATCATTCAAGATCCTATGGATCTTGTTTGATCATCCTTATCTTACTTACAATTTTTATTAGGGTTAGATAATTTACTAACCTTTTATGCTCTTATTATTATTATTATTCAACCAATTAATGTTTTACTAGTTAAAGATAACTTATTTCATCCTAAGTCTAGACTGCTCCTCGTATTTCTAGTTGGCTAAGGCTTACTAGTTGAATGGTTGAACACAAGTGGTTACTTCAAGTCTTATGTAAGGAGACGTTTAGACCTCACAAACATCAACAAAAGGTAGGGGAAGAGTGAGGATCTATTAGAAAACTCCCTTAACCACCATTTTCAACGCTCACTAGAATCACCTTAGTTCAATCTTTCATAAGGTTCCTATGAGCATTTTAACCCTAAGTACCCTTTCAAATTGATTTTAATTAAATGCATGAATATTTAAAATGTCATTCATAGGATTTATTATTCTCTTAGTTTGGGCCAAGGATTTGGTAATCCTTATATTGTCCTACTAATTGTAGCTCTTACTATGATTATATTTCATGCTATACGTGTATTTAGTGAAGTCCATCTATATGTCATCAATTTCCTCTTTTAAGGTTTTTTTCATAATTCTATGATTAAAAGAAATTACACCAATAATTCTAAGAAATTTAAAGACAATAATGCTAAAATTGAAAGTATTGACCTGAATTGAAATTTGCTATTTAAATGAAATTAACTAATAATATTACAACATCTTATTCTAGGAAATTAAAGATAATTACACTAAATCAAAAAATTGAAATGGATCACAATTAAATCAAACTTACTGTAAAAAATAATTAATTAAGCATGTAATCAAGCTATCCTTATGATCCAACCATCTAATTTGTCCATCTTTTAGATCTAGGGTTGATATTCCATTAATAATGAAACCCTTGATCCTTTATGTTTCTATTTGATCCAACATCATAATAATATGATCCTAACCTTAGGTCATTCAATTTATAGGTCTAATTGTCCTGATCACTCTTGATCCATCTGATCAAGGAGATCCATTGAGATTTTCCATGATCATTTTCTCATTTAAGGGCCTACACCTTGATATATTTCATACCAATCCAATCCAACCATACCCATGCTATTTCATCATCATTAGATACTTATTGGATCTATGTTTTTACTCTGATCACCCTAGATCCACTTGATCAATGGTGTAAGTAAGAGCATTTTTAATTGACAGAAATGTTTGATGCTTAAAATCTTATTTTTATGGGTACAGTATGTTCCCCTCATCAAGATCTATTCATAACATCTTACAGATTCAAAGTCATGCTTAAATTGTGTAAGTAATTTCATTTTTAAATTTTTAGCCGTTTTCAACAGCTAATTTTAGTTTGTACCATTTTTTATCAAATAAACCTATATAAAGGATTATAAATCCTAATGTGATCATCAACATTAAGGTGTTTACACCTTCTAGATCCATCCATCGGATTAGATTTTCAATTTGACATCATTTTAATCATGACCCATTACTATTGGAACGAATTTTATTGATTATCATACGTAAATACAATTAAAAACATAAATATAACATCTTCATTAGATTCTACACACCATTAGAAATTGATAGCAACTTTCTAATCTAATATCAGAGCTAAAATGTGCTCTCAATTGAAGAAACAATATTTCAATTAAAAAAATCAACGGCCCATATTTGATCTGGCCATTAGAATGTGTTTTAGACAATCTGAAACATGGAAAGATGATTTGGAATATAACTAGATAATCTTAGAACATGGCTAAATGATCTAAGAGAGGTCAGAATCAAATTAATGCTTGATCTGGGAGATTGGTTGAGACATTCTGATCTGGACTATCGGATCAACCCTCCTCCAGATCTCCCAAATATGAAACATCAAGGGCTAATATTTCTTGCCCTAGGGTTGTGGACCCTTTCAAATTGATTGGATAGCTTAGATTTTCCATCTGAGCCCTCCATCATCTAAAATTGAAGGGTTCTTTCTCTTACTTGATTTTTGTTATTGTTAACATAAAACCAACTTTAGAAAAATAAAAACTATATAAACTAACATGACTTGAATATGTAAAGAGTTTTCACCTACCTAATTGGAGAAAAACATTTGTTTTGTAGTGCAATTTAAAATAATACCCACTTGATGATACGATCGCCCAAGAACCGCTTGTTTTATGATTTTTCGTTGATTACACCATTGGATCTGGAAATTTATTTTGGAGTTTTGTTGATAAGGTAAGTTAAGACAATCATAATGGTGGAATTTGTTGATATTTTATTTGAAACAGAGTGCCTAATTGAATTTAGGTCTCCAGTTCCAATATAGAGAAAGGAGAGAGAAAATGAAAGAAGAGAGATTTTTGGATGTTTTGGAAATTTGGGATTGAATCTAGATTTGGTTTTGCTGGAGAAGTAAGAAAATTTCATAATAAATTTTATGAACATTTTTGGAGAATTTTTTAGTGTATTTATAGATGTTTTTGACTTTTTCATAATTACTTGTAATAATTATATTTTAATTCTTTTGGATATTAAATTAACATTGGATCCTCCACTACCAGATGGTAGTAGTTTGACCACTCATTACATGTTTTCTAGCCATTAGTTTGACCTTCATTTTAACTCGGAATTGAATGTGCTTAGTGTCATTTCTATCAGTTTTTTAAGTAAATTCATAATTTGTAAGTTTTAAATCATGTTTTAATCTTTATAAAAAGATAATTTCCACTAACCTAATATTCCAACCCAAAATTTCTAAAAATTCCAACTAAATTGATTTTCTCAATCAATTTACAAAAATTGGGGTTATTACATATACCCTCAACTCTTTGGATGGAAGAATGGAAAAAATAAAAACATGTTCCAAACAATGACTACAAAACTTGATGCCTTCATGGCTGCCCATGTATCCACAAAACCTCCATATAAGATTTGTTCTATTTGTTCTAGCCTGACACATTTAACCGAACTTGTCCATCTAATATTGTATACATTGATCTTCTTTTGGAACATGTGAATGCTTTGAATGCATATCGCAATTCTAACAATAATCCATACTTTGAGACCTATAATCCAAGATGGGCTAGGCACCCTAACTTGTCATGGTCGAAGAACAATTAGCAGGGAGGTCCATCTATGAACTCCTTGTACAAACCTTTCCTAAAGCTTTAGTTCTCCTATAGCCACCCAATTTTTAGCTTCCTTAACAACTGAAGAGACAATCAATTGAGGACAATATAGAGTTGCCACTTAAGAAACAAGAGGAGATTAATAAGGCCTTACACAATACCTATAATGAGAGTAGACAAAGATTAATTGTTAATTCCCAAGATATTGTGAAATTAGTAATGCAAATGAGCCAGTTGTCAGCTACTTTGAATGAGAGGGGAAAGGGACAGTTTCCTAGTTAGCCAATTCCAAACCCTAAGGGAAAGTTTGAAACAGGGTTCAGTTCACATACCCAAAGATCCCATGAGCAAGCAAAGTCTATTACTACCCTTAGGAGTGGTTGTTAGATTGATAATAAAGTAGGAAAGACTAAGGGAAACTTAGAAGAGAATGAACAAGCTAAAACACAAGAGAAGGAGGAAAGATAGAAGTATCCAACTCCATCTAAGCCTATAGTAGAGGCACCCTATATGCCTAAAGCCCCATTCCCTCAATTGACAAATAAGGAAAAGAAAGGAACCAATTTTAATGAGATAATGGACCTGTTTAAACATGTGCAAATAAATATTCGATTACTCAATGCAATTAAAGACATTCCTGCTTATGCCAAATTTCTTAAAAAGCTCTACACACAAATGCGCAAGCTTAATGTGCAAAGAAAACCTTCCTCATTGAGTAAGTGAACTCTTTGATTCAACACTAGACCCCTCCTAGATTCAGAGATCTAGGTTATCCTATCATCTTTTATGTTATTGGGAACCATGTCATTGATAAGGCACTACTTGATTTAAGGGCTAGTGTTAAACTGTTCCCATTTTCTGTCTATGAGTAACTAGGGCTTGGTGACCTTAATCCAACCAATACCACCCAATAGTTAGAAGATAGATCAATAATGATTCCATGTGGTATGGTGGAGGATGTTTTAATATAGTTGGACTAGTTTTACTTTCATGTAGATTTCATTGTCTTTGATACCCAGCCTATGCCAAACCCTAGAAGTAAGATCCCAATCATTCCTGGATGTCCATTTTTTGCCACGTCTAATGCCATCATCAATTATAGAAATGGTGTTATGAAATTATCCTTTAGAAATATAAAAGTCAAGCTCAATGCTTTTAATTCTGATCATCAGCATTTTTACCTAGGTGGTTCCTATGTAGTAAATCTAATTGAAGGTTTACTAATGTAGCTTTATAATTACTCACAAGTGCATGAATAGTTGTAGTATTTTCATGCAAGTGAGGTTGATCAGATGAGGACTCTCATAGATTTGCAATGGATTGGATTTTATTCAAATTGATTAACATTAGCCAAAGAGATGTGATTAAATTAGGAATTTGAGGTAACATGAATTGGAAACATGCATGCAATTAGAAACTAGAATTAAAAGAAACTTTCTAAAACTAAAGTTAAGCAATTAGAATAGAATCGTACCTAACTAACATGCATTTAACTAAAGGAAACAAATGCACAATAGGAATGAATTAATCTAGGAAACTACTAAAATGGAAACTTTCCTAAATTAGAAACTTTCTAAAAATAGAAGTTTTAAAACCAAATTATGAAAATTTCTAACACTAACCTAACATGCAAAAATGATTAACTAATTAAATTTAACTAACTTTAACTACAAATTAGAAACATGCATGTGAATGGAAACTACCATTAAAGAGACTTTCTAAATTTAACACTTTCTAAATCCTAAAACTTCCTAAGGATAGAATTTTATAAATTTCAAAAAGGAAATTTTCTAAACCTAAAATAAGATTCAAACAATGAGTTAATGACTTCTAAAACTACATTAACCAAGAATCTAAAAGAAATGGGATTTAGAACCATGCACATGGTTTTTGGACTATGTGCATGATTTTGGAGCCCTAAAGATGGTGAAATTTAAAGCACCTACAATGAGTTACTGTGAAAGATAATTATGGGATCTAATAAAAATCATGAAAATATAAATGGGTACCTAAGGATGCAGGAAAATAAGATGTTTTGTTGGCTAGAATTGAAACACAAATTAAGGAAAAACTAATTTCTAGATTTCGGTACTTAAGAATAGTCAATAAAGATCGCATTAGAAAGCTATTGAAACCATAAATTTTATACAAGGAAACAGCCCACATCCAATTTAAATTGATGAAATAAGATTTATATAATAATAATTTCCTCAAAAATCTATTGAATCATATCCAATTTACATCAAAATTATGCCCATAAAACTGTCCACAAAATATGAAAATTATGCACTTTTCTAAAACCTAAAATCCTATTTAAACAACAAAAAAATTACAATATAATGCTTACACTCTAAAGTATAATTACATCTAAAGAAAACCCAGAAATGAATTCAAAAGAAACAAAGACTAAGTGGGTAAACTAGCTATTGGAAAATTACCTAAAACTAGGGGAAAATTCATAAACAAAATGTGAATTTTAAGAGGAGAAATCGAGGATTTAAGCTAGCTCTTCTCTTGGTTGTCACTTCTAGATAATAACTAATTTGAATCTTGATTGAATAAAAAATATATAGAATTGGTTAAATAAAGAAAGGGAAAGCTAGATAGAAAGAAAGGTGCAAACTAGAAAGTAAAATAATGGAAACTAAGAAATGAAAACTAAACCAAAGCAAGAAACTACTAGCCTGAATTAAAGAGAAAATAACCAAAGCAATAACTAGAAAACCAAAGGAAGAAAAGAACCTAAAAAATCTGGAAGTCTAGCAACAAATAACACCAAAGGAAGCTATGTTTCAAGGTGTCTCACCCATCTCTACTTAGAAAATTCGTATGGAACATGGGGCTATATATAGTTGAGTGGTTTCCTAACTTAGTAAGGGGTGAAAACATAAGAAAATTTCCCCTAAGGTTAGGGTATTGAATGATGAAGGTTGGGTAAAAGATAAATTAGCAAGATATGTCATAATCATGACATAAGAGAGATATGAATCATGGCTAGCTGATTTCTAAATTTGAAAAAGGATATAGGTATCCTTTTCCTTGAAGGAAAATGGAGCTCTTTCCCTTCTAATTTTTTGATGTTTGGTTGATGGAAAGTCAATGAATTACGTAAAGAATAAGGTTTAGGAAAAATGTGGAATGATCTAGGTTTTTGAAGTTGCTTGAATTGAAGTAGATCTAAGGTTTCCTATTTAGGAAACCTTTGATCACTAAATAGGAAAGTGAAGTGACGTGGGGAAAATTGATTGGCTAAGTGGTTTCCTAAGAAGTGAAGATTGGTTGGATGGTTTATATGGGAGTTTAGGAGGGTAGAGAAGTCTTAGAAAGGTAGGAGTCTTAAATGGAAAGTGAAATTCAGGATGATATTTGGTGGTGAGGTGAAAAGTAAGGAAAAGGTAGGAAAAACATTAAAAAATAGAAGGGTCTCATCCTATTGGTTCACATGTCAACTTATCGTAATAGGATTTTTCTTAAATTCCTTCAAAATATCCCTTAATATCTCATGGATAATCCTCTTAATTTTCCTCTAATCCTACCCTTCCATTTCGCTTAGCTTAGTGGCTTTAATGGCTAACTTTGAGGGCTCCATTGTCTAAGCTTCATGATTGGCTTAGATGGCTCTTTTAACTTGGCTTCATGGATCCATACCTTGGCTTGAGTGGCATAAATGGTTTGGCTTAACTTACTTAGCTTGTCACCTTGTCTCATGGGCTATATGGCTAAGGTGTCTTGAATAGCTCCCATGCAATAGGTGGAGGAAATGCATGACTGACTTCATGGGTCTACTTTCACCACCTTTAGCTCCTTTGATTGCATCCATTGCTTGTCCTATAGATGATCTAGACCTTTGGTTTCATACTGAATTGATGATTTTGTGACTTTGACACAATCTTTTGATCTTGATCTTCATTGTTTATCCCAATCAATCTTGGCCTTCGAATCACCATCTCGCTTCCTACAAATGCGAAAAATTCTAAATATATCTTAAAAAAATATGATTAATCACATACTTATTTCTGATTAGCTTCTAAACCTACAAAATAATATAATTTTACCTCATTAGGTCAAAAATGCATGCATTATGAATTTTGGTCTAAAATCCCTAATTTACTCCCATAAATTCTAACACATGGGTAACTAATTGGGTGTTTTTATACAAAATTAGACATTTATATTTTACTTCAATATGTGTATAGATTATTTTTTGTTTCTTTAATGATTGTAAATGGTTGAAATTGATCATTTTAGATAGCCTTTATTGAGTTTAAGAAGACCTATGTTTTACATTTTGATAGTTCATTCAAGAAGGTATGCTAAATGTTGCTTGAATATGCGTTTAAACCATGCATTTTTTACTGTATATGTTGCTAATTTTCTACTTATTTAATGCTTATAAATGGTTCAAATTGATCATTCCAAATAGCCTCCACTGAGTTTAAGAAGACCCGGGTTTTAGATTTTGAGGTTTCATTTAAGAAGGAATGCACAATGTTGCTTGAATATGCATTTGAACCATGTGTTTTTTATTGCATATCTTGCTAATTTTTTGCTTCTATAATGCTTATAAATGGTTGAAATTGATATAATTCTTGTAAATGATTGAAATTGATCATTCTAGATATCCTCCATTTGAGTTTCAGAAGACCCATGTTTTTATTTTTATGTTTCATTCAAGAAAGCATGCAAAATGTTACTTAAATATGCGTTCAAATATGTATTTTTTGCTGTATATATTACCAATTTTTTGCTTATTTAATTCTTTTAAATGGTTGAAATGATCATTTTAGATAGTCTCCATTGAGTTTAAGAAGACCGATGTTTTAGATTTTGATGTTTCATTTAAGAAGGTATGTAAAATGTTGCTTGAATATGCATCTTTTACTGTATAGCTGATCTTTTGCATCTTTAATACTTGTAAATGGTTGAAATTAATCATTTTATATAGCCTCCATTGAGTTTAAGAAGACCCATATTTTATATTTTGATGTTTCATTCGATAAGGCATGCAAAATGTTGCTTGATTATGTATTTGAACCATGCATTTTTTTTACTATATATGTTGCTGATTTTCTATTGTTTAATGTATGTAAATGGTTGAAATTGATCATTTTAGATAGCCTCCATTGATTTTAAGAAGACCCATGTTTTAGATTTTGACGTTTCATTCAAAAAGGAATGCAAAATGTTGCTTGAATATGCATTTGAACTATGCATTTTTTACTGTATATGTTGCTGATTTTATGCTTCTTTAATGCTTGCAAATAGTTGAAATTGATCATTCTAGATAGCCTCCATTGAGTTTAAGAAGACCCATGTTTTAAATTTTGATGTTTCATTCAAGAAGGCATGCAAAATGTTGCTTGAAATATGCTTGTTGTAATACGTGTTTGAATGGTAACATTACCATACATTTTTTGCTGTACATGTTGCTGATTTTCTGCTTCTTTAATGCTTGTAAATGATTGAAATTGATCATTCTTGATAGCCTCCATTGAGTTTAAGAAGACCCATACTTTATATTTTGATGTTTCATTCAAGAAGGCATGCAAAATGTTACTTGAAAAACCAACTTGGAAAAGGTTCAAGATAAGGTTTACTACTACTTTAGTATAACCCTATAACCTATAGACTTATAATTACACATGATATTTGAACCTTATGATCTATTGACTTTATTGTGCAATGTCCTATATAACAATCTGATTGAGAGTGTGGATATTACGTTCTCAGATATATGAGAACACTCATTCGAAAGGATTTACAATCTTCCAATTAAGAAAGGTTTAATTAATTGACTAACCATCATTCATACAATTTTCTACATATCTTAAATGACTCCAACAATAATTTCTCAATTAATGTAATATTTGTTGTCTTGCAAGTTAATTTGGGTAGTAAGAGTTACAGCCAATTAGATATAGATGACATCAAAATGGAATGGACTAAATATCTTTTGACTTTTGATTTGTAGATATCTAATGTTATTGAAGATACAACAATTTTATCACAGAAATATAATTTATAATTTCACTAATTAGATGCATGTATTCCTTTTTTTAATTTAAGTTTGTGTATGTTTTCTTTATTTCACTAAGAAGTGTGTATGGAGAAGTTCAACATAGAATGTTGAAAATATTGAACGTGCATGAATGTATTTTATAAAATGATTTGTAGTCTCCAAAAATGAAGTGCTGAACTTCAAAGCTACAAGAATAATGTATAAACAAAAACCAACAAAGCAACACACAATTTGTGAAGAAAGTGTAAGCAACATAGGATGGTTTTCCAAAAATAATCCTATATACTATTCTATATAAGATGGTTTTTGAACTTATGACTGAGACTCACATGCACCCCTCAAGGAGTTTCAAACTTATGACATTCAAGACTGAGACTTATTCTTGTGCCACTGTACCACATTGTGTACCTTTATCTTCGTGCGATTGAGATGAGTACCTTTGCATTATCATAGCTATTATGTCTGATTCATAAGCTATTACCTTGCATGCGCGCACACAAGCATGGTTAAATTAACAGGATCAAGGTTTTGTTATCATCAAAATACAAAAGGGCTTAGGCAAAAATAAAGATTAAATTTCATGTCATTAAATGCTTTTAGGCTATTGTTATGATTTTTAAGTTAAACTCACAAGCTCATGAATCAAATGTAGCAATTCACGTGAAGAGGTTGATCCCATGAGGAATCAAACAAATGTAGTAAACTAGTGATGGAAACTAAAAACAAATGCAAGACATGAAAGATTGAATTATGGTAAAAGTAAACATGCTAAACTTAAAAACTTTCCTACAACACACTTTTTAAAAATAAAACTTTCCTAAATGAAAATTTTCTAAATCTAAAACTTTCATAAAGTAAGAATTTAGAAACTATAAGTAAAATGCAAACTTGTAAACAATGGAATCTAATTAAACTACAACTAAACAAGAGAACTAAAGGAAAACAATTACTAGACAAGTAAAGAAAGGAGAATCACCCAAGCATCATGCATGTGATCATGGAACGATACGCATGATTCATTGGATAGGAATGGATCTAATCAACTATTTAAAAACTTAAAACATGCAATCTAAGGGGGGTTTATTTAACAGCATATGTTTGGTGTTTCGTTGGCACATATCCGATGATATCTTCTGTGATATTTGAGATATGTGTCATATGTTCTGTGATATCTTATATGAGATATGTGACATTTGTTCTATGATATCTTTGGTGATATTTTTGATGATATTTCTAATACATCATGAGTAATATTGTATTATTTTTAATAAAAATTAATGCATCAACCAATCATCCAATAAAAATCAGTGTTGTTGAAACTTATGTCAAAAAGGGCAGGCTCAATGCACAAAGCTCCTGCATATGCAGGGTCCAAGGAAGAGGCAAACCATAAGGGTCAATAGTACATAGCCTTACTTTGCATTTTTCAAGAGGCTATTTTGACGTCTTCAACCCATGAACTCAAGGTCAAACTCTACTGTTGCACCAAGGCTCTCCTTCACACTAAAAAGTTTGGTATTTACTATATACTCCATCTTTAAATGTGCATGTCGATGAGCCAATTTACAAACTATCTAGACTTTACAAGATAGAAAAGAATAGCATTGAAGAGAAGCCCATTTACAAACAATTCAAATGTCTATGAGTCAACATTTTACCAAAATTCACTAGATGCACAAGAATAGCATTAAAAAGTAGCCCAGATAAAGCATTAGGAAGAAATGCCCAGCAACACTTGCCAAATGGGTATGGTATTTGTTTACAACCTTCACTGGCTATAAAATGATTTCAAGAATCATAATGGGAGAGTAAGGTAATGAGGAAAGGCTCTTCAACTGTAGCCTAGTACAAAGACTATGAAGGTCGGTCTTGATTTTCATATTGTCAAGCAGGCCTAAACCTACACAAGAGAGCATAACTGATTCTTCCAAGGATGGTTGTTCACATGAAACATCCTATAGATACATTTTTTCTCGTGATTATAATGCAAAAGGTATTGAAGTAGGAGATTCTGAAAATAAGCTAAGCTAATCAAATCAATGACAAAAGCTCAAGACTACTTGTCCCTTTAACCCAATACGGGAAAACATGCACTTTCTTATGCTAAGCATTGAAAACAAACAAAGTTCAAGTTGAACACAAATACATCCAACTAGAAGAATTAATCCTTTACCTTTTTCAAATATCTACAACTAAATTGTAAGACAAAAATCATATCAAGATGCTTCTCAGTGTGACATATGCCAACATGAGTGGATACTATTAACACTACTTGATCCTACATTGTTACTGTTAATTTAACTATCATCATTCAAATACACAAGACTCTTGTCAAATTTGCTACCATGCTCATTATTTGTGCAACTAAAACATTAAGCACATGCATCTTATGGAACTCTTGTCAACTTCACATAACTATCAAATTTTATTTCCTCAATGTATCTACAAGTGTAAAGCACAAACTACTTAGAAGAACAAGGGAAATAAAGGATGAACAGAGGCCTAGTTTAAAGTTCTTCTTGAACATGTCCTTAAACAGGGGAAGAAACTTCTCTTACTTGTTTAGTGCTCCTAATATATGTACACAAGCAATAAACAAATATTCTATTACTGATTTTCCAAAGTGGGTTCATTAAAATTTTAGTAAATGATACATTCCCCACATGTGTTACTTGAGATTAACAATGACATACTACACATTCTGAGTATAACTTGAGCTTATGAATCAATTGAAATTGATCATAAGAAACTATAATTCGATATGACTTCCAAAAAATTATGCATTTTTATAAGCTAAGGCATTGAAAACAACCAATGCTCAAGCAACCCACTTATCCATCCATCCCAAAAATCAATCCTTTAACTTAATCTACATGTTTATTATTAAATTGCAAAACAAAAATTACAATATGCAAACATTCCCACCTCATTCCATCATAACTTTTACAAACAATTCAAATGTTGATGAGCCAACGTTTTAGTGAAATTCACAAGACACACAAGAATTGCCTTAAAAAGAAGCCCAGAAAAAGCTTAGGAAGAAATGCCCAGCAACACTTGCCAAATGGTTAGGTATATATTTACAGCCTTCACCAGCTACAAAATGCTTTTAGGGATGATAATGCGAGAGTAAGATAATGAGGAAAGGCTCTTACACTATAGCCCAATACCGAGACTATGAAATTCAGTCTTGATTTTCATGTTGTAGAGCAGGCCTAAACCTACACAAGAGAGAGTAACTTATTCTTCCAAGGGAACTGAACGTAAAACAGTACATAAGAGAATTGCAGCCTGTTTTGACCAATCTTTGACTACTCAGTCAACAAGTTCTCTTGCTCCTTGTCAAAGTCCCTAGCCTCTACCTCGTCTTTAGGTAAATAAGATCTAGTCTGGTCATGAAAAGCTCCCTTCTGCAAATCCCATTCTTCAGAAATCTTCTCCATAGTATTTCTAATCAAAGACTTCTTTTCTACTACATGCTTCATGCCATCTATTCCCACTAGCTCTCTAGCCTCTAAAATTATGATGGAATCATAAAAATGAATAATCTAAAAAGCTTGGCCCAAAAGATGCATGAAGTTAATTGTGAAAACCCCAATTTTCCTAGAAGTAATTGGAATTTTTATGAACATCAAGGTGGAATATTATATTTAATATAATATTATTTTTTAGAAAAAGAATTAAGTCTTGAAACATAGATATTTGAAATCATACTCGGGAAACCAGTCAGAATGATTATAAGCATGCTGAAATCTGAGCTCGGGTGAAAAATCCCTCTTTTTTGTAGTTTTTGTGAATAAAAATTATTTTTAAAAATAATAAAAACTTTAAATAAAATAACACACAATTAAACCAATAAATAGCCCTCCTATAGGTTGCACAAAATTCCACAGATCCCAAGACTCTTCCCCCTCTTTACATCTCTCTTTCCTCCTCCCCTTCTCCCTCTTTCATTTTTTTTTTCTCTTTTCTTTTTCTTTCTTTTCTCTCTCCTCTTCCCTTTATAGCCGCAGATCGCGTCTACGGATGCACAAAGGGAATATTCCCTCATGGAGTCTCGAACGCATCTGCGAACTCGTTGTCCCCAATTAAATAGGGTTTTCACCTGAAAACTCTAATTAAATTAGTCATCTAAATTTGGTCGTTATAATTCACTCACCACTGTTGGAAGGGTTTGAGCTGACCTGATCTATAAAAGACCTAAGATTCCAGAGTGATTGGAGGTGTATGCACCAGTGAAATCACTAAAAAATAGTAAGTCGGGCCACCAAATATTTTTCAACATGGATCTCTCTTTTCCGACTTTATTCTTTGATTCTTGATGCTTTAAGTAGGTTCCTAATCCTCCACTCTATCTATTCTGTTAGTTTTTATGGAAAGAAGATCATCGTACTTAATTTCCAACAAGATTTCTTAAGTGAATCCACTACTGGTGAACTAGCCTAAAAACTCTGGTAAAACATGATTTTTTGGAGTTTTTAAGCTGTTGGATGGATTTCTTAGGTCCAAAAACCCATGGGTATGAAATCTCAGAGAATGACCTATCCATATTTGGGAGATTGGGGGAAAAGTTGATCTGACAGTCCAGATCAAACCGTCTCAACCTAACCTCGTGATCAAACACTAGGATGCACCCAGGGAGACGCGTTAAACGATGCTAGACCTAGGTGCACCTTCGCGCATGCTCATGTGTGCGGAGCATCGAGTGCACGGTCATGGAGGACAGCAACGCGCCCCACTTCTCAGTTATGGTGAAGCACACCACCCTTGTTTTGTCATGTTCTAGATTCCAGATCAAATATGGATCATCTATTTTGATCAGAAACTTCAAAATGCAATTTAGAGCTCATTTTAACTCCAAATTGAGATTGAAAAGAAGCTATAAATTCTTAGTGAAGAGTAGAATCTAATGGAAACATAAATTTTAAGTTTTATTCACTATAAATATCTATCAATCACAAAAAGTGGTATTAATTCCCAAGATCAGTCAAATCTAACATGATTAGACCTTAGGATTCTGATCCATTAGTGACCTAATAATGTGATAACTTGAATAAATGGATTGGATATAACTAATTTGGTAGATCTTAAGATCTTGACCATTAAAAGTAACAAAATCCTTTTTTTTTTAAATCTCCTTGATTAGATTGATCAAGGATGATCAAGAACTGTGAATCAGTATGGATGATGATCTAATGATAAGATCATAAGAAATGAATAGCTTGATGTGAATAATTTGGGATAGATTAAGATCTATGCCCTTAATTTTGATAAAATGGCTTAAAATCTTCTTGATCGGTTGGATTAAGAAAGATCAGATCATTTGATAAGATCAACCAATGATCTAGAGATGAGATTATATGAAATGATGTAACAAAAATATGAAAGATCAAGATCTAGGCCTTTGATAGGAAGGAAACCCTAGATCTAATGAATAAAAAACAAAGAGGATCATGATGAAGCACAATATGAGCATTGGAATTACTATTATTGTGAATGTCTTTATTTGTTTAATAGATTTACTTCTTTATGCTTTCCTCTTATGTAAATTATATGAAAAATGTAATTAATGAAATAGATGGATACTTACAATAAATGATAAACAGGGACTTAATGGTAGTAAGGGTTATAATTAGTAGGACAATATAAGGATTATAAATTCTTTGCCCACATTTTAAATGTTCATTGATTTAATGAAAATCAAATAGCAAGCGTACTTAGGGTTTAATACTCTTAGGAACCTTATGAAGGTTGAGCTAAGGTGAACCCCAGTGAATGTTGAACATAGTGGTTAAGGGGGGTTCTCTAATAGAACCTCACTCTTCCCCCACCTTCTGGTGACATTTGTTGAAGGCTAAACGCCTCCTTACATGAGGATTGAATTAACCACTCTGTGCGCACTTTTTAACTGGTAAACCTTAGTCAATTGGAAATAAGAGGAGTTATCTAGAATTAGGAGTGCATAAATTATCTTCAACCAGTAAAATATTAACTAGTTGAATAATAATAAGATGATAAAAAGATAATTAAATATTTAATCTTAATAAAAATGATAATTAAGATAATCATTGATCAAACAAGATCCATGATGAGATCTTGAATGATAAAAACAATAATAAAAATCTTAATATTGTGTAAGTATGTATGTTTTTGAATTAGTATAGATGTTAGATTTAAATGTAAATCAATAGATTAGACCTTGATCAATATGATCCAAGGAAAAAGATCCAAATCATCTTATATACGGATGATCAAAAGAACAACTATGAAGTATAAATGAGTTGAGGAATGATTGTATATATATAATTTGATAGATACTGAATGATATGATGATCAAGATCAATGCAATAATGGATTGTTAAAAGTAAAGGTAGGTGGACCTTAAGAGTATATTCAATGTAGAAGATACATGTATTTTACACATGATCTTAAACTGATAACTACAGATTGATTATAATTACCTTAGAATTGTTTATGAATCAATAAATGATATTAAAATGAATACAAAGTGATTGATTTAGTAATTATGAAATTACTTAAGGCTAGATTGCCTTAGAATTATTTATGAATCAACAAATGATGTTCAAAAGAATATAAAATAATTGATTAAGTAATTATGAAATTACTTAATGGGTAGAATGAAAAGATTTGAACTACATAAGTTGGAACCCCAAATCTTAAGGAAAGAAGTTATAGGCAAGTCATATTTTAACCAGACACACAGTCTGTAAGTATGAATTATTATTTTCCATACAAGCATGGAGGCTTGTGATTTTGTTTTAAGATAGGCTTATGCCTGGGGATGCCAATGCTAAGAGAGTTTTGAGGGTTTGGCCACTTGCTCTTTGAAAATGATTATGATGATGATATCATGCCCAAAGAGAGGCAAAATGTCAGATAGGGCAATTATGGGAAGGTCGCCACTATGACAGCCATGGTTTCCCCCCATACGAACATGGATCTGTATTTTTCACCGTAGTATCAATGGAGTATTGAGCAGTTATCTAGGTTCACTGCACAGATTGCACTGCAAGCATGGTAGTCCTTGATTATTTTGCATTATGATGCAATTGATTATGGCATGATAAGATGCCTTATGTTATGGCATCATGAGATGCCTTATTTTATGGCATGATTAGATGCACAGTAAAAGTTATTATCAATGTTATATTAGAGGATAATTCCCAATACAATATGATTAAATATTAACACCTAGTATTAATATTGAAATTAGTTTGGAACTGAGATATTATTGATGATATTGACTATATTCATGATTTTAAATGGTTTTATTTAAATGTAGTATATACATATAATTCATATGAAGAGTGAAAGATAAAATTGTTATCTAATGTATAAATTGATTTATATCATGGATATAAAGAATTGATGATTTTGAGATATATTAATTATATTTCTTAAATCCCCTACCAAGCATAGCTTGCTGAGATATTGTAAATGTTTGAATGTTTACAATGTCTCATATATAATTAAGGAAGATTAAAGCTCAAGACTTGAGGATAATCATCACCTAACTACTGCTCAAGGTATTTACTTTGAGAAAGATTGTATTGATTGTTTTGTAATTTAGATTGTAATATTTAGACATTTATGTAATGACTACCAGGGATGTGTATGTGAACCACTAAATTGATCCTGATTTTAATAAAAGTATTTCTATTGTTATTCAATGAAAATTTTATTTTATACAAAAATCTATGTATGATAAGTAATTTGAGGTGGCACTCGGATTTTTGACAAATTAATTTCAAAGAAAATATGTTTCCACTATTTGTATTTTAAAAAAAATTTAAAAATCAGGGCCTTACCTTTGCAAATATTTATGAAAATGTATTTTAAAAACCTAGGTCTTCACAATAATGAGGCTAACACCCATGTACTTGGACACGGGCATGTCCAACACTTATAGAAAACAAAAATCAGAGAAGCTAGATTAGCCAACACAGTTGAGAACATATTGTAAGATGGGAGTAACAGTAGTAAAAATGGAAAAGAAAACAATCTGATACTGGTCAATAAAAGACAAGGGGAGTAAAATCCAATAAGGGTGTTTTATGTGCATAAGAAAATGTGCTGGCAATCATGAGTTACATCAGAAGGCAAACAATCTGTAACTATAGTACAAAGAATGAATAGAATGACATTGTTTCACTGCAAATAAGATAACTGGCTCTTCTATTCATAGCCAACAACAGTGTCCATCCAATTACGACCAAAAAGCTAGGTGGCGTAATTAATCCTTTAGTATGTTTTGGAATGGAGCAAGACTAACTGGGGTAGAATTGAAACCACTCCAAGCATAGAAAATAAACATTTCCAACCATAGCAGTTAACATTTCCAATCATGGCCAGCACCCTCTTTTGAAGAGCTAACACTTCTCCTGCTGCTTTTTTCCAGCTTCAACACCTAAAAGTGACAAGAACACAAAACAAAAAAATACTTGGATCATTCATAGAATATGCATGCAATAGCTCCAAAAACTCTAATTTTCGCACTAATTCAAAGCTGTCAACCATGGAGAGACAAATGCAAGAGATATATCAGGCTAATGGTAAGAATTGATCAGTAATTTGTAGGCTTTGAGCATGATCCTTAAGATGACCAACCATCTACGTCCATAGGTCCAGCAATAAAGAATTAAAGAACAGAAAGACAAAGAACAAACATCACAAGAAGGAAAACCACATCACCCTAAATCCTCAAATGAAGAAAGAAGAAGAGAAATAAGAAGTGATCAAAGCGCAAACCAACCCATGCAACCATGGGGTAAACCAACCAGGTGATTTCACCATTTTCTCCTGCAAGCTATCTTCATTTCTACACACTTGGGTTCAAGTTAGCACTTGATTGTGCAAACAATTTGTTCACTGTTATTCATTTCATGGAGCTCATATTCTACCCTTACAAATATTGGAAACCAAAGCATATTGGTACATGTTTTCATCAAGTGGGATTCAAGATAGAAACATGAATTGAGATTATATCAAACTAGAAGGCACTTTTTATGAAACTAATAGAAAAGGGAAATGACATGAATTGAGTAGAACAAATTGGATAAATAGAAATCACAAATGGTCTAGATATACAGGATTGACTAGAACAAAATGGAAACCTGTAGTACCTTTCGGTCTCTTATTGCTTTACCGAAATGTAACTTTTTAGGATTTCTCCAAGGAAGGAACTGAACTAATGACCAATTCCACCTAAAGTTGTAAATGTTGAACTGCTTATCACAAATGCACCTAGTCTTTGACCAGAGATTCCAAAAATACTTGGTTGTCCAAAAGCACTCTTTGGTGTTGTATGAGACTTGCCAAATTAATCATGGAAAACTTAGCAAGATTGAATAAACACAATAAGGATCCATTAGCTCCAAAGAAATAAAGCGAAACAAAAAATAGAAACCTAAATGAGAATAGGAAAGATAGTATCACTTACTTGGATTCAACTTTGTCTCTTAGACATGTCAAATTCCTTGATATGAACTTCATAGAAGAGCACTGATGAGGAATTCAAGGACTTGATATAAGGAGAATGATGATATCTCTCCATGTTACATACCAAGATTCTCTCCAAAGATTACAGTAAACCAAATAATATCATAGACACCCTATCAATATTCATATACTAACACACACATATGTTCTTTGAGAAAGAAACTTTACCATATGTATACATAGTTAGAAATCAAATCCATCAAGAGGCAATGACAGAAAGAAATCACATTTTTAAATAAACATAAACACAATCATATAAATGATAATTACAAGTAGAAGTCCACCAAGGACAAATGCTGCTGCATTGAATGATGAGGAGGGGGCCTTAAATACAAGGAAGACACAGTCGCTCCCTCCATCTTGTAATGCCTCAGTAGACTTCGACACTACATGTTGATCGAATCTCCCCTCAAACTGCTCCCTCTGGTACGTTGTTGTCCCAATTGGTGGTAGCTTAATTGGCATGTACTCATCAAGCTAGATAAACCATCCTGCATGTTGTTCGTTGGCAAGACAACAAAAGTACCACTTTCCATGATTGGGCTTCGAATGCGCCTAAAGTAGAAGTATAAGCCCTCGATTGCATGCACATAAGGGGTGGGGGTTTTGCTCCATTCCTATAAGAAGATATCATGTGCATATATTTTGCACTATAAGAAGTACATACAATTAATATAAGCATTCAAGCAGCAGCAGTCAAGTAGTACATCCTAAAAGAAGAGTTTCAATACAACATTTTTTGTGTCATGATCACACATTTATTGGCTATTTCTACGAACATAATCGAACCATAGTTTATATGCTATGGAAGCACACAAAGCAACAGCATCTCGATAAGCAGACTCCTGGGTAGGGTGTAATTGCATGTTCTGTGAATTGTCTTCACTCATCAGGACTGTTTGTAAACCTCACATCTCCTTCTCATCACCGACATTCACCCTCTCTAAGACTACATCCGTGACAACTTCATCCTCTAAATCACTACTCAAGTTGTAGTTGTCATTGTCATCGTAGCTTTTAGACTCAGGATTGTCACCCATCTCCTCTACCAACCACATCTCGTCAGTAAGTTCCTGGCGTATAAAATTGTGCAACACACATAATGTCTTCACAAGATTAATTTGTTTTCTAAGAGGAAAGGGAGGTGCAGTTTTGAGAATTGAAAATCTGGCCTTTAGAACACCAAATGTTCACTCTACTATGTTCCTCAACTGTGCATGTCAAAGGTTGAATAACTCCCTAACGTTTTGTGGTTGCAGCATTCCTTAGGCAAACTCCTTCAGATGATATCCAGTCTTTCAATAAGGGGTAAGAAATTGTTGCCTATTTGCATAACCCCTATCATCTAGGTATTATTTCCTTGTATCATAAATGCATCAACGATAAACGAACAAGCCATCAAGGTAGAACCTACAAATGTAAATATAATAAACACATAATGGATTTACCATCAAGAATTGTCAATTGTGCTCCTTCTCTTGTAAGAGCCTCTTTTAGCTTAGCAGAGTCATGTGCAAACCCCTCAAAGCCAATAAGCATGTAAATGAGTTGCATTTTGCACCATACAAGAAAATTCTGTGCAATAAACCCTTTCCTATATTTCCACTTTGACAAATCTCGAGGACCTACACCATAAAACCTAACTAGGATCAATGTCCCATCCACAACTCCAATGCAACCTTGTCAACAAAATGATATATTGAATGCTAAGTGTACAATGTCCCAATCTATTGTATTGAAGATTGCAAAAGACAGATAGAGTTACCATGAAATGCTTGTCTCTATGATAATTGTTTGAAATCTCTGAGCGGTCCTTCGTTGCATGAGGAGCCATAAGGCGATCATACAACCACAACATTGCACAAAGGACCTTATAAAAGTTGATACTAATGGTATAAGTGGACCTAAAAAGATCCTTCGCTGCTAGTTCGTACTTGGAGTCTTGACTGACAATCATTAAGAAGGTTGCCACCGTCTCCTCCACTGTCACCCAACAGGTGCTAGATAAGAGGCTGTTGGTCTGAAATATATTAACCAATTTATCAAACTGGAACCAATGCATTATGTACACTTTTTGGAATCTCATCCTAGTTTCTTCATAAACTAACTAAAATTCCTCATAACCTCGAGTACTTTTTTTGTGCATAGGCCACAGTGTTTACACATGTAGCACAGCATCCTCCTCAAGTTGCATAATCTAAGTATGTGTGATGCGGTCATGCTAGCCACATTATGCACTTCATGAAGCACTTCATCATTATATGCAGTGCTGCACTATCCCTCTTTGCCCATTGACCTATATTATCGTAGATGAAAGTAGTGATGGGTACATGCAACGCTTGGTTGTCCCAATATTTTGCTTATATTTTATCAAAATTTTGGCAAAGTCTCCTTTGCTTGTTGGACAGTTCACAGTTTACACATGTGAGGTATTACACCTAATAATCAACATTTACAACCATGGAAATTATATATTCTAGTATGCATATCAATGCATCACCGATTTATAATTAAAGGTTGAAATCACATAATGACAGCAAAATAAAAGTGTAATTAAATATCCACAGTCTCAATGTATGGAATAATATATGACTAACCAGAATAAATAACACCTACAGAGGTCTAATATAAATACACACCAAAAAGTTTAAACAACATCAACTAGAAAAGTGGTTCAAATCAAACAACATAGGTTCTCTAAAAAGTGCAATAACCTACAGGTGCATCCTCACATACAATAGTTGTCTTTCCTGCAATTAACGAGCAAAATCCTAGCTAAAGCCTAGGCCCATTTTTTGTAAAATACTATATGCCTTAACTCTCTCTATCTTAGTCAGACCTTCCAAAGAATCCAATGCAGTCATCCTTGTTGTCTATGCCTGCAAGTCTTTCTAGCCTTGATATAATGGAAGGATCAATTAATGAAGGGGGATCATTACATGTTGAGGATGCTGCTTAACCAGCTTGTTTCCCTTTTCTGCTTACTCACCGCGGGTTAACAATTCTAGAGGAGGGAATTGAGGATGATGTTGTGGAGTTAGTTTGGCAAAGAGGGGGTTGTGGAAGGTGTTCAAATGGATCTTGTGGGTCTAATCCATCATTATCCCCTTGTACTTCCTCCCCATAATATGAGACATGTGAGTCAAATGCATCAACATCCACATTTGACATATTCGGTCTGTATAATTCCTCAACTGGTTATGTATATTGATTGCCGGCCATGCTTGATTCATGGAGTATGTCATCTTCTGCAGAATTATTAATCCATGAGCAAAAATTTTCCTGTGGCATTGCTCCCCCAAACACCATCTCCATGTGTTCATAGTTCCAAAAGTTCCTCTCAAATAAGCAATGAGCCTCCAGATTTGACTGTATATATACAAACATTTGTAAAGGCATTGTAAAGGTGACATATATTATTATAGAATTAGAGTTGTGCATTACCTGCAGGTGGGTATTCATGATCTCCAGAGTTGCAAGAAAGCAATTTCTCTCTACATCCCACTCTAATCCTCAATCTCCATTCCTCAACTTTGCAAGTGTAACGTACTTGCTTTTGAAAAGTTTTATTTTTGTATTCAACTGCTTCATGGTCAAATCAACTCCAAATGGCATTTTGAAGTAAAGCAACAATTCCTTAATCACCACACCCTTTGGCATACTCCTAATTCTAATGATACTACCCTCTATTATTTCATCATATAGTATTTAATTGATAAAGTCCTTGTGACGACCTAGGTTTTTATAACACATCTTTGTTATTTTTTAAATACAAACAGCGAAAGATATTTAAAATTATTCTCTTTTTTTTCTTTTTCTTTTTTTTTTGCACAAGTTTGTCAACACCCGAGTGTCATCTACACTACAACAATACATTTCAAAGGTTAAAAAAACCAATGAGTTTATATTTTACATTTTTCCAGGATTCTATCTAGTACAACTCACAGTCCAATTGTATAAATGCATATATATGTACATGTTCAAGAAGATAAAATGCAAGCCATATACTTATATTGTCAACATTCTCACACTATTGTTGTCCTCGTACAAAGTTTTGTCTTGCTTTAGTTGTTTATCCTTCAATCACTTTCCTCAAAACCTGAGACATTGTAAACAAATTTACAATGTCTCAGCAAGCTATGCTTTGTAGGTGTTTGAGCATCTACTTTGGCAATATACCCAAAGCCAAATACAATTACATATCCATCCCATTTATAATCCGTTATAAGAGCAATATACAATCATACCATCTTAACCTTACAATAATACTCATATCACATTCATCTCAATTCATTTTCAAGTAATTTCATATCATAACATTTCATTGTATATTAACTCGTGATATAAGCATTTATGTCAATCCATCAAATAATATATTAGATTGCTAAGTGCGCAAAATTCATGCCAAGTCAAATCAAAATAATTCATAATCACGTGCATCATGATAGTATAACACAATCTCATCCCTGCACAACATCAGTACATGTAAAATCATAGGACATCCAGGTAAAGGATAATTTATGCTGTCAATATGCACAAATTAGCGATAAAATGATAAAACAATTGAATCACTTCAAGATTCAATATCAGGAAAATCCATGCCATGTCAAATCAGAGTATATCATCTCACCACAAGCAAATCCATGCCAAATATACATCTGAGCATATCAGGTCACTATCGGCCAATTCATGCCAACAACCAGATAACAAATCAAATCATGCATATAAAAATAATCTCACAATTCATCTCAGCCTAACCCATGACCGTATCGTGAGCACCTAGAAGCCTGCCAGTGCCACATCCACCCACCCTCATGAGTAACCCACAAGTACAAATAGTGAATCAAACTTTGATTATAGAAGATAAAAATGTGATGAAATACAAATCATGCATCAAATCACTGTTGGGTATTAAATCAAAACGAGAGATCAAATCCATGAGATGCATAAATGAAATGCAGGTGTTAGTAGCTCCAATTAAGAATCTTAGACACTCCACATCTCTGTCATTATCATTCATGTGTCTCAATAACATTCATATATCATTATAATTCACACATCTCAAATCATATAGACATACTAAATTGATCATCTAATATTATCATCATCAAAGTAATATGCATACCATCTTATTTAATCTATGAAGAATGATGGGAGTATGTATCATGAGAAGACTACAATCCATACTAATTTGGTGGTCCCATGAGGACTAGTGGATGCTGAGTGGTACCCACAATCAAGCATAGTTGAGGCTATAGTTTATTAACATGCATAGCAGAACTATTTTGTGATGGAGATCAGTTGACATATTTGTCATCCTCAAGGGTATGGACCATATTTGCATGTGTGGTATAGAGTAAGATGCTACTACTTAATGATGTGACGGTATATGTTTGATATATGGATTTTTTGAAATGACACTTGGAGCTTGGAGAGTGGTTTTAAAAAGGTAATAAATAATATGATTTTTTTAATGATTTTAAAAAATAATTCAAGGAATTCCTGCTTATTTAAAAATGCATTTGAAAAAATATTTCAAAAAACCAAAGTCATCACAATTAATCCATTAGCTAGGTGAGTAGAAAAGAGGAGGATAACAACTTTGAAAATCATTACCTTTAGTTTTTTAAGAATGGGCTAGATTGATCATTTGTTATTACTAGTAGGCAAACATTAATCCAATGAGTATAGAAAAGAAGAAGAAGAACTTTAGGCTCATAATCTCTAGTTTTATTAATTTCTAATGGTAATCTCTTAGTCTTGTGAGTTCGAGAGTAGACGAGGTTAATCCAACAAGTCTAATTCATTTGGGTTCTCATGGAAGAAATGGATGGAGGAAGAAGGCTTTTCCTTCTTCCATGACAACTTTTTTCTTCTAAGACTCATTCGATGCCTCAAAAAGGGGCATGGATTTTAGAATGTAATATTATAATAGCTCGTATGCTTCTATTATTTTATTCCTTTATTTTTAGGAGTAAGATTCTGACCACTTTACCCACCACTTTGTCGAAGGCGATGGAACTAGCTTCTATTCTTAGAGATAGTTGCAATCAAACTATAAAGACATCTTAAATGGTGATCATTTTAGAATTTCTTTTTTAAATGGTTGAAAAAGATAACACTGAGTACCAAGTACCTTTTACATTGAATTATGGTTGGATTTATATTATTTGGACTATGAGCAGTAGGTCTTAGAGATATTTATGTTTATCTACTTATTTTCATTATATGTGAAGTTTTGAAATGACACTTGGGGCTTAGAGAGTGGTTTTGGATAACTAACAAGTACTATATTTTTCAACTAAAAAAAAAAAAACTCCTTGGAATTCTTGCTTATTAAACATGCATTTGAAAAACTATTTCAAAAAAACTAGTTTGTCGCATTAATCTTGCCCATCAGTAGAAATCAAAGACAATAACCTTCATAATTTAAGCATCCTCCTTGTTTCTACTAGTTAGATTAATTGTCCCTTTTTTTTTTACCTAAGTCCTCATGGAAAACACCAAGCCCAAATCCAAAATCATTAGAACATGAGAAGATACATGTTCAAGAGACATAAAAGCCACAGCAAATAGAGAGCCATCCTCACTTTTATTTAGATAATGCTTCTCCAAATATGAGATTCCATTCATCATAATTTTTTATAAATGTATGTCACTACTCTTTTGCTTTTTGACCATCCTTTCCAAGACCATAAATATGAGTCCCAATTGTTGGATTAGCTTGATTTTGTCTATCCATAGTGGAACCTAGCTAATTACGCAACTAAAGATCTTGATCACTTCAGAATTGCTTTAGTTGTTATCTTCATCACTTCAAAAATTCTTTATTTTTTTAAGTACATATGTGTACATGTGCTTACAGATCTATCGAGCTCTCTAATTTATCCCTTGCCTTTGGAATTATAGCCTTGCAACTAAGATGGATCATCTTTATCTACAATATTTTATCTTAGCTATTAGGTATCTGCTAATAAGCTTTCATAAAAGTTACTAATAAGCAGATCAATGTCTAGATGGTAACTTGTCTAATATTTTCCAAGCTTGCCCTTTCTTATTGGTTCTACAATAGACAACAGTCTCACAACCATGTTTGAAAGTGCAAAGCTCCATCTATAGAAGTAGGAATTGGAGTTTGTCCACGGAGCATTGTCCATGGCCAACATTGAACAGCTTGGATCTATCTCTTTCTTAATTTAATGTTTCCCACTTGACCAATCTAGTTTCAGAGAATCCAATCATACACCTTTTGCTATGTTAGATAGGCCATCTCAAATCTCATCTATTAGATTTCCATAATAGTCTAGCAAGTCTGGTTCACTTGGGTAGTTTAGCATTATGCATTGCGTTTTCTACATTTCTTATGAAATAAATGGATGGATGGAGGAAGAAGGGCTTTTCTATCTTCCATGATAGCCTTTTTTCTTCCTAAATTTGTATGGTGCCATTGAAAAAGTGTGAGTATTTAAGAATATAACATTGTAGCAACTTGTAGCAACAGAGAAGAAAGATGGTGAAAAAGGTTGTTATACCTTTCTACCGATATGATTTTTATAGCTAGTAAATCCATTCTTGCCAATATGAGCTCCTTATGTATGTAATTTACAAATTCCCCTCCTACTCTTAAGGGGGAATAAAAAACTAAGCTTTTTATAGTTTGGCTAAAAAACATTGGTGAGGAGATTTGTCCAAACTATATATATTATATTATATTTGTTTAGATCTAAATTCTTAAAAAAATATTTCTCTAAATAGATGTTGTATCATAAATATTAGTCACCATAACTTCTTAAATCTCTAGTACTTTGCTTTAGCTTCTCCTATTTTTCTCACACTTATAGTTTTATGATTAAATCTAAACAAAACTCTCAATTTGTTCTCATCTTAGTTCCTAAAAGTTAGCTACTACAATTTCATTTTCACTAGTCTTAGGTTTTGCCATCTCATTTTTCTCTTCTCACTTTATCCCCTTTCTTTTGCTTAGTGATATAAAGTATGCATTCCTTTCCAGTATGTAGACACACGTATTTATATTATTTTTTAGCGTTTATTACAATGCTTAAGTCTAAGTGTGCAAGTCAACTACCAGAGGGACTGTCAAAGGCCGTCTAGGCATGACACCTTGGCTGCATACCAACACCACTACATGTCTAAATGGCGCAATAAGTAATTGGACCAATTTGACAAATTAAGTAATTGGACCAATTTGACAAATTAAGGGTGTAAGTTGAGAAGCCCAAAACTTTGGGGTTAAATTGAGATATATGAAAGTACAAGAATTTTTTTATGATTTTTCCTTAGTCGGGCTTCCACAAAAATCCCCAATACCTTACCCCAAACACTATTGATCTGTTACTGTTAAAATGATTATCACAAAATGTTGATAAGAAAACATGTTATAAAATTGTAAAGGTGGAAAATTCTCTATCGCCTATCTAAAATCTGAACCAAGATGAACGGTATAGATCATAAACCATCTTTCCTCGCGTACTTCCAAGATCATGTAAACCCGCCAGCCGAAACACGCAAACCCTAACACCTCGAGTCTCTTATAAGACCACGCCGTTTCTCACGAACACCACCTTCTAGTCTCCAGGATACGTTCGCTACTGAGAGGAAGTGAGAGTGGAAATGGAATCCAATGTTCTATCGATCCGAGCATTTACATCTCTGTTCTTGTTGTTTTGTTTTGAAATGCTAGGTTTTTGTTGTTATCGCTTGCTTCTGATCTTTAGAGGCTGAAATAGCAAGTTCCTTTTCCCTCCTAGGATGATCAAAGAAAACTTTCGTTCTTCCGAGGTAATCTATGCGGAAAAGTTTATGGAGACCTGAACTGAGGAGACTCAAAAGGACTGCTATTCATGACATCTTTTTGTTCTCTTTTATATTTTTATTCCTCTGTGATGGTATGAGTTTCTTGAAAAATCTCTCATTAGCATTGCTGGACTGATTTCTGTTGATGAATCCTTTGATCCATAGGATTAACTCTTCTTTGAATGTCTTTTCAGAATGCATTTGGCCCCTTATTATGCGGCTACATATTTTGTTTAATCATTCCATCCTTCATGCCTCCAGATTCACAGTCTAATTCGATCTGCCACTAGTTCTTTTCTCCTTTCGTTCTTCTGTTCCATTACCATATATGCTTGCTGCAAAATCTCATTTTCGGGCATGTGGTTTATCAACTTTGCCTTATTAAAATGAGAGTTTAGATATCATGTTTCACATTCTCATGTTGATTTGCTTCCACGAAATATATCCGTTGTTCACATTTGATTTACCTTTACCTTTCTTCAACCCCTTGTGACACTCCCAATGATTGTACAATACATTAGTTTCAGCCTTGTCTGAATATAATGCTGAAATTCAGGAATAGTTCTGAGGGAGTTCTCTTTTTCTTTATTTGGTTCATTATGACCTATAGGACCATTAGAAAGAAGAACCTGCATCTGGCATGTGGCAGAAGATGGTTTGGATTATTCCTTTATTTTGTTGTAGTGTTATGTTTCTCCTTTCCAGGGGTAGTAGGACATCGTGGGTTGAAGTTGGTGTTTTTGTTACTGCTATAATGTATCTTTTAACACCCCAAGAATCTGTAGTTAGGCATTAAAAGATGAGTGTGACAGGATAATTCTCTGTCCGTATTGCCGACAGGGTATCGTAATAGATCACTCAATGTCCATATTGTGCCTTTTTTGGGTATGCTTTTGCACTTTCGTAAACATGTTCCCTTTTATATTCTATATCCCCATATCGTTTCTCTCCATTCGCACTCTTTTTCCCATTTTCTTCTGTACACTTTTAATTCCCTAGTAACTCCTTTCTACTTTTTCATTCTTGCAATGTTTATTGCTTCATGTTACATTTGAAATGAGAGTTTCCATAGTTATGATTTTGGCAGTTGCCATTTCTCTCTTTCCTTTTCCCGGTGATTTACACCCTACCAATGAGTTTTTGTTCACATCATATTGTTCCTGTTTAAATCTTTCTCTTCAGCATTAGTTGTGAGGAAGTTGTCTTGTTCCTGGTGATTTTCTGATCAATAACCTATAATACCCTTCCACAGGTGGACTTTACTTGCCTTTCCTTAGCAAGGAACTTGTTTCCACCAATCCTGAATTGTTTGATAATATTGGGCCAATGGAGTGTTTTTTTTTACACTTTACTTTCTCACTTAGGTTGGTAATTGTGGTATGACGTACACATCCCTATGAAGAACATCATTATTAAAAGTAGTGGACTGATTGCCATCGATGAGAACTCTGATTCTGAGGGATGTTTGTCGTTTTGTTACAGTAGGTGATGCTTCTTTCATGAGTTCCCTGTTGCATGTGGCTGTCTTTATGGGATACATTACGCAAAAAAACATTTTGTAAAAATGCGTTGGTCACTCTTTTCTTCACCTCCTCCCTTCTCAGCTCTCCTGGACCCTTTGCGTAGCCTGGCATTATCTTTGATTCTTTCTGATGCCATTCTTTTATCCAGTTCACTTGCAATCTTTAGCTAAGCTATATTGCTTCTTGCAATTGGTCATTTATAGTACCCTTTTTTGGAGCTATATTTCTGCGGTTAGCATTTCCCCTTTTGCTTCTAATGCAGTTTCGGCTTGCCTTTGATTTCTGTCTGTTTTCTTCCCTTTGATTTCTATGACTGAACAGGACCTTTGTTTCACTTTTGCCTTATAGCTGTTGAAATGCAGTGTTCTGAAGGAGTTGGCCTTTTCCTATCCTTTCTTGATCATAATCCATAGTTCATACACAAATATGACAGTTTTGGTTCTTTGTGGAGGAAATGCGCCACAGACTCCACCCTTTCCTTGCCAAGTTTTGATGCTAATGTTGTGTGCTTGATTCTTGAGACACTCTGAGTTATGCATGAAATGTTGAGAGAAGTTCAATTATTGTCTTTGATTTGGGAGCAAGACTTACCAAATAGGCCCTGCTATGCAAGGTCCACAGGCTTTTGTCTGAGGAAGATTCAGGAATTTCCATTCTTTTAGCAACACCATGTGGGCCTTTTCTAGAGACCTGAAATTCAAGAAACTCAAAATTTCCTTCCTCATTTAAATTTCCTTAAAGTATCTCAAGCATCCATAACACATGGCATTACTTGTCATACTTTGATGGCAGATGAACGAAAAGTTTAGCCATTCATCATTAGCTTTTCAAAGAACTCTAGACCAAGGTCGTTTGCTGGTGAAGATTTAGCAGAATTGATACTTTGCTAATACTCAAGTTGTTCTTAGCTGGTTTTCTTAGAGGTCTGAGGTTAGCCAATCCATATGGAGTCCATGACAGTTATGAAGATAATCTGACTGTTCCTTTAGTTCTACGTGATATCTTTCTTTCCATATGTATATTTATTAAAGTTTCTTGTTCACCAACCTTCAAGTTTTGTTAGTTTACTAAGTTCTAAGTGCTACATGAGTTTTAGAAAACTAAATCCATGGTGGAGATGAGATCTTTTTGACCCTTGTGATGATTAAAAGAAAACTTTCGTTCTTCTGAGGTAATCCATGTGGAAAAGTTTATGGAGACCTGAACTGAAGGGACTTAAAGATATCTCTGATGGAACAATTTGCATGTCTACTTATTTGTTTTTTTCCTTCCAATGCTTGATGTGCTCATGTGAGCTCTGAAATCACAATGATTTTTCTTTTTCTCTGCTAGTCATTGGGAGAAGAAAAAAACTTCTGTTCCTCTCACGTAATTCATATGGAAAGTTTATGGAGACCTGAACTGAAGGGACATAAAGATTCTGCAATGTGATAGTTTCTTGTTTGATGGTTACTTTTAATGCGGGCATGATATGCATCTGTTGGAGATGCATTCACTCTCAATTTTCGTCTTAGCTTTTCTGAGCCTTAATTTTTAAATAAACAAAGATCTTACTGTCTCCAAGGGTGATTAGAAGAAAAAGTTTCATTATTCCAGGGTAATCTGTGCAGAAAATTTATGGAGACCTGAACCAAAGAGACTTGAAGATCTCCTATGTGATAATATCTTGTCTGTACTCATAACTTCTTAGCTCCTGTGAATCTTAAACATAAGAAAATGGCATCCATCACCAACAATTCTTTTTCCTGTCGTTTTTTCTCCCATTTTTCCACTTTGAAGACTTTCATGATAACAGCCCCTGTCATTGTGCAACTTTGGTTTCTGTTTGATGAATTTTCTATATTTGGTAGATGTTTGGCTTCTGTTAGAAAAGAAGATGAAGATCCACTGCATGTCTACATCTTTGCTGCTTGCATACAAAGCTTCGTATAAATGAATTTGCTCGTCAACTTTCCTTTCCTATTCAGCTTCCTTACTCTTAATCATAAATCCATTGTTACCAATTATTTTTTCACTGTCTTTGTTCTGCCTTGTTTTTCCATTATTTTATTGTTTTTCCCTGCTTTCTCCCTCTGCTTTCTTCACCAATTTTTTTGTTACTCTTTTCCTCAAAAGTTGTATGGAGGGAACTCAAGTCTGTGACAAAGTGGACCATCTGCGAACTCTTGTCTGCAATTTGGCTTTGTAAAATTGAGACCAACTTGCTGAACATCCTTTTGATCATTGTTATAAGGCTTCCTTTTCCTCTCTGTGGTTATCTTGGAGAACCCTATATATTTTCAAGAGAAGCTTTTGTTGGATGGCAAGGATAAAAGCACTCTGGCTTTGTAAAATTGATGCCGACTTGCTGAACATCCTCTAATCTTTGTGTCAAACCTTCCTTTTCCTCTCTGTCATCTGGAGAACCTTGTTTGTTTTCAAGGAAGCTTTTGTTAGATGGCCTGGGTGATAGAACTGGTTCTGTCATGATGACCAAAAGAAAAAGGGTATAAACATCAGCAAACTTTTTGAATTTGTCTAGTATCCAGCATTATGTTACAGTTCATGTAACTGCGGAGCCAAACTATACATCATCTGAAGAATTGCTGCTTTAAATTACTGGCCCACTCTGGGATTGTGATCTGTAGAAAGTTGTTGGTCTTGCTTTGGGTAGCACTGTAGATGCACAGAACAATTCATATCAAGAGTTTGTGGCTGCGGCAGGTGGTGTGCTTGAAACCAAGTAGCTCTCTGGCGGCCAGAAAATGCAGCAGCGACAGATTCTGCTCTAGAAAATTTAGTGCAGCATTAGGAATTGTTTCAAGTGCCTAGTGATCAAGCAGAACAGTTTTGGGGGTCAGTTAAGCAATGGATTGGCTCAGAATGCCTAGTGGATGGGTCATCTGGCTCCCTTGCTGTCAAGCGGGTAGGGCCTCTGCTGTTACCCTCCCCCAATCAATGCAGTTCGCCTAGAATAGATGAGTAAATCTTTGAGGTTGTTAAACAGTTCCAACATGTTCTAGATTCTCTGAAGATGCAGCCCATTAGGTGTGCATTCTTGGCAGTTTAAATTTTCCATATTGTCATTGTCTCTTCCGAATTTCTCATGGCAATTTGGTGCTGGTGGCTTCTCGTAATAGTACCTTTGTAATTACTCAATTACCTAGTTCTTTTTTTATTTTTTATTTTTTATTTATAAGTTTTATCATCGTTTGTGTTAGAAAGGTCGTGATAGTTTTCTGTTCCTGTAAGACTACAAGTGTTAAGTCCCAGATTCTGCAGGAAACTAGTCTTTGCATTTGGAAAATAGAGTCCGACTACTAAGCATTTGCATTTGCAAAGTAAGTTTGGGCTACATGGGAAATTGGGCCATATGTAAAATTCATCTGTTTGTATTAGAAATGAAAATATTAGAGGAAACTTAGGAGTAGTGCTAATATATAACAAGATGAGGAAGATTAGACTTAGATGGTTTGGATATCTTCGACTAAGACCAAAAATGGTATTGGTTCAGAGTGAGGGAATACAAGTCGAAGGTTCTAAAAAGGCCAGGGAAGGCTCAAAAGAATGTGGATAGAAGTGGTGAAAAAAGAGTTAAAAATTTTAGAACTTAATGAAGCTATGATATACAATAGAGGGGAATGGAGGAACAAGATTCAAATGGTAGACCCCTAATTAGGATAAGGACTTGATGATGATGATGATGATGATGATGATGTGAAATCCATCTTTTTCAGCCATACTAGGAAAAATGCATGTCATTAAGAGGTAATTTTCCAAAACTAATGGTTCACATTTTCCTTGCAAACCCTCGTGATTATGTCCCCTTAAAACTTGTTCAGTTGATGCAGAGAATACAAGAAGTCCAATTGAATAGTGGCAGAATAACTGCCAAGTTCATAAAATTGGGGTTTACTATTTCATTTTGAAAGTTAACTTGATTTGAATAACTGAAATAAAAATAACACCCAACTTCCATTTAGGAAGCCGCCATTTTCTCACTCTTTGAAGCTCACTTTTTTTCGCATGAAAATGATGACAGTATCAAACTTAGGTGTCTGGATCATTATCCTCTGGCTGCTTTTCAAGTTTATTACAAACATTTACACAAGAAATTAGGTCAACACTCCTATTTCCATTGTTTATAATGATACAGTTTTCTCTGTATTCGTAATAGCTTTTGTATGTGCTTTTTGTGTACTCTATCCATAAAAAAAAAAAAAAAAAGAGACAAAAATTTATTCGCTATCGGTTAAATTTCAAAAGCAGAGAGAATACCATTATCCAAACAAGGGAATACAGATTCCACTACCCTGATGCGTCTCCCTTCATTTGATATCTTTTCACTTCATATATCTAGTTGCAATGAACCTTATAACTAATGACAAAGTTTAGTATAAAATTACAGGTACAACTGTGGTCATCATGTGCTCTCTGCTTGTTATATGTGATCCATCTATAGGTTTTCCAATTCCTTCTGTCAATATTATTGTGAATGCTGTGCATTCCTGCCCCAGAGTATCAGTAACAGAGGGCTTTCTGAACAAAATATAAAATAAATAATTACTATTCCTAAGACAAACAAATACTATAATTGATTGTGATTGAAAAAGTGTTACTATTATTTAACAAAAATATCTTAAAATTTTGAGTCATTACATAGGTCAGTTTTTTACTGACCCTAATGCTTTTATCTTGATGCTAGCTCTAACCCTAACTTTGGCTCATAGTTTTCTAACCTGACACTGTTATAGTCTAAAAGTTGCTGCCCCTAACCCTAACCTGCTCAAATTGGGTCAAGGCCCATAATTGACTCTAACACCTGAAATTTTTAATACTTGACAAATTCATTGATAACAATTCTCAAGTAATTTTTTTACCACTAATGATACATAATGCAAACTAATTAAGAATGTCACATGCAAATCCACTAGCCAAACCTTAACCAACTAGAGGAATGAACAAATTATGCAATAGCAACACAAAGTAATCAAAACATTAAGTTAGTCACCTAATTACCAAAATGATGTTGCACTTAGTGTTTTAGAGAAATATATGAAAGGGCATTTTTGGAAATGTATAAGCATAGAAAATGTACGTGTCCCCTATTTTTTCTGCTGACTGACCTTAGCCTTTGGGTCAGGTGTTTTGATCCTAAACCCTATTAGGGCCAGAAATATCTTTGGCCCTAACCTGACCATTACTGATCAATTAGGCTTGCGTCCCCTAATTAGCCTCGACCCTTTGCCATCCTTTAACTTCATTACTAACTAGGTTCAAAGGGGACTTAGAGACTGATCAAAAGTGGAATCCCCATCCGAAAGCAAAGTTGAAATTTAGATGTCTACGTTACGCACTGATGGCCAGGCGGAAGAGTAAGGAAAGTACTAGATGAAGATCTCCTAGAAGGCAGCACATATAAGCGCCGAAGCACAGCATTGCCCAGAGTAAGCCTGTATTTTTATTCGTGAAAGTGAAAGAAATAGAATAAAAGGTGTCAGGGTAGTGGAACTCCCTTGTATGAATAATGCTAATCTCTCTATTCTGTACTTAGACGTGGTAGCTAACAAGGGGTTTCTTTTCTATTGGAAAAGCCAATTTGTTCAAAATGAGGTTGAAATATGTGACTAGCCACGTAACCAAAAGTAATGAGGAAATGTTGTTGAACTAGAAATGAAATTTTGGATTGAGATTGTCTAAGAGTAGATTCAAGAAAGTGGAAGAACCCAAAAAGTTGAACAATTGTGTCATTAGTAAGCTAGGTTGAAAGAGGTCCTAAAGACTACTCAAAACTGGAATCTGCATCTGGAAGTAAAGTTGATATTTAGATGTTTACATTACATGACTAGGTGTACAAATTGGGAATGTGTTATAATGAATACCTTCTAGAAGGCAGCAAAGACTAAAGATGGATAATAATAAAAAAGACCAGATCCAAAAAAGGATGAGAAACGTTGAGTAACAAAGATATTTTGCTTTAACTACAAGATAGTTATTTTTGTCTGTGAGAGATGGAAATGGTCACTTGGATCGTGAAACATCAATCCAAATACGATATGGCCTCCTAGCAGATAAATTAGACCTGATGGTTCGGTAGAATGAATTGGTAAACAATAGTTTCTCTTTTGCATGTATAGCAAATTTATGTACTTGGCAGTCGTTGCAGAAGGCATTTGTATGAAACTCAGCCTCAGACAAAGCCTGGAGGAAAACTGCCATTACTAGGACAGGCCTCCTTATCATAACTCCCAAAATGCTTATAGTGAATGTAGCCTCTGTTGATTTGATTCTTCCTAGCGCTCAACCTCCCAAATAGTTTGTCGAAAGTTTTTGTTGTGTATAATTCAGATAAGTCTTGGTTTCTGTCACAATTATTTCAATATGAGAACGTGCAGCTGTTTCTGCGCACCATCCTGCCTCTTTGCTTTACAGAAGGTTTAAAAAGCTAGCGGCCCAGAGCTAAGGTGCAATGGAACTTATGGGAAGTGATGATTGTTCATTTGTTTGTAAGAGGAGAAGAAAGAAAAACAGACCACAAAAACGGCTTGAGATGGCATACCTTTAACCTTTTATTATATTTGCAGCTGGATTTGCAGTGTATTTTTGGCCAAATATGTATTTTATATGCAAAGAACTTGTGTAAACAACCTCATGACATGCAAGCTTATTAAAAATTGACTCGTGAGTTAGATGTGCCTTTGACTTGATATCTCTGATGTGCTTTTACCGTCCCTTCTGTAGAAAAATTGATTCAGTGGTAGATATATGTTCGTACAGAGATCCTAGATCAGGTTTTCTCCTCTTCTGTCCTCTTCTCTTCCATTAACAAAGCATTTAACTCGAGTCGTATTTCTTGTGGGTTTGATTTCATTAGGAGTGTCGGAAATGCAGATATGACATTTGAAGCACAAGGAAAACGCCTTGGGTGTTTTCTTATTTCATCTGATGAGTTTTTTTCGCACAGCCTGGGTCATGTCAGTGTAATATCACGTCGTCGATACGTGGCCTTGCAAGTGTAGTGTAATCTGGCATTACGGTTATTGACACCATTCGGAATGTTCTACGAGATCTATCACAGAAATCTCAATTGTTACATGTTGGGACCCAACTTTGGTAGTCATCTAATAGTCCAGCTTTGGATATAAATACATGAAAAAAGAATCCAAAATTGTGGATTGTTACATTCTTCTCTCCTTTGAGAAATTTTGTCTTCAAAATTTTCCTTATATCAATTACTAAAATAATTATAGATATGTCTTTCTTAACTCATTGCAAAATCAAATTTCAAATTGCCTCTTTGACTAAATGACTTTATGAGAGGACTTCAATACAAGAATTTCTTGATCTTTTGCCTCTTTTATTTAGAATATCATAACTCCTCTAATTGAAGATATTAAAAAAGAAAAGAAAAAAAGAATCACATGATTTTGCACTTTAAATATTTGCTTGTTAGTGAAGCTTTTATATTTGCTTTTAACTGTAGTGAGCCCATTCCATTATGCAATCTAATACTCAATCATTAGATTCATAATCAGTTAAAGAATGAAAAGACACTGAAATAGCATATCGAAATAGCAATTCAATGCTCAAACATCTTAGAGCATACAAGCTCATAAAATAGGCAAATACATGCAATGTCAACTACAAGTGTATTAGCGTATAAAATAGGCATATTCATGCTAAATCATCTCAAGGCATATTTGCTCATAAATAGGCATATATACGCCAAATCATCCTAGAGCATATTAACTCGTAGAGTAGGCAAACTTATGACATCATATCATCCGAACTCATAACCATATCGTGAGCACCCATAAGCCTGCCACTTACAAGTGTTCTAATGCCTCTTGCACTCATCTTCTTAGGCTGCCCTTATTGGCTACCTACAAGCATAAATCGTGAGCCAAATTTCTATTACATGTAAGGATATAATCACATTAAAACACAAATCATAGTCATGCCTCAAATTCAGTGAGAAATCAAGTCTAGGTATTGCACACATATAATATAGGTATGGATAATTCACCTCATACATTTTCAACTGTTTAGATGTGCAGGCAATAACTCTACCATGCTACATCGCCACCCCTCCAAGCCCCTTATCAGAGGCATCGCAATAACACATGAACCTACCACTACCTAAAGGTAGTGTTGACATGAGTGTAGAGGTATGTCTCCTCTTGAGCTCTCTCAACTCCATTGAAGCTATTCAGTATGACACCTTGGAGATAAGAATTGTGGTTGATATACCAAATGTGATCTTCTTGAGACAATCCATAGTCGCCTAGTAATAAGTATCTAATTTGTATAAAAAATATCCAATTAGTAGTCCATGTGTTATAATGTATAGTATTGTTTCTAGGGTTTTTTTTCAAAAATTTATAAGACATTCAGTTTTAAATTAATGATTCAAAAGTTTGATATTTTGTAGATATTGAGATGATGATTCAAAAGCCTTGATCGATCAAGATGACAATTGAGGATCAAATCAAGCTTAGAAAGCTCGGGCCTATTGCCAATAATTTCAAGCTCAAGCAAGGGTTAAGATCATCCTAGGGCAAGAAATTGAGTTTAAGGTAATTACCCTTGGATCCATGCAACTCCACCACCTTTGCACATGAATTCAAACCATGACAGTCACCTAAGCCATCAAGGATGTGATTCATGAAGCTAAGCTAGAGGAGTCATCAAAGTGAGCTATCAAGCCATATAAACTATACCACATGGAGCCACACGACTCTACCAACTTTGCACTTGAATTCAAGCCTTAAGAGTTACCTAAGCCATCAAGGATGTGAGCCATGAAGCTAAGCCATAGGAATCGTCACAGTGAGTTATCAAGCCATGTAAGCTATACCACATGGAATCACATGATTGGAGGAGAATTTCAAGCACTTATTCATTGGAAAAAGTCATGAATTTCAAGCGGATTAGTAATTAATAAGGAAAGTTGAATTGTCAATATGGAAGATATGCATGCTAAACTGGACCAATGGGAGAAGAGTCCTTGGATTCTTTCTTTTTCTTCCTTTCTTTCTTTATTCTCTCTCTATCTCCCTATCTTTCCTTATCTTTTCCCCTCTTTCGTATCCTTCCACATGAAATATCTTTTAAGAAAGGGGGTTCCACACCAATTCCCTTAAAAGAGTGGCTCCTTCCTCCCTTAAGGTTTCCATGTTTCACCCATTCAACCACCTTCCACCAACTTTTCTACAATCCTCCTTCTAATTCTCCTTCTATCTTATCTCTATCTTTCCCTAACCTTATCTCATCTTTCTCCTTTACTTAGGATAAATTCGTGCAACTTAGGAAGTGCATATATATATATATATATATATATATATATATATATATATAACACCCTTTAGGGCTTCCATGCATATATATATATATATATATATATATATATATATATATATATATATATATATATATAACACCCTTTAGGGCTTCCATGCAATAACATACAGAGGAGGAGAGCCTCCTCTTAAAAAGGTGGCGCCTCCACCTCTTAGGGTTTCAACGCACTCTTTCCCCCACTTGGTGAAGCCTCCATGCCTCCGTCCTTGGCTGCTTTCCCTTATTGTTACATGCCTCCTTTATCTTGCAAGTCATTTTCAAGGTTGATTCTTTACATCTTTTCTTTCCTTATTTCTTTGCTTTACTTCTTAGTTCCATGCATCTCATTCCTTGCTTAAGTTCCTTTCTTGTTTGATTTATGTTTAGTGCTTTAGATCTTTGCATCCAAAGGCCACTCATCCCTTGTGGTGACAACCAAGAGATAGTAGCCTTTGGATCAATTTCTAGTTCTTTGATTTTCTTTCCTTTTTGTTGCTTATTTTTTTCTTTGTTCCCATATTTATTTCCTCCTCTAATGCAATCCTCTCCCTTGGCTCACACACATGGGCCTTGCTGGATAGGATTCAGCTTGAGTTTGAAGTCAAGAGTTCTTATTTTTATGTTCAAGCTTTCTGTGCACCACACTTGTAATTTTTACATTCAATGAAATCAAGTTTGTTTCATGCTTAATGTTCTGAATTGTGTTCACCTTGGGTACTGCCTTTACTTAGAATCTTTGCCCTATATAGCAGAATGCTACTAACTATGGAGTCGCTATGACCCTATCAAAGAGAAGGGCCTCTTGCCCTTATTAGGCTGTCCAACCGTGATGTACCCTTACTCTCCTTCTACTCCACTAGGCTTCTGAGAAAATCTTGCTCAAGAATGGATGTGATCTCCATTGCTCAAGCCACTGGTTGATCATGTCAACAAAATTCTACTTCTCAACTCAGGACTCAACCTATACACAAGTCCATTTGTCACTTAAGAATTGATTGTGTAGACATTATGAGCAAATTTCCTCAACTGAATGAAATGGCTCTCATACGGCTGAACCGTAAGACTACCCTGCTCCAAATCCAAAAACTCTATCTCCTTTGCTTTTCACATATAGAATAGGAAGTTCTTGTTATCGAAGACTCTCTCAAAGTCTTCCTAAGCAATAACACCAACACTATAAAATGGGTCCTCTTTGTAGACTACCACTAAAATTCTGCCTCTCCAGTTAAGATATAAATAACAATCTAGACCTGCCACAAAAATCTTGATGTGTCACTCATCAACAGCCCGGGATCTTCTCTAAGCAAAGTAATACACAACCTTCCTTCCTTCCTTGGCATGTCACTCAACATGGAAAAGAATAAGCCCAAGAAACATCCACTATCTAAGGAGAAAATGTTCCAAGAAGCCAAGAGAGAGATAACTTTTGAAAAATGTCTCAAGCAGCCAAGGATTTCCCTTTCATGAAGTGAAGAATGTCCAATCTTCCAAGAACCCAAGATAGCAAGGGGAGAGTCTACTTCCCAAATGCTAAGAGAGAAGGGGAAAATGTCTACCACCTAAGTGGTGAAGAGAACACCATCCAAATTAACATAGAAGAGATATCTCCCAAATGAAGGAGATGTCTTACCTTTATAACATTCTCCACTTTTCAAAATGTCCTAGAATTCCTAAGAGAGGGAGATCTTCTACTTTCTAATCAGATACTCCTTCTATTAGTGTGTTGTTCTCTCCCCTAGTAGCCCTCTTATAGAAATATTCAAGTCCTCCCTTTGAGGCATCTTTTCTTAGCTTCCCTTGTGCTCCTCCTTTCTTTCTTAAGTAACATGTTTCCTTTAAAGAATATGCTTTACCCAAAATACACCAAATATGAGAGTTCCTAAGAAAAGATGCTTAACTTCCAGTGTGTGTCCCCCATTGTCCTTACCAGAGAGAATTCCTTAAATAGAAATCACCTCCTTAATGCCCAAGTAACAGCACATCCCCACTTACCAAATACAACATGTTTGCTCCAAGTGAAATGCTCTTCTTAGAAAACACATTTTATCTTTTCCACATGCTAAAATCATCCCACAGGTTTCGTTTAGATCTCCCTAGCTAAGACTTTCTAAAATCAAAGGGTAAGAATCTTTGACCAAATCAACCTTTGACCCATTGACCAAGCCAACATTAGAAGAGAGCGTTTTTGACTTGTTATATTTAAAATATAAAAAAAAAAATCCTTCATTAATCACCAAGGCATAATCTAGAATGTCCAAGCCATCATCTCCTATGTAATTATCTTGATTTAATCCAAGATGTCTAATAAAGGCTGAAATACGTGTCTTTTGATCTTAACCCAAAAACAATGATTTTGAATGATCCAAACCATTAAACACTCCATATTAATGATACCATGACATCCATGAACATTCATAGTTAAGGTGCCACATTCCAATGGAATTTTGAAGTGATCTTGACCATTTAATGTTAGATCGCCTATATGACCATTCTTCAAACTGCCACTAATCTGGAAAATTTTAAATTCTTCCACTCTTGGCTTTCAAATGTGAATCTATAGAATCTTTGCTTGGATGATGGGTTATCTTCCTTTTAGAGCTTTATATCACCAAAATTGCGCAATTCTCCATTTAATCTTGGTCTTACAAAAATGCAAAATAAACCTAATTAATGATAAGTTAAATTATTCAAAGCTTTACAATGCAATTCTTAAGGGTAGTGAATGTAATAATCATGTGTGTCACAAGACCAACAATAGTAGATCTATAATCCCTACTAAAAACCATGTTCAACAGGTGGTATTGATAGGCATTAAGTTTCAGTAGTAATAGTCCAATCATTAAGTCCTCTTTCCAGACAACACATACAAAGAGAACCGCCAACAGTCAAGTAATTAGTGAACCTACGAGAGATGAGTATTTCTATTTATGATTAGTTCTTTTTTTCCTACCTCCCATTTATCTTTTTTCTTTAGTTATTTACTAAAGCAATTATGATATGGAAGTCGATCCAGGGCAAGTGTTCGGATCTATTATGACATAACCATTAGGTGCACAATAGACCTTTAGAATATTGCTAAACCCCTTCCTGGCATTAGGCAAAAATGATTTTTTGGTGCAAAATAGTGTATTCATATGTCAATTTATAAATGCCTAGAAGGATCTACTTTCTATCTTAATCTTACATGGAAGGTATTCTATTACTCTGTTACAAATCAAAAGAACATTCATTAGTCATAACATTAATAAGAGAGATGCTAATATCTCTATTTTGTCATTCGAATGTCTCATTAGTATTAACTTTATTAGCACAAAAGAAAAGAATCAATTATGTATTGTATCCATATCCTTTATTCCAATGATGTACCAGGTGAAACAAAATGATCTTAGAAGGGATATAATGAAATTCCTCTATTAACTCTTCCCATAGGAATGATCTATTTTATTTGCTCTTACTTCATGCTAAAACCAAGGCCATATGAAGATGAATACATGTATAGAAATTAAGAAGTAGCAACCTCTACATTTATGTCAAAACCATAGCAAGATGCATATAAGATGTAAACATGTTGTGAACTATGGGTTTTGAAATGCAAATAATAGTAAACAAGCTCATAATTATGGATTTCCAAAGATATTAGAGAACATCCTTCATCCAAAAAGTCCAAAAACTTAGGAATGCATAAAAAGCTTCGCAGCTTAAATTCACATATCTATTGTTGATAATCTCTCATGTTTTTCTCAATCTTTTCCTTCACTTTTTGGACTCTCTAAATATTCTTTTTCACTGCCAACAAACCTAATGCATCTTTCTCTCTCTCTCTCTCTCTCTCTCTCTCTCTCTCTCTCTCTCTCTCTCTCTCTCTCTCTCTCTCTCTCTCTCTCTCTCTCTCTCTCTCTCTCTCTCTCTCTCTCTCTCTCTCTCTCTCTCTCTCTCTCTCTCTCTCACATGTGTTATAAACATGTTGGTACTGGAAAATAGGAGTTGATATGGCCAGCCATGTAGACTTCTTTATCTCATTTCAATTGGACCAATACCTCCCATTTTCTCCTAGAATTCTATTTGTTTTTCACCCCAAAATAGACCATGTATCCACCTCCATCTCCAACGTTTCCTATCTAATGTTTATTCATTATCTACATTTTAATCTTAGCCATCCATCTTCCATAATGATCAAGATGTTTTCAACTTCTCAACCCTTCATTCTTCCTTTGCTTGTGCATCTCATCCATTGATGTGAGACATTTTCCACCTGATGAACTTCGCTTAACAATCCAGTCTCAAAGGTTGAGATCATTCTTAATCCATTAAAATCCAGACATCCACTTAAACATTAAAATTGTTAAAAAAAAGTTATTTAGTTGTTGGCATGATGACTTGAACTTTGATATAAAGGATGACAGACTCAAAACACAACCATCTAAGCTAACTTGATTTTAGTGGTAAATCTCTACTAAATAATACATTTATATAGTACAAAATTTTAAGCATTACATTCTTTCCCACTTTGTGGAAATTTCATCTTCGAAATTAGTATGATAAAATTGTGAACACTATTGGAATTTCTATCTCATTTCGTCCCCACCTCCCACGTGGCTTCCTTTGTTGAATGAGGTTGTTGTAGAACCTTGACCAATGAAATAGTCTTATTTCTAAGTGTCTTTCTAACCAAGTGTGGACATTCAAACTAGGTGGATTGATTGCACCTGGACATCCCTTGCATTCTAAATAAGGAATTTTCTCCAAATTTTCATTTAGTTAGTTTGGAGACTTGAACTCTATACCGAAGTTATTCATACCAATTTTGTAACTAGTTGAGATAGCTTGCTTCTATTGACAATTCTTGCAAAAATAAATATTTATATTATGAAGGTTCAAGTTGTTACAATATCTTCTCCTTTCGATCTAAGATTCGTACTGCCTTCTCCTCAAAAGTGAGATCAGGCTATAACTCTATTGCCATCTACTCGAGCATATGTGTAGGATTTGGAATGTACTTCCATAGCATTGACATGTAAAAACTATTGCGAACTTCTAACAACTATGGGTTAGTGCTAGTTAATATGCACATGTTGTGATTCTCTCTAAAATCTTGAAGGGACTAATAAGTATCTAATTTTGAATAAAAATTACCTAATTAGTTACCCATGTGTTGGAACTTATGGGGATAAATTAGGATTTTTAGACTAAACTTTGACCTAATGAGGCAAAAGTTTGTTATTTTGTAGGTCTATAAGATAATCTAAGATAAGTATATAATTAATCATATTTTTAAGGATTTAATTAGAAATTTTCACTTTTTGTATGAAGCAAGGTGGTGATCTAACGGCTAAGATCTATCGAGATGAACATTGAAGATCAAGATCAAAAGATCGAGTTAAAGCCTCAAAATCATCACTTCCACATGCAATTGATGCAATCAAAGGAGCAAAATGTGGCCAAAGTATACCTATGAAGAAAGTCATGCATTTTCGCCACCTTTTGCATGGGGGACATTTAAGCTACCTTAACTATATAAGCCATGAGAGAAGGTACAAGCTAAGAAAGACAAGCCAAACCATTTAAGCCACTCGAGTCAAGGGATAGAGCCATGAAGCTAAGCTAAGAGAGCCATCTAAGCCAGCCATGAATCCTAGCCAATGGAGCCCTCAAAGTCATTAAGCTAAGCTAAATGAAAGGCTAGGACTAAAGGAAAATCAAGCAGACCATCAACAAGATTTTAAGGGATATTTTAAAGAAATTTAAGGGAAATCTTATTAGGTTAAGTTGGCATTTGATCAATAAGATTAGACCCTTCTATTTTTTATGTTTTTTTTTACTTTTTCCTCACTTTCCACCTTACCACTAAATATCACCACGAATTTCACTTTCCATTCAAGAGTCCTACCTTTCTAAGACTTCTCCAACATCTTAAACTCCCATCCAAATCATCCAACCAATTTCCACTTCTTAAAAAACCACTTAGCTAATCAATTTTTCCCATCTCACTCCACTTTCCTATTTGGTGATCAAAGGTTTCCTAAATAGGAAACCTTAGATCTACTTCAATTCAAGCAACTTCAAAACCCTATGTCTTTCCACATCTTTCATAAACCTTATTTCTTACTTAATTCTTTGACTTTTCATCAACCAAACATCACAAAATTGGAAGGAAAACAGCTCCACTTTCCTTTGCCTTTATCCTTTTCAAAATTAGAAACTAGCCAACCATGCTTCCTATCGACCTTATGTCATGTTTATGACATCATCTTGCTAATTTATCTTTTACCTAACCATCCTCATTCAATACTTTGACCCTAGAGCCAATTTCCTTATATTTTTACTCCTTCATAAGCTAGAAAACCACTCATCTATATATAGCCCCATGTTCCATACGAATTTTCTAAGTAGAAGTGGGTGACACCCCTTGAAATCAAGCTTTCCTTTAGTGTTATTTGCTGCTAGACTTTGGGATTTCTTAGATACTTTTGTTCCTTTCTTTTCTAATTATTGTCTTGGTTATTTTCTCTCCAATTCAAGTTAGTAATTTTCTTACTTTGTTTTAGTTTTCATTGCTTAGTTTTATTGTTTTGCTTTCTAGATTTGTACCTTTCTTTCCATCTAGCTTTCTCCTTTCTTCTTTACCTTAATTCTACTTATTTTTCTTTGTTATTCAATCAAGATTCAAGTTATTTATTCTCTTATAGTGACAGCCAAGAGAAGAGCTAGCTTAAATCCTTGATTTTCCCCACTTGAATTCCATGTTTTCTACCCTCTTTTTCCCTTAGTTTTAAGCTACTTTCCCTTAGTTCACCTACTTAGCCTTTGTTTTTCTCAAATTCCTTTTTAGGTTTTCTTTGCATGTCATTATGCTTTAGAATGCTAGATTTATATTTGTTTTTTGTTTTTTATTTATATTGGATTTCAGGCTTTAGAAAAGTGAGCAAATTTCATATTTTGTAGATAGTTTTATGCACACAAATTTGATGCAAATTGGATATGATTCAATAAATTTCATTGGGTTTTTTTGTTATATAATGTTTATTTTATCAAAGTACTTGAGATATAGGTTGTTCTCTTGCATAAAATTCATGGTTTCAATGGCTTTTTAATGCAAGATTTATTGACTGTTCTTAAGTACCAAAATCTGAAAATTGGTTTTTTCTTAACTTTGTGCTTTAATTTCAGCAATCAAAACATTTTATTTTCCTGAATCCTTAGGTATGCCTTTAGATTTTCATGTTCTTTATTAGATCTCATAGTTATTTTTCATACTAACTCACTGTATGTGCATTAAATTTTATAATCTTTAGGGCTCCAGAATCATGCACATAGTCCAAAAATATAAATCCTTTTCTTTTAGATTCTTGGTTAATTTAGTTACTTAATTTAGTTTTAGAAGTTTTTAATTCACAATTTCAATCTTATTTTAGGTTTAGAAAGTTCAATCTTTAGGAATTTTTAGGATTTAGAAAGTATTAAATTTAAAAAGTCTCATTAATGGTAGTTTCCATTCACATACATGTTTCTAATTTGTTGTTAAAGTTAGATCTAATTAGTTACTAGTTTTTACATGGTTAGTTTAGTGTAGAAATTTTTCTACTTTGGGTTTAGAAAGTTTCTAATTCTAGTTTAGGAAAGTGTTAATTTAGAAAAGTTTTTGTTTTAGTAGTTTCCTTCATTTATGTTTCCTAGATAAATTCATGCTTGTTTTGCATTTATTTTCTTTAGTTAAATACATGTTATTTAGGTAAGTTTTCATTCTAATTGCTTAACTTTAGTTTTTGGAAATTTTCTTTTAATTCTAGTTTCTAATTCCATGCAAGTTTCCATTTCATGTTACTACAAATTCCTAATGCGACTACTACTCTTTCTCATTAGCTGAAGTTAATCAATTTAAATAAAATCCAATTCATTGAAAATATATGAGATTCCTTATGGGATTGACCTTGCTTGCATGAAAATATTACATTGATTTGTGCGCTTGCGAGTAATTTTAAAGCTACACCAAGGACCAATGTAATAAGGGTTTAGTTTCCCTTTGATGCCAAACAACATGACTTCATTCGTCGAAGTAACTCTTAAGAACACATGATCAGCCACTTGGATTTCTAAGTCAATGCACCTCTTATCCACATATCTCTTGTCTACTATGTGTTGCTAAGAGTAGCTATTTGTTTAACTTTACTTTGTCGGTGCACTACTGTACTAGGTCTAACTAGATAATTATGTCCTCTCTGACTTACTCCAACAAGTCGGTGTATGGTAGAGTTGTCCATGCAAAGCCTCATAAGCCTCCATGCCAATACTTGAGCAGGACTTTTTGTTATTTGAAAACTCTTCCAATGATAAGTTCTTATCCGAAATGCCCTTCCACTCAATTACACATGCCTTTTGCATTTCCTATAGAGTTTGGATCATCCTTTTAGATTTCCTATTAGTTTGTAGATGAAACTTCATACTATAGGTCAACAATGATCCCAATGACTCATGTACACACCTCCAAAACTGAGATGTAAACCTATTGTCCTTGTTTAAAGTAATACATGAGCTTCTTGTCTTCCTTGGTGTGTCACTCACCATGGAAAGGACTAAACCCAAGAACTAACCACCATCTAAGGAGAAAACGTTCCAAGCAACCAAGAGGGGAAGAACTTTTGAAACATGTCTCAAGCATCCAAGCATTTCCCTTTCATGAAGTGAAGAATGTTCAACCTTCTAAGAATCCAAGATAGAAAGAAGAGAGTCTACTTCCCAAAAGCCAAGAGAGAAGGAGAAAATGTCTAGCACCCTCAAAAATAGCATAGAAGAGATCTCCCCCAAGTAAAGAAGAAGTATTACCTTTATAGTATTCTCCACTTTCCAAAACGTCCTAGACTTACTAAGAGAGAGACCTTCCACTTTCTAAAATCAGATGCTCCTTCTATTAGTATGATGTTCTCTCCACTAGCAGCCCTCTTAGAAGCGTTCAAGTCCTCCCTTAGAGACATCTTTTCCTAACTTCCCTTGTGCTTCTCCTTTCTTTCCTAAGTAATATGTTTCTTTAAATGAAACATATTTCCTTCAAAGAATATACTTTACTCAAAATATGCCAACCATGAGAGTTCCCAAGAAAAGATGCTTAACTTCCATGGTGTGTCCCCCATTGTCCTAACAAGAGAGAATTCCTTAAATAGAAATCACCTCCTTAATGCCGAAGTAACAACATTATTCCACTTACCAAATGCAACATGTTTGCTCCAAGTGAAATGCTCTTCTTAGTAAACAAATTATATCTTTTCCACATGCTAAATCCATCCCATGGCTTTTGTTTAGATATCCTTAGCTAAGACCATCTAAAATCAAAGGGTAAGAATCTTTGACCAAATCAACCTTTGACCCATTGACCAAGTCACCTTTAGAAGAGAGTGTTTTTTACTTGTATATTTAGAAAAAATTTATTCATCCTTCATTAATCACCAAGGCATAATCTAGAACATCCAAGCCATCATCTCTTATGCAATTATCTTGATTTAATCCAAGATATCCAATAAATGCTGAAATATGTCTTTTGATCTTAGCCCAAAAATAATGATTTTGAATGATCCAAACCATTAAACACTTTGTATTAATGACCATGACATCCATGATCATTCATACTTAAGGTGCCACATTCCAATAGATTTTTGGAGAGATCTTGACCATTTAATGCTAGATAGCCTATATCACCATTCAACTTCTTCAATTTGCCACTAATATTGGAAACTTTAAATTCTTTCGCCCTTGGCTTTTAAAAATGTGAATCTATAGAATCTTTGCTTGGAAGATGGATTAGCTTCCTTTTAGGGCTTTATATCACCAAATTGCATAATTTCTCCATTTAACCTTAGTCCTACATAAATGTAAAATAAATCCTAATTAGTGATAAATTAAATGATTCAAAGGTTTATGAAGGGTAGTAAATGTAATAATCATGTGTATCACAAAAAACCACAATAGTAGATCTATAATCCCTACTAAAAACCATGGCTAATATGTGGTACTAATAGGCATGAAGTTTTAGTCATGGCAGTCCTCTTATGTCATGTTAAAACCATGGCCAAACAAAGATGATTACATGTATAGGAATTAAGAACTAGCAACCTCTACATTTATGCCAGAATTATAAGGAGATGCATATGACATGTAAACAAGTTGTGAACAATGAATTTTCAAATGCAAATAACATTAAATAGGTAGATAACAGCTTATTTCCAAAGATATCAGAGAACATCCATCATCCAAAAAGTCCAAAAGCTTAGGAATTCATAGAAAACTTTTCACCAGAGATTCACGTATCTGTCGTTGATAATCTTTGATGCTTTCTCTAAGCTTTTCCTTTGCCTCCTTGGTCTTTCTAGACCTTGTTTTCACTACCAACCAACCTATCTATTTTTCTCTTCTTCTTCCTCTCCTTCTCTCTTTATGTTTTTCTTCCTTCCTTCTTTCCTTAGTTCTGTTTCTATCTTTATCTTCCTCTCTTTCTATTCTCTCTTTCTCTACATTTTTCTTCCTTCCTATCTACAACCCAACACATATCTGTTATAAACATGTTGGCACTGCAAAATAGGAGTTGATATGGCCAGACATGTAGTCTTGTTTATCTCATTTTGGTTAGACCAATTATGTGACACCCTGGGTTTTTCATGAAAAATTTTCACAAATTTATTTCCAAAAGATGGCGTGCCTTTAAATTTTAAAATACAAAAACAGCTAAAGATTTTTTTTTGAAATTCATTTTCCCAAAAACCCAATGTCACCTTTATGCTCACACTATACATTTATATAGTTTTCTAGAAGATAGAAATTCATTTCTTAAAATAGGACTCATCCAGTGGTTCACTTGTACAGCCTCTATAACATTATATTAAATGTCCAATATCACAATTCAAATGACTAACTACACAATACAAAAGCTTTAATAAAATGTTTACCTGAGCATAGAGGTATGGTTGCAAAATTTCTCTTGTCATGTACATCTTCTTCTATTTATCTGTATCTAAGATAATGTAAACATAAAAACATTTATTGTTTACAATATCTCAATAACCTATGCTTGGTAGGGGGTTTAAAAAGCATGTTAAATTTAATTATGAATTAATTAATTTACATTATTCAGAATATTCATTCTCATAACATTTATATTTACTTGAATTTACAATACATTTCATAATTCATTAATCCATTGTTAAACCACATATCAACATGTTTTATATCTAATAATCAATTATTAGCATGTTTCATAAATATCAATAATTCATTGAAAAATCTATATTTACAATTATCATTTATAATTTAATTAAGATAATCCAATTCCATGAACCATACTCTGCATAATAGTTCAACCCATGCATATACCTTTATGAAAACTTATATGAAACTATGGCCTCAATCATATACATATAGCATTAATCCGCATATAAGGAAAGGGTTAAAAGATATACAAATTTATGAATAATCAATAAGTATCATAATTAACATTCCCAAACTATACTGGGTTTTAGAATCATAGCCTTACCGTGTGGCGTTCATAATCATACCCCAAATAACTGCATAATAATCCACTGATATTGAGGTGAAAATAACAAAATCCATGTCTGCATGGGCAAGGATCATGGCTATCATTGTGGCGGCCTTCCCATGATTACTCCACCCAACTTTTAGCCTCTCTTTGGGCTTGGTATCCATATCATCACAATTTCAAAGAGTAGGTGACCAAACCTCACAACTCTCCTAGCATAGCATCTCCAGGCCTATGCCTGTCTAAAACAAACTCTTAAGGCTCTATGCCCAGATGTAAAATAATCATAATAACAGAAAATTTGCCTATTCATATATTTTATAACAAGAATAGCATCATCACTTATTTGATGATAATCCACCAAAGATGTATCCTATAAACCTAGACTCGTACACCACCAATATTGACATGGTATCCATGTACCATATACAAAATTTCATAATTCACATACATGATGTACAAGTCATAAGCATCAATTATAACATGCAATTCTTTTAATTAATATTATTTTCATCATTTCAATTTAAAGCATGTTGAATATCAATCATACCATTTTACTTTCATAACATCCATAATTAGAAATAAGATCATGTTTAGAACATGCATCTTACTATTTAGACATGAAGGGGAGCCTTGGCACAACGGTAAAAGTTGTCATTGTGTGACCTTGAGGTCACGGGTTCAAGGCGTGGAAATAGTATTTTGCAAAATGCAAGGTAAGGATGCAAGGTAAGGCTGTGTGCTTTAGGCCCTTGTGGTCCGCCCCTTCTCCAGGCCCCACATAGGCGGGAGCTTCTTGCACCGAGGCTACCTATCTTATTATTTAGATATGCTGTCTTAAATTTTCACCTACCTCGTGTGACGCATTCTTCAATTCCATTAGCATTGATCACCATCAATTCACGCTGGTAAAATCCTCATTTTTACCTAGAGCCTCCAAATCAAACAATCAATTAGTAATTTCTAGTTGAACGCTCTAATTGAATAAGCTACATTGATCACAATTGTAGAACTTGATCAATTTCCATACTTGGATCTTAGATTGATCTTAACCATTGATCAAGATCAGTGACATCTTCTCAAATTGATCTTATGATCTTAAATCTCTCATAAAATTCTTGATCTACACTTCCTAAGGGTCATGATAGACTATGTGGATTGGAAAAACGGAGTCAGATCATCATAGATCAGATGATCTGACCATCAATCAAAGGTCTAGTAATTTTAATGGTCAGATCTTTTTGGATCAAAATTTGGAGATGGGTTTTGTTGCTTGCATTAGATTGATCAAATTCTAGGTTTGAAGTTCAAGGTCACTTTAGGGTTCATCAAATCAACTCGGTTCCAACCCAACGAGTCATGGACGAGTTGACTCTCCTCCAACTCGTTAGATCTGTGGAGATGGAGGACTGATGATGACAAGCATCTAGAAATGCTGGCACTCCTAAAAAATGGTTGTGCCGGTGACTGGAAAATCGAAGGGGAAAAGAAGACGAAGGGGGAAAACCCAGTGGGTCTGAGCACGCCAGCCTTCCTAGGCCTGGCTGTGCCTTGTGGTGGAGAGAACCAGTGGGAAAGGGTTTTCCAAGGGTCTGCACAAGTTGATGGGATGGGTGGAACCAAGGCACGTTGATGGGGAACACAAGAGGGTTTGTTGAAAATTTAGGGATCGTGGTTTTTTGTAGGTCACAGGTGAAAGGGAAGGAGCTACGCACCTGAGAAGATGGGGAAAGCCATCTGGGTCTGTCAGAAACCATGGGAATCTTCATTGCTTAGGGATGCTGGAATCTAGGTTTGTTGATACCATTTTGAGTTAGGATTTTTGCTAGAAAAATGAAGGGGAGGAGGGTTTCACAATGCCAGTTCTAGAAACTAGTTTCTTGTCAGAATTAGTGGGGGTTGGATTTTGGGAATGCCAAAAATTGAGATGTGATATAGGGTTTGTCGTCATTGGAAAAACGAAGAGGGAACATGGGTTTGGGATGCAATTTGTAGGAGACTGATCGCCAGTAGGCAATCCCATAGGGATATGGGTTTTGGGTTTTCAAGCTATCGATTTCCAGCCTTTGGAACTAGGGTTTGGAGATTTCCTAACTCATCGGCAACCATGGCTTGGCTAAGCTCGATGATGTCAAAAGGAAAAAGAGATTGAAGGGAAAGAGAGTACAAAGAGGGGAAGGGGGGAGAATGGTGGGTGCTAGGGTTAGGGTTGTCGGGTATGTTTTGTTAGAGAACAGATCATGTGATAGGGGAGGGAGTGCTGGTATCAATTCTGGCCCCTCCTTTAATTATTTTACTTTAATTTTTATTTTCTTTCATTAGTTTATGTTTGTTATTAATCAAGATATTTTTCCTCATCATTCCTCCCAACATACTTTCAAATATAAGGCATAATTCCTACATGCGATGTTTTACTAACATCTAATTATCATCGAACCCATATTTCTGCAAGTAGGGCCCACTGGTACAATTATCAAATTACCCTTCGTAAGAAAATTTGCTATTTATATGCCCGAACTCTATTTTCGGCAATCTTAGTATCCTTGGATTCGTATCAACCAATAGAATCCATATCTAATAATTTCAATTCACAAGTTATAAGTTTTTTTAACTTTTAATGACCAACTTCGAAGTCCCAACTTCGAAGTCCCATAACTTCTTCATCCGGACTCCATTTTCAACGTTCTTTGGGTCGTTGGATTTAATTTTTTTAGTATAGTCCAATTATATATGTTTTAGTTATGATTTTAATTTCATAAAACTTTATCCTCCTAGAAAACTCATACCTTGATCATGCAATAGCAAAATTTTTGGGGTTGTTACAAATCATCTCCCAATTTCTACTATAATTATATTTGTTTCTCACCCCAAAGCAGACCACGTATCCACCTCCATCTCCCACATTTCCCATTTGATTTTGCTTCCTTATTAATGTTTTAATCTCATCCATTGATCTAATACATTTTCCAATAGATCAACTTCTCTTAACAATCCAATCTTAATGGTTGAGATCATTCTTAATCCATTAAAATTCAGATATCCACTTAAATACTAAATTTGTTAAAAAATGTTATTTAATTGTTGGCATGGTGACTTGAACTTTGATATAAAGGTTGACAGACTCACAACACAACCATCTGAGCTAAGTTGATTTTATTGATAAATCTCTATTAAATAATACATTTATATAGTATACAATTTTAGGACATTACATTCTTTCCCCCTTTGTAGAAATTTTAACTTTGAAATTAGTATGACAAATCTATAAAAAAATTTAGGAATTTTTGGTCTCATCTTATCTCCACCTGTCAAGTGGCTTCCTCTGTTGAAGGATGTTATCATAGAGCTTTGACCAATGAAATGGTCTTATTTCTAAGTTTCTTCTTAACCAAGGGTGGGCATCCAATCCAGGTGCATTCATTGCACCTAGGAGTTCCCTGCATTCAAGATAAGACATTTTCTCCAAAAATTCATTTAGTTAGTCATTTGTAGACTTGAACTCTAGATTGAAGTTATTCATACCTTATAACAAGTTGAGATAACTTGCTTCTATTGACAATTCTTGCAAAGATAAATATTTATATTATGAAAGTTTATGTTGTTACAATGTCTTCTCCTTCTGATCCAAGAATCATACTGCCTTCTCAAAAGTGAATCAACCTGTAACTCTATCGGCATCTGCTTGAGCACATGTGTGGGATTTGGAAAGTACTTCCATAGAATTGACATGTAAAAACATTGTGAACCTCTAACAACGATGAGGGCAATGCTAGTTAGTATGCAACCACTTTAATTCTCTCCAGAATCTTAAAGGGACCAATGTAATGTGGGTTCAGTGTCCATTTGATGCCAAATATCATGACTTCATTCTTTGAAAAAACTCTCAAGGACGCATGATCACCCACTTGGATTTCTAAGTACATGTGCTCCTTATCCATGTAGCTCTTTTGCCTACTCTGTGTTGGTAAGAGTAGTTACCTGATTAATTTTACTTTGCTAGTGCATTGCTCTACAATAAGTGTTCAATTTTGTATACAAAATACCCAATTAGTAGTCCATGTGTTATAAATTATAAGCATTATTCTAAGGTTTTTCAAATTTTCATAACATATGCATTTTTGACCTAATAATTCAAAAGCTTGATATTTGGTAGGTTCCAAAGCTAATCCTGAGTATGGGAAATTCATAATTTTTTAGAACTTAATTAGGGTTTTTACTCTTTTTGTAGGTGTTGAGAAGATGATCCAATGGCTAAGATCAAGTAAGATGAGATTTGAAGATCAAGCTCAGAAGAAGGCCGAAAACTTAAATTTTAGCATTTCAAAGTTAAATCAAGGTTCAAGATCATCTTAAAACCATCATGAAGGCAATGGAAGATCCAAAGGTGATTAAAACTTCGTGCAATATGCCTTGCAATTCCACCACCCTTGCATGAGTTTAGAAGCCATGAATGAGGTTTCCTAGTCTAATAAGGAAACATAAAGAACCCAAGCCATTCAAGCTTTGAAGCCAAACGATTTAGTCATTCAAGCCACCAAGGAATGAACCATCAAAGTGAGCCACCAAGCTATGGGAGTCATGCCAGATGGAGTCACACGATTGGAGCACTCCTTTAAGCAATTATCATATGCTAAAAGTGTAATTTTCAAGGGATAATTAGATGATTTTGAGAGAGATTTGTATATGGTAAGGTATTCATGTGTAGGTGGACCAATCAAGAGAGAAATCCCACTTTTCAAATCAAATTTCCATCCTTTTTCCCCCACCCCAATTAGGTGTACCACGATTTTTACTTAAGAGGGAGGCACGTCCTAAAAAATTGCCACCCCTAACCCCCCCTTGCATGGTTGTCACCTAAGTTGACTTCTTAACTTCTAATTCTATTTCACACTCAAAACACCTCAAATTCCTAAATTTTCTCCATCTTTCCTATTTTGTTCTCTCACTCTTCTCTCTTTCTTTCCTAATTCCACCGTACCACATACTTAGAAGGGAAGGCGCTCCACATCGCCTTCCTAAAAAAGTGGTGCCTCTCCCTTCTAATTCCATCATACCCCCTCACCTCACTTGCTAATCCCATATCCCTAATCTCCACCTAACTTTTCTACCTAAGTCCTAATTCTACATATCTCCTTTCCTACTAGAATAAGATCTCACCAAAATGGAAATAAAAACCTTATATAATCCCCCTGTTTGGGAGGTTTATTTTAAATCCTTGAAAGAAGCAATCTACATTAGTGATCCTTAGAGCTTCGAACTTTGGTTTTCTTTTGAGCTGCTTTCTATTGGATTCCTTAAGTATTTTCCTTTGCTTTTGCACATCAATTCCAAGTTAGTACTTTGCTTTCATTCCTTAATTTGATCTCTAGTTTTTCTTGCTTAATATTTCAAGATCAAAGTTACTTCTTCTTTGGTAGTGAAAACTAAGAGAATAGTAGCCTGAATCTCTTACTTTGCTTCTTTGCTTTTCTTGTTTTTCACCAAATTTTTGGAGCTAGTTTTAGGCGTCTTTTTTCTTAACTAGTTCCCATCATTCAAGCCCTTTTTTCTCTTGATTATCTTTGGGTTTCACTTGTTTGTTCTATAAGTTTGGTCTAAGGTAATTGGAGAGTGTTGAAACTTTCATTTGAATCAAGTTTTAGCTATATGTATGTTCAATTCACTTGTATTAGATGCCTTTTTCCATTCAATTAATAAAGTTGTTTAAAGATAATTATTGTTGCTTGCTTATAGTGGTAATGTAATTCAATTATTGAGTGTTATCTTACATAAAAAGTTCTTGTTAAGTTGCTTGTCATGCATTGCTAGAATTGGGTTTCTTTAGCACCTAATTCTGGAATTTTTTCATTTAATGTTCATGTTTAATGTTCAGCAATCTCTATGTCTTGTTTGCTTGATTCATTAGGAACCCATTTAGTTTTTATGCTGGTTATATAGTTATTTGATTAGATCTTTTGTTGCCATGCTTTTAATTCATGAATTTTAGCCATTTTCTAAACCATAAACCATGTACACAACTCAATAGGTCATGTGCATGGTACTTGGGTGACTTGCCCGTAAGTTTTGCTTATTTGATTCTTTAATATTAGTTTAGCATTAGTTAGTTAGTTTTTTACATCTATTTTAGTTTCAAAAGTTTTCTCATTTACTTTTAGAAAGTTTTATTTTTAGTACGTTTCTAATTTTAGCTTTAGGAAAGTATAAATCTAGGAAGGTTTTATTTTTAGCAAGTTTCCTTCTTTTAAGTTTCCTAGATTCATTCACTCTAGTTTTAAATTAGTTTCTTTTATTGAATGCATTTTAGTTAGAAAAGTTTCTAATTTCATTGAATATCTTTATTTTTAGAAAGGTTCATTTAGTTATAGCTTCTAATTTTATGCATGTTTCCAATTCCATATTATTAAATTTTTAGTATAATCAAAATAATCTCTCTTTGGCTAAAGATAAGTGATTTAAATAATATCCAATTAATGAAAAATTCCATTAGATTTCTTATAGGATCAACCTTTTTCATGTGCAAATTACTACATTGATTCCTGTAGTTGCAAGTAATTTCAAAGCTACACCATGTTTTTTGTGCCATTGCTAGGGCATCACAAAGAATTGTTGGTTAGATCTTTATTTATATTGCTTATTTCTAGACTTATTCTTAGGTTGAATTAGATTAGGGTTTTTGCATCATTCTTGCATATTTTGCTAATTCCTCAAAAATTGACCATCTTTCTTTATTTTGTACAAAAGGAGCAATGGTGATCTTGTGGGCCAAAGTTTCATAAACATAATTAGAATTTCCTTGCTTTCTTAGATCAGGTTTTTGAGTGAACTTGTAGTGAGGCCCTATTATTATTTATAATTCTTTATTTCATTTTAAATCGATTATAATAATATAGGCTAAGGGTGGGATATGGTAGCTCACATTTGATCTTCATCAAAAAAAATTAAGCTTCTTTCACTCTCTTTTATTTTCTTAGTGTAGTTGTATTTAGTGTAGTTTGCATATTAGTTGTAGTTTCATTCATATAGATTAGGGTCATTCATTATACTTGTTTCATCTTATTTAGGGTTGTTGCTTTGGATTGCACTTATTTAACAAATTTTACTTACTCGTAGCACACGAATCAATGTAATAAATTCACACAAGCAAGGTCAATCCCACGAGGAATCTCATAGATTTGCAATGAATTAAATTTTATTTAGATCAATTAACTTAAGCCAAAGAGATAGATTAAACTAGAAATTTAAAGTAAAATGCAATAGAAACATGCATGGAATTAGAACTAGAATTAAAAGAAACTTTCCAAAAACTACAGTTAAGCAATTAGAATGGGAACTTACCTAACTAACAACATTTAACTAAAGGAAATAAATGCAAAACAAGCATGATTTAATCTAGAAAACACAAACTAAAGAAACTACTAAAGTGAAAACTTTCCTAAACTAAAATTAGAAACTTTCTAAAGTTAGAACCTTCTAAAACTAATTTAGGAAACTTTCTAACACTAAAATAACATGCAAAAAAAATAAGTAACTAATGAGATCTGACTAAATTTAACAACAAATTAGAAACATGCATGTGAATGGAAACTACCATTAAGAAACTTTCTAAATTTAATACTTTCTAAATCCTAAAAACTTCTTAAAGATGAAACTTTCTAAAATTCATAAAGAAAACTTTCTAAACCTAAAATGAGATGCAAAGAATTAATTAAATACTAATAAAACTAAATTAAGCAACTAAACTAAGTAAAAATCTAAAAGGAATGGGATTTAGAACCATTGCATATGGTTTATAGACTTTGTGCATGATTCTGGAGCACTAAAGATGGTGAAATTTAATGCACCTATAGTTAGTTATTATGAAAAATAACTATGGGATCTAATAAAAACCATGAAAATATAAATGTATACCTAAGGATTTAGGAAAATAAGATGTTTTGACAGATGGAATTAAAGCACAAATTTAAGAAAAAACCAATTTCCATATTTTGGTACCTAAGAATAATAAATAAATATTGCATTAGAAATCTATTGAAACCATAACTTTTATGCAAGAAAACAACCTAGATCCAAAGCACATTGATGAAATAAACATTCCATAATAATAATTGCCACAAAAATTTATTGAAGCATATCCAATTTACATCAAAATTATGAGCATAAAACTATCCACAAAATATTAAAAGTGTACACTTTTTTGAAGCCTAGAATCCTATCTAAACAACAAAAAATTCCAATCTAATGCTCACACTCTAAAGTATAATGACATGCAAAGAAAACTTAGAAAGGAATTAAAGATAAACAAAGGCTAAGTGGGTGAAATAATTAAGGGAAAATAAGAAAGTGGGGCAAGGTCTGGAAAATTGATTGGCTAAGTGGTTTCTTAAAAAGTGGAGACTGGTTGGATGATTTGGATGGGAGTTTATGAGAGTGCAAAATTCTTAGAAAGCTAGGACTCATGAATGGAAAGAGAAATTTGTGGTTATATTTGTTGGTGAGATGGAAAGTGAGGAAAAATTGGGAAAAACATAAAAAATAAAAGGGTCTCATCCTATTGGTTCACATGCTAACTTACCCTAATAAGATTTTTCTTAAATTTCTTATAAATATCCCTTAAAATCTCATGGATAATCCTCTTGATTTTCCTCCAATCCTAGCCTTCCATTTAGTTTGGCTTTGATGGCTAACTTTGAGGGCTCCATTGGTTAAGCTTCATGGCTAGCTTAGATGGCTCTTGTAGCTTGGCTTCATGGATTCATCCCTTGGCTTGAGTGGCTTAAATGGTTTTTCTTGACTCCCTTATCTTGTCACCTTCTCTCATGGCTTATATAGATAAGGTGGCTTGAATGACTCCCATGCAAAAGGTGGTGGAAATGCATTGCTTGCTTCATGGCTTTACTTTGGCCACTTTTAGCTCCTTTGATTGCATCCATTGCTTGTCTTAAAAGTGATCTTGACCTTTGGTTTTATGTTGAAGTGATGATTTTGAGGCTTTGACTCTTTCTTTTGATCTTGATCTTCAATATTTATCTCAATCAATCTCTGATGTCGATTCACCATCTCGCTTCTTACAAAAAGTAAAAGAATTCTAATTAAATTCTAAAAAATATAATTAATCATATGCTTACCTCAAATTAGTGTTTGGACCTACAAAATAATAAACTTTTTCCTCATTATGTCAAAAAATGCATGTGTTACGAATTTTGGTCTAAAAACCCTAATTTGCCCTTTTATGCAAAATTAGACACTTATCATTTACTTTGTTAGATAACATATAAGTCAGCATTAGTTTCCTTTCCTTGTATTGTATTGCACATTTACTGCTTTACTGTGGATGGAACACATTAATAGTAAGGGGGCCCCACAGGAACCCTTATAACATAAGAACTGAATTTCATCACCAGATCATTGGCCCACCTAGGTAATCAAATCAATTCCTTGAATGTTCATGATCTCAACCCTTAAAAGCTTAATCTAAAATCAAGTAGCAAGTGACTTAGGGTTTCGACCTTGTAGGACCCCTTTTGAAAGAGGAGATCTACTGTCACTCTAATCATTTCTGACCATTGTAGTTACAGTAGGTATCCAAAATCCAAGTGATTTTTCCATGCCTTTCATTGATGTTTGTTGAGGTCTAAATGCCACCTTTCATGAGAATTGTGTTAATCACTTTAGAGAAGAACCTAACTAGTAAGTAGTAGTTGAGCCTGGATAAAAGGAGGAGATGTCTAGATGTAGATCTAAAAGCTACCACCTTGCAGATTAAGAAAGATTATTAAAATATCTTGTTAGCATTAGGGATTGATTGATTGTGCATCATATAGCATTAGGAGTCACTTTTAGAGTTATGTTATATCATTTAGATAGTTTTTCATTATAGTGCACGCAAGGTTGTCAATCTTAGAACATTGAGTTAGTACCATTAGATCTTGAGATTGAATGCACCCATAGGCAAGGTATAAGAAATCAAATTCCTAACCCAAGGTAGACTTGCAAGTTGTATTTAAGCACAAGGCCATAAGAGATCTGTATGTGTCATTCTAGTTAAATACCCCATCATGCATCACCTTACCACCCACCCATGGAGACCACATCGAACTTAAACGTGGAGCCATATAGTTACTCCCAACATTGTATGGGAGAGAGAGAGAGAGAGAGAGAGAGAGAGAGAGAGAGAGAGAGAGAGAGAGAGAGAGAGAGAGAGAGAGAGAGAGAGAGAGAGAGAGAGAGGATACCTACATATGAAGGAATTTCGTAATATTTTGCTACGTTCAGATTCTAAAATGTTTCTAATGATTTTATTAGACTTAGGTTGTTCCTTTTCCTGTTAAAAGATAAGGTCAAATCATGCTGAATTCTTTAGAGGTTGGTTCCATTGCCACATGGGACTAGTTGTCTCAAAAGTTCGTAAACAAATTCTTCCCCTTCCATAAGACTAATGCCCTTCATGGGGAGATTATCAATTTCCAACAAAGAGATGATGAACAATATAGAGGCTCGAGAATTTTTGTACCCTTTAGCTGACAATTCCTAGCAATGGGAATATTCTAATAGGAGAGAGAGAAATACCCAGGCTCAAAAGAAAGGAGGCATTTATGAAATAGAAGTGACCTCAAATATGTTATATAAGCTTAACTCCTTTGATGGAAGAATGGACAAGGTGAAAAATATGTTCCAAACAATGACTGCCAAAATTGATGCCTTTATGGCTACTAATATATTCGCTAAGCTTCCACTAGAGGTTTGTGCTATTTGTTCTAGCCTGGCACACTTGACTATAGCTTATCCATCTAATAGAGTATAAATAAAGTATCTTTGAGAACAGTCAATTGCAATAAATGCATATGCATCCTAAAAATAAACCTTACTCTAAGACATATAATATAGCATAGCTAGGCATCCTAATTTGTCATGGTCTAAGAACAATTACCCAAGAGGTCCATCTATGAAGCCCTTGCAAAGAACTTTTATAAGACTTCAATTCCACAATAGCCACCTAATTTTTAGCTTCATCAACAACCAACGAAATCCACATTGGAGGAAACTAAGCAATCATTTTATGGAGAAAACTTTAAAACACCAAGATGGATCTAGACATGCCATCAATGATAGTAGACAGAGAAAAATTGTTAATTCTCAAGCTATCTCCAAATTAGTAATACAAATGAGCCAATTGTTAGTTGTTTTGAATGAGAGAGGTAAGGGTCAGATTCTTAGTTGACCAATTCCAAAACCTAAAAGCCAATTTGAAATAGAGTCTAGTTCACATACCCAAAGGACCCACGGCAAGCAAAGTCTATTACTACCCTTAGGAATGACTGTCAAGTTGATAATAATGTAGGGTAGACTAAGGAAGCTATAGATGCGAATGAACTAGCTAAAATATAGGAGAAAGAGAAAAGACAAAAATCTCCCACTCCATTTGGGTTTCTAGTGGAGGCACCTTATGTGCTTAAAGCCCATTCCCTTAGTTGCTAAACAAGGCAATGAAAGGAATCAATTTCAATGAGATAATGAAAGCATTTAAGCATGTTCCAATAAATATTCCATTACTCAATGCTATCAAAGACATTCCTGCTTATGCCAAATTTCTCAATGAGCTCTGCAGATAAAAGCAAAAGCTTAATGAGAAAGAGAAAGACTCCTTAACTAAGTAGGTGAGCTCTTTGGTCCAACACTAGACCATTCCTAAGTTTAGATATTCAGGTGGTCCTACCATCTCTTTTGTTATTGGGAATCAGGTCATTGATAAGGCACTACATGATTTAGGGCTAATGTTAATCTATTGTCATTCTCTATCTATGAGCAACTACGGCTTGGTGACCTTAAGCTAACCAATATCACCTTAAAATTAGTGGATAGATCAATAAAAATTCCACATGGCATGGTTGAGGATGTTTTAATATAAGTGAATTAGTTTTACTTTCTTATAGATTTCATTGTCCTGGATACCCAGCCTGTGTCAGACACTGGTAGTCAGATCCTGGTAATTCTTGAACATCTATTTTGGCAATGTCCAATGCCATCATCAACTATAGAATGGTGTGATGAAATTATCCTTTGACAATATAAAAGTCAAAATCAATGTTTTTAATGCTGATCATCAGCATCTAGACCTAGATGATTCTTGTGTAGTCATTAATTAAAGGTCTACTCCAAGGTGTTAGTTCATCATTGCTTATCCTTGACCCACTTATGGAATGTCTAGCACAATTTAACTATGATTTTGATATAGACTCGTCTATTGATGAGGTAAATAATCGTTTAGATGTTGCACCTATGATGGATACTTCTAAATGGGGACCTCTTGTGGAACCACTTCTTCCTTCCAATTCTGTCCCATTGCCATCAGTAGAAAAACCAATTATCTTGGCCCTTAATCCTTCACCTAAAAATTTAAAATATTCTTAATTAGGACCAAATGAATCCTTACCAGTAATCATAGTCTCAGATCTATATAAAGAACAAGATGGTAATATTCTTAATGTTCTCAAGGAACATATGACAGCCTTAGCTTGGACTGTAGTGGATATGTAAGGGATTAGCCCTATTGTGTGTATGCGTAAAATTCACCTAGAAGAAAATGCTAAACCATCTAAGGTAACATAGAGGGGACTAAGCCATAATATAAAAGAGGTTGTGAGAGATGAAGTACTTAAAACTCCTAGTTATTGGTGTCATCTACCCTATATTTGGTAGCACTTGGGTCAACCTAGATCAAGTTGTTTCCAAGAAGTCTAGAGTCGCGGTAATCCAAAATGAGGATAATGAGTTAGGCCCCACTTGCATGATCACCAAGTTGAGAGTTTATATAAATTACTAAAAACTAAACTTGGTCACAAGGAAAGACCATTTTCCTCTTCCATTTATAAACCAAATGCTAGAAAGGTTAATCAGCCATAGTTATTACTGTTTTCTTGATGGATACTTTGGCTATAGCCAAATCCACATAACATTTGAGGACCATGAGAAGACTATCTTCACCTACCCTTTTGCAACCTTTGCTTACCATTGTATATCTTTTCAACTTTGTAATTCTCCAGCTACTTTTCAAAGTGTATACCGAGCATATATTTTTTATATGGTGAAGAGGTTTTTATAAGTGTTTATGGATGATTTTTGAGTATTTGGTTCTTCATTTGATGATTACCTGGACCATTTAAAACTTATCCTTGCTTGGTGTTAAGAATAGAACTTACTGTTGAACTGGGAGAAATGTCATTTATGGTACAAAATGGCATTATTTTAGATCACATCATATCATGTAATGGTATAGGAGTAGACAACCATCTCTACCTTGCTTCCATGGGGGCAGAGACCCCTGTAGAGAATGAAGAGGGTCCAAGGATCTTCCTCTCCACAATGCTTCTTGAGGCTCCACTCTCCCCCTTGAATACGTAAGGCCCCATTAGCCTGGGCTGAGATGGGGATAAGGAGTAAGGATTGAAGCCCCCTTTAGCTCTGCCAGACACCGGATAAGGGTTAGTTATGTAAATGTGTAGAACCAAGTGATATCGTCAGATGGAGGGGTCAAAAGAGTCGGTCTTGACATGATCAATCAAAGAAGTGTTGTCAGTTTTTATGATGAGTGGGAATTTGAAATTCCTTAGGATTTCATGTTTTGTAAAGGCAGATGGTTATGGGCTTGGTGGAAGCTATCCTAGGAGACACAGGTTGGCCATTTATCTTTGAAACTAATATGATTTAGATACCCCCACCCATTAATGGGCCATTTTTCAGTTAAGGCCGTCACATTTACCCTACCCATGAATGTTAGTAGTCCCTGAGTCTCTCCTGGGTATCAGATGAGCATCTGACTTGTTTAGGATTAGAAGTCAATGAGCACAATAATCACATTTGTTTTATGCTTTTTCTAAGTGCAGAAGTTGGTTTTGGATGAACCTAGTTTGGTCGATATGACCAGATTAATACAAGCCCATGTGTGATTGGGATGACTATACTAATGTTGAGATTTTATATTATTTACTAGTTTACGTTCTTTAAACCTATGCTATTATCTAGCATGTTTTATAAACATCATGGATTGATATAAATACGAATGCATTGCAGATTTTGAACTTACGAGGCATTATAGTTGGATTTATTCATGAAAATGATACGAATGCATTTCATCTTGTGAATTTGATATCGACAATGATTTAAATGTAACACTTTGACATGAACATATTTCATATTTATACTATGATCGTATATAACTTGGATTCATCTTAGATTCGATGTGTGATTTACGAGGTCATGACTTTACTGATGCATTTTTATTTCATTTATAACTACTTTAGAATTAGCATGAATTTATTGAAATAAAGTTGCATTACTGTACTTATGCTTATAATGAAAAACTATGATTTTTACTTGTAAGTGCAATCTTGTTCCACCTATACAAGCACAAGCTTGCTAAGATATTGTATTTCTTTACAATATCTCATATTTGAAGAATTAGAATGGAAAGGAAAGCAGCTTAAATCAAAAAGCAATGCACAGATTATTGACTTATCAACTATAGGAGTGAAGATTTTTTGAGTTAGAAGGTGAACTTCAGTAAAATTTAACGTTTACTTCATTAATAGACAAAATAATGCAATCTTATATACTTTTAAGTTAAGGACATATTTGTAGTGTGGCTGTTATGCACTACCATATATGGTTGTGACTAACGGTTCTAAGACTGGTGAGAAGCCATTTACTTCTTTTAAAATATCTTAAATTCAAAACTACTTTGAGAATAGTTTATCAGGTGTTTTGCATCGCATGCATTAAATGCATGTATTTTTAAAAAATAGAGAAAAATCTTCCAAAATTTTGGTAGAAATGAGAAACTCATTTTACCATTTAATTCATGTTTTGAAAACAAAGATGATACTTAGGGTTTTTAGAAAAAGGCCTTTCAATGAAAAATACTTTTGTTGTTTGTTTTCAAAAGGAAATTTCAAACTAGGGCCCCACATTTTGAAAAAGTATTTAAAGTTTTTCATATAAAACCTGGGTCGTCACGCTAAAACCTATACCAAAGGATAGAACATAAAAATACAAATCCAATGGTTATAAAATCATCAAAATATATTGTTTGGAGAGAAATTTATGACCAAAACAAGTTTCTAAAACAAGTCTCTAAATGGGATACCCTATCTGCAAAATATCCAAGTTCATTGGGTCCTAGTGATTTTGTATTTTTATAATTAATATATAATATAATATAAATAATTAGAGATAAATCTAAAAGGAAATATCCAATAGATAAGGATAGAATCCAAAGTGATATGAAGGAAAGAAATCTAATTTTAAGTGGAAACCCAGCCAAGATGTCAACAATAAGGGACAAATTTGGCATGGGATAGAGGAAATTCACATGGAGAATAAAGAAAGAGGATAGGAAGAAAAAAGCAAAGAGAGAGAGTGAGAGAGAGAGAGAGAGTGATAAGCACTCCCCATCTAATCGTTAGAAAACAATTCTAAGGCCTTGATCGTGTTCAAGGAGGCACTTGATGGAAAAGCTAGTGAGGAGATAATGCTATATATCAAACATGTAGGGATCATCCCTAGTTTTTAAAATAAGAAAGCATTTTTTTTTTTACATTTTTGTATGGAGATTTGTTTGTTGTTTGTGTGTTACTTAACTTGATTTTTATTCCTTTAACTAGAGATGATGTGTGTATCTATGACCTATTATTTTACTTAGAAGTCGTAATTTTATATGCATGTTTGAAGCACATTTTTAAACCTTGATGATCATGTAAGTTTATGCTATATGATCTATGTTTCGTGGCTTGTTTGATTTGTGAATTGTAATTTTTGTGCCAGCAGATTGATGAATGATAAAATGTAGTTTTAATCTAAGTCATTGTAAAAGAAAAATAGTATGGATCAGCTGGATCGAGTGGACCATTTGTTGACAATGATCAATGGCCTGATTGGATTGCCCATTGATGGGCATGATCTACAATTGATCTTGGAAAAATCAAAATGTAGAGAGCCATCATTTGAATTGATCCAATATGGATAGAATTCTTATAATACACAAATGAAATTTCATGACTTGGATCGATTTCAATCGGATGATCTAAACTGCTCATTATTTAATGATTGATCGAGCCATGATCAATCGAATTTCTGATGATTTGGTTAGCGTTCGGTCAATCCTCACTTGGTAAACCTTTTTAGTGTTAAAGCTACATGTGAATTTTTTTTGAAGTCAAGGTTAGATCTAAGAGGGTAAGATTTAGAGGTTCAATAAGTAGGATCAGTTTATGCTTATCATTCAATCATTGATCCAATAGTGGATGGATCAACCATGAATTTGCATAGTTTGATCAATCCAAGCTTAAATTAGTATTTAACACCAAAAATCATGCATGAAGGGAACCTGTGCCTCAACAATCCATTCAATGAACAATGAGATTGCATTGGATCGGCTAGTCAATTGATAGCCTTATTGAGGGTGGATCGACAGGTCCTTTAAATATAATCTTTTACTATAAGTATACTATGAGACCCATGTTCCAATTTGTGCAAATTAATGAAAAATTTAGGGTTTTTAGAGGACCTAAGACCATGTGTTAATTTGTGATGATCTAAAGTGATCAAACAAAATCCAATGCTTGGATCGCATTTGATGTGAGGTTGGCCTATGATTTGACCATATAATATATAAGAAATATGTTAGACACTTAGATTGGTAGTGTGATCAACAATCAGATAGAAAAACAATCTTGACTATTGGATCATGCAACAAATAGAAAGGACTTGATTCTTAAAATCTGATCTTTAAACTTAGGTTGAAAACATAATTAAGGTCTAATTAAGTCTAGATGAATGGTTTATGACTTGAATTTGAGAAGATCTTCTGGAGAAATCACAATTTGATCTGGATTAAGATCATGTGTGAAATCAACATTTTGATCAAGATCTCTTGAAAATAAAATATGTTGATTTGACTAAAAAAGTGTATAGCAATAAGGATTTAACTATGTGTTGATCTAATTTTGATTTGTTTGAGCATGAAATCCTAAAGAGGGCAGTACTTATGACTTTGACAATGACTATCGTTTGATAGCTTTAAGATGTGATATTATTTACTATTTTGATATATGCATACACATACTTTTAATTTGAGATATCAATGTGATTTATGATGAGGAGTGAATCCCATGAGTATTGAGATAAGCCAAGGGCTTAGGGCAGCCAGTGCTAGGGGGTTGTGCAGGTTTGGTCACCTCGCCTTTGACCATGTAAGGGTGGCATGATATCAACGACCCCAAAAGGGAACATATTCTCGAATGGCAGTTGAAATGTAGTGATGAATCATGGTGTCCTTTCGAGACTGGCCCTAGGCTCCATGAGGATACAATTGAAGTCTTTTTGGGATATCAAAAAGCATGCGATGTAGTGATCTAGTAGTGAGCATGTCATACTCTAGATTTTGTGACATCATAGTTGATATTATGTATGGACCCTATGTATGGTTTGGTGATTTTACCATATAAGTTTGTAGTGTGATTTAAATCCACATGAATATATGAATGATGAATTATTGGCATGAGTATTACCATAGTACATACGAGTACATGTTTTATTCAATTTGATGATATGAGATGTTCATATATTGATGATATGATAGTTAGTATGCTGATGATATGATTATTTATATGATGTTGAGACGATATTTTGATATATATTATGTTATATGCATGATTGCATGTGGTAAGAGAATGGCTCGAGTAAGGAGTCACAATTTCAAACTGATACTATGAGTTCAAATTATGTGTATTGGTTGTCACATTTTGAGTAGTTCAGCCTACTAGGCATTTGTAGAAATACTCAACCTAATTTTTTTTTAGATCCTCCAATAGAAGCCAAGGTTGAGGAGAGAGCTAGCATACTTGAGACGAGGATTTAGAGAAAGTGAGAAGATGCCTCACTTAGCCTTTCTTTTTAATTTCAGACTCATATATATTATGAACTCAAAATGAATGTAGCCCGTTTGTGGTAGATGTTTACTTTTGCATTTCCCTTCTTTTCATTCATCTTCATCCCCTTCTCGTTCTTCCTTTCTTCCATGCATATCCATCTCCCTTGCATTCCTTCCTTGCGCGCATAATTCATCCATACCCTGCATCCTCTCAAATAAATGCACGCTACTTTTCCTTCATTGGAAAAGCACACATCCCTCTTCCACACAATCCTTTCACATGCCTACCCTCCTTCCTTGTAAACCTTAAACGCACCTTCCAACTTCTCCTTCTCCCATCTTTCAATTGCACGCATAACCTTCTTTCTTTTCTTTTCTTTTCTATTTTTTCTTTGAGAAAAGAAGCCTTATCCTTTTTACAGCAATAAGGAGTCTTTCCAATCCTAGAATAGTGGTTGAGGAGAGAATGAAGTCCTTCTATAAAGCCATCCAAATTATTAGCTAAAGGCTTTATATTGAAGAGGCCATTCATCTTACAAAAGGGTTAGCCATAAAGAAGGCTTCATTCCTTAAGAATAAAATAGAAGACAAGAAAAAGAACATGCAGACAGTTGCCCTTGGCTTAGGATTCACCTATAGGAGATGGTAAAGGTGATATGTACTATTTCTTGAAGTGGTCCTACTCTTCAACATGAAGTTTTTAGTTAGGAATTTGGATAGCATTATGGAGGGACTTGATTCTCTCTTCAACTGCTATTGTGAGATTGGAGAGGCTCCTTGCTTCCATAGGATTAGCTTCTGAACCTAAAAAATATTAAACTTTTAAATTAGTAGCTCAGAAATACATGTGTTATGAAAAAATCTTAAAATAATACACTATAATTTACAACACATGAATTACTAATTAGGTACTTTTTGTTCAAAATTGAGTACTTATCAATAATTATTTAAGGTTTATACAACTTCAACTTTACTATGTCTCTCTTCCATAGGTCACTCATTTAGATGAACGGTTGTGATTATAGAAAACGATGGCCGTACTTGTGTTTTAGCTCATTGATTTTTCCAAGCAAGAGTGTATGCATTTTCACCAATTGGGTTGCTACTCTAGTGGGCTGGAAAAGTTTGAACCCATTGTTGGTGATGCTACTTTGATTGGGTGACCCTAACCCTTAAAAATGCCTAGAAAGCACCTAGCTCTTTTCCATTTTGTCTCAAGAAAATCTAATTACGTTGGAGATGGTGACCCACAAAACAAACATTGTGGATGATACAGACACAGTCGCTTGACTGTTGACCCACTTGTGTACATTTTTCACCGAACCATGGTCAAAACTCTGCTGGATTATAGAACCAAACGTCTCCAATAGCTTTGGTGGCACCTTTGAATCGCCTCTTTCCTTTGAATTTAGGAGTCTGTACGAGTTATTTGCTCTGTAATTTTTCGTTTAAAAAAATGAAAAATCCCCGACACATCTCACGCCTTGCTTGTAATTCTATGACACCGCACGCAGCTTTTGCCTGAAGCCCCTAACGCCCTTTTCTCTTTGCTTCCCTCTCTGTATTTTATCCATTTACAGCAAATACAGGAGCAACTTCTCCTTGCAGTCAGTCATGGAAGGGAGACAAGGAGTACTGGAGGCCTCTAAAAGCTTATCTCCTTCAAACCCAATCATCCAGCTGCAAACGAGGTTCAAGGATTTGGAAATTGGGTTCAGAACATGGCTCTCTAAGCAATCTTTGCCTGTTGAGGCTGCAGTTGTTACAGCTATTAGTGCTGCTCAAGGTGCAGCAATTGGAGCTTTTATGGGCACTCTCACTGCTGATGTTTCTTCTTCTTTGCCTCCAGCTCCTCCACAGGCTGGTCTTAATCCAGAAGTCATGCCATCCCTCAAGCAAGCCCAGGTGACTTTTTGTCTTTTGAAGATTTGTTGTTTCTGGTTTTCTGTGTATTGATTTTTGCAACAAAGTTAATTCTGGGTTTTTGTATTTTCGGTTCAGAAGGAGAGAAAATTCTAATTTTGCTTGTTGTTGTATGTTTGTTGTTTCTGGGATTCTGGTTTCTTTCTCCAGTCTGTGGGTATCGGTATTTCTTGGTTTTCGTTTCTGAGAGTATGGAAAAACGATTAAATGCTTGTTTGGGTATTGGATATGGGTTATTTCTTACTTCTGGTTGTCTGTTTTCCGATCGAGTGAAATCTTGGCACATCTTCTTTTTCGTTGTACTTTTTCAGAAGAAAAGAAAAATTAGTTTTAGGTTATATGCTATATGACGTGTTTGTTTCTAATTTCTATTGTTTCTCGATTTTTTCCCTTGTTTTGCCTGCAAATGCAGAGAAATTATTTGTTTTTTGGTGCTTTTCCTTTCACCATTTTTCTGGTGAGGGTCGGATTATGGTTTTATGCTTCAAAATCGTTGGCTTGTGAATACTCAAACGTTATTCTCTGCTTTGAAGTTTCAGTTTTTTAATTACTATTTCAAATTTCAATTACGGAATGTTAATTGAGAAATTGGGTTTTTTCTTTTTATGTTCCCAGCAACATCTGTTTTTGATTTGCATCCTAGGGAAATTGACTGAGATGAGGAGGATAATGTCAGCCTTAGACCTATTCGTGGTTCCCTGAAGTGGGAAGAACCACCTAACTCCACCCTTTTCTGGATTGAGATTGAAGTTCTCTTCTAGTTGTTTTATTAATGCTCATGAAGAAGTCACTGTTGGTGGGCATGTCGTATCCCCCTCCATTTCTCGTTGTCTCTTTTAATAAAGCTACTGTAGTCTTTCAGAAAGTAGTGTGCTGGAAAATTTGCAGGGTTTCTGTATCCAAAAGAAAGTGTTAGCTAATAGAATTTTGGGGATTCTGTATAGGTATGTCTTATGTCTCAATGTGCTAGTATGCTGTACTTGCATATTGGGAACATGGCATGTTTAGAGTTCTATGCTCTTCTGTGTTCAAAGCTATATCTTTTTTGTCAAAAACAAGACATAAGTTTCTGCAAAGGATGTTTCCATGTTGGGCACTTGCATGTTTCACAAGAACCTGAACTCTGGTTTTAAATATCTATCAGGTGCTGCTTATACATACCTTGTATGCAATTTTCATCTGGATTTTAGTCCAGTTGATTTTTGGAGAGTTTTACAGCAATATTCTTTTGTTCTGGACACTAGTACATGGTAGGTTATGGTTGATGGTGTTTATCTCTTGGAGCAACAGTGTGATAGTTTTCCATCTAAATCTTGGTTGGTTAGTTGCTTGGTTTATGGGAAATAATTGGGAGGTTGCTTGATCTCATGTCCAAAAGGATACTTAGTTCAGTTAATTATTCTCCTTGTATTTTTTTTATTTTTTTGAATGATGGTTGTTTTCCTCACTTGCTTATCGAAGTAACTCTGTTAAGGATCAGAGAGTTGAGAGGTGAAATTGATGTGGTTTTCAACTTAGTATTTTTTATATCGACCCGTTACAGATGTTATGAAGTCTTTTGCACCCACTTTTAGGTCTACTGGGTAATTCAATTTCCTGTTGGAATAATGGAGTGCATAAACGTCTCATGATGCATTATTAAAATCAGCATATTCCTGGTAGATACTTCAACTGCGGCTCTTGAGAGGTGTAATTCTATGTCTATCACTTTATATTATATTGCTTGGTTGGTTATCTTCTCACCTTGACACTGACTGGGTGATATCAGTCTTAATTTTTTGCTGTACTGGACACATGGGTTTTTGACTCTCAGTATTCCTGTGAGGTACTTTATATGCAAAGCTAAGCTTCTAGCAACATCAAGGAAAATTAGGAAAGAATGTTGCATCAAAAAGAAAGGGAAAGGGGTGAGTTCTCTGTTAAGCTTTTGATAGAGCTCCACTGGTTTGTGATTACGGATTTAACAGTATTAGAAGATATATTATCTAGCAGCACTAATAACATTGAGTTGCTAGAGAAATGGAGATTCCCTGTGTAAAATCAACTCAAACTAAATTCTGACATGACAACTTCTTCAATCTGCACTTTTGCAGCGGTTGATGGTGTCATTAAGGATCAAGTAAAATAGGGAAAATTGTCTTCTTCTCATGGAACTAAATTCTGACATGACAACTTCAATCTGCACTTTGCAGCAGTTAGTGGTGTCATTAAGTATCATTTGAAATCGGGAAGATTCTCTTACTCAGGATTCTCATGGAGGTCTGGAATCTAGTTAAAAAAATCTTGAATGTATGTGTTTCTTTGGGAGTGTTTTCTCTACCAATTTCTAGAGAAGCTAACAATGAAGGCAACTACTCACCATAAGGAGGGATCTGTATAGTGATGGCAATGGGTGGGTTATTGGCTGCTCCGCCCTACCCACCCAAGGCTTGCCCTGGCCCCGCCCCCCCCAACCTTAATAATAGATGCAACTATGACATCTCCATGCATATTATATTTTTAAAATATGATATATAAGGGTATTTTAGACATGAAACTATAATTATGATCTTGCCCACACATATTATGTTGTTAAAAAGTGATACACAATGGAATTTTTAAACATCAAAATAACCCATGTTGCACAAGTCAGGTCTCTGTGTTTTTCCACCACCCCCTGACCTGCAACAGGTCACATTCTTTTTGGCCTGGCCCCACCTGGGTCACATTTTTACTTTCCTGCCCCACTGCCATCCTTAGATCTGTCTGGAAGGAGCTGGTGATTGACCATAACTTTGCACCATGTGAGTTTTTGCTTGTTTCTAACAGTTCACAATCTTACTTAGTTATTTGCATGTTCCTTCTCTGATAAATTACTAAGATCATTCAAGTGAAAAAAGCTCATGCTTTTGGTAGTTGTCCCTAGGTATATCCTTGAGGTCCTTCAGGAAACAGAAATATGCTGACTCTCATTTTAGAAGTATTCTTGTAGAACACAATTAGATTTATCATAGCCAAATCATGCATTGATTGGAATCTGATGGCTGTCATGTTGGAGGTGGTGGATCATTGTCTAATAACTTCACTTCATATGGAATGCTCAATCTTATAAGGGACTTCCATGTGAATGCTGTTAACCAACCTAGTATTTATCATCCGTTTAATGGTCAGGACTTTTGATCAATTGGACTTTTGGGTGACCCACCTGTTATACCTATTGCCATATTCCAATCTTATTCTTACTTACTGTTTATGCAGTTTTAGATTGATATACCTTGATTTGATAGTATATTTTTCTATTATCATGCAACTGGGTATTCATTTCAGCTTGTCATGTCTTTGAGATCTATGTGTTTGCCACCTACAATGCAATTCTTTGCGATCCATCTGTTTGCCATCTGGAACCGGGGTTGTGAAACAATTTCTAAGAGCTGTAAACAAAATAATATTGGTCTAACAAAAAACATTTACTTATGTTTGGTGAGTTTTTCCACTTTTTCTTGTCAGATTTTACTTCTAGGTAAACATTTGACTTCTAAACTTCATGTCATGTCTTTCCCGGAATGTAACACCAAACTTGGTAGAGTATTGGGAAGTTTTTGTCCTGAAGGAAAATGGAAATGACAAAAAACGTACTGTAAGGAGGCCACCCTAAACAGCTTATATGGATTCCCTGGCAATGTTAACTCTGATAAAGATGTGTACTTGTTGGCACCATTCTTCTTATGTTATAGGATGAAGTCAGTGTCATTAGCAATGAGTCCTATATTATAGTTTCATACGACAATGTACTATGGAATAAAATGACTGGACATAGGCTTTGCTATCTCGCAAAGCCTCTTCACTTTGTTCTTTGTTTTCCTTTAGGTTTCATTCTGTTATTTCTTCTTCCTCCCCTTCTTCTTTCTTTCCAGTAGTTTCTGTTTAAAGTGCTATTTGGCTTGTTAATTGTCCATGGATAAGCTTGGGACAGCTATCTTATCCCTTACTGTTTTGAGTGGATAGCCATCTATCCCTTGCTATTGGATGACTAAAAGAGGGAGAGGTTATAAGAACTGTGAATAATTTCTTGGAAAAGGTTATCCCCCAGTAAGTCAGCCCTTTGAATGGCTTTATATGAATAGTTATCTCCATGTTGAACGCCTCCTCTGATGGAAGTAACATGGAGTAACTCTTTCTCTTTCCTTTCTTTCTCCCATTGTTTGCTAATATCCAATATGTATCAATCTGAAGGTATTGGCTAGGGGTTATAAAAGTCACTAGTTTGTAATGTTTGTGGATGGCCTTCTAGAGGTTGCCTTGATGGTGCTTGTCACACTAGATTGATAAACATCTTCTCTTAAGGTATTGTAGTATGATCCTTGACAGCGCAGGTTCTTGCTTCTCTCTGCTATTTATAGTCATCCTCATTGTTGGATCCAATTTAGTTTCTTTAGACATTAAAGTTATCTCTGTAACATCATGGATTAGCAACCTTGAAGACTGCTGTCTTCTTGATGCATCAAGTGATGATGCGGTATAGTGTTACCCAAATGCTTGTGCAGTTTGTGAGTGGGTTGTTCCTTATTCGTGTGCAAAAAAAGCCGCACTTGTCTTACTGTTGCTTGGTTTTCCATGCAGTGACTGGTGTTTCATCCTTATTTTATTTCAATAAGAAAAAGATTAACTACTATTTGTTTCTATCTTGTGGTCCTTCAGTAGTTGCTGGGACTGTCTATCTGTCATTGTATGGATAACATTGCTTATATTCAGGTCCAGTCCTTCTCCCTGCTGCTCTTCTGGGCATGATGTTTGTGATATATTTCTGGTTGTTGATCTCTTTCCTCCTTTTTTTAATTGAATTCACTTCTGAAATAAGTGTGATTATCATTTCTGTGGTCATAAGTTGTGCTTTCTCTTCTTATTTGACACAATTTAATTTTTAGGAACCTCTCAAGGAAGTCTGAGAGTGATAGGGGAGGATTGGGTGTTTCAAAGAGGAGATCATTTAGGTTTTCTACATGCAACTAATGCCAAATGCTATGAGATGGTTGGTGCAACTCATGGCTATTGGTTTGATAGAAGATTTAGCAAAAATGTGATAATGAATGGGGATTCTAAAAATTATATTAAATGTAGAGAGACCAGGTTGGGACTAGTTGAAGCTAGCCAAATAGCTAATATTGTTATCCTAATTTTGGACCTTGGTGCGGTTTTGACACCCTCCTTAAGACATCATCATCATCATCAAGACCTTATCCCAATTAGGGGTCGGCCACATGAATCTTATTCCTCCATTCCACTCTATTAAATACCATGGCTTCATTTAGTCCCAAAGTTTTTAAATCTTTCCTCACCACTTCTATCCACGTTCTTTTGGGCCTTCCCCTTGCCCTTTTAGAACCTTCAACTTGTATTGCCTTACTCCTTCTAACTGGTGCTGTTGTTGGCCTCCTTTGAACATGTCCAAACCATCTAAGTCTAATCTCCCTCATCTTGTTACCTATTGGTGCTATCCCTAAATTTCCTCTAATATTTTCATTTCTAATTCTATCCTTTCTTGTCTTACTACTCATCCATCTCAACATCCTCATTTCTGCAACACTCAGCCTATGAGTATGATGTTCCTTAACTGCCCAACACTCTGATCTATAGAGCATGGCTGACCTTATAGCCATCCTATAGAATTTTCCCTTTAGTTTGAGTGGCACCAGCCAATCACATAAAACACCCGATGCACATCTCCATTTGTTCCAACCCGCTTGGATTCTCTGGGTAACCTCCCTCTCAATCTCTCCACTCTCATGGATCAATGATACTAAGTATCGGAAGTGGTCTCTCATGGGGACCTCTTGGTTATCAATCTTGACTGGTGCTCCACTCCTCTCCTTGATAAAATTACATTCCATATATTCTGTCTTAGTTCGGCTTGTTTTAAATCCTTTCGATTCTAATGCTTCTCTCCATAGCTCTAGCTTTATGTTTACACCCTCCCTTGTCTCATCAAGTAGGACTATATTGTCTGCAAATCGCATGCACCAGGGAATCTCCTCATGCAAATATTTTGTTAACTCATCCATAACTAATGTAAAAAGGTATGGACTCAATGTGGATCCTTGGTGCAATCCGATAGTGACAGGAAAATCACCAGTCATGCCACTAGTGGTCTTAACATTTGTTACTGCTCCCTCATACATATCTTTAATTATGTCTATATACCCCTGCAAAACCCCTTTAACACCCAACACCCTCCATATTAACTCTCTAGGGACTCTATCATAAGCTTTCTCTAAGTCAATAAAGACCATGTGTAGGTCTTTTCTCCTCTCCCTATATTTCTCTACTAATTGTCTTAGTAAGAAAATAGCTTCCATGGTAGACCTCCCAGGCATGAAACCAAACTAATTCTCCGATACACTTGTTTCATGTCGTAGCCTCTTCTCAATCACTCTTTCAAAAAGTTTCATGGTGTGGCTCATAAGTTTGATCCCTCGATAATTAGTGCAGCTCTGAATGTCTCATTTATTCTTATAGATTGGTACAATAGAGCTTTTCCTCCACTCATCAGGCATTTTCTTTGATTTTATAATATTGTTAAACAACTTGGTCAACCAAACTACCCCTATATCTCCCATATGCTTCCAAACCTCTATTGGTATACCATCAGGCCCCATGGCCTTTCTTGATTTCATCTTTCTCAAGGCCTCTTTTACTTCAAGCATTCTAATCCTACGTTCATATCTATAATATCCAGTGTTATTTAGATTTATAGTATTTTCAATCCCTATATTCTCAGGCTCATTGTCATTTAACAATTTTTGAAAGTATATTTCCCACCTTTGTTTGATCTCATCATCTTTGACTAATACCCTTTGATAATCACTTCTAATGCTCCTAACATGCTCTAAGTCCTTACCCTTCTGTTCTCTTACTTTTGCAAGTTTAAACACATCTTTCTCACCTTCTCTTGTTCCTAGTCTATTATAGAGCTCATCATATGCTTTAAGTTTAGCCTCACTATTCTCTTAGCAACGCTTTTAGCATTCTTATATTGTTCATAGTTTTCATTATTTCTAATCTTCTGCCATGCTTTAAAATGCATTTGTTTTTCTTTAATAGCTTTTTGCACTGTTTCCTACCACCACCATGTTTCCTTTGCTAATAGCCTTTTACCTTTAGATACTCCTAAGACATCTTTTGCCACTTTCTTAATGGACTCAGCCATATTAGTCCACATGGTATTTACTTCTGTTTCATGGTTCCAATTTCCTTTTACCATCAACTTATTTTTGAATGAGGTTATTTTCTCTCCTTTTAAGTTCCACCACTTGGATTTTGGATGTGTATTAAGTTCAGTTCTTTTACTTCATCTTTTGATATGAATATCCATAACCATTAACCTATGTTGTGAGGTTAAACTCTCGCCAGGTATCACCTTACAATCCTTACATATAGATCATTCATTATTTCTAAGTAGAAAAAAGTCTATTTGGCTTTTATGAAGTCCACTTTTAAAGGTTATTAAGTGCTCATCCCTCTTCTTAAAGAGTGTATTTGCAATGGATAGGTTATATGACAAAGCAAAATCGAGGATATTCTCCCCCATCTCGTTTCGTTCACCTATACCAAACCCTCCGTGTATTCTATCATATCCTTCCTTATCTTTTCCTACATGGCCATTTAAGTCTGCTCCTATAAATATCCCCTCAGTATTGGGAATTTCTTGCATGACTCCCTCCATATCTTTCCAAAACTGTCTCTTAATTATATCTTGTAGCCCTACTTGTGTTGCATATGCACTTATAATATTTATAATCTGCTCTCCTAGAATCATTTTTATTATTATAATTCTATCACTGATTCTTTTAACGTCCACAACTTTATCCTTTAATTCCTTATCCACTATTATTCCTATGCCATTTCTATTATTTTCCTTTCCTACGTACCATAATTTATACCCATCTATTTCTCTAGCTTTAGCCCCTTTCCACTTGGTTTCTTGGATACAAGCGATGTTAACTCTCCTACGTTTCATCGTGTCTACTAACTCCAAACTCTTACCTGTTAGTGTCCCTATATTCTATGTAGCGATGCGAATCTTATGTTTTGGAGATACCTTATTTACTATTGCCTTTCTCGACCTCCATGGTATGAACCCATGTCCACTTTTCACTGCACCTGGGTTCTGATGCAGCGCGTCGCTTTCGAGGGGACGCCCTAGCAACCCTTGCCCATTTTTCACTACACCCGGGATCCGATGTAGCGCGTTGCTTCTGGGAGAACGCCCTAGCAACCCTTGCCTATTTTTCACCGCATCCGGGATTCAATGCAGCGCGTCGCTTATGGGGAACGCCCTAGCTTGAGCGAATTTCAGATTTCGATTCATGTTATGTTGGGGTTGCCATAGTTTTTAAAAGCTGAAGATGATTTTCATAAAAATCATTAAAATCATCTTCAGCTTCACCCTTGCCGGTTGGCTATCTGATACAAGGGTGACCGTATTTTAAGAAGTTGAAGATGATTTTCATTTCTCCCTCACAAACTAATATACAAAATGCATATTTATTTGTAAGAAAGAAATAATAGAATCATCTTCAACTTCCCCCTTGCCGGCTGGCTACCTGACACAAGGGTTGCCATCTTTTAAGAAACTGGAGATGATTCTCATTTCTTTCTCACAAACTAATATACAAATGCATATTCATTTGTAAGAAAGAAATAATAGAATCATCTTCAACTTTCCCCTTGTTGGCTGGCACCTGACGCAAGACCCTCCTTTTTTATCCGGGCTTGGGACCGGCATTGGCGGAGTTACCCTCCTTAAGACAGATGTCTAGAAATGCATATGAGTTGGCAGGTACTTTGTGTAAAGAATGAGTACAGTGGATGAAGCTTTGTAGGGTATTTCTTTTTTCTATTTCATAGCTGTGTCTTTCTTTGTTGTGTTTGGCCACGACATTGTAATGCCTAACTGCTTTTGTGGCTCTTAGCATGGGGTCATCTCAAACTGAGGCTCCTATCCTCCTTATCATTAACTTCTTCACTGTTATCTTTCAATGCGCATGTTTAGACCTACATGCATTTGTCTCCCTATATTTGTGTGTCTGTATGTATTTTACATGTAAAGTGTCTATATGTATTTCATATACTATAGACCCTTTATTGTCCACACTTTCCCTGTACCCCGCATGTGTGGGAGCTTCGTGCACAGGCTGCCCATTTTAGTGTTCACTGTGCTGTGATTCTTCTTTGTCATTGAGTGTCATTATATTTTCCAATTACAGGCTCTTGCTGGTGGTCCCTTGGTGCAAGCTCGCAACTTTGCAGTCATGACCGGTGTAAATGCCGGGATATCTTGTGTGATGAAGAGAATAAGAGGAGTAGAGGACGTCCAAACAAGGTTAGTGGAACCCTTATTCTTCTATGTATTTTTATCTTTCATTGAACTTGCCTATGTTTCTGTTTTTTATTTTTTGTTGTTGTTTGGTCTCTTGGGAAGATCGAACTAATAAGACACAAATGCCCAACTGGAATGAATGGAAAGCTTCCAGTATACAGTGTTCCTTGTCAGTTGGTCTAAGGCATAACAAACTCAACATGTCTAATCCTTGAGTAATATGTAGAAGTTAAGCTGAAGCTTTGCGTTATTAAATGGAAGAAAAGAATTGAAACAACGAAAGGATAGTGGGCATCTCCAATTGGAGCAATGTAGTATGAGAACGTGAGACATAATACTCACCAATATAGCAGGTTTGTATCTACTGCATAGTGAAGCCTTCAATGAAATGAAGATGCTTGATGTGGTCAACACACATGATGATAAGGAATTATTTGCTTGCTTTGTATTGAGAAAAAACCTAATTGAAGCTTTCTTTTGATTTCTCTTATCGGGAATATTTGGACATGAAGAAAGAGAAATGCTTGTCCAGCATTTGTGAACCTTTTCATTACTGAAACCAATCTTATGATATAAGATATCAGAATCTAATGCAAATTTTACATGGCTGTCTGATTGCATGTTAGCATAACCTTGGTCATTTACCTTTATTCTTAGGAAGGTTTTCCCTAGATAAGATCTGCTTGCCGCAGCTTCTCTTCCATTTTTCTTCTTTCTTTTTTTTTTCTTTGGTTGGCAAACTGGGGTTTAATGGACCCCATGAGTGCCTAAAACCATGACCTAGTCATTGGAAAGGCCCTTCTGGCACCACTGCAATAGGAGGTCTAAGCTCAATAGCTATCTGGATGGTTGTTCTACGAACGGTGGATAATTCAGTCATTGAATAGAACTTACTGAATGCAGTCTGCCAACAATAGAAGAGCCTCTCCAATGAACTGCTTTTGATGGTTGGACATTGCTTCTTGCATTCGACATGGTAGGTTTAACATATATTTGAAGATATCAATTTGGAGAAATAGTTATATGGTGTCTCCCCTGGGACTATGGAACCTATTATACAAGAAGTAGCTACTAAGTCCCATTTGAGTAGGGTATCCGCTTTCTTATTAGCTTGATCCAGGGATGTACAAAAAAGAGAACAAAAACTAAACACGGATGGATCTCGAATCTGAGAAACAAAGGGATCAAGCTCTTAGGGTTTTGATTTATGGGGTTTCACTAGAAGAAATTATCTCTTCTTAATGTGTAGAAGAGGAGCTTGTTGAAAGTGGATACTGAAAGAATATCATTCTTCCCTGTTCGGAAATTTTAGACTTTTGGAACATAATTTTGGTAGCTATGATATTGTTTTGAAGACCTAAATAGAAGATATTTATGAAAGTTTTGTCGGTATTTGAAGCCACACTTTGAATTGTCCGGGTAATTATTTCATACAGGGTTGTATGAAAGTTGTATGGAATGCGTCTAGGGTAGATCGGCCCATCTTTTGTGTTATTTAACTGATCCAAGTGGTTCATCTGATTTGGCCTATCTCAAATGGTTTAAGTATTAAAAGTCTTATCTATTCGATAAATTTAAATCCCTGGTATTTCAACCTTTTGAAGTCCTAAGACGTATTCATTGTGTTTGGGGTTTTGTGTTTGATCGTCTATTTGGGACTTTAAATAGTGAAAGAAATAGGGACATAGAGTTATCCATTAGGTAAGATTTTTGGGACTTAGGCTATCTGAGATATAGCCTAAATCCAATGAACAGTTTGGATCACTGAAAAAACTCAAAGAAGTGGGGCTGACCTACTTTGATACATTTCATATAACTTTGATACAACCAGCTTTATCAAATAATTCGTCAAATAGTACAGCCTGCCGGTGTCATTCCCTATCTTATCAATTCAAAACTAGGTCTGCAGTACACATCAGAGGGCTATTTGGTATTACCTATATACAAATACTATGATTTTTGGCTGTATCCTTTTTTTAATGCATGTTTCTGATTGTCCAAATAAATTATGCTTCCTGGAAAGTAATTCATGGATATAATGAATAGCTAGTAAATATTGTCGCACAACTTTACCAGCAGGACATTGAGATTCTGATAGCTTATGTCTGTTTAACCACTGCGTCCGTGAAATTTGATACAGGTATAAGACTTGGAAGTTACAAAGATTGAAAAGGATACAACTGAAAGTTGTTGAATGGCAGAAGCCTGCATTCCAAATCAAAACCTGTATCAAATCCAAGGCTGTGACTATGTCCAGGGAAAGTTGAACAATATAATAACAGAAATGGGTTAAAAGAGTCAGAATGGTTATAAATTTCCATTTAGATCACTCAACTACCCTGGATAATCATGCTTTTCTAATTTCTTGGAAAGTTATCAGAAGCTTTCTTTTTATAATCTTTCATTTATTCTGTTGGTTGAACCTCAGAAGGGGAGCCTTGGCGCAACAGTAGAGTTGTTGTCGTGTGACTTTGAAATCACAGGTTTGGGGTCTGGAAAGAGCCTCTTGCAAAAATGCAAGGTAAGGCTGCCTACTATAGACCCTTTATGGCCCATCCCTTCCCTGGACCCTGCATACACTGGAGTTTCATGCAGCGGGCTGCCCTTTATTTTTTGACCTAAGAAATAGATAATCTGGAACTGGGTGGCAAAATGGATTGCTCCAAGTAATTCTCAGGTGGGTTCCTTTCATTAGAACACTGAGACAAGAAACTGGCATTCCTCATGGCCATTAAGTAGAGCGAGACAGTCGTTGCTTTTTTTCCATAAAAAATATGAAAATGAAATGGCATCAAGAAGGCATTGATCTCATGTTCTATCTTGTTCTCTTTGTATATATGTATATATTTGTGTGTGCGGGCACGTGTGTTCCATATGTAAAAGTAGGTACTAGGTTCAAAAAATGCCTATAGAGGGGTTGCATATGGTTGATCTTTTACTATTAAGACAGCTGATTCTTAACGACTAATGTGGTCCACAAGTCCATAACGACCATAACACATTGTAGTTTTTGGTGTTTATTGGGTTGTAGGACTCAGTAGAGGGTTGTGTATTTAATGGTTTAATTTATCTTATTGTAGGAAGTGTATCAGCACACAATATATTGATCATGAGGGTTTGGGAGGTTAATAATGCTCTTAGTGATCTTCAGTGACATCATGCAGGTTGTATGATGAGTTGGAGCACCAGTGAAGATAGGAAATAGAATATTCTAAGATTCTAGATCCTGTAGCAGGAGCTCCATGTGATTCAGAATCCATTATGCAACTATTTTTGAAAACAAAATTGACTCAGAGATTCTGTCTGCCTTGGAAGTCACTCTGATGGAGATATGTTATGCAATTACTGCCTTAAAGAACCATCACTCTTGAGAACTATGTTGTTTTTCACTGTTGACCAGGAAGAAAAATATGACTTGAAGAAGGAGAACCAAGTGAGCTTCCATTGGAAACTTGAATAAGGGCATTTGTGCAGCTGTTGGACATGGTGAAACAGCAACTTCAGGTTGCTTAATAAGATGGGGGAATTCTTAAGGGTTTCTTAATCTGTCACAAAATCAAAAGTGAACTGTTAGGAAAAACAACGTGGTCTAGGCAAGGCCCCAAACTAACATCTTTCTGAACTAAACAGAAGTAAAGAGAAAAAGCAAAACCTAGAGGACCTTTATTTCCCCTTTAAACAATAAACATTAGCAACAGAAAACCTATTAGACATTGTTGAGGGTTCTGCCTAGAGAAGATAAAGCACTGATTTTTACAGCCGTTACTCTTAATGGAATGCCTGTTCATAGGAGTAGGACCTTGTGGATTGCCTCATTATGGTTGACTAGGTTTGTTAGCTCTATCAATACAGATGGTAACATGAGGGACCCATTGTTTATCTTTAGACATTTCAATTGATTCTATACGCAAATAATATATATAAATCTTTTTATGAAATTTTAATTGATTCTATACACATTGCATATAAAGTGTCTACAGATACACATACATTCTCATATTTATATAATACATTTATATTTATACACATATATACATTTATATAATTGGGATGAGGTCTTGATGATGATGATGTATCTATATGTGTGTGCATGCGCGCCTGTGTATCTGTGTATGTACTATGTGGGGGACACCATGAATCCTTGTACTATATGATTAATATTATCACAATGTAGGTTTATTTAGTAGAGCTTTGTTAACCTAGTTTCTAACTTATTATTGTTATTATTATTATTAAAGTTCCTTCGTGGTATCATTCATGCAGTATGGTGGCAGCTTTTGGTTCGGGAGCCGCATTTGCACTAGTCAGTGGCATGGGAGGGCCAAATCAGGCAGCCAATGTCATCACATCAGGAGTTTTCTTTGCACTTGTTCAAGGTGGCATTTTTAAGGTGAAGATTGAGCAGTTGCTCACTATTTTAAACATCTTACCTGCTTTCATCGTAGTGTTTTACTTGGTTAAGGTCCCAGCCATTAGCCATGGTAATAAATTTACTTGCTTATATCCATTTAATCTACTTTATAAGATTCTACTACTGAGTGGAACTTACTGGAATTTCAGCCGAGGCTGTAGTTCAGTAACCTCACTTCATACTTGTAAAATCGTACATCATGACTTTGTCCTGTTTTAATATCAAGACTGCTATTCATGAGGAAATGGTTGTCTTCAGGAACAAGCTGCTTCTATGTATCTGAAAGAAGGCTCCCAAATAGGCCCTCATATTTGATCTAAAATATTAGCTCATATCTTCTGGTATTTCAGTCTCTTCATGAGATCTTCAAGTAATATAAATTAGGGGAATTTGTGACATAACACCTTGCCCCAAGTTTATGGCTGGAATTTATTAAGGCAGCATGTTTTTATTTGTAAGAAGACAGGACTACCATACAAGTTTTAAAAATCCTAAATATAACTGCAGTGTGATCATTTCAAATTATAAGGTTGGCTTTAACTTACGAGTCAACTTCCTGCCATTAAAAGTTCACTTTTGCAATTTTACTAGCATTGTTATGGCAGGTGGTGGTTTACAATTCTGAAGAAGTCAGGTGCTCTTTTTAGATAGTTAAAAGCCATAGGTTTCCAGCTCTATTTCTCTTTTTATTTGTCAATCACACAACAAGATAGTATAGTTGTACAGCAGAGACAGTATTTACAGACCCAGACTTAGGGCTTGTAGGTTCATGGACATTTTTAACAGACGTGGGCCATGGTATGCCCACTACATCAAAATAACAAAAAGTTTGGGGAACGTTCAATCCAACAATTTGAGGATTGTGTTTGGGGGGCCTTGTTGGCAAAGGTGGTGGCCACCTCATTGGCTTCCCGATAAATGTGGCTCTGGGTCTGGTGCTGGAGCTGCTTCAACATCCTCGTTGTCTGATGGAAATTTTTGATATAACACCTTGCTGCATGTTTTAATTTGTAAGAAGCAAGCTCTACACTAGGTTGAAAAGGCTGAAATATAACAATAATGTTATCTCTTAAAATAATGAGGTTAGTTTCAACTTATTGAGTCAACTTTCTGCTATTAAAAAATTTCTAGCATTGTTATGGCTAGTGTTTTCTACAAAAAGTAAATGAAAAGGGCAGGTGGTGTTTTACTATTTTGAAGAATTCAGGCGCTCTTGGTTAGACAGTTAAAAGCCATAGGTTTCTAGCTCTAATTCTCTTTTTTTGCTTCTGATCACACGACAAAATAGTATATTTATACAGTAAAAAAAAAAATTACTTACAGACTTGGGCCTGGTAGGCTGCCCATGACAATATCTATAGACTTGGTCCTTGTAGGGTCAGGGACATTCCTAACAGATGTGAGCCTAGGTATGCCTGCTACATCAAATGAAAGACAAAATAACAAAAAGGTTGAGGAATGTTCAATCCAAGTGATTTTAGGGTTGTGTTGTGTTGATGGCATTGGCTATGTAGTCAGAGGCGCGCCTGGGCGCTAGGCGCATGAACTGTGCTTGGATTTAGTAAGGTTACAAGGGGTTGAGGTGCTAGTGCCTAGGCATGCACCTTGGTGTGCCTAGGTGCGCCTGATGCCTATGTCTAGGTGTGCCTCCAATGCGTAGGCTCCTATTTTCTCCTCCTGTAAAAGTAGTTTGGGATCTGTAAAAACTCAAACTTCATTTTTCATATTTTTTCATCTTCCAACCTATTTTCTCCATTTTCTTGTTTGTTTGCCATAGATTTAACATTATTTAGGGTTTTCTTCCTTTTTTTTTTACATTTCTTTTGAACAAACAGTTATAGAGAATTCTACTTTGAGTTCGTTTCCTAGATTTTTTCCTTCAAATTGATTTCCATTCACATGTAGAGCTTCCTGTTGCTTGTGATATATGACCACTTTCTTTGTTATTATTATTATTTTTTTAGGTTATTTTTTCCATTTTTCTGGAAAATATTTACTTTCTTAATTAATTTATGTTTTTACATTTACTCCTTCAAACTGATTTCCTTTCACATATATAGCTTCCTTTTGCTTGTGAGTACATATATGATGAGTTTCTTTTCTTTCTTTTTTTTAGGTTCTTTATTTTCATTTTTCTGAAAAAAAACAGTTATAGATCCTTCAAACTGATTTTCATTCACATATATAGCTTCCTGTTGGAGCTTGGTGCAACAGTAAAGTTGTCGTCATGTGACCTTGAGGTTACGGGTTCAAGGCGTGGAAACAGCCTGTTGCAAAAATGCAAAATAAGGCTGCGTATTATAGACCCTTGTGGTCTGCCCCTTCCTCGGACCCTGCATAGGCAGGAGCTTTGTGCACTGGGGCTACCCATTTATATATAACTTCCCTTTGCTTGTGAATGCATCTATGATGATTTTTTTAGTGTTTTTAAAAAATGTTTTTTAGGTTCTTTTTTCGTTTTATCTATAAAAAACAATTACATAAAAGTACTGACTCTAATTTCTGATTTTCGCATCTAGGACTAGAATTCAAAGATATTATCATCAATGGGTTCTACTTTAGATTTCATGTTCATCAAATCTTTCTAAATCTACAAAATTGAGGTGTGAGTATGGAGAGTTAAGGATTCTAGGCTATAAAAACACAGTTTGGTACAAATTGTGTGGAAATAAGTATAGTGGTGGGGTTTATTGGTTGAAAAAACATTTAGCTGGAGGGTGTAGGAATGTAAAAAAATGTAATAAGGTCACTCTAGAGATATCAAAGGGAATAAATGACTACACTATGTAGTCGCGAGCGCACCTAGGCACAAAGGGTGCAGCTCGCACCTAGAGGAACTAGGCGCATGACTAGGTGACAAGGTGCAAGATTAAGTAATTTAAATATTTAAAAAAGAAAAAGTAAAAATAAATCCCAAAAATTACAAAAAAGTCCAAAAAAAGAAAAGAAAACATATAAATGATTTTTTTAGAATTACTACTGAAATTGACAAAAAAATAGTAGTGTATTTCATGAATTTTACAAGAAAGTAACCAAAAAAACAAAAAATAATAAAAAATACAAATTATGAAAAGGATGATGTGGAATTGTCATTTTTTAGTATTAGAATATTTTTTAGCATCAGTCCCAAAATTAACTAATAAACAGTGATGTATTTCATGTATTTTAGAAGAAAGTAACAAAAAAACAAAAACAATAAATAAAACATGCAAAATATGAAATCATGGATGTAGGATTGTTGATCTTAGTATTATAATGGAAACATGTACACATTTATTACAAAAACGAACACAAACAAAAATACGCTATTGTATATTGTGTTTTACGGTTTTCACTGAAAAGTAATGAAAAAAAGAAAAGAAAAAGAGGTATAAAAAAAATCATGAAACAAGACCATGGAGATGTCGATTTTAGCTATATAATGCAAACTTATGGATGCATTCCACAAAAAATTAGAGAAAAAATAATGATATATATCGCAATTTTGGGTAAAAAATACAAGAAACTGAAAAAACTGTAAATACTACATTAAATCTATGAAAAGAAATGGAAATGATGAAATGGAGTATTCGTTTTAGCATCCGAGTGTAGATATGTTGACATTTTAGACAAAAATCAAGCATTGATCATTAAAAATGAAAAAATGGCATTGTTTTTATAGATTTTTCTGAAAACGAATAATAGATAAATACCCAATGAAAATCTGTAATTTCTTACCTTTAATCACTTCAAGAAAGCTTCAATCACCAATGGAAGATGAGGATGGTCGCAAGAAGAAGAAAGGAAGTCTGGGAAGAAAAGGAAGACAAAGCAAGGGAAAAATAAGGGTTTTATATTAGTTATGGGGGCGTAGAAAGAACAAGGCAAGTAGCAAAAAGTCGCAAGACTAGGCTCACCTAGTTGCATTGCGCCTTAAACCACTACCCTTGGCCTTGGTCGAGTTGCAAGGCTGCGCCTTTTTGCTCTATGCGACTAGTTGCGCCTTCGACTACATAGTGATTACGTGAATGACTCAAAGAAGAAGAAGGATGAAAGAGATAAATTTATTATGGAGCAAATGCAACTAGAGAACTTGTTTAAGATTTATGATGACTATGATGTTGACATTGAGAGACCTGGTAATGGTGGTGGGATTGTTATGGGAGTTTCAAAAGGTCTACAGGTGGTATAAAGGGACCTCTTGATCTTCAATTCTACCTCAATCCTGAGAAGGCTCCTTTTCATTAGACAAATAATAAATAATGCATATTAGGAGCCAAGGGCAAGATCATGCGATTATATCCTAAGTTAGTTTTATGAGGTGGCTGCGCAACATGGTCCAGGTACATATTTTTTTCATTTACATATTGATTTTTATTTTATTTTTATATGTATTTTAAGTTTTAGCTTATGTATTCTTTTATATTAAGGTTTTAAGGCACTCTCTTACCATGAGTTGAGGGTGCCTCTTCTTAAAAGACAAGTTGAAAAGGCAAACAAATGCATTCATGAGTGCAAAAAAGATTGGATATGATATGAGTGCTCCATTTAGGACAATTTTTCTAAAATTAATTGATGGATGTGATCAGGTAAAGAGCTTAGATTTGATTGTAAAGATGTTAAATGACATCTGAGAGGAAAATAATGTCTAAGTAATTCCTTATCTCAATCTTAGTTTTGTTTTTGTTAAGAATTTTAAAAGTTGCTCTTGAATTTCATTACCTATTATAGGCCATTACAGATAATGTATCAAATTATATAGCAGCGGGGAGATATTTACAAATAAGAAGGAAACATTTATTTTGGACGCCTTGTGTAGCACAATGCATTAATTTGATACTGGTGGACATTGGAAAATTGTCAAAGGTAGAGTGTATCATGAGAGAAGCAAAGACTGATTGTTTTCATATACAGTCACGGCCACGTTCTCCATTTGGTGAGAACAATTACCAAGCAAAACTAACTGGTCAGATTTGCAGTCACTCATTTTTCCACCAACTTTCTGAGCTTAGAGAGTAATCACAATGTGAGGGCGGAGTTGAGGGAAATGTTCTACTATCAAGCATGGAGCAAATAGTAAATGAAATAATACGCAAATTGGTCAAAGAGTTCAAAACATTATCAATCGTCAACATTTCATTTTCTTCGAAGACAATGGCCCTACTCGTAGAGATATTGTGGTTGGTCAATATTGAAGAGATACTTGCAATAGGCTATATTTATGAGGCTGTAACACGAGCCAAGGAAAAGATTATAGCAAATTTTTAAGAGAATGAGTGACATGCCACCTATATCTGTGACATTGAAGGTTGTAGATGAATGAATTGGCTCTATCACCTTTGTATAAAAAAGGGCAGCCCGGTGCATAAAGCTCCCATGTATGTGGGGTCTGGGGAAGGTGCAGACCATGGGGTCTATAATATGCAGCCTTATCTTTCATTTTTACAAAATGCTGTTTTCAGGCCTTAAACCCGTGACCTCAAGGTCACATGATGACAACTCTACCATTGTGTCAAGGCTGCTCTTCTTTCACCCTTGCATGTAGCTGGTTATTACCTTAACCTTACATTCTATTATGATAAGGAAGAAGATATTGAGGTCGACAGATTTATCAAACAAGGCTTATTTGATACCATCGATGCCCTATTTACAAATTAGGACGATGCAAGTAAGGTGATTGACGAGTTAGGCCCTATATAAATATGCTACAAGCCTGTTTGCTAATGACTTGGCTAAATTAAAGAGAAAGACTATGGCCTGTTGTAAGTCTTTTATAATTTTCAAATTTTTTCCTTGAGTGTTAAGTTCCTTATTTTTTTAATTTTTTTTTTATATCCTGGTGCAACGGTAGAGTTGTCGTCGTGTGACCTTGAAGTCACGGGTTCAAGACGTGGAAACATCCTCTTGCAAAATGCAAGGTAAGGTTGTGTATTATTGATCCTTGTGGTCTGTCCCGTCCCCAGATCCCGTATGCATGAGAGCTTCGTGCACCGGGGCTGCCCCCCCTTCTTTAAGTGTTAACTATTATTTAAATTCTCTAGGTGAGTGTTGGGTCACCTTTGGGCCTGAATGCCCAATTCTTTAGATACTTGCCATGAAATTCCTCTTTCAGACCAGCAACGCATTTCCTTACAAGTGGAACTAGAGTGTTTTTGAGAATGCAAGTCTTACTTTACTAATTTGTAGAGTAATCTAATTAGCCATTATTCATTAATTATAATTTAACATTTTGTTTTAGCTCTACACAAAGAAGAGAAATAGGTTGCTCGCAAAAACATTGAACGATCTGGTATACTTTCAATTTAATCAATGCCTTTGCCACCAACATAAAAATTGTTTAACATTGTAGACATATGCAGATCTGTTGTTGTAAGAGAGGTCCATGAGAGTGATGAATGGAACATTCAAGTAGAAGCTGAGGATGACCTTGTCCGTCTAGATGATAAAACCTCACATGAGAACGTTTAGCGTGCTTCTGGAACCAGTGCATGTGTTGTTCCCCCTACTAGATAGTACTAGAGATAGAGACTAAGACAGAGGAACATGTCTCAAGTAGTTGTAGAACCAGAGGAGGAAATTGGTTCTGAGGAGGACACGGAGGAGGAGTTGCAAGGTCAAGGTATTGGTCTTGCTGGATATGTTGATGGGGAAGATGATAGCTTTGATGATAATCTTACTGCGGTGATGATTGAAGTGAAGTGAGGTCTAGTAGTCCTAAAATCTGAAATTAAATTAAAAAGTCCAAAATAGTTCTTCAGGGTCCTATTTTGATAATCATGGCCTTCTAAACTCATAGTTTTTTGTTTTGTAACTTCTGTTTCATCATAAATATTAGTTGACTTGACTTTGATTATATATTGTTTTGTTCGTAGCAATTAGTATGCTTGGGTAATATTTCATCATAGAATTTTGTTTCTATGTTTCTCTCACTTTTAGGATTTTTTGAGATTTTTTGTTTTTATGTTTTTTTTTTTTGCCTCGTGATTTGGGCGTGCACCTAGGACCTGCAGGCGCTAGGTGCATTCTTTGCCCCTGATTGCACCTTGCTCCCCTGGCTACATAGGACAAGGGTGTTCGGCCACCTCATTGGCTTCCTGATAATTGTGGCTTAGGGTCTGGTGCTGGAGCTGCTTTATCATCCTCATCGTTGACAGATCGTTTGTTGACATTCCAATGCAGGGTCCTTTGTTCCTTGACGGTATTGATTACAATTTGTGAATCACCTATAGTCTGCAAAATGTGTAACATGGAGATTGTTTGCTAGTTCAAGACCAAGTAATGAAGCTATCCATTCAGCATAATTATCAGTATGGGAACCCAAGTAGAAACTAAATCCAACCACAAATATGCCACTTGAGTCATGAAGAACACATCTAGCTCTAGTTCGAGCTTAGGATTCCTAGGGCTGATCAATCGAAGCTTAATTGCATTTGCTTGTATGGAGGTGGATGCAATTGATGTACATTTGTTGAGGTCCATAGCTTTGGAGATCCACTTGACGCCAAAATCTCAGAAAGGGAAGGCCTTCCATTTGGTAGTGTGAATGTAGGTTTATTGGTTATTTGAGCAACAGTAGCTTGCCATTCTAGAGTTTCTGCAAATCAGTTGGTTTATATTGATAAAGCACTAGGTTGCAAGTGTTCTGTTGTCCATGCCACACCGCAATGGCCCAAAGATAGAATTCTGGGTAATTTGAAAAATGGCTAGACATATGTAGCCAATCTGACATGGCAGATTGTAGGTCTGTGTAGTTGGGTTCTCCAAACACTTGCAAGCAAGTCAAACAGAGGCCTTAGTATGTTGCACTGTAGTAGGTGGGAAGTAGTTTCTGAAGCCTTACCACAGAAAAGCAGACCGGTGAGGTAAATGGGCCAGTTTAGCTAGGCTTTGGTAGGTATTTGAATGCGGAGTGCCAGCCAGAGAAATGATTTGACTATGGCTGGCACTGAGAAGTACTATAAAGCTTCCCAAATAGGATTAGCCCTACAATTTAGGAACTTAATTTTGAATTACCATCCCTGATTTGATAGAGAAATCATTGTCAGCTATATGTTCCACATGAACCCGTCTTCCTGTTCATGGAATGGTTGAATTGCCAGAATCGTAAAGATGAGATGTTGAGGCCAATTTTTGTAGTTTGAAGTCCCACCCTAAATTGTGCAGATCATAGTTGCCAGAAGGCGTGGAAACAGCCTCTTCCAAAATGCAAGGTAAGGCTGTGTACTTTAGGCTCTTGTAGTCCGCCCCTTCCCCAGACCCAGCATAGGCGGGAGCTTCGTGCACTGGGGCTTAAAAGAAAGAAAAAATATATATATAGTTGCCAGAAGCACTGTTGGGAGTGTGGATTTGTGCTTCCGGTTTAAAGAGCTAAATGCTTCTTTCATTTCTCAGTGTTGCACTTTTACAAGGATCTGATTTGCGCTTCCCCACGTCCTCGATTCCAGCTAAGATCCTTGACAATATTCTCTTCCTGTCAACGACTTTTTGACAGGATCAAACTGGACTAGGACTGTTCCGGTGCTTGAATCAAAGGATCTGTCAAATGACAAGCTCCTCTTCTTCTTCTTCATTAAAAACTTTAGGTTATCTGTTTTATCTTCTAAATAAGATATCCTACTTGATAATGATAGTCCTTTTAGCTTCAGCTTCAGAGATAATTTTTTCACCATCTTACTTGATAACAGTTCGATCCCTCCTTGTTCTTCCTCTTCCCTTCTTTGCCGTCTGTCAGTGGAGAGGGTTTCTTTTAAGAACTTCACTGTATCATCTGTTTTAAGTTCCTCTTCCCTTCTGATTCATTGTCTGTCAGTCGAGATCGTTTCTTTTGAGAATTTCACTGTATAATCTGTTTTAAGATCATTAAAAACTTTAGGCTATGTGTTTTAGCTTAAAGGAGATACCTTACTGGATAATTGTAGTCCTTTTAACGTCAGCTTTAGAGATCATTTTTTCTCCATCTTACTTGATAATGACACTCTCATCTTTCTTAAAAAATGTAAAAAACTTAAAAAAGATTAAAATAATAATAGCAATAGCAAAGAAATTGTGCTTCCCACTTCTGACCCAAAAGAAAATTTGCTTCTTGCTTCCACTTCCCTCACTGGCAACTATGGTTACAATTAATGATATTGTAAATTGTGGCTTCCATATTTGTGAGGTGAATAGGAATTGGAACTCAAGTAAGGTCTAGGTACCCACTGAAGGGTCCCACCATAGATGAACCTGATGTCCATTTCCTACTTGCCACTTGAGACCTTGACAAAGCAAAGAATTGGTCCTTTAAAATAGCAGGCCATGTAACCAAATATAAGGATTTGGGCTGCTGATCCAAGAAATGGCCATTCCAGAGATATTTTTGTTTGGTAGCTTGGATTCTATTGGAGTTTTGGTTCTTCAATAGTTGCCTACCAATCCTTGCTTTGAATGCAAGGTTAACTTTGAAAAGTTTACAGAAACCATGACCCATGCCCCATTTATGCATACGGACTTGGTCCCACTTGAGGGGATGGATACCTGATGTTGTCTGAGAATGTTGTTTACAATATGCACTGGATCTGGTCACAGCGTAAGTATATATTAAGGTATGGATAAACTTACCACGACAAAGTTCGGGCATACACCATGCCATAGATTTTATCAGAGTGATCTACCGGCCCTCGATCAATAATAGTTACTTCCAACCTTGTAGGTGTTTCTAGATTCAATCAATCAAAAACTAAACTCCTGTTTCTGAGGGAATGAGTGAATAAACAATCCTAAGTGACTTTCTTTGACTAGGTCCAGATTTACATGTAGGCTCTTTTGAAGAGCTCTCCTAAGTAGATCATGGAGGTGTACCGAAGATAATGGTATTGTGGGAGACGGAGAAACCAGCTTTCAAGGATTTGAGAGATTTTATGGCTATTAGAAACAGTAGCTTGAATGAAGACAATTGGATCATAGATGAACATCAATTGAAAAACCATGGATAGCTATTGGTCCCACTGGATACGGATTAAAGGATCCATCACCAATGGCCTAAGAGAATGCTGTGAGAGGGCTTTTGAGCACACCACAAATGTGTGCTTTGACTATGAGCCTCCTTGTTGGTTGTCTGTTGTGCTGTAAACTAAGGAGGTATTTGGCCATTAACTAAGTTTACAAACTGAGGTGACTGGATCCAATCCATAATAAGATCAATGAGCAAGAAAGGGAAGCAAACTAGATAACTGATCGGATGAAATCCCGATTAAGGTTATCATATGCATTATGAAGATCAACTATGTTGCAAAAATTTGGATATCCGGTTTATTGTTTGTGCAGATGGGTGAGTATTTCATTGTTAGGAAGATGTCGTCAATATTGTAAGTTTCGGTACAAAAGCATCTTGAGAAGGGCTGATGAGATTGGGAGAGATAGCACATAGTTTGTTAGCAGTAACTTTTGGTAAGAGGTTATATAAGGTATTGCAGAGACATATTGGCAAAAATTGGTTAGGGGTATTAGCATTGGGTTCTTAGGGATAAGCACTAAGAAGTTGCAATGTAACTCCTTTACTGTATATCCTGATTCGACTGCTCGACTGACCATATTAAGAATAGAGGGGCTATCTTATGGAAGATTTAAGAAGCTTGCGGTATAAGTATCCAGAGTAGGACATTTCAGAGTTTTTGTTGAGAAAAGAACATCTTGATATTCAACCAGAGTCACTAGCCTGAGTAACAAAGGATTCTTTTCACTTGATAATCAGTTTTGGATAAAGTTAGGGAATTGTAAAATGTTTGAGGTAGGAGCAAACAATAGAGTTTTGAAGTGAAAAGCAAAGAGATTCTCGATGCCTTGCTTAGTGGTTTCGTGATCACCACACTCATTTTGGACTATTGAGATACAACTTGTGTAGCAATTGTTGAGTGTGGTAGAATCATGTCTTCAACGCAGACCCATAGATCTACTAGACATGGTTTGCTGTTTCAAGTTCACTAAGCTATTCTATTCCTAGGTGTTCTTGTGAAGAATGTGGACCTTGACAAGAATTGTTTGACGTAGGAGTTAAGGTGTCCAAATACGAAGCAATTAATGACGTAAGGTATGATGCAAAGTTTTATGGTTTTAGTGAATTTGATAATTTGGTGACCTAGGGCTTTACCATGATGCATGCCTGACCAAGTCTAGGAAGTGAACTTAGTAAGTCGACATGATTTCAACTAGAAATATGAGGAGCATCAAGTGCCAACCGGCAAGGGGGAAGTTGAAGATGATTCTATTATTTTTTTCTTACAAATGAATATACATTTATATATTAGTTTATGAGGAAGAAATGAAAATCATCTCTAGCTTCTTAAAATATGGCCACCCTTGCGACAGGTAGCCAGCTGGCAAGGGTGAAGTTGAAGATCATTTTGTTATTTCTTTTCTACTTGCAAATGAATATGCATTTGTATATTAGTTTATAAGGAAGAAATGAAATCTTCTTTAGCTTTTTAAAACTATGGTAACCCCAACATGACATGAATCGAAAACTGACATTCCCTCAAGCTAGGATGTTCCTCATAAGTGAGCTGCATCGGATCCCTGGTGCGGTAAAAAATAGGCAAGGGTTGCTAGGGTGTTTTCCCAGAAGCGACGCGCTACATAGGATTCCGGGTGTAGTGAAAAATGGCACGGGCTGCTAGAGCGCCCCCTCATAAGCGACGCGCTGCATCAGAACCTAGGTGTAGTGAAAAGTGGACATGGGTTCATACCATGGAAGTCGAGAAAGGTGATAGTAAATAGGGTATTTCCAGAACATGAGATTCGCATTGCTACATGGAATATAGGGACAATGATAGGTAAGAGTTTGGAGTTAATAGATGCAATGAAATGTAGGAGAGTCAACATCGCTTGTATCCAAGAAACCAAGTGGAAAAGGGCTAAAGCTAGAGAAATAAATGGGTATAAATTATGGTACGTAGGAAAGGAAAATAACAGAAATGGTGTAGGAATAATGGTGTATAAGGAATTAAAGAATAAAGTTGTGGATGTTAAAAGAATCTGTGATAGAATTATAATAATAAAAATTGTTCTAGGAGAGGAGATTATAAATGTTATAAGTACATACGTACCATAAGTAGGGTTATAAGATATAATTAAGAGACAGTTTTGGGAAGATATTGAGGGAGTCATGCAAGAAATTCCCAACACTAAGGGGATATTTATAGGAGCAGACTTAAATGGCCATGTAAGAAAAGATAAGGAAGGATATGATAGAATACACGGAGGGTATGGTATGGGTGAACGAAATGAGATGGGGGAGAATATCCTCGATTTTGCTTTGTCATATAACCTGTCCATTGCAAATACACTCTTTAAGAAGAGGGATGAACACTTAATAACCTTTAAAAGTGGACTTCTGTAAAAGCCAAATAGACTTTTTTCTACTTAGGAATAATGAACGATCCATATGTAAGGATTGTAAGGTGATACTCGGTGAGAGTTTAACCTCACAACATAGGTTAATGGTTATGGACATCCATATTAAAAGATGAAGTAATAGAACTGAACTTAATACACATCCAAAAACTAAGTGGTGGAACTTAAAATGAGAGAAAATAATCTCATTAAAAAACAAGTTGATGGTAGAAGGAAATTGGAACTATGAAACAGAAGTAAATACCATGTGGACTAATATGGCTGAGTCCATTAAGAAAGTGGCAAAAGATGTCTTAGGAGTATCTAAAGGTAAAAGGCTATTAGCAAAGGAAACATGGTGGTTGAGTGAAACAGTGCAAAAAGTTATTAAAGAAAACGGATGCGTTTTAAAGCATAGCAGAAGATTAGAAATAATGAAAACTATGAACAATATAAGAATGCTAAAAATGTTGCTAAGAGAATAGTAAGTGAGGCTAAACTTAAAGCATATGATGGCTTTATAATAGACTACGAATAAGAGAAGGTGAGAAAGATGTGTTTAAACTTGCAAAAGTAAGAGAATAGAAGGGTAAGGACTTAGATCATGTTAGGTGTGTTAGAAGTGATGATCAAAGGGTATTAGTTAAAGATGATGAGATTAAACAAAGGTGGGAAACATACTTTCAAAAATTGTTAAATGACAATGGCCCTGAGAATATAGGGATTGAAAATACTGTAAATCTAAATAACATTGGATATTATAGATATAAATGTAGGATTAGAATACCTAAAGTAAAAGAGGCCTTGAAAAAGATGAAATCAGGAAAGGCCATGGGGCCTGATGGTGTACCAATAGAGGCTTGGAAGCATATGGGAGATATTGGGGTAGTTTGGTTGACCAAGTTGTTTAACAAGATTATAAAATCAAAGAAAATGCCTAATGAGTGGAGGAAAAGCTCTATTGTACTAATCTATAAGAATAAAGGAAGCATACAAAGTTGCACTAATTATTGAGGGATCAACCTTATGAGCCACACCATGAAACTTTTTGAAAGAGTGATTGAGAAGAGACTACGACATGAAACGAGTGTATCGGAGAATCAGTTTGGTTTCATGCCTGGGAGGTCTACCATGGAAGCTATTTTCTTACTAAGATAATTAGTAGAGAAATATAGGGAGAGGAGGAAAGACCTATACATGGTCTTTATCGACTTAGAGAAAGCTTATGATAGAGTCCCTAGAGAGTTAATATGGAGGAGGCTGTTGGGTGGTAAAGGAGTTTCTCAGGGGTATATAGACATAATTAAAGATATGTATGAGGGAGCGATAACAAATGTTAAGGCCACTAGTGGCGTGACTAGTGATTTTCCTATCACTGTAGGATTGCACTAAGGATCAACATTGAGTCCATACCTCTTCACATTAGTTATGGATGAGTTAACAAAACATCTGCACAAGGAGATTCCCTAGTGCATGCTATTTGTAGATGATATAGTCCTACTTGAGACAAGGGAGGGTGTAAACATAAAGCTAGAGTTATGGAGAGAAGCATTAGAATTTGAAGGATTTAAAATTAGCCAAACTAAGACAAAATATATGGAATGTAATTTTAGCAGGGAAAGTAGGAGTAAACACTAGTTAAGATTGATAACCAAGAAGTCCTTGTGAAAGACCACTTTCGGTACTTAGGATCATTGATCCATGAGAGTGGAGAGATTGAGAGGGAGGTTACCCAGAGAATCCAAGCGGGTTAGAACAAATGGAGATATGCATCTGGAGTTTTATGTGATCGGCGAGTGCCACTCAAACTAAAAGGAAAATTCTATAGGGTGGCTATAAGGCCGGCCATGCTCTATAGATCAGAGTGTTGAGCAGTTAAGGAACATCATACTCATAGGATGAGCATCGCAGAAATGAGGATGTTGAGATGGATGAGTGGTAAGACAAGAAAGGATATAATTAAAAATGAAAATATTAGAGGAAATTTAGGGGTAGCACCAATAGGTAACAAGATGAAGGAGATTAAACTTAGATGGTTTGGACATGTTCAAAGGAGACAAACAACGGCACCGGTTATAAAGAGTGAGGCAATACTATTAGAAGGTTCTAAAAGGGCAAGGGGAAGGCCCAAAAGAATGTGGATAGAAGTAGTGAGGAAAGATTTAAAAACTTTGGGACTAAATGAAGCCATGGTATTTAATAAAGTGGAATGAAGGAATAAGATTCATGTGGCCGACCCCCAATTGGGATAAGGTCTTGATGATGATAATGACTATATTAGTAGTGGGTGTTCAAGTGAAATTGGACGATGGTCTGAGGATACTTTATGATGATAGAGACAAGAGTCTGAACATATCATGCCATAACAGATTCACAAGATCACAGTCCAAGCAGTCTTGTATACGTGTGGACCACTTAAACAGTTGGTCCAAGTGAATAAAGGACCAATGAGATTGAGTTTGATTAGTCCCATGTGGGTTGAATATGGAGTGGAGGTCTAGGTTGACATTCTGGTTGCCCTCATTTGAATAAAGGACCAATGACATCGAGGTTGATTAGTCCCCTGTGGGTTGACTAAGGAATGGAGATCTAGGTTGACATTCTGGTCACCTCCATTGAAAGAACATGGAACTGAGGTCTCCAAGCATTGACCAAGGCACGCAGATATTTCACCCAAACAGGTTAAAATGTTATCAGAGTTCTTGCCTTCATTCAATAGGAAGGCTTGCATGGGTGAAGGCAACACCACACAATCAAGTGAAGAGATTTTACATGAACAAGTATTGTGACGACTTGGGCAGTAGAGAACAAAAACTCAATCACATCTTTGTTAGTTTCATGCAAGAGGATTGAACCACTTAAAGCATGCGAAATCTTAATTGGTGATTTGTGTTTACATTAGAAATACCAGATCTGGGTCTATATAATTGAAGATCAGGATGTTGGCATGCCAAAAGGATGTGCCATGTGTGCCTCTAACATTCCATCTTGGTATTTTCATGAGAAGGAAATGAATTGGAAGGATATATCCCTGGCCTTGCGTAGCTGCGGCCACTCTGCAATTACAGCAAACTTGCATGTTGATTATTGATGGGAGTCTGCATCTAAAGCACTGTGAGGTTGCTTAACAAGGCTTGAGAAGCTTGAGGCTAGAACATGATGTGGGGCTCATTTACCTGATCAAGAGATGAGAGGGGCTGAGCATGCCAACACCCTTGAGCATCATGTATGAGTGCAACAGCACAATATCAGAAATGTTCATTGTCCGAGTGAAAGGAGCTTGAACCTGAGTTGATGTAGTCTAGCTAGATGTAATTACATTTTAGACGGTTCTCATGCTCCACATGGGCGTCACAGTTGCATTGAGGAATGGCGAGAGAGGATGTTGAGGTTCAGCAGGTTGCTATATTTGTGGAGAAAATCACAATGTAGGATGAAAGCATGGACATACATGGGAATGTGAACAGGATTATTGTTGCATGTAGGGGACAAGGCTGACAGGAAGGAGAGTGGTCCTCAATCTTTTTGGAGGATACTCACATATAGAAGGCAGGGATGGGTGGTTTTGGATCCATGGTATTTTCTGTTGCGACAGGTTTTGCAAGAGAATGATGCTTTTTGTAATTGCATGGAGGCAGGAGGATAGGAGATCAGCTTTGCAAGGCAATTAAGATGGCTTACGTCTTGGTCAGTGAACTTGAGAACCTCCATTACGACATAAATCAACCTGGCTGGGCCCCATGGGGGAGGGGTGAAGTGACCTGTCTTCGAACAAGCATAAGTAGTGTTTAGCATGCCTAAACTCTGATCCAATGAATGTTAAGAGTTTGGTAGGATTGAAGATTGAGGATTTGAGAAGGGAACAGGCTTGGTAGCATGAATTTTCCAATATTTGTTTGTGAAGGAGAAGAATGTTCTTTCTGGGGGTCTGATCCTGAGGGCATGTCTCATTGCAAAAGGTCTGCCACTTGGTGTGAGATCAGGGTCCCAAAAGAGTTCCAGGTTGTGTTTGTCCAAATCCGCTTCAACGTAAATAACAGCAAACTTGCCTCTTTCTTTCTCGTCACTGCTACTTGATTATTATCAAAGATTGGACGTTGATTTGAATGGATTTCAATCAACCTGCCAATATGATACAGGATATCTTCAGTAAAATATTTGAAGGCAAAATTTTGATTTGGACCCAAATGGGTGCTTCATGAAAGTGTGCTGTATCGGGATCAAGTCCTGGATGCTGTTGCCATAACAATAAACTATATGCACCTTTGACTAGTGAAAGTCTTCCAATGTTAATTTGGCAGAAATCCTTTTCTTCTGTAAAAATGAAGACAAAGAAATGATTGCTTAGGTCAATTATTTTGACATTAACTTTTAGTTACTAAATATCTTGATTCTCTCATAAAATCATGGGTGATTTTATTGTGAAAAAAGTTTCGAATTCGTATAAATTTCAATCTTTAATTATTTTTCAAGAAGAGATTCTCAAGTAAGTCCACCTCGACTGGTTTCTCATTGTCATACCATAACCCGAATAGGTTCGTCACTAATATGTGGAATTGTTTGATTTTGTTCTGCACCATATCAGAAATTGACATTAAGGTTTTAACTGAGCATGGTGGTGTGTTCTTAGCTGGATTGCAGGCTCTGCGAGTTTCCATCCCTCACTTTTTTCTCCTCTTGAAACTGTTTGAGCAGTGCACTTTATTTCTCTTTTATCCTTTAACTGTTTAATTTATGTATTTATATTTTATCCTTTTCACTATATGGAGGAGATATTTCAGAATAATTTCAGCTTGAGGTTATTTTCTGAAAATAGGCCTGCCTTAGAAGAACATTTTCAACTATACCAAATCATTTATCATATTACATTACCATGGGAGGATTGAGGGAATTGAACCCGCATCTTCTCCTTGGCAAAGAGAAAATTTACCATTCAACCATATCCGCATTTCTTAGTTCTTGAGACACATGCATATGTCCACACATATATGATAGATCATATATGTGTCTGGATCATATTTGTGAAAGTATTTCAGAAGAATTTTAGTTCGAGGTTATCATTTGAAATCTTCCTGCAATTTTATCTTGAGGCTGTTCTTTAGAATTAGGCCTTGCAAATTTTAAGAACATGCAAACATTAATTCTATCCCAAATACTTTTCTGTAAATTCTCAATCTCAGGAGTGATGTCTCATAATGCTATTTTTTGCTTTATATATCTTTCCTATTTATTATAAGTCCCAAGCGTGTTTCATTAAAACCTGATCCATTCCTCTCAGAAACACTTGCTCTCATGCTCTCCTATTACCATGTCATTAAATTACTGATTTCCTTATTATTAATAGTAAAGTGCTTCTGCTAGCTTCCATAAAAGAAAAATGCTTCTGGCTTTTGCAGCTATCTCAAAAGGTCTCTAAGCCACCAGAAGAAGACATATTTTATGCCAGAACAAGAGGCATGTTGAGAAGCCTTGGCCTTCAACAGTATGAAAAGAACTTCAAGGGAGGGCTGCTAAAAGACAGTACTTTGCCACTGCTAACAGATAGGCATGTGAAACAGTCCCTTTTTATGTGATTATTGTAGTATGATAAGTTACAGTCAGAAGCAGAGCTAAGACCTTGTCCCTTTCTGTTACAGTGCTCTCAGAGATGCGCGAGTCCCACCTGGACCTAGGCTTCTCATCCTCGATTACATCCAGAGGTCAGAGTTACATTCCATATATGTTACATGACCTTAATCTTTGATTCATCTAACTCTCGTTGCCTATTCTTTTCCCAGGGATCCCGAACTGAGGAAAGGAAGGCAATAAATATTTATCAATCTATTCTGTCTATGTTGTTCTGATCTGGGTTTGTTGCCTGTCAACTATTATTTTATTTTGATAAATCATGAGCAGTTTTTTTGTGATTCACAAACTAAACTTGGATGGGAACAGTTATGATATTTGCTTTTTAGCACCAAATTTTAAACTACTGTAGTTCCTGTTGCTATACTGCAGAAAAGATTTCAGCCTACAGATGCGTGAGAGAGAGAGAGAGAGAGAGAGTTGGACTTCTCTCTTCCATTGAAGAAAGATAAAAACTGAAAAGAAAAGGGACGTAAATTATCCTGCAGAGTCTAATGTTTCTAGTGTTGAACTGCTTGAACTTAGCATTTGATCTCTTTGAGGCCACTTGCAAAGTATAGCAATGTCGGATCAGCGGAGCCTTCTTTGTAGTATGCAAAGACCAGGGTACTATCATCATGCATGCTCTCACCCACAAAGTTGAAACGTTTAGATACAAAGTCACTACCATTGGATTACACTATAGCACATTTTATCATGCAAACAAACTCTCTACAGGGAAAATACGTACAATTGCAGGTCCTTGAGCAGGGAAAGCAGATACTTGGTTGCTCCCTCAATATTCTGTTGAACACTTCCTGGTTCTCTTCTGATAACTTTGGTGTAAGCAGCTTGATATAACGCTTGATGAATAACACAAGCTGCTGCTTGTCAAAAGCAGGTTGCTCCTGAAATGGGTTCATAACAAACACTTTAGTTAGTCAAAATACAGGAACAAAGTGAGTTCTCTGTAGCTTTCAGTTTTACCAACCTGTAGTCGAAAAGTATCTACAATGTCGACCACTTCAATTGCCTGATCATCGACACCATCTTCCCCACTTCCTTCTGCAGATGGGTTTGCACCAATGTCCACATCTATGGCTCCTTTGACAACCCACTGTTATTAACGAGACATTATTAGTGATAGTTGGTCCTTGATATGTGAAAGCTGCAAATTAATAAACAGGAACCCTGCTTCAAAAGCTTAACAACTGACCGACCTTCCTTTCAACCTCCCATAGCATCCCATTCTGAATCTGTTTTGTACGGAAATGAGTCTGACAGAAGCTCATCACCTCTATATCATATCGATTGGCAAAGCAAGTTCAAGTTTCTTCTGTGTTTTGGGTGGCTTTTGACTTAAAAATGAGCGACAAATGTAAATAAATTTATGAGCAAATACATTGGTCGTTGGAAGTCTTTCAAAGGCAAACTATATAGTTTTATCTGTTTGAATCTAGATTGATGCAAAAGGGTGCATATTGAGCCCTACTGCTTGGTGATCTAAACCGTCTATTTAATGATGATTCACATAATTGTCTCAAAAATGTTCTCCATTTTGACGTTATTTTCTCCGCCATCAATTACAAACTTTCTGACCAGTCAATTAGGACCCCGTTCCTGTAGCTAGCCAACTAATATGGAAAGTAGCATTCCCATAAGATTGGTCCTGTGTGTTTAAACTTGGATTTTGCACCACAGACGTGTATATCTCCTTATCTGTGACATCCTAGCTGCAGATGAAGTTCACGCCTAGGCACTCCTCAAAGGTATACTCCTTCAGATGATACTAACCAAGTTTATCAGGAAAACACGATATTGATCATCCTTGTCCTGCTGAGTACTCGATCTTGACCAATTTGGAAGGTGATTACCCAATTGGACAAGATATTTGGAGCTTGTTTGCCCTTTGCGTATAAAATCAGGGGTTATGAGCACTAGACTATGGGTCCCTGATTTCAGAGTTTCAGATCTTTGGTTTACGTTCCTTCTTGAGTCCTCTGTTTGCCTTCTCAGCAGAGGCGTTGCTTTCCATGGATGTCAAACCATGAAACATATATACCAACTAATAGATCGATGAAATCGGATGGTTGTTGCTGTTAGATCACAAGATAGCAAGTCATGAAAGCAACAACGTCAAGCATCATCATGTCTTGCTCATAAAGAGCTCAAGGTATGCATAATCAGAAAGAGAAACATGAAAATCTAAGATCTTATGATGAGATCATGCAAAGTGGCAAGAACACCAGAAGCAACCAAAGGTTTGTACCTGTGAGAAGATCCTGGTCAACGATCATGATTGATGTTGGAAACCTCCTTCCTTCCAGCCAGAATTTGTTTACTAGAACGGGCTCCAGTAGAGCAATGCAGATATCTGTTCATATATTTATAGGGAGAGAAGCCCAGAGAGGAAGTGGTTGCTAGCTTGCTAGTCGCTTTCCTTGTTTCGTATTTCTATTACACCACTAACATCAAAAGCGAATTAGAAACTATGAAAACCCAATTTTCTGAAATTATTTGGAATTAATTAGAATTTTTATGAAAATCGAAGTGGAATATTATATTTAATATAATATTATTTTTTAGAAAAAGAATCAAGTCTTGAAATATAGATATTTGAAATCATTTATAGGAAACAAGTCAAAATGACTGTAAGCACGCTGAAATCTGAGTTTATGTGAAAAATCTCTATTTTTCTTAATTTTGTGAATTTATATTTACTCATAAAGGTAAAATGGTCATTTCACTTATTCACAAACCTCGTGTGGGGCTAATAGTTCTCCTTTCCCATCTCACGAAAAACCCTTTTCGCTCTGCTTAGACCTATCCCCTTCCAGGGGTATTTTAGTGATAGGTTCTATAGGAACTGGACGATCATATTTGGTCAAATCCCTAGCGACAAACTCCTATGTTCCTTTCATTACGATATTTTCGAACAAGTTCCTAGATGACAAGCCTAAAGGTTATCTTAATAGTGGTCCTTATATATTATATTAACAATTGAAATATGGTTGAAAGAAAAAATATCTATTTGATGGGGCTTCTTCCTATACCTATGAATTCCATTGGACGCATAAATGATACATTGAAATTTTTTTTAGTCTTTCAGGAAATATCAATGACAAAGAATAAACGTGATGAGGAATCTCTTTTGATTTTAATAAAAAAAGAACAAAAATTATTATTTTTTAAATAATAATTTTTTTTAATAAAATGATACACAATTAACCTTATAAATAGCCTTCCCATGGGCGATACAAAATTCTATAGACCCCTAGACTCTCCCACTCTTTCCCTCTCTTTTTCTTTTCTTTTTCTCTCTCTTCTCTTTCCAGCAGGAGCGACAGTCCCCACATGCGCCTGTCACATAAACCAGCCTGTCCCAGGCTGACGCATCCCCTGACCTGCCTTCCACCCGACGAACCAGCCAGCTAGGGGTTGTCGATTCAGGATGTCTCTGGCCAAATCACTGGCCTAGGAACCCATTTTCCATTTCCCCTTATTCCCATAACATTTCCCTCTCCAGAATGCCTCACCGGAGATAATTTTCTCCAGCAACCAGTTTGACACACCAGAGCGCACATATTGGCCACTAGAACTATCTCTAACCATTTTTCCTCCCAGCAATTCCATGTAAGCCCATCACTCTCTTCCACTGTTTTCTCCCTTATCTTCTTCCCTGATCACAATCACCAGCGTTAGAAATCTAGTGAGCACAGAGGGATGCTTTAACCACCAAGGAAAACTCGATTCTCCTCCAATCTTCGCCTCTTTGGTCTGGTTCAACAATGACTAAATCACCGGTGAACCAGACCTAGTGACCTAGGATTAAATCACCAGTAAATTAACACTTTTTGAGAATTCTAAACCATTAGATCAATTCAAAGGGTCCCAAAACCATAGGATGTGAGATCACAATTCCATTTCCATGTGATCTGGATGTAGATCTGGTGGACTGCTGATTTGACGGTCCAGATCAGACCATCTCAATAGATCTCCAGAGATTTGACTCCGAGATGCACTTCGCAAGATGCAAAAGCAACGCTCGCCATGGGCGCACCTTGGCGCATGCACAGTGTCTGAGGTGCAATCATCGAAAATTGTGACTCGCACAAAGAACCAGTGACGATGACGGTCGCCGCCTTGTTTTGTCGTGTTTTGATAGTCCAAATCAAATCTGGACCGTCAAAACAGATCTAAAGTTTAAAACTTCAATTCAGGGCTCATTTTAACTCCAAATCAAGATCTAAAAGAAGTTCTAGATTCTTGGTGAAGAGTAAAATCTAATGGAAACATAAAATTTAGGTTTTAATCATTGTAAAATTCTGTAAATCACAAAAAGTGGCACTAATTCCCAAGATCAGTCAAATCTGGCATGATTAGAACTTGGATTTCTGATCCATTAGTGATCTAGTTATGAGGGAATATGGAATCAAGAGTTTGATGTGACTGATTTGGGATGAATTAAGAAATTTAACCTTAATGGAAGAGAAATCTTAAAAATGATCATGGATTTACTTGATCTGACTAATCAAGCATGGTTAGAAACTATGAAACAGTATGGATGATGATTTAATGATAAGATCATGAGAAATGAATGGCTTGATGTAGCTAATTTAGGATAGATTGATATCTATGCCCTTAATTTTGATAAAATGGCTTAAGATCTTCTTGATCAGTTGGATCAAGAAAGATCAGATCATGTGATGAGATGCATCAATGATCTAGTGATGATAAGAGAATGTGATAGATCTAAATAAAAATGAAAGATCAAGATCTAAACCTTTAATGAGATGAAAAATGGATAGAAATCAAAATATGATCATTAGATCAAAATGGACAAATAAGATATATTCAAATGAACATCTAAATTATTATATTCTATTGTAAATGTTCTTTTAATTGCTTAGTAAGTTTAATTGTTAAATTTATTTATTTATTTACGCTTTAATATTCATGTTATGTAAATTATATGAAAAATATAATTAAATAAAAATAAATATTAATGAACATTTACAATGAATATGAACATGGACTTAATGATAGTAAGGGTTATATTAGTAAGACAATATAAGGAATATCATTTTCTTGGCCCAATTTAGGAGAATAATAAAGATCAATGAATGGCACTTTAAATGTTCATGGACATTAATTCAAATCAAATAGCAAGAGTACTTAGGGTATACGAGCTCATAGGAACCTTTATAAAAGGTTGAACTAAGGTCATCCCAGTAAATGCTGAACATAGTTAAGGGGGTTTTCTAATAGAGCATTGCTTTTCCCCCACCTTTTGGTGACGTTTGTTGAGGTCTAAATGCCTCCTTACATGAGGATTGAATTAACCACTATGTAAGCAACTTTTAACTGATAAACCTTAGTCAATTGAAAATAAGAGGAGCTATCTAGAATTAGGAGTGCATAAATTATCTTCAACCAGTAAATCATTAACTGGTTGAATAATAATAAGATCATAAAAGGATAGTAAAATATTTAATCCTAATAAAAATGGTAATCAAAGACTAAACAAGATCCATAAGTAGATCTTGAATGATCTAGAATAATAAAAATCATAATATTGTATATATGTTTTGAAGTAGTATAAATATTAGATTCAAATGTAGATCAATAGATTAAATCTTTGATCAATATTATCCAAGGAACAATATCCAAATCATGCTATGTAAGGATGATCAAAGAACAATTATGAAGTATAAATGAGTTGAGGAATGACTGTCTACATATGATTTGACAGATACATGAAGGATATGATGATCAAGATTAATGAGAAGATGGATTGTTGAAAGTAAAGGTAAGTGGACCTTAAGAATATATTTAATATAGAAAATACATGTATTTTACACATGATTTTATCCTGATAACTATAGATTGATTATAATTACCCTAGAATTGTTTGTGGATCAACAAATGATGTCGAAATGAATACAAAGTGATTGATTAAGTAATTATAAAATTACTTAATGGGTAGAATGAGAATATTTGAACTATATAAGTTGGACCCCCAAATCTTAAGGAAAGAAGTTATAGGCATGTCCTATTATAACCAGACACACAGTATGTAAGTATGAAATATTATTTTCCATACAAGCATGGAGGCTTATGATTTTGTTTTAAGACAGGCTTATGCCTGGGGATGTTAATGCTAGGAGAGTTATGAGGGTTTGACAACTCACTCTCTGAAACTGATTATGATGATGATATCATCCCCATATAGAGGCAAAATGTCGGGTGGGGCAATTATGAGAAGGTCGCCACTGTGACAACCATGGTTCCCCCCATACGAACATGGATCTATATTTTCCACCATGGTATCAATGGATTGTTGAGCAGTTATCCGAGCGTGATGTACGAATTGAGACTGCAAGCATGATGGTCCTTTCATTATTTTGCATTATGATACAATTGAGATATGACATGATGAGATGCCTTATGTTATGGCATGATGAGATGCCTTATTATTGTGGCATGATGAGATGCCTTATTCTTGTGGCATGATGAGATGCCTTATTCTTGTGGCATGATGAGATGCCTTATGTTATAGCATAATGAGATGCATTATGTTGTGGCATGATGAGATGCCTTATTTTATGGTATGATGAGATGCTTGGTAAAAGTTATTACCGATGTTATATTGAAGGGTAATTCCCAATACATTATGATTAAATATTAACACCTAGGTAAATATTGAAATTAGTTGAAAATGAGATATTATTGATGATATTGACTATATTCACGATTTTCAATGATTTATTTATACGTAATATATACATATAATTCATATGATGGGTGAAGGATGAAATGGTTATCCAATTGTATAAATTGATTTATATTATGGATATAAAGAACTGTTGATTTTGAGATATATTGATTATAGTTCTTAAATTCCCTACCCAGCATAGCTTGTTGAGATATTGTAAATGTTTGAATGTTTATAATATCTCAAATACAGTTAACGAAGATTGAAAGCTTAAAACTTGAGGATAATCATCACTGAACTACTACTTAGGGTATTTACTTTAAGGAAGATTGTATTGATTGTTTTGTAATTTGGATTGCAATATTTGGACAAGGTATGTAATGACTACCGAGGCTGTGTATGTGAACCATTGGATTAATCTTGATTTTAATAAAAGTATTTCTATTGATATTCAATGTAAAATTTATTTTATACAAAAATCTATGTATGATAAGTAATTTGAGGTAGCACTCAGGTTTTTGACTAATCAATTTCAAAGAAAATATGTTTATGCTGTTTGAATTTTAAAAGTTTTCAAAGTCAAGGCCCTACCTTTGCAAATATTTATGAAAATGTGTTTTAAAAACCTAGGTTGTTACAGAAACTCTCATACTTCAAAGGACCCCAAAGAAACCCATGTACTTAAGTTTAGTTAGTATAAGAATTCTAATTTTGTGAGGAATTATCCACCATTCCTATTGGTATTTTGATACTTGACTCTATTGTGGACCCCATCGATATAGTGCTAGTTGTGTTGTTGGAATTTTTTTGGCTACTAACCGACTCTTAGATTTGGATGAGCTTGAACTATAGATAATGTTTGGGGAGCCTTGGAAGTATGTGGTGGGATTTCTAGGTCAAACAAGGGTTTTGGATCATTGGTTTGGGTTTGCTTGATCATAATAATTTATAGGTGGGAGGATAGTTCCTTTGTGAATACTAATAAGCATTTTCTTTAATGAGGAGATGACTTCATCATATTTACAGTAAATATTCTTTCTTTCTAGAAGGGACTTGCTTGGTAAAGGAAGAAGCACACTCCTTATGCCACATGTGCCATGTTGGCATTTTTAGAGATCAAACAAGAAATAGAAGAAGGTTTGAGGAAGAACTCCACAACTTTTAATGCCTTAAATCGCAAGTTATACTCTTAATTGCCCCCCTAGAAAATAGGAACAAGACACACACACACACACACACACATATATGGTGTGGATCAAACTCAACCTTTCAAGCAGAATGAATGACTAATTATGTTTGTGGTGGAACCTAGACCATACTCCAAAAAGAAATAGTACAAAAAATTAGGATTGACAGTTAGATGGATTAGATTTTCTGTTTAAACTACATTCTTGGTGGGGTTGACAATTGCAATCATTTACCAACATTGGTGACTCGGATATGATATTGAAATAATTATTTAATAATTGCTTTTCAAAATTACATGGGCAAGTGAGCCCCCATTGTCTTGGGAAACCTTGACCCATGTGACATAATTTACCCTTACAACTTAACAAGAGAAGATCTCCAAAGCAAGTAAAGCATATATACTAAGATTGCATCACCAATTGTTCTTGGCCCCCTAAAAAATAGGAATAAGACACACACACACACATATATATATATATATATATATGGTGTGGATCAAACTCAGCCTTTCAAGTAGAATGAATGCCTAATTATGTTTGTGATGGAACCTAGACCATACTCCAAAAAGAAATAGTACAAAAAATTAGGATTGACAGTTAGATGGATTAGATTTTCTGTTTAAACTACATTCTTGGTGGGGTTGACAATTGTAATCATTTACCAACATTGGTGACTCGGATGTGATATTGAAATAATTATTTAATAATTGCTTTTCAAAATTACATGGGCAAGTGAGCCCCCATTGTCTTGGAAAACCTTGACCCATGTGACATAATTTACCCTTACAACTTAACAAGAGAAGATCTCCAAAGCAAGTAAAGCATATATACTAAGATTGCATCACCAATTGTTCTTGGCCCCCTAAAAAATAAGAATATGACATATATATATATGTGTGTGTGTGTGTGTGTGTGTGTGTGTGGTGTGGATCAAACTCAGCCTTTCAGGCAGAATGAATGACTAATTATGTTTGTGGTGGAACCTAGACCATACTCCAAAAAGAAATAGTACAAAAAATTAGGATTGACAGTTAGATGGATTAGACTTTCTGTTTAAACTACATTCTTGGTGGGGTTGACAATTGCAATCACTTACCAACATTGGTGACTTGGATATGATATTGCAATAATTATTTAATAATTGCTTTTCAAAATTACATAGGCAAGTGAGCACCCATTGTCTTGGGAAACCTTGACCCATGTGACATAATTTACCCTTACAACTTAATAAGAGAAGATCTCCAAAGCAAGAAAAACATATATACTAAGATTGCATCACCAATTATTCTTGGCTCTTAGAATTTTCCACAACTCATCATTAGTCACACTAAAATTGCGGAAAAAAGAGAGTGTACAAATAAAAATAGGGGAAAGTGACATATCTAGGCTTTGCCCAACTTTTTTCTAGCATCTAGATATATTTACCCATCTTTGTCCTAGTTGGTAATCACTAATACAACGAGTGGGTTTTAAGATAGTTAAAACATATGTACAAAATAGTTCAAAAACCGTCTTATAAAATGCAAACAAATATAAGACGGTTTCTAAAACCTTCTTATAATACTACTAATATAAAACGGTTCTTGAAACTGTCTTATATTAATATTAAAAATCATCTTGTATTAAAAGTTTTATAAGACAGTTTTTGAAAAACCATCTTATATAACTATAAAATATAAGACAATTTTTTTAAAACTATCTTATAAAACTATCAAAGTATAAGATAGTTTTCAAAAAACCATGTTATAAAAATATCAAAATATAAGACAGTTTTTGAAATATGTCTTATAAAACTATAAAAATAAGATAGTGTTTGAAAAACTGTCCTACAAAGCTGGGATAATATAAGACTACATTTAAAAAATTGTCTTATATATTGTCAGTTTTCTATATTTTGACAATTTTATAAGGCAGTTTTTTCATAACTATCCTATATTGTACATACTTCCTAGACGATTTCTTTATTCTTTTGTTGGTTTCTATTTGTACATTGTTTCTATAATTTTTGTAGTTGAAAATACATTCAACACTTCATTTCTATAGGCTACAATCATTCTACAAAATATATTCAATTCCAACATTCCATATTGAACTTCTCTATACACACTTTTTTATTGAAATAAAGAAAGCACACACTTATTTTAATCAAAAGAAAGACAATCATATAAATGAACTTCTATTTTGCATTTCATTGACAAAAATATTTACGTTCAATTACATTAATGATTTATAAATTTAAATTCAAAACATAATTAGTCTGTTCCATTCTAATATCATTTAGATCTAATTGGAAGTAACTCTTGCTTCTCAAATTGGCCTACAAGACAACAAATATTAAACCATTTGAGATATTCATTATTTGAGTCATTCATGAGTTGTAGAAAACTATAAAAATGATAATTAGTCAATTATTTGTCTTAACTTTCTCAATTGGGAGATTGTATATCCTTCACAAATGAGGGTTCTCATATATCTGAGAATATAATATCTACACTCTCAATCAGATTGTTGTCTAGGGCATTTTAAAAACTCAAGTGTTGTCATTCTTAATAAAAATTAGATAGAGTCTCCTATTTTTCTTACTTATACATGTAACGCATGCAATGCGATTCACCTAATAAACTACTTATTTAAATAATAGTATATATTCACAGTGAGATGCCCTAGGTTTACACATCATATGAGCACAATATTTTTCAAAAGTTGAGATCTATGGTTAAATTTTTTATTTTTAAATAAAATAAAAATAAACATTTCAAATGATAAACACTTGTTTCAAATCCTAAGGAGTCATGTGACCAATGAACCATGGATTTAATGGTGAATGATTTTCTCATTTCTACCCAAAATCTGGCATAATCTCCTCTGTAATTTGGACTAAAGAATTTAACGCATGTGATGTGACAGTACCTTAGAAAACACAATAACATATAATAGAATTGGGAGACTCAGTCCCCATAACTATCTATCATGATCATGTAATGATTCTGACCAAAACATATACATCAATGGTGATATACAAATCTAAAAACAAAACCTAGCCCATGGTCTATTCATACACAGCCATTGCATCCAACATAAACACATTCATACATCAATGTCACAAAAGTATAAATTATACATATACAGTCCATTTATAATATCCAAAGCAAGGTTTTGACAAACCACACACATCGCGTAGATCTCCTTTGTACTCAGCTGAAGGCCACTAGCGCCTTCACTTGCCCTTTGTTTGTTTGCCTTTCCTGCTGTATCTCTCAATACCTGAGGCATCGCAAAACATTGTAATGTCTTAGCAAGCTATGCTTATATAGGTAACGACAATAATACAAATTCACGAATATTTAACAATATAATGAACAATTTAAGTAAGAAGACTGAGGGCATGCAAACACAACTTTGTCATGGAAAATAGCTATAATGTGATCTCCATATGAGAGTAATAGTGATAATGTAGAGCATCAATAGTATGTAAAACTAACCAAATCAACGTACAATAACCAAAGCATTAAAGCTCATAAAACTACTAAAAACAGAGCAATGCATCCATGCCACCTGCGTGTCTATAAAAACATGCTAAGTATACGGAGCCTCTCGGGCTCATCAAATGCCAATCTCAAATAGATGCAACTCACACTACCTTTGTGTTTGAAAATGTACCAAATCAACTAAGCTCCTAAGGCTCATAAATATGCCAAAACAATATTGGTCCAGAGTGTAAAAAGCATGAAGAATATATCAATGAATATGCATGTCATCTACGGGAGCACCACCACATACAAGTACCAAGATTGTCAAAAACCACATTAGTATAAAGCGTCACACAGGTCCCAAGAGTGTCCTATACACTCGAATCTCTAATCATGAGTACATATAGCAATCCTCCACGTGTTCTAGCACTGTGGGTATCCAGGGAATATCCATCTTGGTGCACTCACCACACAAATATGATAAAATCAATCATCCAAAAAATCACATGAACTACTACACTACAGTGATAATCAACTCCCAGGTCTATCAATCGTCGCTCCCCGTCACCATCAGAATGAGAGTCCAAGCATTCGTCCCGCATAGGTGAGGACTGGAATCATAGTGTGGACTACCCATAATACCACTATCTATGATATTTGCCCATCTATGGGGTGGGTGTCTAATCATCTCACAAATTCAAAAGATAGGTGGATGGCCCTAAATCCCTCCTAACATATTGTGCACTAGACATAAACACCAGTCATAAATCCACAAAACACAAAAATCGGTCAATATATCAAAGTAAGCATTGATAAGTAATGTCTGATTATGAAATGTAGGAGTGCCTGTAGCTCGCCATCTTAGAGTACCACCCAAGGTTACTCTCTTAAGGTCCAGCCACCAAGCCTTCAAATGAAAATTAGGAGCATTTATAGCTCACCATCCCATGGCATTACCCCTCATCCCGGGGTTAGCCTCTAAAGGACCAGCCATCAAGCCTCTACCACCAAGTCCACAAAAAAATAAGCAATAGAAACAGTCTACACACCTCAATCTACAATAGCAAATATAATCACCATTTAATGACTTCGCAAGTCAGGGGAGAGTACTAAAATCATGTAACATCACTAGTGCTTATAAAATATGACTGAAAGAAAGTCAAATCATGCATATGTGGAAAAAGATAACCAAAGAAATCATGTGTATATGCATCACTCGTAGATGAAATCAATATCTTAACAAGAATTATGGTATAATAATACATAAATGGCATTCATTTATAAATACTAAGCTAATGCTATAATATCTATAATTTCAAAATAGAAATATGCCCATTATTAATTGTCATCATCTACCTCAGATGGAGAACCACTTGTCTATACCTCTCAAGTCATAATCCGATTCCACTCTAGATCAATCCTCCTTAGCCCCACTACCTAGGTATACATCACATCCAGGACTAATTTAGAGTCCAAGTTATTCACCTAAGTTGGATTCTTAGTTATAAAGCAAATATTATAATTTCATATCTTAATTTATTGCGTTTCAATACAATCCGATGATTCATAGCCATTGGATATGAAGTTGGGGCTTGCCTCAGTTGGTGATAATCCAAGTCATGTTGAACCAGGCCCACCAATAACTATTAAATTCATTTCTTAATAATAACATAACATATTCTAGATTTATCATTGTAACACCCCTAAATTTCTAATTCACTTTATGTAAATAGAATGAATTGAAAAAGGAGAAATGTAGAATTATATTTTTGAGATTTTAATTTTTTTGAGAAACTAATGAACTGCACAAAATTAAGCATTGAACATCAATATTAGTAATGTATGCATCGATACTGTTCCAACTACACTAATTTTGCATGAAACGAAAAATTGTCTAGATTTTACTAATTAAGGGGCGTCAAAATTGATATTGACATCCCCAATTGTTTGATAGGTGATGCAACAGCTGGATCACCACACATTACTTACCCCCTTGCAATGGGTATGGCCTGAGATGAAAAAGAAAGGAGGTAGCCAGAAAATTCAGGGACCCAAAAACCTTAAAAAACCCTCCTCTAATCTCCCCACAGGAGTGCAAAAGAAAACCCTCCTTGCTGATTTCTCATTCTCCCCAGCGATCTTTCCCTTCTCTTGTGTGACAAAATGGAGAAAAAGATTTTAACCCCTTCTCCTCCTCGTCTCGCTTCCCCACTTCGAGCATAGCTCCCCTTACGTTGGATCTCCCCTCCTTTCACCCGCAAAGTGCACAACCCTCACCTTTGACATCTCCTTCCCTTCTCCAGCACCGACAAAGAGCCAAAAAACTTAAATAGTAGACATTGGCAAATCGTAGAGGAAGCCCCCTTCTCTCCTCTCTCAATTTCTTCTTTCATCTTGGCTAGAACCCTCTTACCCTTGTCAGTCTTTCCCCTTGTTTCCTCTCCCCCTAGCGCAACCAACCAATTTTGACTTCGGATCTGGTCAACTAATCAAGATCCCTTTTTCCTCTTCTACCCTGCCAGCTTTTCCTCCAGTGCAGCTGGCTTGACATGCTAGTGTGCACATGTTGGCCACATAGGAATGCCGCCCTCCTCCTATTCCTCCTCCTTTAGTGATCCACCTCTCACACCCCATTGTTCCACTACCTCCTTCATGGGAGGGTTATAAACGATGATCAAGCAACGTCCACCACCAAACCCACTCTAGTTTCCCTGCTTTCCTCAATTCATCGGTAACACACATGGGTTTTCCCTTTCCCCATTCATAGTTTTGATTCCATGCGGCAACTATGTCAGGGATGGCTGACCACTGCCAGAAACCACTCCTATTTCCCTCTCTTTTCTTCTCCCCAAATTCTTCCCCCAAAACGGCTTAGATCACCTAGTGGGCTAGCACATCCAAACTCCCTTTTGCTCCCTCTGTTTTCTCTTCTTTGTCGGGTTCAGGCAGTGAACAACCCAGTAGCCACCAGCCACAATCACCCCTATTACCCTTTCTTAATGCGAGTTAGGGTAGGTCGACTCGCCAAGTCAACTTGCTCTCAACTCGTTTTGGGGAGTTGAGTTGACATAGTGAACCCCACTACCTCCTTAAACTTTAACCACTTGTTTTGACCAATCCAAGAAGGATTTCACAAATCTGAGACAACCATCGTGATTCTTGGAATGCAAGGAACAATAATCATCTTCCCATTCATTGATCGAGGAAGATCCAACCATCAATCATGATCAAACCCATGATCGATCTTACCATTCACAATGATTTGAACCGTTCATCATGATCCTTGTGATATGTAGATTGAGATATATATAGTAGAGATATTCAATCTGGAGCATTGTTGACATGATCTTAATCAACGACTAAGATCAATTAGGGGTACATGTATAAATTTTGATCCAATTCAATGATCCACATTATTAAACTAATTTGATAAGATTATTCAATCAAATTTACTTACATATTCTTTGATTTGGGATGATCAAGTAGTGAATTATTGCCAGATCATTACGGATAGTGCAGATCAGGCACCTTTGCAACAATCAATCGACGATCTGATGACACAGGCATCTTGATATCACTTAGATTGATCTATGCGAGGTAGGATTACCACACTAACTCTTCACTTTCACTGATTTGGCTATAATTAGTCATAATTGAGTAAGATTAGACCTTATACAACTTAAATCTACCGATCATGAGTATCTAAGCGTTAATAAACTACTAAATTAATGATCTAAAATGGTAGATCAAATGATGTAATGTTTTGATTGTCTTGGTAAATTGAGATTTATAAATTTGGACCGTAGGATGAGATAAGAAACATAGATCAGAATGATCAGAGCAGGATCTGATCATCAAATCTAAACAGGAGCTAGTGAGAGGCAATATGACCTGTAGGAATCCTAGAAAATACATGCGATCAAGTTAGAACAAATCTCAAAATGGATAACTTAACTAATCTACTGATGGGATTATTATGATTCTTAGCTTAGGAAATTGAACATTAGGATGATTAGGGACTATTTATCTAATCTATCAGAATTTGATCTAACCGTTGGATGAATAGATCAAACATTGAAATATGAAAGAGACTATATGCCAGGATGACATTCATAAAAATTGAGAACAGGTAGATGATATGAACCCTTGAGCTTTAATCAATGGTCATGATTTGAGGATATCATAAAATGAAGAGATATACCTAGGATCGAAGGTCAATAAGGGAAAGATCATCATATTTGATGATGATCTAAGACTAGATAAGTAATAAATGAGAAATTGTGAGTAACCTGAAATGCACGTAAACCTAAACCTATGTTTCACAATGCTCTATTGTTGTCAAAATTGTAATGAACCTAGCCCTAAACATCTAAGTATTGTTTTTAAAATACTTGACATGGCTTTCGTGGATAATACAAAGGCAAGCAGAAGATAGTTGCTTAGATTGGGTTTCACACTTTTAGACGCTTTAAAGAAGAAAAAGATTTTGAAATTTCAAAATTTCCCTTTAGTCATAATAATTGCCACACTTACAGTCAATGCCACCTAAGAATGCCATGTAGATAAGATGATGAATTAAGGTATGATTGAAATCAATATTTAAATTTGGAGTGCAATTGAATAGGATCAAAATCTTGGGTACAAATGCAAAAGCCAATTTTTAGCTATATATGCATTTTCAAATTTTAAATTAGGATTAGTTGATTTTTAACTGAAAAAACTAGATGGACATATTTTTTTGCAAATATCCTAAATGGGAGAGGCCAAACAAGATGATTGGGTTAGATTATCCAAAGGTGTGGCTTACTTAGGCCAACTTTTAGAATCAATGCCAAAACTTAATTCAAATTGCAGTTGTGAACACTAAAAATGGTACGCTTGCTAGAATTTCCTAATATCTACTTTGTGGGCCCTAGTAACCTCATGGATGTGGTTAGATTTTGTTGATCTCATCGTAGCTGTAATTTTTTGACCTTGGATTTTTTTGGAAGAGTTAGAGACACTCATCTACACACAATGTACAGCCTCGAACTCTGGTCACCTAGGCGATAGAATCCTCCTTGTGCTAGTGCACTAAGAGACTTTGGAACAGTTTTTTGACATTGTTTGTTGTTAAACTTTTTGATGATTTAGGCATTTAATTAATGAAGCCTTGTCAAGAAGTCTAAACTACTGCCTTAATCTCTAACAAGAATGAATGCATGGGAATGACAGTTGATATTTTACTTAGAAATGAATCTTGGGTGAACAAATGTAAGAATGGGGCCCATCATTAACGGATTAGGACCATTTAACACATGCTATGGATGATTCATATCCCATACTCAACCTATTGGACAATTCCGCAGCCTATAATCTACGTTTGTTCAAGAGCATGGTCTATTTCTAGAAGACTTCCTAGAAATTCTAGACATACTACAAATATATAGTAAAAAATATCTAAGATATCTAGAAGATGATGATGTCAATGATCATGTAAGAAGTAAAAAATATCTAGAAAAGATGATGTAAAGAATGATGTAATATGTAGGATATTTTTGAAGAGTTTTCTATAAAGTCATTTATAACCATTAGATTAGAAGTGTGTTGGCACAATCCTAGCCATTGGTTAAGATGTGCCACTAGTATAAATAGAGATGGTTCCTCACACTTTTGTATCAAGCTAAAACTTGTGAATCAATACAAGCTCTCTCCTCCATTCAAGCCTTCAAGTCCCTTCTTCCTTTCTAAATACTTTTCAGCCTCAAAAAGTCTTCTTCAAAGTTTTGTAAATACCTCCCTCTTCCAACATGAATGGATAGCTATTAAAAGAGTGACAATCTATATCCATCAACCAAATTTCCACAAATCAATGGCTTAAAATCTTTAATTATAAAAAATCATGCTAATTAAAAGCCATCCAGAATAAAAGGCTCATAACTAATAGCTTTGATCACACAACAATGCACCATATTTGTCATTTTTCCTCAAAGAACATGTGCAAGCATCATATTTTTCTCATAGAATAGGTTCATTGTATCACATACCAATAAACGAAGATAGAGAGGGAAAATAACATGTCTTATATGGTGTCAACACGTGTAAATTAGTACATTAGTTCTTACAATTACAAATCCATCTGGGATGTGTGGTTTGGTGATCCAAGCTATTCATACATGACTCCATTGATCTTAACTAGGCCATGCCTCAAAACTGTTGGCTAGTGGATGATCTTAACCATTATCCTTCACGATTAAAACTACAAGTTTAAATCTCAATTAACCAGCTAAACAGTTAAGATCGTGTGGTGGAAAATATTTTTGGCCTCGAATGACGGGTAAGATCATAAACTAAACCATGTACCTTTCCTAGCCTTGATTAGCATTTTTCTTATTTTAATCATTGTTAAATCTAGAAGCAGCAATCCACTTTTGCCATACATGGCGTTTATAACTATAAGTCCAGGGCTCAGTAATGTAACGACCCGAGTTTTTAAAACACATTTTCATAAATATTTACAAAGGTAGGGCCTTGATTTTGAAACTCTTTTAAAATACAAACAGCGAAAACATATTTGTTTTAAATTGATTTATCAAAAACGCGAGTGCTACTTCAAATTACTTATCATACATAGATTTTTGTTTAAAATAAATTTTCTATTGAATATCAATATAAATACTTTTATTAAAATCAGGATTAATCTAGTAGTTCACATACACAACTCCGGTAGTCATTACATACCTTGTACAAATATTACAATCTAAATTACAAAAAAATCAATACAATCTTCTTCAAAGTAAATACCCTGAGTAGTAGTTCGGTGATGATTGTCTTCAAGTCTTAAGCTTTCAATTTTCCTTAACTATATCTAAGATATTATAAACATTCAAACATTTACAATCTCTCAACAAACTATGCTTGGTATGGGATTTAAGAAATATAATCAATATATCTCAAAATCAACAATTCTTTATATCCATGATATAAATCAATTCATACAATTGGCTAACCATTTCATCTTTCACTCATCATATGAATTATATGTATATATTACATATAAATAAAAGCACTAAAAATCATGAATATAGTCAATATCATTAATAATATCTCATTTCCAAATTGATTTCAATATTAACACTAGGTTTTAATATATAATCATACCGTATTGGGAATCATCCTCTAATACAACTTCGGTAATAATTTCTACCGAGCATCTCATCATGCCATAAAATAAGGCATCTCATCATGCCATAATATAAGGCATTTTATCATGCCATAATCAATTGCATTACAACGTAAAATAATCAAAGGACTACTATGCTTGCAGTTTTAATTCGTATAACGCGCTCGGATAACTGCTCAATACTCTATTGATACCATGATGGAAAATACATATCCATGTTCATATAGGGGGAACCATGGTTGTCACAGTGGCGGCCTTCCCATAATTGCCCCACTCGACATTTTGCCTCTCTTTGGGCACGGTATCATCATCATGATCAATTTCGGAGAGCGGGTGGCCAAACCCTCATAACTCTCCTAGCATTGGCAGCCTCAAGCATAAACCTATCTTAAAACAAAATCACAAGCCTCTATGCTCGTATGGAAAATAATATTTCATATTTACAGACTGTGTGTCTGGTTATAATAGGACATGCCTATAACTTCTTTCCTTAAGATTTGGGGGTCCAACTTATATAGTTCAAATCTTCTCATTCTACTCATTAAGTAATTTCATAATTACTTAATCAATCACTTTGTATTTATTTCGACATCATTTGTTGATTCACAAACAATTATAAGGCAATTCTAATTAATCTATAATTATCATGATAAGATCATGTGTAAAATACATGTATATTCTATATTGAATATATTCTTAAGGTCCACCTACCTTTACTTTCAACAATCCATCTTCTCATTGATCTTGATCATCATATCCTTCATGTATCTATCAAATCATATGTAGACAGTCATTCCTCAACTCATTTATACTTCCTAATTGTTCTTTTGATCATCCTTACATAGCATGATTTGGATCTTGTTCCTTAGATTATATTGATCAAGGATCTAATCTATTGATTTACATTTAAATCTAATATTTATACTACTTTAAAACATACATACAATATCATGATTCCTATTATTCTTAATCTTTCAAGAACTCATCATGAATCTTGTTTGATCATTCCTTTCTTACTTACAATTTTTATTAGGATTAGATAATTTACTATCCTTTTATGATCTTATTATTATTCAACTAATTAATATTTTATTAATTGAAGATAATTTATGCACTCCTAATTCTAGACCGCTCCTCCTTATTTCAGAATTGACTAATGCTTATCAATTAAAAACTGCTGACAAAGTGGTTAATTCAATCATCATATAAGGAGGCATTTAGACTTCACAAAAGTCGCAGAAGGTGGGGAAAGAGCGAGGCTCTATTAGAGAATCCCCTTAACCACCATGTTCAGCATTTACTGGGGTAACCTTAGCTCAACCTTCATAAGGTTCCTATGAGCATTAAACCCTAAGTACTCTTGTTATTTGATTTTAATTAAATTCATGAATATTTAAAATGTCATTCATATGGTTTATTATTCTCCTAATTTGGGTCAAAGAAATGATATTCCTTATATTGTCCTACTAACTATAACCCTTACTATCATTAAGTCCATGTCCATATTCATTGTAAATGTTCATCAATATATATTTTTATTTAATTATATTTTCAATGTAATTTATATAACATGAACATTAAAAGCGTAAATAAACAAATTTAACAATTACATCTATTAAGCAAATAAAAGAACATTTAAAATAGAATATAACAACTCACATGCTCATTTGAATATATCATATTTGTCCATTTTGATCCAATGATCATATTTTGATTTCTATTCATTTTTCATCTCATTAAAGGTTTAGATATTGATATTTCATTTTTATTCACATCTATCACATTCTCTTAATGTGATATCATCACTAGATCATTAATGCATCTCATCATATGGTCTGATCTTTCTTGATCCAACCGATCAAGAAGATCTTAAGTCATTTTATCAAAATCAAGGGCATAGATTTTGATCTATCCCAAATTAGCCACATTAGGCTTGTCAATCCATATGATCTTAACTTTAGATCATCATTCAAACTGATTTTAATGATCTGATCATGCTTGATTACTCAGATCAAGTAGATCCATGATCATTTTTAAGATTTCTCTTCCAATAAGGTTAAATTTCTTAATTCATCCCAGATCAATCACATCCAACTATTAATTTCATGTTACTTCATTACTAGATCACTAATAGATAAGAAATCCAAGGTCTGATCATGTAAGATTTGACTGATCTTGGGAATTAGTACCACTTTTTGTAATTTATAAAATTTTATAGTGAATAAAGCATAATTTTTATGTTTCTATTAGATTTTACTCTTCACTAGGAATCAAGATCTTCTTTCCGATATTGATTTGGAGTTAAAATGAGCTTTGAATTAGAGTTTTAAGTTTTTAGATTAAAACAAGGGCCCAGGTTCAATCTGGGTCTTGCGAATTGATGGGAATGATTAGTGACCCGTCTGCTCCGCATTCCACCAGTGATAGCTGATGTGTACTGAGAGGTGACCGGGGATAGGCGAGACGGTCCGATCTGGACTATCAGATCAACCTTTCCCCTGATCTCCCTGATTTGAACATGCTAAGGGCTCATATTTCATACCCCTGGGGTTTTTGGACCCCAGGAATCCATCCAATAGCTCAAAAATTCAAGTTTCACTAGAGTTTTTAGGCTAGTTCACTGGTACTTGATTCACCAAAGAAATCTTGCCAAAAAATTCAGTCTAGTGATCTTCTTGCCATAAAAACTACTAGAATAAATAGAGTGAAGGATGAGGAACATACTTGAAGTGTCCAGAATTGAAGAATATATCCGGAAAAGAGAGATCCACGCTAGAAAATATAGGGTCACTGGACTTATTGTTTTCTGGTGATTTCATCAGTGAATACACCTCCGATCAATCTGGAATCTTAAGGTTTTTATAGATCAAGTCAGCCCAAATCCATCCAACGGTTAAGATTGAAATCCAATGGCCAAATTTGAATGGCTAATTGAATTAGGGTTTTCAGGCGAAAACTCTATTTAGTTGGGGACGACAAGTTTGTAGACGCGCTCGATGCTTCGTGAGGGAATATTCCCTTCGGTGTGTCCATAGATGCACTGTGCGGTTGTAAAGGGAAGATGAGAGGGAAAAAAAAGAAAAAGAAAAGAAAAAGAAAAAGAAAGAGAAGGAGAAAGAGGAGGAAAGGGAGAGGGAGAGGGAGAGAGAGAGTGGGAAGAGAATTTTGGTGTAAATTTGTGGAATTGTTAGGGGAGATATTTATAAGCTTATTTTTGTATTATTTTAATTAAAATTTTAATTATTTTTTATTTTAAATATTTTTTTTCACTTTTCTTATTAAATTCAAAAGAGATTCCTCATCATGTTTATTCTTCATCATTGATATTCATTGTGCTGATTGTCCCCCAGCTTAGCTAACTTTTGTGGACCCCACACAACAGTGAAATGACCATTTTACCCATATGGGTAAATATAAATTTACAAAAATTATGAAAAATAGAGATTTTTCACCCAGGCTCAGATTTTAGCATGCTTACAGTCATTCTGATTGGTTTCTCATGAATGATTCCAAATATCTATGTTTCAAGACTTGTTTCTTTTCTAAAATTAATATTATATTAAATATAATATTTCACCTCATTTTTCATAAAAAAAATTCCAATTATTTCTAAATAATTTCAAAAAAATTGGGGTTTTCACAGGTAAAATAGTAATAATTGATAGGATGGTAGTGAAAGCTTTCCAATATGAAGCCCTAGACCAGGATGGCCTATGGATCCTTATCAACAGTCCTTCCTCTTGTGCAATTAGGCTTTTTTTCCTTCCACCATGGACTATTGGCATATTTCTAGTTCTTTTAATGACTAATTGCCTTTATGATTAATTTTTGAAACTATTCTAATAGATTCATGTTGTAGCATTTATTTATTTGCTTTGTGATGGTAATAAACTTACCATTAAAGAGGGGAAAAAATATTTAATGTCCATTACAAGATTTGCAAATAACATAAGCACCCTTAAATAATTACACATTAAAAGCATCTTTAAATTACCATGTTAATAGCTCATAAGAAATGTGACCACTCATAACTAGTTAAGAATTATGAACAAGGAGATAACATCTTATCATAATTACTAATACAATATAGAGTAAATATTAATTCTCTACATAAATCTTGCCTTAATTTGCATGTCCAAGTTGGTAAATTCATTTTGAGAAGCTACACTATGTGAAAACATTAATACTAGGAAATGGATTTTCATTCTTGTTACATTTCTAGAAACACTTATTTGTTTGGTATGAGAATGACTTTTTTAAAAATTAAGAGGATGGTAATTGATGCTCATGCAGACCTAAATATTTAGATGAATTTGGCTTTTCATGTCAAACCAAACAAAGGAAATCAAGTTAAACTGAAAATGAGTTTTAATCTTTATCTCTTTCATGCTCTGACCAAACACCTCGCATACAATGGAGAAGAAACATGTGATCATTTGCAATTCAACCAAGTCTATTATTCCTAGTAAGTATATGATGTTTGCATGACATAAACTACTAAATGATGTGTCAAATGCTTAGTGATGTTAAATAGTTCCTCTTTGTAGCTAAATCATAAGTTTGTGAATACACCAAAACTTTCTTCGTCAATATTTTTTCCCCTTTAAATGTTCAATAGCAATGTTGTTACCATGCTATTAGTTAAGATTGTCTTGTTGTTTCTTTCAACCTTTGCAAGTCACCCACTGAAGTAGTTTTGCCTTAAGAACATAGAATTCTCTATTCTGACCATAGTTACAATGTTCTCGTCTAAGAATAAAATGGCAAGGAAAATATTGAAAATAATCAACAAACATTTTAAAAGGATTTTGACAAAAAAAGTCATGAAGAAAAGCCAATAACATCTAGTGCAGTTGGTTGCTGACAACCCGGCATCTGACCTAGAATATACTCGGTTGTAGGTTTATGTTCTTGCTTTTACCCGTTTGGTAGTGGATTAGATTTAAGAGAGTATTTGAGCAAATTGCTTTATAAATCTTTGCTTGTGTGAAAGATAAAGTCATTATAATTAGGCTGAAAATAAAGTTTTAACTTAAAATTGTCAATATAATTACGTATCACATTTGAGAATCTAACCAAATGTCCATGACATCTGTGACACATTTTATGCTAAATTGGACAAACCTCTATTGAGTTAAATTCCATGAGAATTTTTATGAGTTATTCAAAAATTAGAAAGTAAAATGTTTGTAAGTGTTTATAAAGTTCTAGTTCTTGAGAGACAACAATGTCCAGCATAGTTGGTCCCAATCAACTCAGCATCTTCCCTCAAATATGCTCTCTTCGTTGCTTTAGCTTTTGACTGGGGATTAGATTTAGGGGAGTATAAGGGATTTATTCGGTAGTTCTTAGCTAATAACAAAAAGCTAAAAAGAATTATTGGTAAAAGGCTTTCTCAGCAAGGCCCATTAATAGTCCTAGCCCATCAAGTAGGGCCCAACATGAAAAACAAGCCCGCTCATTCTTGTCCACAACCAGTTTTAACAAGAGTTGCCTCCTGAACGGAGCCGTTAAAATCCCCGTCAAGACAAACTTCTGCAGCTAAAGCGTACCAACTACACCGTAAATCCCGTTAACGACCGTCCAAGCCCTTCCACGGACGTTTGCGGTAGTTTGCATCTAAAGGCCCCAAAATCCAGATCATGTCTTGCTCCCTCCCTGTTCGAACAGCAACAACAACATCTGAGCTGGAAAAAGAAGAAAATTCCCATTTCCGAAGTTTTGTCTGGAATTTCCACTCTTTCTTAATCTCTTACCTTCAATTCTATTATTTCATGGCGGATTTCAACCTTGATTCCATGAAAGGCTAGAAAGATGGACTTTTTGGGGCTTATAAGATCCGGAATTACATTAGCCGAAGAAAGAGGGATTTTATGAACCAGCTCTTCGTTTTTTTCTGTGATTTTGGTGAATTATGGATCCTGAGAATTCGGATTTCGATAAGAGAACGAATTTGTTCTGCGGTGGTGGATCGTCGGTTTCCTGCTCGATCTGCTTGGAATACGTTGTCGATCGAGGAGAGAGATCGGTTGCTAAGCTTCAATGCGGACACGAATTCCATTTAGGTCGGTCTTTTTTTGTTGATCTGTGGGTGAAATTGTCTTCTTCTTCCTCTATGAGATCTCTTATCGTCGTATCATTTATTGATGGTTTCCCTCCTCTCCTTGTGATCGTTTTGCTGTAAAAATTTGATTTTTGTCCTTCTCATCACCTTTCCTGCCGGCTGCTTCGTAATTGTGGCCGTATTCCCCCCCTACTATTGTTTGTCACCTTTTTGCTTCCTTTCTGGCATATGAGTTTCTTGTCATTGCATTATTTCTGCCACCCGAAGAGGATCTTGCATTCCATAATGTTGCATTGATTTTCTCCTTGCTATTATCTTGGAGATTGTTGTCATCATTTAGTGAACGGTCACTGCTTTGTTTCATATGATCTAAACCTATTCTGTAATTACAATCTGCATTCATACTGTTTCAATTCCTATTTGAGTGAAATGCATGGCATAGAATTATGAGTTATTTGGTTTTTGTTCTTCTTAAAGTTTGCTTCCTTTCTTTGGTTGTTGGCGAACTGTTAGTATATTCATATAGTTTCATTAATTAGATCTACATTATGTTGACTGTTTGTGATGTGCTGGTTGCTATCTAAAATTTCCTTTTTGGTGTGGTTGTCATCATTCAAAATGGTATATTGTTGATATGAGGTTTTGCTCATTTCCTTTTTCAATTTTTTGGCTTGGTTCCAATTTGTGAAAATTGATGATTGAGCTCGGGAAGGGAATGGCTTACAGTATAGTTCATTTCGTCATATTCCTTTGCAAGGTTGAACTCTCAATGGTGCACAATTTGTAGTTTAAATTTTTCCGTAAGGACACTTTCTGATAGTATCTTCACTCATGCTTGTTTAACATTCATCATCTGAGTCATGCATAGAGTTAACTTGCTTGACTCATCTGTTGCTCTACTGTTGCCCTTTGTTCCTAAATTCTTATACAGCATGTACAACCATTTACAATAAGGACCAAGGGAACAAGACATACTCACTTTGCACTTTATACACAAGGAATAAGTTTTGTGATAGAGGGAGTGAGGGAGACCCAGATAAGAAAGGGAGGAGTGTAGAATTATAAACAATAAGATATTATCCCCCATTCCCCGGACCCCTCATAGGCGGGAGCTTCGTGCATCGGGACTGCCCTTTTTATATTATTTCCCATTCTTATCGAAGATGAGGATCACATTTTGATTTTTTTGTTGTTGGAAACTTTCCAAATATTATCATCCACATTTAATGAGGTCTTCTTAGGATTAAAATATTCAAACATGGGGGCCTATTTGATCTCAAATATTTGGTATATAATCCATTTTATCCCTTCATGGAACCCAGGTGCAGTGAAAAGTGGACATGGGTCCATGCCATGGAGGTCAAGAAAGACAATAGTAAATAAGATATCTCTAGAACATAATATTCGTATCGCCACATGGAATATAGGGACATTGACATGTAAGAGTTTGGAGTTAGTAGACGTGATGCAACATAGGAGAGTCAACATCGCTTGTATCTAAGAAACCAAGTGCAAAGGGGCTAAAGCTAGAGAAATAGATGGGTATAAATTATGGTACTTAGGAAAGGAAAATAACATAAATGACATAGGAATAATAATGGATAAGGAATTAAAGGATAAAGTTGTGAACGTTAAAAGAATCAGTAATAGAATTATAATAATAAAACTTGTTTTAGGAGAGTAGATTATAAATGTTATAAGTGCATACGCACCACAAGTAGGGTTGCAAGATATAATCAAGAGACAGTTTTGGGAAGATATGGAGGGGGTCATGCAAGAAATTCCCAACACTAAGGAGATATTTATAGGAGCAGACTTAAATGGCCATGTAGGAGAAGATAAGGAAGGATATGATAGAATACACGGAGGGTATGGTATAGGTGAACGAATTGAGATGGGGGAGAATATCTTCTATTTTGCTTTGTCATATAACCTGTCCATTGCAAATACACTTTTTAAGAAGAGCAATGAACACTTAATAACTTTTAAAAGTGGACTTCATAAAAGCCAAATAGACTTTTTTCTACTTAGGAATAATGAACGATTTATATGTAAGGATTGTAAGGTGATACCCGGTGAGAGTTTAACCTCACAACATAGGTTAATGGTTATGGATATCCATATCAAAAGATGGAAGAAAGGAAATGAACTTAATTGGTATCCAAAAATTAAGTGGTGAAACTTAAAAGGAGAGAAAATAACCTCATTCACAAATAAGTTGATGGTAGAAGGAATTTGAAACTATGAAACAGAAGTAAATACCATGTGGAAATATTGCTGAGTCCATTAAGAAAGTGGCAAAAGATGTCTTATGAGTATTTAAAGGTAAAAGTCAATTAGTAAAGGAAATATGGTGGTGGAATGAAATAGTGCAAAAAATTATTAAAGAAAAATGGATGCGTTTTAAAGCATGACAGAAGACTAGAAATAATTAAAACTATGAACAATATAAGAATGTTAAAAAGGTTGCTAAGAGAATAGTGAGGCTAAACTTAAAGCATATGATGAGCTCTATAATAGACTAGGAACAAGAGAATGTGAGAAAGATGTGTTTAAACTTGCAAAAGTAAGAGAACATAAGGGTAAGGACTTAGATCATGTTCGGTGCATTAGAAGCGATGATCAAAGGGTATTAGTCAAAGATGATGAGATCAAACAAATGTGGGAAACATACTTTCAAAAATTGTTAAATGACAATGGCTCTGAGAATATAGGGATTGAAAATACTATAAATCTAAATAACATTGGATATTATAGATATGAATGTAGGATTAGAGTACCTAAAGTAAAAGAGGCCTTGAAAAAGATGAAATCAGGAAAGGCCATGGGGCCTGATGGTATCCCAATAGAGGTTTGGAAGCATATGGGAGATATTGGGGTAGTTTGGTTGACGAAGTTGTTTAATAAGATTATAAAATCAAAGAAAATGCCTGATGAGTGGAGGAAAAGCTCTATTGTACCAATTTATAAGAATAAAGGAGACATACAGAGCTGCACTAATTATCGAGGGATCAAACTTATGAGCTACACTATGAAACTTTTTGAAAGAGTGATTGAGAAGAGGCTACGACATGAAACAAGTGTATCAGAGAATCAGTTTGGTTTTATGCCTGGGAGATCTACCATGGAAGCTATTTTCTTACTAAAACAATTAGTAGAGAAATATAGGAAGAGGAGGAAAGACCTCCACGTGGTCTTTATCAACTTAGAGAAAGCTTATGATAGTCTCTAGAGAGTTAATATGGAGGGTGTTGGGTGATAAAGGGGTTTCTTAGGGGTATATAGACATAACTAAAGATATGTATGAGGGAGCGGTAACAAATATTAAGACCACTAGTGGTATGACTGGTGATTTCCCTGTCAGTGTAGAATTGCACCAATGATCGGAATTGAGCCCATACCTTTTCACATTGGTTATGGATGAGTTAACAAAACATTTGCATGAGGAGATTCGTTGGTGCATGCTAGTCTTACTTGATGAGACAAGGGAGGGTGTAAACACAAAGCTAGAGTTATGGAGAGAAGCATTAGAATTTGAAGGATTTAAAATTAGCCGAACTAAGACAGAATATATGGAATGTAATTTTAGCAAGGAGAGTAGGAGTGAAACACCAGTCAAGATTGATAACCAAGAAGTCCTCGTAAAAGACCACTTTCGGTACTTAGGATCAATGATTCATGAGAGTAGAGAGATCGAGAGGGAGGTTACCTAGAGAATCCAAGCGGGTTGGAACAAATGGAGATGTGCATCTGGAGTTTTGTGTGATTGGCGGGTGCCACTCAAGTTAAAAGGAAAATTCTATAGGATGGCCATAAGGCCAGCCATGTTCTATATATCAGAGTGTTGGGCAGTTAAGGAACATCATACTTATAAGATGAGCGTCGCAGAAATGAGAATGTTGAGATGGATGAGTGGTAAGACAAGAAAGGATAGAATTAGAAATGAAAATATTAGAGGAAATTTAGGGGTAGCACCAATAGGTAACAAGATGAGGGAGATTAGACTTAGATTGTTAGGACATGTTCAAAGGAGACCAACCACGGCACCGGTGAGAAGGAGTGAGGCAATACAAGTAGAAAGTTCTTAAAGGGCAAGGGGAAGGCCCAAAAGAACGTGGATAGAAGTGGTGAGGAAAGATTTAAAAACTTTGGGACTAAATGAAGCCATGGTATTTAATAGAGTGGAATGGAGGAATAAGATTCATGTGGTCGACCCCTAATTGGGATACAACGACGACGACGATGATGATGGAACCACATGAAGACCAATTTCTAATGTAGAGCTGCACAAAATAAACAAAGAAAGGTTTTTACATGCTTCACAGCTCCTGTCGTAAAAATGTTAGCAACATTTGCATCCATAAATGAACAAAAAAGGGCAGTCCGATGCATGATGTTCCAGTGTATGCAGGGTCCAGGGAAAGGGAGGGCCACAGAGAACCTATAGTATGCAGCCTTACTTTGCATTTGGAAGAGGCTGTTTACATGCCTCCAACCGTGACCTGCTGGTCACATTTCGAAAACTCTACGATTGCTCCAACGTTCCCCTTCTATCCATAAACAAATAAAAATCTCCAAAAATTTGCATATGTTTAGCTTGCAACCTTTTGTGGTGAATGGAGCTCATTAGCCTATTTCAATGACAGACATGGTGTTTTAGACAATTTTGGGGCAAAGTTTGGATCTCAGTCTGTCCCTATCTTCTCCTTAAATTTTGGTGAATTGTGGCTTGTTCATGAAATTTGCTCACATGACATATCTCCTCTCTCTCTGATATATTATGAATGAATGGCTGGGGTGTTAATAGTTGCCTACACAAAGAAAACCCTTCTGACAGCCTGCACTTTAACACAAACATCCCATTTGTCATCTAAAGTAGGCTAGACTGGGCAGGCTGCTGCTAGTAGCAGAGAACCTCCTTTGTATTTATGACAGCGTGCAATGACAAAGATTTATATACCTTTTAGGATTGACTGGATGAATCAGAGAAGAGTAAGTGGTGATAAAATCAATCTACTCTTTCACAACTGTGAGAGTGCTGTGATGTGGATTGAGTTGTAAATGTCCCTCTTAGAAGCAATATCACAAATCAGAGAGGAGAAAATGGTAGCAGAAGCAGAAAACAGAGAGCAAGGAAGAGGGACTTGAGCCTTGTCAAATGAAGGCTTGTTACTGCTGCTACATCATCTGAAATCAGACAGTATCAATTCAAAGGTAGAGAAGCTGAGCTTGCTGCTTTTCATGCCACTTTCTTCTTTCCATCTCTACTCCCCAGCCATTTCTTTCCTAATATGTGCCGACTATAATAGTAATTCATCATTTTCCTTTCTTTTTTTTTAAACTGCAAGTGGAGGCTGCGACTTCTTTCTTATGTCTTTTCTTACAGGCAGAGAGTGGAGCACATTTCCATTGTAAAATAAATCAAATATTGATGATTCTATAAACCTACACACACACACACGCGTACGTATGTATGTACATATGTACGTACCTATATACATATGTACATACACATATAAACTGAGGTGGATCTTCTATCAGGCAAGTGGAACCAATGGTCCAAATCATAGTTACTGGAAACTCTTCTACAATGTGGAAAACTTGTTCCCTAATTCAAGTGAAACTTCTCAGAGAGAAGGGGAAATTTATGAGAAAGCATGTGAAAACTTATGGAAAGTGCCAGGGAAATTTATGTGAAACACAAGGAATACACATTTTTCCTTGCTTGCCAACTTCTGTGGCATTATTATATTCTATATTTTGTCTCAACTAGAAGTTTCCTCTTGTTTTTCAAATGTTTCCTATGTGTTACCTAGACATTTCTCGGTCTCATAAGAATTAACATTTCCCAATTTTACATTTCATGTATTGCTTTCTGAATTCATGTCTCAACCTGGTAACTATTCAGAGATGTAGATATGAAACCATGCAGTTATTCGAAATCCTCAAAAAAGGGAAAACTGGAGAGTTAAGGGCACAAGAAAAGGGCTAGGTAGGGAAGAGGTTTTGTGAAGATAGTAGTGGTGCCTTGTCTTCTACAAGATAATAAAGACGCACATATATGGACATAAACACCATAACAGAAACAGACTTGGTAATTTCCAAACCTTGATCACGCAGACTCCAAATCACTGAGGTCAGAGTTGGAGTTCCACTAATATGTACAGCAGAAATTATCCATAATACCTCAATGATACGGCATGCTTTGGTTTTCAACTTGTACTGTGAAATGATACATAGTAGGTTTAGAGTTACCCACTTTTTCTCTTTGATGAAAGGTATAGAGTTACTTAGCTGTCCTAGATCCCCTTGTAAAATCTCTATGGTTGAATACTATAGGATAGACCACACTATAGGAACAGTAGAATTCATGGGATGGGATATTCCATAGAATTGGAGATTCAATGAAAAGGAAAGAACACAAAGCAAATTTCTGTCTTTTAACACTCTAGGGACCACTTCGAATGATCATTTCATGTAGTTGCAACAACTGCATTTGGTTTGTTCAATTGGCAAGATCATTCATTGTAGTTGAAATGACTTAATTTGGGTTGCTGAGTCATGTAACAGAAACCCACAGAATTAATAACTCTCAACGATTGTATGGACAAAGATTTTTGCAAATTTGTTGGTGAAGGTAACAAGGAGATATGGCCATTCTTCACCTTCTATCATCATCTGAGTAAGACAAAAGTTTCCCTTCCACTGTATGACAGATCACAATCTCTTCTTAGCAGTGGTATGAAGAATTAATTATTAACTTATTTAACAAGTACAATTTTGAGCCTGCATTTGATTATTGATGGTTGGAGATATTGCAGTCCCCTAGAACTTTGTGGTATTGAACTATTCCTCCTTTTAAGGAAGAGCAGAGGGGCTTCTTTTGTTCCCAAGAGTTTTATGGTCTGTGGAGGAAAAGTTTAAGCTTCTGCTTGCCCATTCTATTAGAGATTGGCTTAAGCCTTCATCTTTCTCTAGTCAGTATTCACTTTGATTCTGTGTCAACTGATACTAGTTCATACCAGCTTCACGAATTCCACTCTCCAGTCTGATCAAAAGCAACTATAAAACTACAGTATCTATGTGGTGGATTTGCTAAAAGTAACAAGTTTACTCCAATGACTAAAAGTACTGGTGGCTTCAGCTTTTTGGTAACCATTCATCTTCTAGGCACCCTCTTGGATGGGTGAGGCCCCAGAAATCTCATGTAGGTAATGATTTAACCATTGCTTCTTGTACTTTTTGTGCCATCCATTTTACATGCGGGAACAAATAAATGCGAGGATCATTCAATGGGGAAGTTTCTTGGGAACATGGTCCATCCAGGACTGCTCCCTGGAAGATGAATGGTTTGTATCAGCAAAGATCCGAGTCTCACTTGATATTTTTAGCCACAGGAGTAAATTTGTACCTTCTGGTGGACAACCACCACATACAAACTCATGAAACCATATGAAATTATAGCAACAAGAATCATGGATCTCCTCTTCTGCCTAGCATATCATTGCGAATTGATACTAGATTTGCGTTGTTGGCCAACAAAGTTATCCACATGGTTAATACATCTAGCTCCAACTTAATTTAAACCAGATTCATCTCAAATATAGGCATATGATATTGGGTTGCCTACTTCTATTGATTATCCTATAGACATATCAAACACAAACAAACTAACTTATATATGATTGAGCAGGCCTTAGTTTGATCAAAACAATACTTTGGGTTTTTATGGTTATTGAAGAGCCCCTGGACTCTTTTTCATTTGTTCCTGCTTGCTCTTTGACTATCATTTTGCCTACAATACTTTGTGGCCTTGTTTGGGTAATTTGTGTCAAGCTTGATTCCATGATTCTCCGTCTTAAGTCACCAAGGATTAATGTTTTCACGTTTTTCCTTTTGAATGCTGATTGGATTTGTTTGTGTTGGAAGTATTTTCCTTTTCAGAATGAGTGTAGTCAGTTTTGGATTCACATATCATGTGATAGATTAAGCTGATGGTGGTGGCAAGAGCAAAAGAATCATAAAACGGGTTGTAAGATGGAATTACACTTCCGTTGGCTTCTTCCCAGAGTAGGCATATTACACATAAGAACCAACCTTGAGTTGAAATCTAACCTGCATAATTCTTGTGCTCCTCAAAATGGGATAGAAATGCATTTGCAGGTTTCTTCCCTGGCACTAGCATTTTTGGCATCTTTGTCCATGGTGTTTTAATGGTCATACATAAGGATCCTGTATGTATGGCGCTTCTTGCCCAAATACAAATAGGTGGAACATCAATTCAATGATACCCCAGAAATTTGGTAGGAGATACAATTTCTTTCTTATGTTGTTAATTGGATTTTTCATACTCATGGGGAATCAATTCCTTCTTTGATACCCTTTTGCAAGTTTTGGTATAAATTGTATCTGATGATGTTGCATTGTTAGCCATGTCCAAATTTTATCCTTTCTATCTTTTCTCTTCATGCTATTAAATGCTAGTTTTCACTGTAAGATGAATGTCAAATGAACATCTTTCTGCTTGAAATTTAAGCTTTCGGGTGTTGAACATTGTGGTATGACGACATAAATACTTGTACTTCTTGAGATAGGACAAATTTCTCTATCTTCTTTTCTAGGTTTCTTTAGTCATGCCTGATCTTTGTAATGCTTTTCTGGTGTCTCTTTAACCTCTGCAACAATCTGATTACTATGTTGCTTTTACAGATTGTATTGGTTCTGCATTTAATGCAAAGGGAGTAATGCAATGCCCAAATTGTCGAAAAGTTGAAAAAGGCCAGTGGTTGTTTGCAAATGGTTGCCATCCTTTTGCTGAATTTAATGTGGAGGAGTTGGTGAATGACGACTATGATTTTAGTTATCCTGAGCTGGTAAACTGTTTCCCCAACCTGATTTGTCATCAAGTTGTAGCAGTCTTGATTCTGAAGAAAACATGCTGTCCTCTGATAATATCTTTGCTGTTCTTCTATTCTCTTTGTGCTAACTTTATAAAGAGAGCTGATCTTTGAATGATTTTCTCCTAATTCTAGCAATGTTTGTTTGTTTTCTTTTGTTTCAATACTAGCTAAGGTAATTCTAACAGGCTCATTGTGTATCTGGTTGTACTTTCATTACCTTCATTACACTTTTGAAATCATTAGCCATTTTTTGAAGCTAAAACATCTAGAGATACATTATCAGAATGATATGTTATGGTTTTATGTGATATGTTATGGGCTTATTGTCTCTTAAACAACAATCAAGAGGTTATGTTTTAAAATCCAATCACCATTCAAGGAAAATAAATAAAAACTAAAATTTTATGCCTTAACTGTATTTAACATAAAAGGGAAGCCCCAGTGCATGAAGCTCGCACGTATGTGGGTTCCGGGGAAGGGGCGGACCACAAGGGTCAATAGTATTTAACATGCTTAGTAGTATTTAACCTCGTACCTAAGATAATTTTTGCTTATGTTTGTTGATGTGGAAGAGACTTGTTATTCATAATCTCAACAATGCCTATCTTGTCAAAGGAAACAATGTTTGTCAAATGAGGATATAGTTAGTGTTGGATGGTAAATGATTGACAAAGACGTATTTGTTTGGAGAATAACTGTATGCATCAGGGATTTTACATGAAAATATGATGTCTAGTTTTATCTGTCTACTAGAGGGTTCAGTAATGGCTTAGTCTCATATATAACTTCATTTTCTGTTGCGTTACCACTTACTGGTGAGAAGGAAACACAATCCTAAAGATCCCCTATCTGATAAAAGGAAACTGACAGTACTTGGACAGGGGTGCAATTTGGTGCTAGATGTGCATGCTATCTTTCCTAATTATAGTTGTGAATTGGAGGCATCAGACTTGCAGATGAAAAGCAATGTGATGTATAAAACCTATTGACTAGATACAATAAATTAATGCTTGTTGCAGATTCTGCTAAGCCGTTCCCAAGCTCAAATAAAGGAGGGTTTGCATCAAGTTGCCAACCGGAGTAAAATCTTTTGGCAAATCCTTAACGTGAATCTAAAGACTAAGGCATTTCCGTGGGCTAGGGCGTTCCCCATAAGTAGCATGTTGCATTGAAGCCTGGATGCAGTGGAAAATGAGCAAAGGTTACTAAGGCATTCCCTCGTAAGTGACGCAGTGCACTGAATCCCAAATGCAGTGGAAAATGGGGAATGATTGTTAGGGCGTTCCCTCATGAGCGATGTGCTACGTTGGATCTCGGAAGCAGTGGAAAGTAGGCAAGGGTTCTTGTGCCGTTTTGGATGTGTGCGGGTAAAGAAACTAGCTTAGGAAAATAAGATCCATATCACCACATGGAATATAGGCACATTAATAAGTAAGAGTATGAAGTTAACAGATAGGATGAAATGTAAGAGAGTCAACATAACTTGTATCCAAGAAAACAAGTGGAAAAGGGGTTAAAACTTGAGAAATTGATGGATGTAAGCTCTAGAAAAGGAGATTAATAGAAATGGATTAAGGATAGTGGTGTATAAATAATTAAAGGATAAAGTTGTAGACATTAGAAGTAGTTATAGAATTCTATAATAGAACTTGCTCTAGGAGAGGACCATAAATGTTATAAGTGCATTTGCCACACATAGGGTTAGAAGATATAATTAAGAGATAGTTTTGAGAAGATATGGAAGGAGTAATGCTACAAATTCCCAACACGGAGGGGATATTTATAGGAGAAGACTTAAATGGTTATATAGGAAAATAAAAGGAAAGATATGATAGGGTACCTAGAAGGTATGATATTGGAGAAAGAAATGAGATGGTGGAAGCTATCCTTGATTTTGTTTTGGCATATAATCTAACTTTAGCAAACACATACTTTAAGAAGAGGGATGAACGCTTCCTCACCTTTAAAAGTGGATCATATAAAAGCCAAATAGACCTTTTTCTTCTTAGGAATACTGAAAGATCAATGTATAAGAATTGTAAGGTGATACCTGGTGAGAGTTTAACCACACAATATAGCTTAATGGTTATGGATATTTATATCAAGAGATGGAAGAAAGAAAATGGACTAATAGGTATCCAAACACTTCATGGTGGAACTTAAAAGGAGAGAAGATAATATTATTCTCAAACAAGTTGATGGTAGAAGGAAAGTGGAACAATGAAATAGAAGTAAACACCATATGGATTGATATGGCTGAGTCCATTAAGAAAGTGGCAAAAGATGTTCTATGAGTATCTAAAGGTAAACTTTTATTAAAGAGAAATAGATGTGTTTTAAAGCATGTCTAAGGACTAGAAATAACAAAAACTTTGAGTAGTATAAGAATGCTCAAAAAGTTGCTAAGAGAGTAGTGGAGGCTAATCTCAGAGTGTATGACAATCTCTATATTATATTAGGCTTAAGAGAAGGTCAGAAAGATGTGTGCAATCTTGCAAAAATAAAAGAACAAAAGAGTAAGAACTTAGACCACGTTAAATGCATTAAAAGTGCTAACCAAAGGGTACTAGTCAAAGATGACGAGATCAATCAAAGGTAGGCAAGTTACTTCGAAAAATTGCTAAATGACAAATGTCCTGAGAACATAGAGATTGAAAGAATTGTAAACCCAAATAGCATTGGACTTTAAAGATACGATTGTAGCATTAGGATACATGAAGTGAAAGTGCCTTGAAAAAGATGCAATCAGGTCCTAGGGCGAGATGGTATACCAATAGAGGTTTGAAGGTATATGGGAGATACCGGAGTAGTTTCGTTGACAAAGTTGTTTAACAAGGTTGTAAAATCAAAGAAAATGCCAGGTGAATGGAGGAGCCATACTATGAAACTTTGGAAAAGAGTGATTGAGAAGAGGCTATGACATGAGACATTTGGATCTAAAACCAGTTTGATTTCATGCCTAGAAGGTCTACAATGGAAACAATTTTTTTACTTAAACAATTGAGATAGAGAAATATAGGGAGATGAGGAAGGACCTTCATGTGATCTTTATTGACTTTGAAAAGCTTATGATGGGGTTTCTAAAGAGTTAATATGGTGGGTGTTGGGCTAGAAAGGGGTTTCACAGAGGTATATCGACATAACTAAGGATATGTATGAGAGAGCAATGATTTTCCCATCACTATAGGATTGCACTAGGGATTAGCATTGAGCCCGTAACTTTTCACCTTAGTTATGAATGAGTTAATAAAACATTTGCACAAGGAGATTTGTGATGCATGTTATTTGTAGATGACATAGTTTTGATTGATAAGACAAGGGAGGGCGTAGACACAAAGCTAGAGATGTGAAGAAATGCTATAGAGTGTAAAGGATTTAAATTTCGTAGAACTAAGATTGAATATGTGGAATGTATTTTTAGCAAGGAGTGGTGAGTGTAAAGCATTAGTAAAGATTGATAACTAAGAAGTTCCCCAAAAAGACCACTTTCAATACTTGGGATTGATAATTTAAGAGAGTGGAGAGATTGAGAGGGATGTTAACTGGAGAATACAAGTTGGTTGGAATAAATGGAGATGTGCTTATGAAATTTTCTATCATCGGCAGGTGCCACTTAAAGAAAAATTCTGTAGGATGTTATAAGGCTAGCCATGCTCTATCGATCAGAGTGTTGGGCAGTTAAGGAGCAACATGTACATAAGATCAACATAGCCAAAATGAGGATGTTGATAGGGATGAGTGGCAAGATGAGAAAGGATAGAAATAGAAATAAAAACATTAGAGGAAACTTAGGAGTATAGGTAGACTTAGATGGTTTGGACATGTCCAATGGAGATAGAAAACGGCATCGTTAGGAGTGAGTCGATCCAAGTTGAAGGCTCTAAAAGGGCAAGGGGAAGGCCCTAAAGGGCGTGGATAGAATTGGTGAGAAAAGATTGAAAAACTTTTCTACTAAATGAGGCCATGACCCTAGATAGAGGGGAATGGAGGAACAAGATTCATGTAGTCAACCCCTATTTAGGATAAGTCCTTTATGATGATGATGATCTCCTATACATGGCAAACACCTTGATTGTTTTTTTATCTTAACTCAATGCAACACATAAGCCTTCCTATATCGCACAACAATAAATGTGCACATCCTATGTAATGTGTAAAATTATCTGCTCCATCAACCTTCTCAAAATTCAAATTCATGATGATGAGATTTCTACAATTTTCCATGATAGATATTCAATATTTGTGGCATCCATTGTATTTAGCTTACTTATTGACCATTCAGTTTTCCCCTTAAGAGGAAACATCCTTGGTTTTGTTGGACAAAGAGATACTTTTATGAAGGTTGAGAACTCATGTTTCTAATTGCTAGCTTCCCAATGTCCTTGGTCTCAAACTCTTACCTTTGCTTAGTTTAGATGGAAATGATTCTCTATTGTGAAAGCCCTTTCCTTTCGTCCCTTATTGACAAGCTTTACCTACCTTCATCATGTCTTACCTTTTCAGATGACTATATTGCAACCTTAATCCTGAGGCTGCAGTTTAGTGTAATTAAACTTAGCAATTGGCTCAATTGAAGCCTACGTGGCTCTATTTTTTTTTTTTTTTTTCTTTTTTAATATCACAGTGGAAGTATTGAAAGAGCTAGATGCTCATCCTGTGCAAGTCATGGTGTAGATAGTGAAATTTTAAATACTTAATTCTACTAAAATTTCAGCGTAGTCTCCTTTGTTTTTCGGACTTAGCATTTAATGTATGCAATGCAATTCACCTGATAAATAGCATAACAATTTAAAATCTTTATAGGAGACAGTCTCCACACAATTCACCACAGTAAATTTACTAAAACTCCTGCTTGCTAACTTGAAATTCTAACTAAATCCCACGCATACATCATCAACATAAAAATGTACAGAATGTTAGAAAACATATGCATAGGGTTACTCATCAGATCATATAGTGCAACTTATGCTTAGTACCATGCATACATATATAGCACATAATATGATAACATTAGCTACTCGGGCTTCATTCATTTCCATCAAAAGCCTTCCCTTTGTTTGCTTGATTGGTACTTGAAAAATAATACAATGAGCTGGGAAGCCCAGTAGGGATAAAGAACTAAACCCATGCATATCCTATCTTTCTTGTTGCGCTTAGCTCAACTCCATATTCATATTCAACCATGGAACATTCATTTTCATTTTTAACCAATAATTAACAAAGTATCTAGCATTCATTATCATATATAACATACTAATATTAGAATAGAAATATAGTTTATTTCAAATTCAAACTGTAAAGCAATAATCATAGAAATGCAAATAAACCATGCAAGAATGTATTTCGTTAGATTATTTCTTCAGCAATAATAAGCAAATATGGCATCATCTCATTGATCAAGTAGTTATCTCCCTCAAGGTTTACCATCTTGGGTTGCTCCACTATGATTCCAAAGAACAGACAGCCCTTTTCCTCAAGGTTTACTATCTTGGTTGGCTCCAATGTTATATTCCCTCAAGATTTATCATATTGGGTGGCATTGCATAATCTTAATCAACCAGACAGCCCTTGCTCTTAGGGTTTACCATCTTAGGGGAATCAATGTCTGAGAGCTCATCTCTCAGGATTTACTATCTTGGATGGCTCTACCATGATCCAAAAAGACCAGGCAGCCCTTTTCCTCAGGGTTTACTATCTTGAGAGGCTCAATATCTAATAGCTCATCCCTCGGGGTTTACCATCTTGGTCGGCTCTATCGTGATTCCAAAGAACCACACAACCCTTTGTTCTCAGGGTTTACCATCATGGGAGGCTCAATAACCAACAATCCGTTCCTCAGGTTTACCATCTTGGATGGCTTCACCTTAGTTGCAATCAACCAGGTAGCCTTTTTCCTCAGGGTATACCACATTGGAAGGCGTCATCATAGTCTATCGAGCGGCCCTTAGGGCTTACTATCTTCGAATTGACACATTTTATCTCAATTAACATCATGTAACAGTTAAGCATGGTCAATTAAAATATCACGTAACAATTTCAACAAGTAATTGCAATACATATCATCCATTCAACCAATATGATAATCTATATATTCTACATATTCATAGTGTTAATTACAAGGTGAACAGATAAACAAGAATTTAAGGATAAAGATGGGCTTAGGATCCTTACCTAAGTTCTAAGTACAACTCACAAATCAATTATCAATACCGTCCAAATCGTATCCAAAACCTGTGTTGAGAATACCAGTTCCAAGTGAATTTTATAATTCTATGTGAATTATTATAACTACTTCAAGATCTCTACTCATAATGTCATTGATCTAACCTGTGATATCTAGATTTATAATCAGGGCACCACTTGGTTGCTATCTACTAAGATTGGCACAATTGGTCTCTAATCGACGGTCTAAATTGAAGCCCATACCTCTAGAGCTTTTAATTCACATTATTAAAGGTAATTTGTTCAGCAATTTGGTGATTTTAACCATAATTCATGGTTTGGTCACCTTTTCTAACATTCGATCGTTGCCAATTGAGTTTTGGATGATCAGATGGGACATTGTGTTAACTAGCCCAGAATTGGTCTATCATTTTTGTCATAATTCATTACTGATGTGTAATTGAAGTTACATTTTACACAGATCTACCTTCCGATCATGTTCTTAATGGTCGGATGCTAAGATCTCAGTTTTTCCTTATGCAGTACTGAGTTTTTGATAAAAAATTCAAGGATCAATTGATTCCTCATCGACGATCTGTCATTATGGATGAAAAGATCAAGTGTGATTTAACCAAAATTCAAAGAACTCATCTAAAATTGCTTGTAACTTGGGCTTTACTATAGTTTCGAAATTAGACTAGTCAATTTGCATAGCCCTAAGCTCTATTAAATACCTTGCCTTTTGACTGCAGCAATCGTACCATAGTTTTCAAAGATACAATTGTTTTAGCTAAAGATCGATCACCTTGTGTAACATCCCTAATTTTTAAATCTCAGTTTAAGTAAATTTTGAGTCATGTTAGATCGGGGATGAAAAGAAAATATTGAATTTTCTATTTTTGGAGTAAACTTTTTATAGAACTCAGCTAATGTGAAAACCTCAATAGTTGGATTGCTCAGAAAAACGATTCCAATGTCATAAAGAACATTGAAATTGGAATTTAGATGGAAAAGTTATGAATTTGCAAGCAAAGGGTAATTTAGCAATTTCACATTGACCCCACTCGTGAAATCCAAAAATTAGAGTGGTCTAGGCAGTCCTAAGCACTTCTTTGACTAAATGATGAGGTTCTTTTGACAATAATAAAAAAAAAAAAATCATCATAGCAAGGGAATTTAGTGAACTCTTGTTAGTCCTAGATCGAGTAAAAGAGGGAATTTAGTGAACTCTTGTTCATTGATGTTATACCAAAATCTTGATTAAAACTCCACTGATCAATGAAATTAACAGATAGGTTTTGGTTATTTTGATGAGTGGAATAAGATCTATTGGAACTGATCAGGGCTTTAGAAGTGATTTTCTACCTGTTTCGTGTTGAAAGCATCACACTTTCACTATTGCAGATTTCCCATTATAGCTACCAATGAGAAGATGAGTGGTAGTGGACTATAAGTTTTCTCGTCCCCTTCATTTCTCTTTCTTCCTCTTCCTCCTTCTTCTTCTTCTTCTTCTTCTTCTTCTTCTTCTCTCTTTTGATTTTAGGTAACAGACCAAAAGATCTGTTTTGGTTTTACTTAATTTGGGGTGGGGTGCCAATATCAATTTGGCCCTTTCTATATACTTTACATTATTTCTAATCTAAATTCTATTATTTCTAATTCCCTTTATATGATGATTTTTCTTCATCAAAGGAACCTCATCATTTAGTCAAAGATGTGATTATGACTGCCCGGACCACTGTGATTTTTGGATTTCATGAGTGAGGCCCATAGAAGGGGAGCCTTGGTGCAACGGTAAAAGTTGTCGTCATATGACCTTGAGGTCATGGGTTCAAGGCGTGGCATCAGCCTCTTGCAAAATGCAAGGTAAGCCTGCCTACTATAGGCCCTTGTGGTCCGCCCCTTCCCTGGACCCCGCATAGGTGGGAGCTTTGTGCACTGGGGCTGCCCATGAGTAAGGCCCATAATGTGAAGTTACTAAATTACCCTTTGCTTGCCAAATTCATAACTTTTCCATCTAAACTCCAATTTCAGTGTTCTTATGTTGTTAGAAAGTTCAATATTCTCTTTTTATCCCTATTTAACATGATTTGAAATTTACTTAAATTTAGATTTAAAGATTAGGGAAGTTACATTCTTCCCCCTTAGAGGAATTTTGTCTTTAAAATTCTTTTAATGTTATCTTCAAACGATTATGGAAACATCCTTATCTCATCATAAATCCAAGTTCTCATAATTCCTTAAATGAAACAAAAGTCGTCACGATGTACTTGATGCACAACTTCAAACTCTAAACACTATGTCACTCATTAGTGTAACTTTTCTTCTTGCTTTAAGCAATAAAGAGTTGCTTTCATTGCACACTTTGATACTTGGAATTTACTTACATATCAACATTGTTATGTAATCCCTGCTCATATATATAATGTCTCCAAATCTTTCAAGAGCTGTCTAAGTTCTTAGTTAAAGATACTATTTATATAGTCTTAAATTATTGTTCTTTTCTCTAAGAACTACACTAATCTTATGAAAATACTCTTACTCATACAAGGACCAACTTCTCCTTATTTTCTCAAAACATGCCAACCTTCCTAGGCATCATCTATTTCTCGTTAGTAAACATTGCTTATATGAGTTACCTCTATAACTCATACCTTGTCAACCAATACTCACTAATTGACAACATGTTGGACTGGCTGTGAGAGGATTAACTGAGCTTTGATATCGATTGTGATGCCCTGAGTTTTTATAACACATTTTCATTATTTTTCAAATGCAAACAAAGAAAGAATTTTTTTAATATAATTTTTTCACAAAACTCGAGTATCATCTCTACCAACAAATATACATTTTAGAGATTCTAAAATGCAATAAGGGTTATGTTTAATTGTTTCCAGGATTTTATCCAATCAGTTCATAGTCCAATTGTATAAATATACATAAATATATGTCTAGAAAGATCAAATAGAAGTCGTACACTTACATCATTAGCACAATCTTGTGATACTGGTCCAAGGTTCCTTCAAGTCAATTTCTTTTCAAACCAATTTACAATATCTTAGCAAGCCTATGCTTGATAGGTGTTTGAATATCTAGTTTGGCTATATACATAAAGCTAAATACAAATGGGATTCTAAGCCCTTTATAAATCTATTCTAAAGAACATTATACATTCATACAATCTCAACCATACGATAACATTCATATCACATGCATATCAATATCATTTCAAATAATCTCATATCATAAAATCTCATCATATATCAACTTGTGATGTAGACAAATTTATGTCATTCCATCTAATAATATATCAAATCACTAAGTAGGCAAAATCTACGCCAATCAAATCAAAACAAATCATAATTACATGTAACACAATTAGTATAGCAAAATCTCATCCATGTACAACATCAATACATGTAAAATCACAATATATCAATGCAAAAGATAATCCATGCTTTTGGTATGCATAAATTAGCGATAAAACGATAAAACAATTGAATCGCTTTTCGATTTAATATCAGGCAAATCTATGCCATATCAAATTAGAGTATATCAGCTCATCAACAGGCAAATCCAAGCCAAATCTATCATCATCATCATCAAGACCTTATCCCAATTAGGGGTCGGCTACATGAATCTTATTCCTCCATTCCACTCTATTAAATACCATGGCTTCATTTAGTCCCAAAGTTTTTAAATCTTTCCTCACCACTTCTATCTACGTTCTTTTAGGCCTTCTCCTTGCCCTTTTAGAACCTTCTACTTGTATTGCCTCACTCCTAATTGGTGCCGTTGTTGGTCTCTTTTGAACATGTTCAAACCATCTAAGTCTAATCTCCTTCATCTTGTTACCTATTAGTGCTATGCCTAAATTTTCCCTAATATTTTCATTTCTAATTCTATCATTTCTTGTCTTACCACTCATCCATCTCAACATCCTCATTTCTGCGATGCTCATCCTATGAGTATGATGTTCATTTAACTGCCTACCACTCTGATCCATAGAACATGGCCAGCCTTATAGCTATTCTATAGAATTTTTCCTTTAGTTTGAGTGGCACCCGCCGATCACATAAAACACCCGATGCACATCTTCATTTGTTCCAACCTGCTTGGATTCTCTGGGTAACCTCCCTCTCAATCTTTGTACTCTCATGGATCAATGATCCTAAGTATCGAAAGTGGTCTTTCACGGGGACCTCTTGGTTATCTATCTTGACTAGTGTTCTACTCTTACTCTCCTTGCTAAAATTACATTTCATATATTCTGTCTTAGTTCGGCTAATTTTAAATCCTTCAGATTCTAATGCTTCTCTCTATAACTCTAGCTTTATGTTTACACCCTCCCTTGTCTCATCAAGTAAGATTATATCATCTGCAAATAGCATGCACCAGGGAATCTCCTCGTGCAAATGTTTTGTTAACTCATCCATAACCAATGCGAAAAGGTATGGGCTCAATGTCGATCCTTGGTGCAATCCTACAGTGACAGGAAAATCACTAGTCATACCACTAATGGTCATAACATTTGTTACTGCTCCCTTATACATATGTTTAATTATGTTTATATACTCCTGAGAAACCCCATTATCACCCAACACCCTCATATTAACTCTTTATGGACTCTATCATAAGCTTTCTCTAAGTCGATAAAGGCCATGTGGAGGTCTTTCCTCCTCTCCCTATATTTCTCTACTAATTGTCTTAGTAAGAAAATAGCTTCCATGGTAGACCTCCCCAGCATGAAACCAAATTGATTCTCCGATACACTTGTTTCATGTTGTAGCCTCTTCTCAATCACTCTTTCAAAAAGTTTCATGGTATGGCTCATAAGTTTGATCTCTCGATAATTAGTGCAGCTCTGAATGTCTCATTTATTCTTATAGATTGGTACAATAGAGCTTTTCCTCCACTCATCAGGCATTTTCTTTGATTTTATAATATTGTTAAACAACTTGGTCAACCAAACTACCCCTATATCTCCCATATGCTTCCAAACCTCTATTGGTATACCATCAGGCCCCATGGCCTTTCTTGATTTCATCTTTCTCAAGGCCTCTTTTACTTCAAGCATTCTAATCCTACGTTCATATCTATAATATCCAGTGTTATTTAGATTTATAGTATTTTCAATCCCTATATTCTCAGGCTCATTGTCATTTAACAATTTTTGAAAGTATATTTCCCACCTTTGTTTGATCTCATCATCTTTGACTAATACCCTTTGATCATCACTTCTAATGCACGTAACATGCTCTAAGTCCTTACCCTTCTGTTCTCTTACCTTTTTAAGTTTAAACACATCTTTCTCACCTTCTCTTGTTCCTAGTATATTATAGAGCTCATCATATGCTTTAAGTTTAGCCTCACTTACTATTCTCTTAACAATGTTTTTAACATTTTTATATTGTTCATAGTTTTCATTATTTCTAATCTTCTACCATGCTCTAAAATGCACTCGTTTTTCTTTAATAGCTTTTTGTACTGTTTCATTCCACCACCATGTTTCCTTTGTTAATAACCTTTTCCCTTTAGACACTCCTAAGACATCTTTTGCCACTTTCTTAATGGACTCAGCCATATAAGTCCACATGGTATTTACTTCTGTTTCATAGTTCCAATTTCCTTCTACCATCAACTTATTTTTGAATGAGATTATTTCTCTCCTTTTAAGTTCCACCATTTAGTTTTTGGATGTGTATTAAGTTCAGTTCTTTTACTCCATCTTTTGATATGAATATCCATAACCATTAACCTATGTTGTGGGGTTAAAATCTCACCGGATATCACCTTACAATCCTTATATATAAATCGTTCATTATTCCTAAGTGGAAAAAAGTCTATTTGGCTTTTATGAAGTCCACTTTTAAAGGTTATTAAGTGTTCATCCGTCTTCTTAAAGAGTGTATTTGCAATGGATGGGTTATATGACAAAGCAAAATCAAGGATATTCTCCCACATCTCGTTTTGTTCACCTATACCGTACCCTCTGTGTATTCTATCATATCCTTCCTTATCTTTTCCTACATGGTCATTTAAGTCTGCTCCTATAAATATCCCTTCAGTGTTGGAAATTTATTGCATGACTCTCTCCACATCTTCCAAAAACTGTCTCTTAATTATATCTTGTAACCCTACTTGTTGTGCATATGCACTTATAATATTTATAATCTACTCTCCTAGAATAAATTTTATTATTATAATTCTATCACTGATTTTTTTAACATCCACAACTTTATCCTTTAATTCCTACGCCATTTCTGTTAATTTCCTTTCTTACGTACCATAATTTATACCCATCTATTTCTCTAGCTTTAGCCCCTTTCCACTTGGTTTTTTGAATACAAGCGATGTTGACTCTCCTACGTTTCATCGTATCTACTAACTCCAAACTCTTACCTGTCAATGTCTCTATATTCCATATAGCGATGCGAATCTTATGTTCTAGAGATATCCTATTTACTATCGCCTTTCTCAACCCTATTTACTATTGCCTTTCTCGACCTCCATGGTATGAACCCGTGTCCACTTTTCACTGCCCCTGGGTTCTGATGCAGCACGTCGCTTCTGAGGGGATGCTCTAGTAGCCCTTGCCCATTTTTCACTACACCCGGGATCCGATGTAGCGTGTCACTTCTGGGAGAATGCCCTAACAACCCTTGCCTATTTTTCACCCTCCCAGGGATCCGATGCAACGCGTCGCTTATGGGGAACGCCCTAGCTTGAGCAAATGTCAGTTTTCGATTCATGTCATGTTGGGGTTTCCATAGTTTTAAGAAGCTGAAGATGATTTTCATTAAAATCATCTTCAGCTTCACCCTTGCTGGTTGGCTACCTGATGCAAAGGTGGCCATATTTTAAGAAGTTGGAGATGATTTTCATTTCTTCCTCACAAACTAATATACAAATGCATATTCATTTATAAGAAAGAAATAATAGAATAATCTTCAACTTCCCCCTTGTCAGCTAGCTACCTGACCCAAGGGTGGCCATATTTTAAGAAGTTGGAGATGATTTTCATTTCTTCCTCACAAACTAATATACAAATGCATATTCATTTGTAAGAAAGAAATAATAGAATCATCTTCAACTTCCCCCTTGCCAAGCCAAATCCATTTAAGAGCATATAAGCTCACCACAGGTAAATTCATGCCAAATATGCATATGAGTATGTTAGCTCATTATAGGCAAACCCATGCGAAAAATCAAACTTCAAATCAAACATGCATATAAAAACATTCTCACAATTCATCTTAGCCCAACCCACGACCATACAGTGAGCACCTAGAAGCTTGCCAGTGCCATATGCACTTGGCCTCATTGGCCGCCCTCATTGGCTACCCACAAGTATAAGTCTTGAATCAAACTTTGATTTCATGGAAGAAGATAAAAACGCAATAAAATACAAATCATGCATCAAATCATGGTTATGTACCAAACCAAAATGAGAGATCAAATCCAAAAAATGCATAATGAAATGCAAATGTTAGTAATTCTGAACCAATGATCTTGGATGCTCCATATCTCTATCATATTCACATACTAAAGTGATTATCTAATATCGTCAAGATATACATCATTCATTTCATCAAAAAAGAGTAAGGCATTTCTATTCTATTGCCATGTCATTTATCTATTTATCAAAATCTATCTATGACATGTATTTGATCAGATACATGTTAATTTGACTAGACCAATAATCTAGTCGCAATTCTAATATATGGATAAACTAAAGATGTTAGAACTACTGACCTCATATGGCGAGTTCATCAATTCCACCTGCTTTATCATCTTCTTTCCAAGATAGACCACGTGCGCTTTAATCTATACAGCATAAAATTTCTTTTTTTAATACAATCACGTAAACTTAGATATTTAGATTTAATTATGATCTAACGGTTTAGATCATCTGTTAATTGTGGAATTGTTAGTTTTTAACAATCCATCACTAATTAATCATCAAAATTGCATGATCTCAGCCGTTTAGGCTATTGATCTATGTTTCCAGCCATGGATCATCGATCCAACGTTCATCCAGTTATGGATCATCAAATTTGTGCTATTGATTATCGATCAACAATCTAGATTTGCACTTTCATGTTCCAACTATTGGATGGTGGTCTTATTTTAAATTCTCATCCCATCCTATGGTCAAATTTCATTAGATCACATAGTAGTGATATTACTTCCCAATTCATGCATCTGATTGCGATATGATGGTCCAGAGTTATCAGATCATCATCATATCTTACGAATTATCATTTTTAGTATCCAGATCAGTGTATAGAATTCTGATTCTTAATTTCACAATAATTTAACTATTAGATCTTGATCTATTTAGCATGAACAGTACTAACAATTTTTATTCATGTTTTTAACAATGATTTGATGATTAAAATCCATTAGGTCATTGTTATAGAACCTTAGTTGTTGTTACTAATGCAGATCCAACCCTTGATTTGAATTTTGGATGGTCGAATCTAATGCATCATAGACCATTCGTATTGATTTGAATCATCCGATGGTTGGCAGTCCTCATATCGGTGAAATTAGATTCATTTTGTCAAAATGATTTTAGGAATGCATTGGTGAGATCTGATCGTCAATTCAACCTTTCTGGTCTAATATCTCACTACGTCCGATCTAACGGTGAAGATTGTCCAATAGGTTTCAAGCTTGGATCAACAATCTCTGTAGATCCAGGTCATCCTAGGTTTGTGTTCATGCATTTCTAAACATGGATTAAGAAATTAATGGTTGGATCATTCAAAATTTTCATTTTTCTTCTATCCTTGGTTGGAATCGTTGGTTTTCTAATTGATCTTTGATGATCGACTGTCGGATCAAAGAATTTTGAAAGGGCTTTTTCTAATTGATAGTCAAGGAAGAGTGGTGGTTTTTGATCCTTGATCCGACGTTGCCCTATCTCTATACTGCAATAATTGATTGGACATTGTCTGATTCTGATGAATGGTTGGGATAGATTTAGATTTGTCATTTGGAGGCAGATCAACAATTGGATCATGGTAGGATCAGCAAATCGGTCACAGACCTTTTATTCAAAGATAGATCAATGACTAGATTACTATGAATGGTTAGATTGGTCCTAGATCTGGTGATCTAGTTCGATCGAGGGTCCAGTCACAATCAACCGTTAGATCTTCTTCGATTAACGAAAGGACAAATGAGTCTTGTTCTTAGCATTGCAAGGATCGCGACAAGTGTCTCGGATCTGCGAAATCCCTCCTAGATTGGGTAGTAGAAGGGGTTAAAATTTGATGGGGGTAGTGAGGCCCACCGTGTCAACTCAACTCACAAATGCAAGTTGGGAGCAAGTGACATGGGCGAGTGGCCTTGGCCAAACTCATTGGAGGAGGAAGAGGGAAATAGGGGGAAGGAGGAGGCGCAGGGCTAGTGCGTCTGTCAGGTTATGCCAGCTAGAGGAGGAAGCAAAAGGTGGGAGGCTGAGAGGGACGGGACTAACATGTTGACGGCTAAGGGATGACACACCGGTGGCTATGTTGTCCTAAGGAGACTGGAAGGGCGAGAGTACTGGGACTGGCACTGCTTGCTAGTTGGGCTGCCCTAGTCCAAGAAGAACAGAGGAAGAGAGAACGAGAGCGAGAGAGAGTGGGAAAGAAGAAAGGTGGAGAAAGGAAAAGGTGATGTGCTGCGCTAGTTAAGTTGCGCCAACTGGAGGTGGGAAAGTGAAGGGGAGAGGAACGGCTGGCGCGGCTGATCAGGCTGCACCAGCTGGAGGAAAGCAAAGGAGAGATTGAGAGGAGAGAAAGGGAGAAGATCGGGCAATGCTGTTGGCCGATCGGATAGGAGAAGAAACATGCAAGGGGAGGGAAATGGGTTTATGGGTTGTCGATGACAGGGAACGTACGAGGAAGATGGAGAGATGGGGGAGGGTTTTTGTTTTTCCTTTTTTTTTGCCAATGGGGGATCAGATTGGAGAAGAGTTTGGGGTCACTAGGTTTTCTCCCTTCTTTGGCAACCCTTGTTTTCCTGGTTTTTGTCACCGCCTGACATGAGACAGAGCAGACGATGTGTGGCGAACCGGCCCACCACGTGTCGAGGGTTGGTCTGTCACGTTAGAAACCAAATGAGGTGGGGGGTGCCTTTATCAATTTGGAACCCCTATAAATTAGTAAAAATTTGGAGATTTTCATCCCGATCTCTATTTTGCACAAAATTGGTATAAGTGGAATTGTCTCGACGCATACTTTCCATTTTAGATAGTTTCAAATCCAGATTTTAAGTTTTCAAAGGGGTTACTTGGAATTCAATTACTGAGGACTTCAATTTTTTATTGTATTCCAATTAATATATATTATAATTACACAAAAAATAACTCAAGAATAAAGATTGTTACACCTTGTGAGCAATCTTTATGGCCATTAAACTCAAATTTCATGGTCAATTATTTTCAATTGGAACATACATCTCGCAGATATCCCGACTGTGTCATACGCAAAATAACATCTGCACTGGCTAAATCAAACGGGAAATATTTTTGCATTGTAGCCATCGCTTGTAATTCTATGCAAACTTTCTTGAAGACACCATGGCCATGGACTTTGAAACCTTCGCCAACTTGAATAGTAAAGGTACGTGGAGTAACTTGTATTTGCAAATCAGGAATTAATTCATTGCATAGGAAATTATGAGTCACCCCCAAATAAATGAAAATCAAGACCTCTATTTTCCAACTTCCCTTTCAATTCATAGCCATTGTCTGATTAATACCCACTAAGGAATTGATAGAAAGTTCCATTAATTACCTTTAGAAATTGGCTCCGGTGTCTCGACCTCCTCGGCCACAGCTTTGACCAACTCGTCATCATGAATGGCCACATAAAAACCTGCAACGTGCTATTACAACACTGATGCCTCAAACTAAACTTGTCGTCACACGTGAAACAAAGCCCCCTCTCCTGCTTACAGTGAATTTCTGCCTCGGTTGTTTGTCAGAAGGCGGCTTCCTTTTTCCCCATCACCTGTGAGTCAAGTTTCTGCTCCTTGTCAACCCATCTCATGATTAGGCTCCCTAGATTTTGCAGGCCCATTGGACAAAGGAGATTTGGGTGATTAAATATTGGATGCACGAGAATAAGTGTAATCCACCAGCCTAGTAGTGTGGCCTGCCCACTTCCCTTATTAGGCGTCTTGTTCTCACAGGCCCGTTCCAAAGCTCAATTCTTCACTTCAATCATGTGGGCCTGTTCCATAGTTAAAGCAAGAGTTGCGGGTTGGTTTAGGTGGAGCTCTGCTGGATTTCTTCCCTCAACCCATTAATGAAAGCAGTGATAAGCAGCTCAGTGGAAACACCTGGCATTGGTGCCGTAATCAGCTCAAATCTCTCTCAATATTCAGCTATGAAGCCCTATGATATAAATCCATCAGGATATTGTAGGCTTTTCCTTGTTGTGAGGGTTTATATTGCTAAAGAATCACCTGTTTGTATGCCAACCGCATCATGACCGGAGTCTAGTCTCAACCCACTGCTACCATACAAGTGCTCTGCCCTCCAAGAATATGACTGCTGTAGCAATTTTTTCACCATCGGGAACCCCAATTGCTTGAAGATAATGATTGATTTTGAACCACCACCCATATGGATCTTCTACATTGAAATGAGGCAATCCAATATTTCTGTTTCTAGTTTCAATCCGAGGAAGCTTGGTTCCAGGAATTTGAGTTTCTCCATTTTGACTGCTGGTTGGGCTCTCGCTGGTAACGGCAGACGCTGGAGACTGGTCCAACAGATCTGGTACTGCTTTTGCTTAGAACTTTCAGCTTCTTTGTTCTTCATGATTTCTCGCATTTCCATCATACAATCATGTATAGATTGCACATCCATAGATATATACTCAAATTTCTGCTCCAAAACCTCCAATATACCCTCCATTCTTGTGATGACCTTGCCCTAGATGGAATGCTCTGATACCAAATGTTACGAAGAGTAGTAATCACAGGACACAAAACACCAGAAAACATAGCAAATAGCTATGGGTAGGACTGAAATGAATCATCATCAAGACCTTATCCCAATTAGGGGTCAGCCACATGAATCTTATTCCTCCATTCGTCTCTATTAAGTACCATGACTTCATTTAGTTCCAAAGTTTTTAAATCTTTCTCACTACTATCCAAGTTCTTTTGGGCCTTCCCCTTGCCCTTTTAGAACTTTCTACTTGTATTGCTTCACTCTTTCTAACCGGTGCCATTGTTGGTCTCCTTTGAACATGCCCAAACCATTTAAGTCTAATCTCCCTCATCTTGTTACTTATTGGTGCTACTCCTAAATTTCCTTTAATATTTTCATTTCTAATTCTATCATTTCTTGTCTTACCACTCATCCATCTCAACATCCTCATTTCTGCGACGTTCATCCTATGAGCATGATGTTCCTTAACTGCCTAACACTCTAATCCATAGAGCATGGCTGGCCTTATAGCCATCCTATAGAATTTTCCTTCTAGTTTGAGTGGAACCCCCCGATCACACAAAACTCCAAATGTACATCTCCATTTGTTCCAACTCGCTTGGATTCTCTGGGTAACCTTCCTCTCAATCTCTCCACTCTCATGAATCATTGATCCTAAGGACCAAAAGTGGTCTTTTATGGGGACTTCTTGGTTATCAATCTTGACTGGTGTTCCACTCCAACTTCTCTCCTTGCTAAAATTGCATTCTATATATTCTATCTTAGTTCGGCTAATTTTAAATCCTTTAGATTCTAATGCTTCTCTCCATAACTCTAGTTTTATGTTTACACTCTCCCTTGTCTCATCAAGTAAGACTATATCATCTGTAAATAGTATGCACCAGGGAATCTCCTCGTGCAGATGTTTTGTTAACTCATTCATAACCAATGTGAAAAGGTATGGGCTCAATGCCGATCCTTGGTGCAATTCTACAGTGACAAGAAAATCATCAGTCTTGCCACTAGTGGTCTAAACATTTGTTACCACTCCCTCATATCTTTAATTATGTCTATATGCCCCTGCTAAACTCCTTTATCGCCCAACAGCTTTCATATTACTCTCTAAGGACTCTATCATAAGTTTTCTCTAAGTCGATAAAGACCATGTAGAGGTCTTTCCTCCTCTCCCTATATTTCTCTACTAATTGTCTTAGCAAGAAAATAGCTTTCATGGTAGACCTCCTAGGCATGAAACCAAACTGATATTCTGATACACTTGTTTCATATTGTAGCCTCTTCTCAATCACTCTTTCAAAAAGTTTTATAGTGTGGCTCATAAGTTCGATGCCTCGATAATTAGTGTATCTCTATATGTCTCCTTTATTCTTATAAATTGGTACAATAGAACTTTTCCTTCACTTATCAGGCATTTTCTTTAATTTTATAATCTTGTTAAACAACTTGGTCAACCAAACTACACCAATATCTCCCATATGCTTCCAAACCTCTATTGGTATACCATCGGGCCCCATGGCCTTTCCTGATTTCATCTTTTTCAAGGCCTCTTTCACTTCAGGTATTCTAATCCTACATTCATATCCATAATATCCAATGTTATTTAGATTTATAGTATTTTCAATCCCTATATTCTCAGAGCCATTGTCATTTACCAATTTTTGAAAGTATGTTTTCGACCTTTGTTTGATCTCATCATCTTTGACTAATACCTTTTGATCATCGCTTCTAATGCACCTAACATGATCTAAGTCCTTACCCTTCTGTTCTCTTACTTTTGCAAGTTTAAACACATCTTTCTTACCTCTCTTGTTCTTAGTCTCTTATAGAGCTCATCATATGCTTTAAGTTTAGCCTCACTTACTATTCTCTTAGCAACCTTTTTAGCATTCTTATATTGTTCATAGTTTTCATTATTTCTAGTCTTCTGCCATGCTTTAAAATGCATCCATTTTTCTTTAATAACTTTTTGCACTGTTTCACTCCACCACCATATTTCCTTTACTAATTACCTTTTACCTTTAGATACTCCTAAGACATCTTTTGCCACTTTCTTAATGGATTCAACAATATTAATCCACATGGTATTTACAATCCAGTCAATAACAATCCAAATAGTGAGAAAATGAAAGTGGTACAGCAGTTTGAGAAGGTGCAGCCTCCAGATAATTTCATCAATTCATTCTTCACCAATCCCAATACCATCCTCTCCTCTTATTTGAGTATTCCCCCATAACAACCTAACAACCTTGTTTCTAGAACAGCACTAAGCTACTGCCACATGTACTGCTTCCTTACCTTCACGTACCACCTGCTGACCTTCGCTTCCTTGTGCCCCTTCGAGAGACTTCACCTTCTTCCAAGTATAAACCTTCTTGACCACATATGTATCAGTAAGCTTGCCCCGGCCACGACAGCTGTCTTCTTGAGCTCTTAGAGTTCTTTGTCTGTAGAGGAGAAAAGAATGTAGGCCCTGTTTACCAAATCCTTTCATAAATCCATTTTTCAGGTGTACATTATGGGAGAATATTTAAGATGCTCTCTTTTGGAAAGAAGGTTCAGTTAATCAAATGTTACATTGTGTGCCAGGAACCAAGGAGTCAAGTAACTTAGCATGTGATGGAGTGGTAGGAAGAAATTTGGAGCTTAATCTTGTACTTGTTTTTCTGATGTGCTAGCTTTCAAATTCTTTGCTGGATGAATCCACCGAATGATGAAAATCTTATAGCATCCTAAACCATGAAGAAATAGATAGAGAAGATAGGAATGAATGGGGAACAGTCTCATACAATGAGGGGAAGAACAACTTCCCTTGTTAGCCAAGTGAATTTACATATGTATATTCTAGAGGTGCACAGCAAACGAAAGAATTTTCCATTAAAAATTGGAAAAAGAAAGAAAACGAAGTACGCATGGTGAAGCCCTTACACTGCATAACTTAGTGGATATGGTCCTTTTAACCTCTAGCTTGAAGAGGGAACATAGCAAGCTGATAGTCAATATGTACTTCTTTCTAGCATGGAAGGTTGGATTCTATGTTGATCCCATTGCACTTTGAATGTAGAATGGAAATATGTTAAGCGAGACCTCAGCTTTGGATTCTTGGACTTTTGGTGGTTCATATTTTAATACTTAGTTATGTACTTTACCTATATCAAGCTAGAAGAGTAACATGTTTAACTTTCAGAGTAATATTGGCTGTGCTCTATTGACATTTGCTCAGAGAGTCTCATATTATTCACTTTTAGTTATCAATAGCTTTAGCTTGCTGTTTTTATTATTCAAGTGGTTTGATTAACTAATTCTTTGGAGAGTGTGGTTGATATTATTTTGCAGCTATTTGGACTTCAGTGGTGTCCTTTTCGTGGTGGATTTATGCAATTATCTTCATTATTTGAGTAAGTTCTGTGGCATTTTTTTGGATTAAACCTTAGGAGATTATAGCTTTCAGCATTGGACTTTTGTGGATGTTTTAGGTTAGACAGGTTGCTTCTCTGGCAATTAGATTGTTTTACTGCATTGCTGCATCTTGTGTATTTCTGTAATTATTTAATGGTGAAGTATAAGTTTGGTTTATGTGTGCTGGTCATTCTACAGCAATGTCTCTCTGTTGTTGGTATCTTTTCATCTTTTTGCTTGATTAAGATGCTACCACTTGATTAATAGAATTTTATTGGCGGCCACTCCTCTACATACTAATGCTACTTTATCTGCTCTATCTTTTATTTGCATGAACTAATTGTTCTATAGAAAGTTGTTTTGTCCTGATCAAAGGAATGTTAGATGAAATTTTTGCTTCTTTAAATAGAAAAACATGAAATTTTAGTGAAGCAGAGTTTTAGTTCCATAATTGAGACAATCATGGAACTGCATTTACAGTTCCAACCTTAAAAGATAGAAGCTTCTTATACTGATAATGAAGGTGTGGTGTCATTCTATTAGGTATCTATAGTACACTTAAGGGACTCACCTCCTGGCTCTAGGAGGAAAGATTATGTGGGAATGCTGTCTCTAGTTCATTTATCTCATTTGTTGTGCAAAAGCTAGGTGCCTTCGACTTGTCTTGGACTGAGGTAGTATGAGCTATGAACACTGCAAACAACTCTTACCAAGTATTCAACATTTCTGAGTTTTCCTTGCCAAAGACTTGTACGTTTAGCATCCTTTTTGGTAGGGATGGCAATGGGGTGGGTCGGATGATATTTAGGCTGTCCCTGACCTGCCCCATCAGCTGCCAGCAGTTTGCCTCTGCCCTGCTCACTCTAATGGCTTTGCCCCTGCCCCGCCCTCTTTTTAAGAATATATGCAATTATGATATTACCTATGCACATCATATTTTTAAAATGTATTATACAAGGCATTTTTGGCCCACCCCTAATCAGGATAAGGTCTTGATGATGGTGAACATACAAGGCATTTTAGACATTTTGAACGTAAAAGTAACCCAGGTTGCTTAGGTTGGGTCTTCGGGTTTTTCCATTTGTGTTCAGCTATCCACTACGGGCCACATGCTTTTGCCCCGAACTAAGGTTGGGTCACACTAATGCCCTGCCGCACCCCAAATGGGTATGGGGCAGGATGGAACCCTGATAAAACCCATCCCTGCTGCCATCTTTACTTTCTGAATTATGGAAACTCATACCTAAGGCCGTGTAGTAACTCAATCTCAGACATAGTGGAGGAAGAGGTGGAGCTGATATTTTCATTTTCATGCTTGTCTATCAAGTGGCTGTCTGTATGTATTCCTTAGAAATTATAACAGAAATTTGATCGCTATGATGAAATCTATAACTGCACCAAATTGACTGGAGCTGATTGAGATGGTGGTTCATTTGCTTTTGATAACGAAAATTTTGTACCATGAGTTTTAAGTTCTTAGAAATTACTCATAATCATTGATTGCAATGTTGGTCAAGATGGGTATGTACAAGTGTTTGGGTTTCTAATACGATCCATACCATCATATCAGATGTTAATGGATTAAGACAGTGCAGACTGACTCCATATTGGATTGTGATACATGATTCTGTGTGAGGCTTGCCATTTTCTGAAAGGTTGTGGGTAGATTTTGGATTCTATGCTTTATAGAATCCTGAGTTGAAATAACAAAAATGTAGTATTGAAGTGGGATCGATGGATTGGAGTCCTATTGAGACCTTCCAGGGTTTATTGGTTTGAGTTAAATTCCATGTTCTTTTTAAAGTTTTTAAAGTTCAGCTGTTAGTTGTTACCCAAAAACATCCATTATTCATAAACTATGTATGCTTGCAAAGGACCATAGGAGCTGTGGTTGGTTTGTATGTTGTTTTTCCTTATCCACAAGAACATGATATTTTTTCTTAATCTTTTCCTAGTATACCTTCTTGTAATGCTTCTCAAACAGAGAAGAAAATATATGAAAAACATATTATTTGATTGCTAATGCATTATAGGCTAGATGTGTTTATTTTCATTTTTATCTAATATGTGCTGCGCTTGCTTTGTTATGGAGCTAGATGTACATGATTGAGAATGACCTATGTACTGTTTATGTGCTCAGACAGTAAGTGTCATTTTTAGAAAAAAAATAAATTGATATTGAGTGTTGGATGTAGATCTATGTTTGTTGAATTTTCCTTCTTTGTTTTGCTTGTTTTATTTGTACTTCTTTGGCATTTTAGATGTCAAATTTAATGGATATCAATTTGCTAATTATCTGTTGCTATCAAATTTTCATTGATGTCTATAATCCTAGACCGGAAATACTGTTGGAATTGGACTAAATTCAGCACTGGATGACAAAATCTTTGGCATTCTTGTCATTGGTTCCTTCTTTCTAAGTGTTTGTGTATCTTGACTAAGAAAAGATTGTACAATTAATTTTTAGTTTTTGCTGTGCCTTGGTTCCAACCAGGACCTGCTCTTGCTATCAATACTTTGCATTTCAGTACTGTTCCATGTTTTACCTATTTCTATTGTTTCTTTGTCATTTTATTTGTTAAATGATTGGTTCTAACTTCCTTTTTGAGCAAAAAGATTGATTTTTTCTCTTCCTTAATATTCCATACCAACACAAGCCACTGAAACGAACATCGAGCCAATATGCTTAGTTGAAAAGTAAAACTCCATTAAAACACGTGCACATCCATTCTACTATCTGTTGTGCCAGTCTATCTGCTATGAATCCAGGGTATGCTAGCTTTATATTTACACTTTGAATGGTACAGTGGAACAATTCAAAACTCAGGAATGTGATTATTTTTCTGAGATATAAACCCCAGTCTTTTCTAATAGTTTATCAGAACAAGCAAGTTTGGCATAAAAGGGAAGTATGTCTTTGTATTTTTAACTGGTTTGGTAACTCTGCACTATATTCTAGGAAGCCTGATGCTTGTATGCTGTGCCTCTGTTCTGGTTTATTCGTTTGGTTTTAGTGGCTACTGACACAGAATCTTGCATTTGCAGGGAAGGAGAAGCTCAATCAAATGTTTGTAAGCGTCCTATCCATTGCCAGTAATAGCAGCCTCTGATTTTCTCATCTCAAGCTGCGTAATGATTCTCTTTCTTTCTTTTTTTTCCTCTTAATATTTCTATCAAAGATCATGATATGTTAGGAGGTTCTTCTTTCGGGGATCATTCAACTGCAACAAGCAGTACTCACTTGTGTCCATACCTTGCTCTCCATGGCTTTTCTCATGCTACACATCCTTCATCTTCAATTGCTGCTGAGGCAATTCCAGATGCGGGTTCATTTCATCGACATCCATCTGGATTAGGAGGACCATCATCAGGGGATGTCATGAACTCCCATAGTTTTTCTGCGACAGAGCCAAGGCATCACAACTGGCATCAAGCCTCTCATCCTTTTCCAATATCTAGCAGTGGCTTAAACAATGCAGAACAGCCTGCTTCTCAACTGCCATCAAGACTATCTAGGAATGACTCGAGCAGCCAGCAGAGGATAGGATCCTTTGTTCACCCCCTCCCTTTTATTCATGGGTAAGTACCGTGATGCTGAAACTTATCCTAACCATCACCTGACCTTCTACTTATTTAATTGAAATGGCTCTCTATCTTTCCAGGTCTGTTCGAGCTGGAAGCAGTTTGTTAGCCTCAATTGTGCCACCCATTGTGGGGGATGCTAGGGGACTTGCTCGTGGTCATAGCAGCCATATGTATCAGCATTCTGCATCTTCATCTATCAGAAGTGCACCCTTTACTCCAATCAGGAGAAGGCCACGGGGATTAGCTCTTATTTCGTCTGTTGGGACTAATTCCTCAGTTGAAAATAGTGGGTTCTATGGGTTCTCTGTCTCTGGGTCTGTCAGTAGGAATCACCAAGATGTAGAAAGTATAGGCAGACGTTTTGATCGGTTTCATGGATGGGTCAGAGAAGGCTTTGCTCCTTTGCCATGGGTCCCCATTGATGGCGAATCTCAATGGTGGGGTCCTGGCCATCCCAACCAGAATCCTCAAACAGGAACTGCAGTTGCCATGAACAGAAGATATTACCCTCAACGGGTTACAGCAGAAAGAGTAGCACAAGGCCTTCCAGAGAACAGATATCAGCGTGCTCCTCTCCCAAGAATGTCGCCTTTCATGTGAAAGGTACTGACCTGCATGGTGATATGTTCGAATCCCTCCTGCTTTTGTAAATTCCCATAGTGTTGATGAACTGCTTGCTTGAACATGCAGACTATCTCTTTGCAGTTCTCTTGTATGAGTGGCTTTCTGGACTCTGTTGTTGGGATAATATAATGCTCTCACAGAGCTTGCGCTGGGTGGGCTATATGAATATTTGGCAGTCTGCTGATGACTTTGCTTTCTTCTACTCCCAACGGATCCTGTGATCCTCATGTTAAGACAGGTTCATATGCAGGAAACGAGATAAGATATCACAGGCTTCATAAACTTGCATCTTCAGGTGACAGAAAACCCCAAACTTAATTTTAGGTGGGATTGTTGGAAAAGGGAATGAAGAAGCAAGTGCTAAGGCAGATAAACAAGCGTGAAGTAATCAGGTGGGGGATCTTATTTTTTTGCAGTGGGAAAGAAATCTTACTGCTAGGGTGTGATTGCGTTTGTGTTGAAGCTTATGCCATAAATTCTTCCGGAACAAAATACTTATCCATATGGTATTATTATTAGGTAAACCTTTTCATTGCAGCCAGACGACTCCTTGATCTACACAAAGATGGTGTTTCAGATCGAATCGACTTTGCTAAGGAAAAAAGAGAGAAGAAGATATATTCAAAACCTTTGATTGGGCTCTGGCATTTCTCTGATGATCTAGTAGCAGTAAACATAGCATGGTTTTGTTTCTCTTTTTAAGTGGGTTGGGGATTCCCTTAATTTAATAAATCCTGGTCAGAATTAGAGGCCTAACGGCGTCTGGTAGGGTCGGTTATACATAAACGCATCACATGGTAATTTAACTCAAGCAGGTGAAACCAGGTGGATTGATTTTCATTTTTATTTCATTTAAAAAAATTAATAAACAATTATGATGTCAAAAAATTGGATGAAGGCCAGAGGGAATCTTCTGCTGCATCCCGTCGTCGTCTTATCCTCTCTTCTTCTGAGCAGAAAAATCAGACCGCTTTTCTCATATTTTTCCTTCTTTTGTCAAAGCCGTCTCTCCCTTGAAGCTATTCTGGCCATCCGAAGGTGTTCTTCAAAACAGCGATGATAGATTCTCCGACGGATGATCTTACGGGCTGGGCTTTCTGAAGGTCTTCTTCAAAACCCATTTTCTTCTTGTTTTTGTGGTGAATGGAGATGTTACTGTAGATGGGCATTGTCTTTTCTAGGATACAAATAAAGCTTCGATATTCAAAGGATCTGATTCGGATCAACGTGCAAGGGTAAGGGTTTTGTATAGATTTTATAAAGATTGTGTTGTTTATATTTTTTCAAAACAAGAAATAGACACTGCCAAAAAGAAATCTGTACAAGTCATTTAATATAATTGCATAACGAACTAGTAAGAGGTAAAAGATAATATAATTGGAAAAAGAAAATCTGTTTTCTTCAAGCTCCATTAACAAGTAGTAGTTCTAAGCAACTGCTTTTTGTTCAAGACTTTGATACTACATTCCTAGTATTAGAGCATGTCATTTGTATATGTATCAGGGGTCTAAAGTTTAAACTTATTTGACCCAATTTGTAAACGTTGCCTATAAACGTTTATCTTACTTGAATAATAATACGGTTTCATCATTGTACCACAGCCCTGGGGTTTTGGTCTCTCTCATTCTATTCATCTGAATCTCTTATTTCAATCTTCCCCTTCTCCGTCAAATTAATCTCATTTCAATTTTCTGATTTTTTCAACTGTGGCTAACATGAACTCATCGCCCACTTCCTCTAGAAATCAAAATTAGAATCAAACCTTGTATTTTCCTCCCAATCGCCATTCACTGTGGGACTATACAAAACTCCATCACTCTTAAGCTTATCCCGGACATTTATTTGCCGTGGCATACGCAAAATTTTCCAGTCCTTGAAGATCAAGGAATGCTACCGTACATTGAAGGTACTTTCGATCCTCCAAAATTTCTTCTCAATACTGATGGCTCATCCCGAGTTCCCCGTCCCAACAATAGGGCACGGAAAGATGATATCAACAGACTTTAAAACTGATCACTGCAACAATGTGGGAGGATGTTCTTCCAAGATTGATTGATTGGAGTCAAAGTCGTCCAAAGATGCTTGGAATACCCTTCAGCAATCCCATGGCAATTCAACTACACATTCACTTTCAGAACTTGAAAAAAGGCCATGCCCCATTTGCAGCAGTTCTATGCAGAGCAAAATTAATCTCGGATACTTCGGCTCTAGCTCGATATCCCAGTGGGCAACAAGAGTTCAGTGCTAAGATCTATCGTAACATTAGCCCTGACTTCAGCGATATTCTTGCTACACGGCCCGTTCAAAGATGGATTATTCAGAATTCAATCTACTTTAAGGAACAAATAAGGTGGCAGAAAAAGAGCAGCCCAGTGCACAAAGCCCCTGTGTATGTGGGGTTTGAGGAAGGGGTGGACCACAAGGGTTAATAGTACGCAGCCTTACCTTGCTTTTTGCAAGAAATTGTTTTCACACCTTAAACCCGTGATCTTAAGGTCACATGATAACAACTCTACTATTACACCAAGGCTCCCCTTCAAATAATGTGGCGGATGTGCTAGCTAATTTAGGCGAGGGGATCTTTGAGACACTTGGCACATTCAACTCGGACATTTGAATGAGATATTTCTTCTTCAAGTTCTCAAATAAAATAATTTGCCATTTTCTTCTACTAGATCGACTAATATTTCTCTTTCTACATGTAGTGCGTGTCAATTCGGAAGTTCTAACTAATTACCCTTGTCATTAACAAATTGTTGGTGTTCTAATCCGTTAGATTTGTTTTTTAATCATGTGCAAGGCCCATCACTTATCATGTCATCCGATAGTTACGAGTGCGTCCTAATCTTTTTAGACGATTTTAGTGAATATCTATGGATTTATCCCTTGTCCAAGAAGTCAGAAGTGTATGGTTGTTTCCTCAAATTTAAGGCTTTTGTCGAATACCAGCTTAACAGGAAGATCAAACCCCTCCAAATCAATTGAGGACGTGAGTTTTAAAAAATTAAGCAAACATCTTAAAATGTGGGGGATCCACCCCAAGATTGCAGGTTCCCACACATGAACAAAATAGAACTACCGAATGGAAGATCCGTCTCGGTACGAAGCAATTGTGGGAGCCCGATCTGAGTCGTGCCCTCAGATGTTTGAAGGCCACGGCCTTCTCGACTGGTTAAGGCCTTCGACTCTGTGCTTTTGTACCTTGGGGCATTAGAGCCAGAACTAAGGATCTACCTCTAAGCTTAGAATTTGGAGTCCTCACTTAGAGAGAAGGCTCTATGACCTATAAATATACCAGAGATAGGGCTTGTAGCTTAGTTATGGGGATGAAAGTTATTAGGCACCAAACCCACTTGGTTCACAGACCAGCACTACTAAAAGAGTTGGTCAAGTTATCTTGAATTGCAAACATAAAAGATGGCTATCCTAACTATTTCGTGCTCTCCTCTATCCTAAAATGAATCCATAAAACATTTCTATAGTGCAAAAAATAAAATAAAAAATTACATGCTTAGGAGATTCTAAGAAACAATATATATATATTTCCCTATAACAAACACTTAGAGAAAGACTTTTAAGAGTGAAGTACATTACTTACAAGAATGCTTGCCTTTGCTTTAAAGGGCACCCCTTTATATGGGCTTACAAGGGATATTTCAACCAATCAACATCTATATTTTTTTACTAGCTTTTGAGTCTTGCAATCGCAAGAAACTCGATTGTATAGCATATTTTGAGTTACACTTGATTGTAAATCTTTTGAGTTATGCAGCCATGGTACTTAATAGAGGAGAATGGTGGAGCAAGATTCATGTGGCCAACCCCTAATTGGGATAAGATTTTGATGATGATGATAATGATGAGGGTCACATGGACAAGTTATCATTTGAATGATTTGGTTAAGGACCACATATTTATGGTCCTTGTGTTGAGTACTCACATTGTGGCTTTTGAGGTGATCGTATCGTGAGATTGCATAATGATGCAATGCAATTGCATGAACATGTCACTGTCTAGAGACTTCTATCCTCTTCTAGAAGGAGACACATATGCATGACCCCTTGGGTTGTGCAGTCACTTGATCACTTCTGAGGTCTTGCGATATCACCATGTCTCTTTCCAGGAGAGTCATGTGACCACGTGATGCATTGGAAAGATTTGGATCATGCGACCACATGTTATCTCTTTCTTAACTTAGTATCTTTCATGCTCTTGATATTGCAATGCCTTTTGATTGTGTTTCTCTTGGAATTCTTTATAAATGAGATACTCCTAATAAATCATATATTATCATTAGGGAATAAAGCTTTGCTTCATGACCATTGAAGCGAGTCAAAATCTAGTATCTACAACAGCTTCTCTTTGGGGGCTTGCTAATGGCCAATGGCCAAAACTGAACAAGATGTGTATTTTGTACTTGTGATGATCATCATTAGCCAAATCCTTGGTTCCTCAAATTGCAACCCTTGCTCCAGAACCTCTCATTGATGTTGAGGAGTTCTCTCCATCAATGTAACAACCCGAATTTTCCAACACTTTTTAATAAAACTTTTTGAAAGGTGGGGCCCCAATTTTTAAAAACCAAAGTAGTGAGAAACAATTTCAATTAATTTCATTTTAAGAAAAACCCGAGTGTCAACCATCGACTCAAAACTCAAACAAAATTTTCATTTTTCAAGTAAACGTTTTTAAAACTAGTTTACTTCTTTAGGACCCATCCAATCAACAACCACATTCCCAACAACAATCAAATCAAGTCCAAATAATCTAGATGCACATATACAGTCCAGGTATAATTTAGAAACATGCCTCTGTATGATATATCTTGATTACTATTTGTCTAGCACTTCATTAGTCATATCTTTCTCTCAATATTCGAAGCATTGCAACAATAAAGCAATGCTTGGTAGGTACATAGACATTTAATGTAATAACAAATGGAACATTAAAGGCAAATCGACTAATAATGCTAAGATAAGCGTAGGTCATAATATCCATGGAATATAAGTATCATAAGTAATATCAACATAGTATTAAGATATCATATTTGATGAAACATAAATCTTATGGATGTAAAACATGATAATCTCATGGATGTACAACATGATATGATCCAATCTCGATGAGCATACAATAAACAAGCAGGGCACCCCAAGTTATGTGGGTCCCACAAGTATCCCATATACTCGTACAACAAATCATGAGTACTCATATCAATCCTTTGAGTGTCGTCACACCTAGGCACACACTACATCTCCATGCTCATCATGCAAGTACATAGAACAAGAGTATGGATCATCATGCTGCAATGGCAACCACTCTAGGGTCTCAACCACCACCGCTCTCCGTCGACACTGTAACGGGAGACTTAACGTCTGTCCCCATGGGAAGGCCCAGACCAGTAGTGTGGACTACTCATGTTACCAAACCTCTACCGAAAGTCATTTATGGGCAGTTGTCTATCACATCATAATCACATCATAAATTCAGAGGGTGGGTGCCCAGCCCTACTCGCTTCTAGCATGACATCCACCAAGTAAGAGCACCTGTCATAAATCACAAAACACGAAAATTGCATATCTCGTAAAACCAAGAGCACTGGTGGTTCACAATCCCCAAGGCACACCCCTCATCCCGGGGTTAGCCTCTTAAATAACTAACCACCAAGCCTCCACCGATTGTGTGAAAAACCACCAATCTCAGTGATGTAATAAATAAAGAAAGATATTTACTAATCATACATAAGATGCGCGGTATCAAACCATAAAACAATTGATCATGAAAACCTACTCAATGTACTATCGAAATCTCATATAAATCATGGCATAAAACCTTGAAATTTACAAACATTCGAAATGAATAAACATGTGACAATCAATCCAAATCAATCATGATGCAGGATTTAGAAAACAACATGCAATATTAAATGTCGTCACCTACCTTGATGAAAGATAACCCAATCAAGCGTGTAATCCTCTTAGCTCGCATGCTTTGATGTACTTGTCAGTATCACGGTACTATTTCATATTATTTATTTCCCTCAACGAACATCTATTATAAGTTTTCTATCAAGTTATATCCATTTATGTATCCATTTATATGGTGATCCTTTTGATCTAGTTTTTGATCTAGATCAACGGTCTACATCGTCTGATTTTCCTTTATTAAGTCAGTTTTCATAACATTTAATGCCCATCTGTCTCATATGATCATTAATCAAAGTTATGGATTGCCAATTTAATGTCTCCTAATTTTTAAATATTCAATTTATTCCAACTCAATGAAATCTATGGCAATCCAATCGTTGGATTGTTCTTTAAGGCATCTATTTATAATTAGATTATTAATTCTAACCTTAATCCTCATTAATTAGTGTCATTTCAACTCATCTACTCATTTTAATGTGTATCTAATGTTTACACCTTTGATTTGACTATTAGATCACACTTAGATGAACAATTTCCAAGATATGATTTAATTTAGTGGTCCAGACCAATTATATGTTGAATACTCCTAATCTGTTCCTTAGATTCATCAATTCATCCTTTAAATCATTCAATTGTTTAAGTTCTAAGAAAATATACTTAGATCAAAGTTTAGAAATTAAATTCATGTCTGCATCGTCGAGATGATTTCAACAAGCCTTTCGGATCGAAAATCGGGCTTCTATAGCCTCCAATATCTCAAAAAAACCATTTCAGATCACAAATAAAGGTTCATATCAAAATCTGGCTGGAATTCCCAGTTTACACTGGTTTGCACACTTGGAACGATTTACACCTATTTAAACCAGTGAAAATCATTTTACACCTGTCTACATCGGCGGAACTCATTTTACACCAAGTTAAACTAGTAGAACTTTACACAAGACTACACTGGTGGAACTTGTTTACATTGGACTACACCGACATCTATTGGGGACAATGCTCCCGGACCGTCCATGCTATTTTTGCTCGATCGAAGCCCTAAATGATCTGATTTTTAATCTATTTTCATTGTTCTTAAGGTTTTTGGGTCCAAAGATCACATTGGATGACTCATATCTATCATCTGAGCTATCCTTAATATGGGTCTAACCATGATCCACGGTTTTGATTTTCAGGCCTTCAAATGGCCTTTGAGACTACATCCGGCCTAGATATGTGTGGGAAAAGCTGACAAATAAGGAAAAGAGAAGAATAAAGGGTATGGCCTACCTAATTTGAGCCGAAGATGGGAGATCAGAGTCCTCTGGTGTGTGCAGATAGCGTGGTGTTTGTTGGAGAATGAGGAAAAGAAGGCAAGGGTTCCTCGGCTATTTGTCGTTAGGAAAAAGGGAAAAACATACCCTTTGTAGCTGGAGATTCGATTTCCTCGCAGGGAAAGAGGATCATTGCATTCCTCCATTGGCAATGGGATCGAAATGGAAAGGGGTGTCGTTATCAAAACGACGCTTCTAATTTAGGTCCCTTGCTAATTACCAAAATGCCCTTAAAACTTAAATGCCCATATCTCCCTCGTCCGAACTTCATTTTCTGAGTTGTTTATATCATTGGAATCCTATAGACGCATAATTTCTGAATTTTGTGGTTTAAAGTCAAAATTCTATTTATAAAAATTTTAATTTATTAATTCATTTTATTACTAATTTTTAAAAGTAAAAATTGAGGATATTACAATCAACAACTCAAAAACTTTAAAAATTTTTGAAATCCTTCAAAATCTTTGGAAGCTTTGATGATTTGCTTAGGATTGCCAGAGATTGGAAAACTTAATGGTTTTTGGAATCTTCAATGGCTTCAAAAATTTTCGAAGCTGGATGACTTGAAATTTTGATGGCTTAGAAGACCTCGAATGGACTTTGTGTGGGGCTACTAGGGCTTTAAAAACTTTTTGAATGACTTTGAGTAGGATGGTTGGGCCTTAAAAATCTTTTGAATGATTTTTCCTAAAATGACTAGGACTTGAAATTTTTTTACGAGGTGCTCTAAGGATTTCTCAAAGTATGCCTCGGCTTGATTCAAGATGCTTTGAGGAGTTCTCAAAATATGCCTCACTCAGTGCAAGATGCTTTGAGTTATGCTTAAAGAATGTCTTGGCTTGATGCGGGGTGCTCTAAGGAGTGCTTAAAGTATGCCTAGACTTGATGTGAGTTGCTCTGAAGAGTGTTCAAAGTATGCTTGAGCCTAATTAGATCTCCTTCAAAGTTTGAGACTCGGTCTTGAACTTGAACTTTGATCAAATATCTTTTGAGATATGAGACTTGATCTTGAACATTGATTTGATGTCCTTTGAAATTCAAGACTTGATATTAAACTTTGATTAGTTCTCCTCTAATAATTTGATCCCTGAACTTGAATTTGATAAGATCTCCTCTGAGATCTAATCCTTGATCTTGTATCTGATCAAATCTCTATTGAGATCTAATCCTTGATATTGAATTTGATTAAGCATCCTTTGAGATCTTATCTTAGACCTTGGATTTGATCAAATCTTAATGAGTATTCAATTTTGTATAAAAAGTACCTAATTAGTAGTCCATATGTTATAAATTATAGTGTTAGTCTGAGGATTTTTTAAACATTTACAACACATGCATTTTTGAACTAATGATTCAAAAGTTTGATATTTTATAGGTTCATGAGCTAATCTAGAGTTAGTATGTGAATAATAATAATTTTCTAGGATTTAATTAGGATTTTAATCTTTCGTAGGTATTGAGAAGATAATCCAAAACTTGAGATTTCTTAAGATTTGAATTGCAGATCGAGATCAAATTAGAGAGCCAGAGACCTATTTCCAACATTTTCAAGCTCGATTAAGGTTCAAGAACATTTTATGACAACCAAGAAAGCAATTGGAAGAGTCAAAGGAGACTAGAATGGGCTCGTGCAAAAGCCATGCAATTTTACCACCTTTGCATGAGATTAAAAGCCATGCAAAGCCATATATAACCATGTTAGAGGATAATAAGCCATGTAAGTCTTGAAGCCAAATTAATAAGCCACTCAAGCCACCAAGCAATGCGCCATCAAAGTGAGTCACTAAGCCATGAGAGCCATTCCACATGGAGTCACACGAATGGATGAAGAATTCAAGAAATTATCCATTCTAAAAGCCTGATTTTTTAAGGCATAATTAGAAGGATTTGATGGAAATTATTCGATGGAAAGATGTGCATGTATAGGTGGACCAATCAAGAGAGAAACAACACCAAAATTCTCATAATTTATTCCTAATTTCATCCCACTTTGTGTCCCCAATTAGGGTTCTTCCATGCAAAAGATCTAAAATGGATATGCTCTCCTAAAAAAGTGGCCCCTCCCACCTTAAGTTGTCCCTATCTCAATGTCGCCTTCCACTTTCTAATCTTATCTAAAAAATTCCATACTTATCTCCCTTTCTAAGTCCCATCTCAATCCCACTTTTCATAACATAAATCCCTTCTAAAACCATTCTCATTCAACACATGAATTCCATGTCAAACCCCTTTAGGTGTTCCACATTTTTTACCTTTTAAAGTCCCAATGGTTTCCACTCCATTCCTTCCTAAATCCATGAAGATTCTAACCTCCATTGCTTATCTCATGTTTTCAATTTCATTAGGTTAAGATCTTATCAGAATGGGAAACCCAAAACTCTATGACACATCCAAGCATTCCATGATTTTTTTCAAGAAGGATTGGGATGTTTCTTTCCTAAGAAAGTGGTGCCTCCATCCAAGGTTGATCTTTGAGCTTTTTTGCTGCATTCCTTTGGCTACTCTTGTTTTGTGATTCCAATCCTCCTTCAAGCACTTTTCTTTTGGTTTCGTAACTTCTTTTCTAGCTTAGTTTCATTCCTTGCTTTCATTGTTTGTAAGTTGCTTTACTTGTTGCTTATGTCCATGCCCATAGTTCTTCTTTGGTTTCCTTTGAGTTTTGCCTTCTAAGTTCTTAGTTCTCTTACAAAGTTCTGCTAGATCCAAGGCCTCTTCTCTCTTATGGTGACGGCCAAGAGAAAAGTAGCCTTGAATCAATCTTGTTTTCCTTTCATTCCTCTCATTATTTTCTTGCTTTGTTAACTCTTGTTCATTCCCATCAATCTTGCATTTTTTTTTTTTCTTTTCTCTGTTTGATACCACATGCATCATATCTTGGGATAATTGATGATCATTGGATGGTATTGAAGCATTTTTAACCTTTGATTTGGATTGAGTTATAGTCATTGGAAAAGTGCTCATATTTCTTAATCATATGTACATGCGTCACTTTGTTGTATTATTTTCAATTCAATAAATACATTTATTTGATGAGAAAAGTTCTTGGGTGATTCTAGTATTAAATTTTTTATAATCATGATTGTTATCCATTTTGCATAGTGCGCATCATTCTCTTTTCATGCCCTTTTTTTTTATTTTTTATCAATCTTCATTCACACCAGTTTTAGCATAGTTTAATTTTTATAGGTTTATGCATCTTATTTGCTTATTATATTAGAAACCTACTTAGCTTTTTATATAGTTTATTTGATGCTTTGATTAGCTTTCATGAACACAAACCTTTGATTCATGCAAAATAACATCTTTCTCACTCCATGAACTATGCACATCACTCCATGGGTCATGCACATAGTGATTGAGTGTATTATCTTAATTGATTGATTGATGTTTTCTAAAGTTTAGTTTCCCTAATTAATTGCTTATTTTGTAGTTTAATTCTATTTAGATTACTTTGTTTAGTTGGTTGCATCTTAGATTAGTTTAGTAAGTTTCTAAGTTTTGTTTTTGGCAAGCTTTAATCTTAGAAAATTTCCATATTAGTAGTTTCTAAATTCATGCATGTTTCTTTTTCCATGTTATTTACTTTCCTAGTTTAACAAAACAAATCTCTTTTTGGCTAAAGATACGTGATTTAAATAAGATTCAATTGATTGAAAATCTATGAGATTCCTTGTGGGATCAACCTCTCTAGCTTGCAAATTGCTACATTGATTCATGTGCTTGCAAGTAATTTTAAAGATATACTAAGTATTTGTCGCCGTTGCTAGGGAATCGCAATGGATTTGTAGTTAGATCTTAGTTTAGATTGTTTATCTCTAGGCATAGATTTAGGTTGCATTAGATTAAGGTTTTTGCTTAATTTTTACATATTTTTTGAATTCCACACAAATTGACCTATTTCTTTGATTTTGTGCTAGGGACATTTAGTAAAAGGAGTGGCAATGATCTGTGGGCCAAAGCTTTATCAACTTAGTTGGGATTTTATTACTTTCCTCGATGAGATTTTTCTTTTTTTGAGAGGACTTGTAGTGAGGACTCATTGTAATCTTAATTATTTATTTTAAATAGGTGGTAGTAATATAGGCCAAGTGTGGGGTATGGTGGCCCACACTTGATCTTCATCAGAAACCCCATTGTAAGTTTTTCTCACTCTCTTTTATTTTCCTAGTGTAGTTACATTCAGTGTAATTTGCATTATTGATGGTAATGTAATTCATATAGTTGAGACTCATCCACTATAACTTTGTTGAATCTTATTTAAGATTGTTGCATTAGTTTACACCTAAAGGTTAGCTTGAGTTTGGCTATGTGCCTAAAGCACCATTCCCTCAACTTTTAAATAAGGCAAAGAAAGGAACTAATTTTTGTGAGATAATGGATGTGTTTAAACATGGTCAAATCAATATTCCATTACTCAATGCTACTAAAGACATTATAGCTTATGCCAAATTTCTCAAAGAGCTCTGCACAGAAAAGATTAAGCTTAATTTGTAAAAGAAAGCCTTCCTCCCTGAGCAGGCGAGCTCTTTGATCCAAAACTAGACCCCTCCTAAGTTTAGTGACCTAGGTTGTCCTACCATTTCTTATGTTATTGGATATCATGTAATTGATAGGGCACCATTAAATTTAGGGGCTAGTGTAAATTTATTGTCATATTCTATCTATGAACAACTTGGGCTTAGTGACCTTAAACCAACCAATACCATTGTAAGTTAGTAGATAGATCAGTAAAGATTCCATGTGGTATGGTTGAGGATGTTTTAATATATGTAGAATAATTTTAATTCCCTGTAGATTTTATTGTCCTAGATACCTAGCTTGTATTAGACCACGGTAGTCAGATCTCAATAATTCTTGGATGTCCATTTTTAGCAACATCCAATGCCATCATCAATTGTATAAATGGTGTGATGAAATTATCCTTCAATAATATAAAAGTCAAACTCAATCTTTTTAATGCTGATAATCAGCATCTAGACCTAGATGATTCCTATATAGTAAATTTAATTGAAGACCTAATTCAAGATGCTAATACTCCATCTATTCTAGACCCACTTGAGGCATGTCTAATGCACTTTAACTGTGATTTTGATATAAACAAATCCATTGATGAGGTAAATAATCTTTTAAATGATATACCTATAATGGATACCTCCAAATGGGGCCCTAAAGTGAAACCTATTCCTCCATCTGATTATGTCCCATGGCCATTAGTAGAAAAACCACCTACCTTGGTCCTTAAGACATTACCTGAAAATCTAAAATATCTTTACTTAGGACCAGATGAATCCTTACTTGTAATCATAGCCTCAGATCTAGCAAAGAACATGAAGGGAAGCTCCTTGATGTTCTCAAAGAACATGAGACATCCTTAGTGGACCATAGTGGACATCAAAAGGATTGGCCCTACTGTGTGTATCCATAGAATTCACTTAGAAAAAAATGTTAAACCATCTAGGAAAACAAAGAGGAGGCTAAATCTTAATATAAAAGAGGTAGTGAGAGACAAAGTGCCAAAACTCCTAGACAATGGTGTCATCTACACTATATCTAACAGCACTTGGGTTAGCTCAGTTCAAGTTGTATCCAAGAAGTTGAAAGTTATGATAATCCAAAATGAGGATAACAAGTTAGTCCCCACTTGTATGACCATTAGGTGGAGAGTTTGTGTAGATTACCAAATACTGAACTCGGTTACAAGCAAAGACTACTTTTCTCTTCCATTTATTAACCAAATTCTAGAAAGGTTAACCGGTCATAGTTATTACTACTTTCTTAATGGATACTCTAGCTATAACCAAATCCTCATAACACATGAGGACTAGGAGAAGACTACCTTCACCTACCCTTTTGGGACCTTTGCCTACTCTCATATGCCTTTTGGGCTTTGTGATGCTCCAACTACTTTTCAAAGGTGTATGTTGCGCATATTTTCAGATATGGTGGAGAGGTTCTTAGAAGTGTTTGTAGACAATTTTTTAGTGTTTAATTTTTCATTTGGTGAATGCCTACACTATTTAAAACTTGTCCTTGCTAGATGTTAGGAGAATAATTTAATGCTAAATTAGGAAAAATGTCATTTCATGGTTCAAAATGGCATTGTTTTAGGCCACATCAGTTTGTGATTCACATGCTTCCTTTATAGAATGTGTTAGAAATCAACAGTTAAGGAGCATAGGAAAAAGAAATATAATGCCTTTAAACCCCATTCTTATCATTGATCCTTTTAATGTTGAGGGCATTGATTTTATGTGACCTTTTTCTAACTCTTTTGGTTATATATACATCCTTATAAGGGTGGACTACATGTCCAAATGTGTGGAAGTAATAACATGTAAGATTAATGACCATAGGGTGGTGGTCAAGTTTTTAAAGAAACTATATTTGCATGCTTTGGTACCCCAAGAGTCATAAATAATTATGGGGGAAACACTTTTTCAATAGTGTTTGAGAACTTAATGAAAGAAATATGGTGTTACCTATAGGATTGCTACCCCTTATCATCCTCAAACTTGCGAACATGTAAAAGTGTCAAATGGGGAGATAAAGTGAATCTTAGAAAAGATAGTCAATCTAGATAGAAAAGATTAGTCTTTAAGACTTAGTAACACTTTATGGGCCTATCATACTGCATATAAGACCCCTATTGGCATGTCACCCTACCACCTAGTCTATGGAAAAGCTTGTCATCTCCTAGTAGAACTTGAGCATAAAGCACATTGGGCCATTCAAAATGGCAATTTGGACCTAGATAGTGCTGGGACCTGCAGGAAGCTCCAACTTAATGAGTTGGATGAACTTGGGAAGGATGCATACGAGTCTGCCAAGATATATTAAGACTACATGAAAAGCCATCACAATAAACATATTTTGTAAAACTCCTTCACCCTAGGACAAAAGGTCCTTTTGTATAATTCTATACTGCATATAATTCTAGATTGCATAGTATGTACTATTTTCCCTCATGGAGCCACGAGATAAAAAAGGATTGAGAGATTTCTAAAGTCAATGAGCAAAGGTTGAAACCCTATCTAGAGTTGGTAAACCCAGAAATAGAGGAAATCATGTTAAAGGAACCAGTCTACCGGGACCCACCTCAGCATGTCCATGATAGCTCCATCAATCATAAGATCTTCATCATTGCATTTTATCACATCATTGTACATGTAGTTGAAGGTATTAAACTTAATGTTTACTGGAAGGCAACTCAAGATTTTTTTAAGAGAGTCTTATCGTTCTACATTACCCATTTATCATATAGGGTCCTGTGTTTCAAAACATTAGGGACAATGTTTAATTTAGGTTGAGGGGTGTAAATATGCATGAGATATTTCTAAGTTTTTCCTACTTTAAAAAAAAAAAAAAGAGGTCAAAGTTCCTTTACTGTGATGAGAATTGGATTTTCAAAATCTTAGTATTTCTCTTAATTTAATTTCTTAACAGAAATGCATATGATTAATTCTACATCTTATTCATGTCTTGAAGTGTTTGATGAAAGTTAAATCTTAGAATACACTTACACTGAGTACATAGTCTAGAGTAATAGATAGTTATGATTTAGAGACCTTGAGAAAAATCAGTGAAGACCTATATACCCAAGCAAGTATTAGAGAGTATCATTTCTCTTAGGGATATATCTAATTCCATATTTTCTTTAGCATACATAAAAGATTTTAGTATTTTTGTTTTAGCCAACCATCAAGAATCAAAAACAGATTACTAAGTTTCTTTCATGAATATTTATTGAATTTGATAACTTTTAAGAAACCTAAGAAAGGATATAAGCCATCCTTGTTTTAGCTTAGAGACATAAAGCATACTCAGTATATTAATACCACTAGTTAGACCCTTTAAGCCTCTTGGTAAGCCTTTTCTTTTTTCAAATCCCTATTTATCTTAACCCAAATAAACCTAGTTAAAATATCCATCAACCATCTTTTAAAATGAGTATATATGGTAGAAAAAGTTCTAAAAGGACAAAATTCTAAGAAGTGAAAAATATCGAAGTGTTTACAAAGAAAAAGCCTTTCTCTAAAAAAAAAAGTAGGTTTATGCATCTTATTTGCTTAGTTAAAGAACCCACTTGAATTTTTATATAGTTTATTTGATGCTTTGATTAGCTTTCATGAATACGAACCTTTGATTCATACAAAATAACATCTTTCTCACTCCATGAAGCATGCGCAAAACTCCATGGGTCATGCACATGGTGATTGAGAGTATTCCCTTGATTGATGTTTTTTTAAGTTTAGTTTCCTTAATTAATTTCTTGTTTTGTATTTTAATTCTAATTTAGATTATTTTGTTTAGTTACTTGCATCTTAGATTAGTTTAGTAAGTTTCTCAGTTTTGTTTTTGGAAATCTTTAATCTTAGAAAGTTTCCTTATTAGTATTTTCTAAATTCATGCATGTTTCTTTATCCTTGTTATTTACTTTCCTAGTTTATTCAAACCAATCTCTCTTTGGTTAAAGATAAGTTATTTAAATGAGATCCAATTGATTAAAAATTCGTAAGATTCCTAATGAGATCAATGTCTCTTTGTGCAAATTGCTAAATTGATTCATGCGCTTGCAAGTAATTTTAAAGCTACACTATATCTCCGCTGAGATTTGATACTTGATCTTGATTTAATCAAATATCCTTTGAGATCTAATCCTTGAACTTGAATTTGATCAAATCTCCTCTAAGATATGATCCTTGAACTTGGATTTTATCATATGCCCTTTGAGATCTAATCCTTGATCTTTGATTTGATCAGATTCCCTTTGAGATCTAAGCCTTCAACTTGGATTTGATCATACACCTTTGAGATCTTATCATTGATCTTGAAGTTATTGATATCCACTTTGAGGTTTGACACTTGATCTTAAAACTGGATTACTTCTCCTCTATGATCTTGATCTGTTGAACATGAGCTTGGATGTGATCAAAACTCCTCTAAGAGTTTATCTTTGTCCTTGATCAGACCACTTTTGAGATTTGATCCTTGATCTTGACTCTAATTAAACATCTAAGATTTGATCCTTAAACTTGAATTTAGATATAGTCATATCTCCTATTAGATCTAACCCTTGTCTTTGATTAGACCTCTTCTCAGAAATGATCATGTATCTTAACTTTGATTAGACTTGTTCTAAGAGTTACTCTTTCAACTTGAACTAAGGGGAGGGAAGCTTCTACCAACATTAGAGGTATTGCCAGCTAAGGAAGAGAGAGGTTCTTTGGATGAGGTTGACTAGCATGGAGATGTAGACTTTGTTTACTAGCTAAGTGGTGACTTAGTTTTGTTGAAAGCTTGAAACTCTTTCTTGTTTTTTTTTTCAAGAAATTTTGTGATGGATGATGTTCTTTTTCATGGGAATGGCCTATTTTTCTTTTCTAGGCATGATAATCCAACTTTTGGCATATTGCAATTGGCATCATGGATGGTTATGCTATTGCAACATGTTTGTGCTACCCATCCTTTTGTAGATTCCTTGATTATACATGAGAAACCTAACTCTTGACCATGCAATTGCATCATGAGGGCCATGTGATCACATGTTATGTTAACAAAATTCAAACTGGACCTTTTTTGCAACATACAAGGTCTAATTGATTCCTTGGAGGTGGAAGGTACCCTTCATGTTTAGAACTTCATACTTCAATTTATAAACAACTTCCTTTCTTTGTGAGACTCACTTCATTTGATCCCATGGCTTCCATTGAGAATGGCTTCCTTCTTTATGAGCTCAAAGACTGGTTGGGTGATTTGTTGGAGCTATAAATGATCAACTTTAGTGTTTATAGACTAAAATATGTTCAGTCACGTATCAATCTCTTGGTGGACTAGGAGTTCATGAGAACTTATATTCATTTATCTATGGTCGATATGGGGAGGATTGATGCCTTATATTCTCAAATTTTGCAAGTAATGTAGTCACCTCTTGCTTGAAATGTGACCTATTATCTATGATGATCTTAAGGGAAACTCCACAACAATAGATTATGTTAGTCTGAATGAATTAGGCCCCATGTACTACTATGAGTTCCTTGAATGATTATGTCTAGATCTACTTAGAGAAATAGTTGATAGCAATTAATATGAATTCATGCATGATGAAAGATAGTGGAGCAAATTTTCAAGTGCCCAAGTAGCAAAAGGCTAAGAGGAAGACATCATACTCATCTCTGAGATAGGTAGATGATCAACATCTATTTACATCTGGCATTTTTGGCACTTCTTTGCATATTCAGCATATCCTTCTGCATAGTTGACCAATAGTATCCTTGATAAAGTATCTTTCTATCTAGTGTTCTTCCCCCCATGCGGTCTAGATGTCCCTTCATGGATTTCTTGGAGCATTTCTGGGCTTCTTTTGGGTTGACACATCTCAATAGATCATCCTTAAAACTTCTCTTATAGAATATTTCTACACTTATCACATAGCATTAAGCCTTCCTTTTGATTGAGTTTTTATGTTGTGGACATATTCACTTAGGAAGTGCCTTTGTCTAATATAATACTAGATGCCATGGTACCATGATTCTTACCCTCTAGTACCACATGTATTTCAAACCTTACATGGAACATAGAATAAGAACAAGTTGGTACTCTTCTCTATTCAACTTGAATAAGTTTTGTCTTTTCTCTTTCTGGTGAGTTTATGACAAAGCCAGAGTGGCAAGAGCATATGTGAAATTATTGGTGGTCATATTCTCTATAGGGCTTTAACCTTCCTTCCTTTATCAACTATTATACTTTGGTTTGGAAAATGATGATCATGGAATCTCCATGCACATTGAGCCTTTTGATCTTCAACCTTATCATGATTTTCAATTCTACAATATATGTTTCGTCCTATGCCTCATTGTTAGTGCTGGAAAAGAACATCTTTATGGAAAAACGAACATGATACTTCGTAGAAGAAACTAGGACCACTCAAACTAATTGCTCACTTGATTTAACGTACTATCAAAATACATATCCCATTCTTACTCTAGTTCAATGATCATGAGAACTTCTTCATCGAAGAATTCATCCTCTACTAGGTTTACTATGATGGTTGAATGTTCCATGAAATGGTCCACCACTGCCTTTTAAGTGATATACTAGACATCAAACTCTGATAGTAAAAACAACCATCTCGATGGCCTCCTTGTTAGGGCTATCTTCTCAAATAAATACTTCAAGGATCCATCAGTGATACTATTTTCACCTCCTAGCAACTAGGTAATGTCAATGAAACTAATGTACGGAAGATGGATTCTTGATTTTTCTATTTACTATCTCTCAATTTATAAAGGAATACAAGGGTTGACTATATGGGATAAGATCGAATAAAATCAACTTATACAAGGTAAGCGAGTTAGTTGTTATCTAAAGCTGGGATTTGAGACAATTAATTATGGATCTGAGAGGGATTTAAGAATATATTATGAATTTGTGAGGGATTTAAGGAGATATGATATTATCTCAATAATCCAGAATTAGAAATCCCCCAAATATGGTAACTGAAAATATCATAAGCTAGTACTAGTATCTAACAGTATCTTAGCTTTTCAATTCCCTCCCTTAAGTTGGTGAGTAGATATCAATCATTCCCAATTTGACAATAATAGTCTCATAGGATCTGTGATCAACTCCTTTAGTAAGGATGTTAGCTAATTGCTTCTTAGTTGGCACATAGGGTGAACAAATTTCTTCAGACTATTTTTTCATTGATGAAATTTTGATCCACTTGTGATCATGTTGGACATGAATGTGCATGATAGAGATAGCTACTTTGTTATCATAGTAGAGCTATTGGTCCATTGCCTTTGATCTTTAGGTCTTGCTATGCAATCTTTATCCATTGTAACTCACAGATACCGATTACCAATGCTCTAAATTCCAACTTGCACTAGATTGTGCCACCACCTTTTGCTTCTTGCTTTTCCAAGTGATCAAATTTCCCCCAAGAAATGTATAATAAATGTTGTAGGCCCATGATTAGTAATAGACCCTGCACAATTTGAATCTATATAAGCTTCTACATTCATATAGTCTTGTTTGGAGTATAAGATCCCTTTCCCTAGACAAGACTTTAAGTATTACAATTACTTAGAGCTACTTCTACATATTTTGTTCCTGAACATTGTAAGAATTGGCTTATCAAGCCAATGACAAATGCAATATCTCGCCGAGTGTGGGATAAATAAATTAGTTTCCCCACTAGTCTCTCGTACTTTCATTTATCTATCTTGTTATCATCCTGGCATAGTCTGAGTTTAAGGTTTGCTTCTACAAAGAATGGCCACCAGTCTACCTTTTAGTAGCCATGTCTCTTTTAACAAATCAAGTACATATTTTGATTGAGATATAAATATACCTTTCTTACACCTTGTTACGTTAATGCCTAAGAAGTATTTTAAGACGCCCAAGCCCTTGTCTGAAATTTGAGAGTCATCTTCTCCTTAGTATAGTATCATTAACATACACAATTAGCATAATTATTTTTCCTTCCACACTATGTTTGATAAACAATGTATGGTCTCCTTGGCTCTAGCCATAGCCATTGTTCAACATAAACCTTACAAATCTACCAAACCACGCTCTAGATGACTATTTCAAGCCATACAAAGCTTTCTACAAATGACACAGCTTCTATAAATTTGTTTTATTTTTCAATCCATATGGTACCTCCATGTATACTTCCTCGGTTAGATCTCTATCTAGGAATGCATTCTTTACATTCAATTGATGAAGCTTCCAATCTTTCTTCACTACAAGTGACAACAATAGTTGAATAGTGTTAATTTTTATTACAGGTGTAAATGTCTCAAAGTAGTCAATACCATCAGGTTTGTATTTTATTGTGAAAACCCACTTGCATTCCACTACCTTTTTTCCTTTTAGAAGATCTACCAATTTCCATGTCTGATTTTTCTTAAATGCACTTAGCTCTTTTTGGATAGCTTGCCTCCATTTTGGCAATGAAAGGGCCTCATGAATGTCCTTTGGGATGGTAACATCTATGAGTTTAGAGGTGAAGGCTCTAAAATTTAGAGCCAGCTTATGGTAGGAGACATTATGATACCAGGTACCTTGTGCAAGTTCTGATTCCTTTCCTCAAAGCCACTAGTGCTTCTAAGTCTAAATTGACAACATAAACTTCAAAATCAGTGTTTAAATCTAGTTCAAAATGTTTACCTTTAAGGGAATTTGTCTCAATTGAAGTCAAGTGGTCTTATAGGCTTATGATAGGTGCTTTAGCAGCTTAATTTTTTTATGTTATACACATGTTTAAGTGGTGATCCAAGGGGCGAAGATAACTTTCTAGATGTGGAATCAAGTTCTATCTCATGGCAGGGTGCTTATTCTTAAGTTTGGTTTTTTGGTTATGCATTGCAAGGTTTGGCAATTGCTAGTTGTCAGCCTAGTTGTGTATTTTAGAGCTCAATAGTTGCTGGTTGTGCATTTTTGGCCTCTTCTAGTGTGGATCAATGAGTTAAAGGTTGGTATGTGGCATCTCCAGTTGTTAAATGTCTAGATGTAGCTGCCAGAGATGGTTGACACTCAAAGTCTCCTCCTAATGGCCAACATGAGGAAAGAAAGGGGTGTTCTCATGGAAAGTGACATCCATACTAATAGAAACTATTTTGGTCAAAGGGAATAACACATAACCCTTGTCAATAGAAGAAAATTCAAGAAATATACACCTAATAACTGTAGGGTCACGTTTACCCCTATGAATGGATAGATTATGCACAAAGGAAACACAACCAAAGACTTGGAGAGGAAAATCATATGAGAATTTGACTAAAGGAAAGTTCTGTTTTAACAACTCATATGGAGATTTATAGTGTATCAATCTCTTAGGAAGTTGTTGATCAAATGAGCTGTGGTTAGTACCACATCTCCCCAAAAATGGTGCAAGACATTATGCATAAAATAGTGAGGTATAATTTATTTCTAATAGATTCCTTTTTTTTTTTTTGTTCAACCAAACCATTTTATGGTGAAGTATGGATACAACACATTCGACGAGTGATTTATTTGTCTTCAAAAAAAATTTTGAGATCAAAACCGATATACTCTCCCCCTTGATCACTTTATAACATTGGATTTTTGTGAAAATTAGGTTTTCAATCATGTTGACAATGGTGATAAAGGTTCTAGGTACATCAGATTTTTTTTTTAGGAGATATACCCAAGTGTGTCTTGTGCTTTAATCAATGAATGTCATAAATGATTTATGGCCAAATGTACTTGTCACATGACATAGTCCCCAAACATCTGAGTGGATAATATAGAAAGGAATAAATATTTTATTATCACTTGACAAGTAGGATATACGTTGATGTTTATCTATTTCACAAGTGTCACAGCTAAACTTATTCTTAACTTTTCTAGACAAATTAGAAAATATGCAAAAAGTACTTCAATTGAGGGGTGGCCAAATATCTTATGCTACAACCAGACTTCATCAAGTAGATATACTTTATAGTTGTGATATCTGGTTATTTTATTTTCTCTAGGTCTTGGTTCTAATAGGTAAAGTCCTCCTAATTCCTTAACAAGACCACTCCTCTTCATTGAGATTGAATCTTACAAAAAACATTTAGTAGAAGAGAAACACACAAACTCATTAGATTCCCTAACCAATTTATGAATAAAATTAAATTAATTGCAAGGTTTGGGACATGCAAGATAGATTTAAGTGATAGTTTATTTGAGACACATATCAACCCCATTCCATCCACGGTTGAGTAGTTGCCATTAGCTATCTCTATCTTACTATTTCCAACACAAGGGTTATAGGTGGAAAAAGACCTAGCAGTAGAAGCCCCAGAATCAAGAATCCAAGTTTTAGATCTTGAAACTAAGGCACAAGCAAAGAAGAATTTAAAAGTAGTAGTAGCATTGCTCTTGGTTTCTCCTTTAGAATCAATTTGAGTTCTTTAATTTGTTTTGCTATCCTAGCTCTACTCTATTTATGTGGCTGCTACATGTTCTAAGCCTCCCATATTTCCAATGGCTAAGGAGCAGACAACATCAATCTTGGGTTTAGGCTAGCTAAGAATTTATATATTCATATTTTCTCCATCTTCTGAGTAACCTGAGCAAGGGCTTGGACAACACCCAATTCTAGACTTTGGTAGTAATCTAACTTCATCCAAAGTCCCTTGAAGGTTCTGTAACATGAATTTACATCTAAGTCACCTTGTTTAGTGTCTCAAATTTGGTTTTCTATCTCATACTTTTGTTCATTATTTCCCACCTTCGAGCAGGACTCCTTTACTGCTTTCCAAATCTCATTTGCCCCCTTCATGAACAAGTAGTTCTTCCTAATGCTTGGTTGCATGGTCCGAATTAGCCAAGATAATGCCAATGCATTTCCTTTATCCCATTTCTCCATGTCTATGGCATCTCCTTCAAGTCTTCTTTTTTAGTCATCAAGATAACAAAAATTTCCTTTTCCTCTGCTGGTTAGTTTGACTGACTAAGCCCAACCAATGTAGTTACATGGCCTTAGTTTTTCACATACCATGGGAAGGTGGGTAGACTCATTGTTGATGATTAGGTTGTGGGACACTATATCTAAAGAAATTTTTGTGTCAGCCATCTAGGAATTCTTTTAGGGTTTAGGGTGTTAGATTTATGGGTGTTGCTGCTCTATAAAAGGCAGTTTCAAGGTTTGCGTAGGATAGAGGTTTTGATACCAAGTTGAACTAAGGGAAGTAAGAACAATTCTTGATTTCATTGTTTATAATATCTCAATATATAGAGAAATACAAGTATTGACTATGCAAGATATGAACAAATAAAATCAAATTATATAAGATAAGTGAGTCGGATGCAACTATTATTTGAGACAATTAATTGTGGATCTGATAGGAATCTAAGGAGATATTATATATTTGTAGGGATTTAAGGAGATGCGATATTATCTCAATAATCCTAAATTAGAAATCTTCCTAATATATAATTGAAGATATCATAAGCTGGTAGTAATATCTAGTGGTATCTTAGCTTTCCAATTATGTCAAAGGTCTCATGAGCCCAAACTACAATGAGATAGGTTTTCTCTACTAGAGAGTATATTTACTTATTTTGCAACATTTTCTTATTAATGTAATAGATTATTCTTTCTTTCCCTTCAAGGTCCTTTTAAGCTAGCATGCATCCCATGGTTGTTTCTTGGACGGACAAGTAGAGTATCAACTATGTGTTAGGCATGGGTGGCACCAGGACTAGAGGGTTAGACAAGTATTCTTAATCTTCTCAAAGGCTTGTTGAAACTTTCATCCCTCTTTTATTTACTTCCCTTCTTCAAGAGCTTCAGGATGGATTCACATGCGGTTGTGAGTTGTAAATAAAAGTGGTTGAGAACCTGCACTCTTCCTAAGAAGCCTTGAACCTCCTTCTCGATTCTTGGTTGAGGCATCTCTTGTATTATTCTTATCTTAGATGGATTGGCTTTAATGCCCTTTTCATTGACCATCTTAAAATGTCAGTTCTCTTAGAAAACTTCTTTAATGCTTTAAAATGACCTTCTCTTTCCTTTTGTGTTATAATCATATCATCTATGTAGACCTCAACTTCTTTATGTATCATGTTGTATAAGAGGGTAACATCTATTCATTGATATGCAACTCTAGCATTCTTTAACCCAAGGGCATAACAACATAGCTGAATATTCCCCAAGTGTAACAAAAGTGGTCTTTTCTTAATCTTCAAGGGTCATATGGATCTCATTGTACCTCAAGAATCGGTCCATGAAGGATAATAATGTGTGTCCAGCAGTGTTGTCGACCAAGATATTTATGTGTGGCACACAAAAGCTATTCTAGACCATCCTTATTCAAGTCCCTAACGTTGACACACATTTAGACTTTTTCATCTTCTTTACTACTAGCACAATGTTGGATACCCACTCTGAGTACTAAGCTATTCTGATGAATATTACTTTTAGCAAATTCTTAACTTCCTCCTTGATCTTATCCCTCATTTCCTTTCTCATTCTTCTCAACTTTTACTGCATCGACCTTACATTTGGCAAGAGTGGAATTCTGTGTTGCACAATCTCTGGATCAATTCTGAGTATGTCTACATAGGTGCAAATACACCTTAGTATTCATTCAAGAGTCTTATCAACTGCTTATGCTCAATATTGGAGAGAGTGTTGTCGATTCTGAGCACTCTTTTATCACTTTTGTCACTTATGCTGATGACTTCGATTTCCTCTTCATTCATGTGAGTGTTGTAATCCACTATTTTAGTGAGAGGATCATAATCCTCATCCGGCAAACAAATTTCATTATTAGAGGCAAATACGTAGTCAAAATCAACATTTATTTCATTGAAAGGAGAAACTACATCCAAGAAGGTTGGTTACATAAAAATGATAATAAGGGATAGGTTCAACATACAAGGCAGGGTCTAGCTCAATAGCGAAATAGGTCTCTTTCTCAAGGATAAAAAACCATTATTTCAATTCTTCAATAGGTTCATCATCTAATAGAGACTTTATAAATAATTCCTTGGGATGAGGGAATGACTCATCATCAAAGTATGCATCATTGAAAAAGATCTTGAATTTTGATTGTGTTTAGCAAGCCAAAAAGACCGCACCGTGGTTCAGGGAAGCCACTGTAAGGGAATTCTTCTCCTTCTTTGAAAAACTAGCTATTTGGTGTTAGTGAAAACTATCCTGAAAATTTCATAGCATCCTCTTCCTTGGAAACAAATAGCCCAATGCTCTTGGATTACTTTGCATCCTATCCTGAATGGGTTTAGCGACTCCTATCCTTTGCACCCTAATGGTGCATGGAGGAAATAGTTCATCCTTCACATCATTCTGGACACCTTAATATTCTCAACACATTCAAAGGGGATGTCTTAGTATATCCATCCACACCATTTTCTAGTGTTACACAATTGTGTATCCATTCATCTTGATAAAGCTTCCTTTGGTGGAGGATGTAACTTCCATCGAATTGTCTCCCTTAATGGTTATCATGTTTTCTGCATTAATGAAGTTGACCTTCTAATCTAATGTAGATGGCACAGCATTGGTGGCATCGATCCCTGGCCACATTAATAGAATCTTATAAGACAACTGGATATGAGGGATGAGAAAGGATACTATGAAGGTGCCGAGCCCGACCATTTCTGTGAAGTAGGTCCCAAGAACATTCCTCTCCAAGTTATTTTATGCCAAAATTGAATAATATGTAGGGTGCAATTCCTTAAGGTGAAGTCACAAGTTTGTTGTGATCCGAATTGGCATGATAGAAGACCCATTATTAACGAGCACACAACTTATCCTTTTCCTATGCAAGCAATGATAATGAATAGAGGATTGACATGATCACAACCTCCATTGGCCAATTCTTTGTTTGGAAAGGGGATGCTATTCAGATATTAGGTTGCCCTTACTACCTAGACCAACTCTTCTAGCGATGTGTTAATGGATATCATGGCACTACTTATTTCCTTCATGATTTATTTTTGGTGCTTAAGGGATGCCATCAAGAGTTCCCAAATGGAAATTTTTTTCTTAGTTTTTTTTAGTTGCTAGATGACCTTATTGTCCTCATAAATTTGTTATGGCTTTCTAGTTTCACCTTGAACCAAAGCTTAAGATCATTGACTTGCAAATGTGGGGGCCGGAAGCACCTTCTAGCTTATGAATGAATAATATTTCTTCCTCTTCCTCATTTCTATCATAGAGGCCACTTGTTAAGTATTTAATTTTGGCCAAAATACCTAAATTTAGCATTTAATTAGATCATCTACAATCAATTTTGTAATTTTATGATGAAGTATGAATTTTAGCTCCATTTGATCATCCAACCATAGATTTGTAAAATTTAATGATAAGATAATCATCAAAGCTAATAAGATATGTAATATACGGTTTAGATGATTCTAATTTAGTCCTATATTTTGCAGATCAACCAAATTGAGAAGTGGATAACCCAGATCAAATCAATAAACCAGATCATTATCGAGGCTAGATGATGTTGACATAATGTCTTAATTGGGAAACAAATTAAAGAGGTAACCTATAAGAGGAAGAGAAATGGGTTAAAAGAGGAAACCAAACAAAGAAATGTGAAGCTATCAGAGTGAAATTTGTAGGAGGGAGTTTGGAAAGAAAATCCTAAGAAAATCTATAGAAGAAGAGAAGTTAGAAGAAAAGGGGAAGAACAATAGGTGGATATCTGAGAAAGGAAATTGCATAGAATTTATATAAGAGGACATCTCTTCACCTTGGCGGTAATAAGGGAAGAAGGAAGGAGAACTGGAAGGGAGAGGAGCCCTAAGGAAGACCACACCAATCCCTCCCCGAATCCATCTCCTTATCTTTCTCAATCTCCTTGTCACCCGAATCCATCTACCATCTTGCTCTCTTGATTGTTCTCTCATTCGCACCCATCTCTCTTTCGAGCTCTATTTGTATCTTCTCTGTTTCTGCATTACAAGGAAGCTCAGTTGGCACCACTTCCTTCTCTCTTTCCCTATCTCTCTCTTACTCGGGCTTCAACAAATTTGTAATTCATCTTCACCCTTCCTTCCCCAATCTTTCTTTTCCTCTAAGGTTTCCTCCACCGCAAGATCACTACAAGCCTCATTCCACTATTTCCTTTGCATGGTTTTAAGTTGTTTGAATATTCAATTCTTTATAGAATTTTTACTAAAAACTAATCTTTTAGCAAGATTTCATTGTTTCACTAAAAATACAATTCGAGTTTTCCCAAAATCCCACCTTTTCTCCCTTCCCTATATCATCTTCTTTGTTGAGTTTTTTTTTTTTTTTTTTTTTCTGTGTTTCTGTTAAAACTAGAAATTTAAGAAAATTTCATTTTTACCCATTACATTTTTAATTTAATTCCATGTGTGACCCTTTTTTGTCCTTTAGTCTATTTTGTCTTTTTTCTAATTTCATCTTTATGTTTATTCTTGTTTTGGGTTATCTAGGTTTTGTGCTATTCTCAAGTTAGTAGAGGAATAATATAATCTAGCCCTGTTTGATTTAAGATTAACCGAATCAATGATTTAATTTTAACTAAGAGGATCACTTTATTTCTTGAGCTTTTTCTCTTCAGATTTTAAATCAATTCTTAGATATTGTTCTTAGGACAAATCCTAGCTGATCTATCAGTCCTAGTCTTCAATTTGAAATCTAAAAATTTGATCTAAGCCATCTAAACCTCAAAATCTTTTCTTAGTCCATACCATCAAAATTTTGAGAAATTTGAACAATCAAGCCGTTGAATGCTTAATCAGAGATGTGAATGAGTGATTGATGAAGGTTGATCAACTTTGATGAGACTAGATCTAAATAAATTTTCCATAATCAAGCTAGGAAAAAGGATTTTATTTGTTATTTAGCTTAATTTTCTATCTTTTTGAACTTGGAATTGTGTATTTTTCATTAGTTAAATGGATTTGAGTTTACAATTCATTGTTTTTTTTTTATATTTATGGCCAATTAAATTTTATTTAACTCCAACTTTTTAAGTTAAGTCCCTGTGGATTGACCCGTACTTGGATAAGCTTGACTACAATAGCTTGTGCACTTTCAGAAAACAATCGACACTGATTCTCTCGGATTGACTAATCAAGGAATTTCTCTCATCATAATCTGAGTCTTCCAAGAAGGATGCCCCTTTGACAAAGGTCTAGTACTCATTTAGGCTACTTTTTAAACCTTTGTCATTTATCTCAAAGCCTTGGACTTTTTTATATTTTTGGAGATAAAGAGCTTGGGGTAATTTCTTACTATTCTACGGGGTGAAAGAACTAATGGTTTCTGTGAATCATGTGGTAGACCTAAGAAGTAGGGAAAGGTGGTGAACTCTTAGGAATCTACCCCATTTAATTTGAGCCCCATGATATACTTCATCATAGCCCAACAAATTTTGTGTGGTGGCCTTTTGTTTAATAGAAGTAATAGAATGTTCCTTTTACTTTCTCGATTCTAGTTCCAGAAGTTTTTCTTCTCCTATCAGTAATAAACAAATGATCCTTCATCCCATTTAGTATCAAGATCAACTAGTCCCTTAAGCAAATTTTCTATCTTTCAAAATTGTCTTCTAAGTATGACTTTTCCTTCCTCTATTACTCTCTTCGTGCTACTCTTTGAATTGATGGACTATCCTTAGTATAGTGATAAGGAGGCTCATCATCAAGATGTTGATCATTTTGACAAACTCATAATTGATTGTAGTAGTTTCATGCTTCTGCAAGGGATTGGTAGTGATGCTTGCCTTAAACAATTTCTCAATGATTCTTTGCTAATCAACTTCTTGATAATATTCTTCATAGTCCAACAATCATTCTTTTATAACCTGAAATTATGTAATAGTCACAATGAACTTCATATCATAATTAAGAAATGGACTATAAGGATAAACTTAGGTGCAAGTAGGACAATGACATTTTGTTTCAACAATTTTTGCAAAATCATTTTTGTAGGTCATCCCAAGTAGGGTGTAGGACTTTTGGAACTGTGATTCTTAGTAGGCTAGACATTTCACTTTCATTTTTAAAAACTTTGGAAGGAGGCATTGGTAGGCTTTTCACTTCTATTGTATTTCTTGTAAAAGGAAAGAAGGTCGTATGAGGGGGTTGTGCTCAATTTAGGTTCTAGTAGCTTTAAGGGCTTCAATGTTTAGGAAGGCTTGAACATAAACGGAAGGTTTTAGGTATTTGTTGAAATTTCTAAGTATGATTTGAATTTACTCTTACTCTTAGGACTTGATCCTCACCTTAGCTATCTTTTCCCTAAAATGGACTAAGAACATGGAAGAAGTCTCCTTTGACAACTATAAACTAAATCTAGGAACATGTAAAAAGTCTCCTTCGACAACTAAAACTAAATCTAGATCCCTGTTAGTAATCTCACCATGAACATTGTACTAGAATTGATTGATGAAGGCATTTGTCAAAACTTCCGAAGTTTGGGTTGCAGCTTGATGTACAATCATCGACTCAATCCTAGAGTCCCTAGTCAAGGATTTGTAAAATAAATATGCCAACCAGTTATCATTGAATTTGAACACATTCAGACTATTGAGGTAGACACATAAATGGGTTCTAAGGCAATCCTTTCCACTATATATGCCAATCTTTAACATCTTGTAAGTCTTTTAACACTTTGTCATGCATGAACAACCTTAGGGGCTTGAATCCACTTTGTGGTTTCTTATAGTCTTTATCTGTGTTAACTCTAACTTCATTTGATGAATGGATTTATATCAATCCTAGGGTACTACACTATGGGGGCCTAATGGGGAACTAAAATTGTGGTTATTAGGGTAGCCTCAGGTTAATTTTCTTTAAGGAAGTATTCTTCCTTGCCAAGTAGAATATATAAGGTTCTTTTGGATATTTCTCAATGATTGTATTCTCTTCAAAGAGTTGGGTCATGGTGGCTTGCATATTGGACATTTCATTAGACCTTTTGCTCAAGATTTCTTTCAACGACAGGGTTGAGGTAGTTTTTGATGTGGTGTTTTCTAGATTGTTTAAGGATGAAATAGGTATGTTTAGTGAAGTTACTTAGTGGAGGTTCATGCTAAAAGGGTTATGAAATAGGTAAGGTAAATTCACTGCTCAATCTTTCTTCCCTTAAGGTCTCCCCCACCTCTTTTGCCATATGGCTCCTTACCCTGAAAAAAATAAAATAAAATAAAATCAAGTGACACACATTAGTGATATAGTAACTCTAAGATTTGATGTGAAGAAATGAATGAATAGGCTTTCTCAGTTCTTTGTCTCATACTAGACGAACAAGCATTGCTCAAACATGATGTTCACGATACAAATGGTTTAGTGTGTGAGAGCATATAAAAGCAAACAAGTCCATCAATCTTTATTAGTGAATTTGTTTTATCCTCCATGTAATGGCTTAACAATATCTTCCTTTATTGCTTAGTTTGAAGATGCTTTCACTTTTCCTTCTTTAGATGCTTTATGAGGGTGCACGGCTTACTATTCTATTCAGGAACAAAGCTTGCCAAAGATAGCACCTTATGTGTTACTATAGGATAGTAGTAAATAACATAAATGATAGGGTATTTTATCGTGCAAATGCAGTGACCATCTTTTAGCTAACCCTTAACTCATTTTTCAAGCTAGTTATTCCTTAGCATAGTCATCATTTGTGAGCACATGATCTAGGTCATGCCCTCAGAGGGTCTTTGAAAGCCACAAGCCTCCTTGACAGGTTCAAGCTTTTGATAATGTATTCTTATAAATAGGGGGGTTGGAGGTGAAACCCAAGTTTCTATCTCTAATCTTAGAATTCTAAGTCATCACTTAGAGAGAAAGCTCTAAGAGCTATAGATATTCTAAAGGTAGACTTTGTAGCTTCATTTTAGGGTTGGAAGGTGTTAGGAATCAACCCCTTGATTCACAGAACTATCTCTACTAAATGAGTTGGTCAAGTTATCTTGGGTTGCAAATCATACAAGATAGCTATCCTAATTATTTCTAGCTCCCTATCATGGAAAAAATGTATAAAACATTTTGATAATGCAATGAAATGATTGCATGCTTTGGAGATATACAAGAAATGCCTACTTATGATCTATATTGCCCTATAAGGGGCCTTCTTGCTATGTGAAGCAAGTCTTCTAGGATGGGGCATTCCTACTTGACTAGGAGTATATGCCCTTTAAGCTTTATATTGAGAAACTCCATCTTACTATTGAGTGGGGATAACTCCCAACCAAGCTTAGAGGATCCTACAGGAAGGATGGAGCTTGGCTCTTCTCCTCCCCTTTATTATATAGTAATGCAAGGAAACTATCCTATTAAGAAATCAGGAAAACTATACTTGAAAGCATGAAGAAAACTAAATTCATACTCTATATAAACCATTAAATATAAATACTATAAGCTTAAATAGAGTGAAAAAAATTATACCTAACTCTACAGAAGAAATAATAAAACTAGAATATTAGAAAAACCAATATAGAGAACTCTTGCTCTAAAGGCTCCTTCTTAAGAAAATTTGAATTTAGTTTCCTTTAGATATTACCCAAGTAAAAGAATCGCTCTCTCACTTTTTAGTGTAGTTTTCTCATCCTTTTAAGGGCTACGAAAACTTAGATAAAGATTTTCAATAGTGAAGCACCATACTCATGAGGAATGCTTGCCTTTGCTCCTATTGCGAGCCTCTTTATAGAGACTTTCAAGGGAGGCATTATAACATCCTTATTTTTTGCTAGTTGTTTGGATCATGCAATGGCATGAAACTTTGTCATGTTGCATGACTCAAGTTATGTGATTGCATGGACATCTCATCGTTTGGATGATTTTGTCATATTCAAGAAGGGGGTACTAGTCTAGGGTTCAAGTGATGCATACTCATGCCTTGGCTTTTGAGGTCATGCGACCACATCTTTGGGACACCTAATCCACGGACATATCATTGTTTAGAGACTTCTATCCTCTTCTAGAAGGATATATATATATATATATATGTGTGTGTGCATTACTCATTGGGTTGTGCAATAGCATGATCACTTTTAAGGGCATGAGATCACACAATGACTCTTTCCAGGAGGGTCACGTATCTAGGTGATTTGTTGGGAAGATTTGGGTCATATAGCAGCATGAAAATGTCATGTGACTACATGCCATCTTTTTTGGCTTAGTATCTTTTGTACTCTTGATACTATAAGGAATTTTTATTGTGTTTCTCTTAGAATTCTATGTAAATGGGATGCTCCTAGAACAACTGTAGATCATCATCATGGAATAAAATTTTGGCTTGTAATGATCGAAGTGAGTTGAAATTCGGTGTTTACAACAATATGCATTTGACACAAACTTTTTTGATCAATTGAATGCTGATCCCACATCTCCATTGGAAATATCCACTTCAATTTCTATTCGATAAGCATCTTAATTACAAATTTCTAAAAGTTTTGCATGTGCATGCTATATATGCATTAATCATTTATATAACTGGCATAAATATGAGATTCATACAATTTGTTGCATTTTCCTAAGATACAATCCTAACCATGACACGTACACATGTATTGATTAGAAAGCTGGCTATTTGTATCATGATGGACATGTTTGATTTAATGAGTTGACCTTTTCATTTGTAGAGTAGCTTATTTTACATGTCCATCCCTCCACCTTGCAATTAGAAATTGCAAAATGGGTTGAAATATGTGGACACTTATTTATCTGCAAAAATTAAGCACATTTGGATCTCAAGTTTTTATTTATTTAATAAATGAGCACCGCTAATGCAACTTGTTTAATTTTTGACCTATAAGGGCTTATGTAGGGATTTGGTAGATACTCGTTAAGGAAGGTCAAACTGGTAGGTAAATAATAAAAGAAATAAGAAAGAGAAGCCCTAGGAATTATCCAATTAGGATACTCTCTCGACCTCTAGATCACTATCTCTCTAGACTCAAGCTCTCTGCCCTTTTTAGTGATCTCTCCAATTGCCCTCTTTGAACTCTCTGTGTGGCTATCTTTGTCTCCGGCTCTCCTCTCTGATCTTTCTCTGGCTCTCCTCTCTCTGGCGTTTTCTCTCTCTAATTCCTCTCTTTGATCTCGCTCTCTGTGGCTGTTTGTGTCGATGGTGATCTCTCTCTCTCTCTCTCTCTCTCTCTCTCTCTCTCTGAATTTGCTCTTTCAACTGTTGATCTCTCTAGCTCTTCTCTCTAATCTCTTGCCTTTGACTTAGTTTTTATTAACATCAGTCTCATTCTAGCACCTGTTCTTCTCTAGCTCTTATTAATATAGACTTTATTATAATCCTTTCTTGTACATGATTTTGGGCTTCATTTTATCCAAAAAAGGTGATTTTCTTGATTCCTACTTCCATCAATATTGGGTTTTCAATGATTTGCTTATTATTTTTAGGGTTTTCATTGTTTATAATTTTGCAATCTTGAAGAGGAAAGTTGAAATTTTATTCTACTGGGGTCTAAGGGATGAATGAGTGTAGTCTATACATAATTTTGGTTAAAATTTGCAAGGTTAGAGGAGAATTGCCCTGAAATGCAAGTGGGTTCTTGTCAAAAGGATCATTAGGCAAGCAAATGTTGTTTCATGAATAATTTGGGTTAAAAACTTGAAGAATTTTGAAAATATTGGTTTGTGTATTTTTTAAGAATCTAGAATCTAGAAGATGCTTGATTCTATTTTTCTCATCATTAGTCAAGTTTAGTGGTTTAAGGAGGATGAAGTAAGTTTGGATGAACTGCATACTAACTTAGTAATTTCTATTTTCTTGTGTTGTTTGATTCAATGCCAAACAAATTTCACTTTTATGTTGTAATTATGCATTTGATTCTATTTGTAAATTAGTACAAATTCACTATTTTTATATTTTAGATTTTGTAAAAATAATTTAAAATACTTGCCTATTTGATTTGGGATTTTGAGAATCATTTTTGAGGATTTAATCATTATTCATTGCTCATTATTGTGGATTATGCCTAAATCCATTACTTGTGAATTAGATTTGGATTGGTATTTTTAAATATGTTTATAAATAGATTTGATGTTTCCAATTTTTCTAACTTGTATCCATGAAGGATTGGATTAAATTTAATCTATAAACCTATTTTACTGGCTTTATCTATAGTATGCCCTGGACTGTTATCCCAATTTATGGATCGGTCTCTTCAATGGACCCCCACTTCAGGTACAATCTCTCCCTCTAATATTTTAAATTTGAATAATTGAGCATCTTCTCCTAATTCATTGGATTTGACTATGTATAATTCAAATTTAAATTATCATCTTCATCTTCCTAATTCATGTTCTCATGTATTGCATGTCCATAATAAACTCGTCTAGTTCAAATCCTTCCTCAGTTAACTCTTCAAAGTCAATTCCTACTCCTAAGAGCCCACCTTTGAATGTAGAAAATTCAAATTCCATTCTTAATTTCATTTCAAATATTCAATCTCATTCAAATTTGAATTCAAATTTTCAAAACAATTCCTTACCATCCAACTCATCTTAGGATATTTCTATTCATAGAGACCCTCAATCGAACCCCATCCCATCCACTCATCATGATCCAATTATTAATTTTCAACCTTTAACTATTTGTAATTCAAAAGAATTGGATCTAACTAATTTGCAGAGTTTTGAAGCTTAATCTAAACTGCCATAGGCACACCCCATCAAGACTCATTATGTGTTGTAACTAGTGTTGCAATAAAATAACCAATTCTATCTGCTTTTATCATCTTGCTTTACCAAGCTTGATGAACCCACGTACTTCACATATGCAAAGAAATATAAAGAGTGGCGTCACATGATGATTGTTGAGATCAATGTGCTTATCAAGAATGGACCTTGGGCTATTTCCTTGACAAAAATACATGAATATAGTTGGCAGCAACTGGTTCTTTCACTTAAAGTTCAATCTAGATGGTTCCATCAAAAAATATAAAGCTTGGTCAATTGCTAAAGGGTACAACCAACAACACATATTTGACTATAACTAGAGATTTGGTCCAGTTGTCAAGGGGACATCAATTTGATTTTTTAGAGACTTAGCAAAAGAGGTGCGAATTTATTGATGAGATTCACCTTGATATTGTTTGTTGACTTCACAAATCCATTTACGGCCTCAGACAAGCTCCCAGTGCATAGTTTGCAAAACTAAGTCATCAACTTACAAAACGTGGGTTTGTTGAATCTAAAATGAATAGTTCACTTCTTTACTTACAAGCAGTGTGACGTTGCTCTCTATCAATTAGTTTATATTGATGACTAGGATTGATAGATCTATAAAGATCACACACACACAAAGAGAGACAAGAGAAGTTTACGTGGGTCAGTTGTCATGCCTACATCCAAGGGAGAGGAGGAATTATTATCTAATCATATTACATTAAAGAAGAGGAGGCTCAAAGCCTCCTCCAAACCACCTCTACTGCTCTAAGTTCAATCTCTTACTCACTTACATACAAGTAGAAGGCTATTGGAGGAGGAGCTAGATCAAAGCAATGCTTGTAAATTGGGAGAGCTGAACCAAGTTGTAAGGATTTACTGCATTCTCCTCCCATGGGCATGAAGGAGGAGATTATTGGAGCGGATTCACATGTAGTTCATAACCATGTGAGAGAAAACTATATATATATATATATATATATATATATAGGAGCTATTAGAGTTTGTATGTGAATTAGTGAGACATTGAAAGTAGAGAAGCAAAGGAGGTTAGAAGAGTCTTGCTCCACTTTCATGTAGTCTGATCAGATAGTGATTCCTCCTCTCACATGGATGTAGGCACAATATCTGAACCACATAAATCTTTCTCTCTTCATGTGTGTGTTTATCTTTGCAGATCAACGATTCTAGTTTTAGATTTTCCAAACCGTGATAGATCTTGTACAAAAGATAAAAGATGATACCATACTAAAAGATAAACCATGACAAACTCAGTTTGTGCTGAAGGACCTCGAGACATCGATAGCCTTCTCAGTATTTAAGTGTTTAATAATTCCATTGGTTCTACTGTTACAATGGAAGTATATCAATGACATACTAAAGCACGCGAGCTAACACGAAACTAACTAAACCTCTCTCTACTCACATGTCAACAACAATAAAGCTCTCTAAAGAGTTGGGGAAACCATTTTCTATTCCACAACAGTCTTGTAGTATAGTTGGTGTAAACCACTTTCTAATAAACAATAGTACTATAATATAGTTGGTTTAAACCACTTTCTAATCCATAACAATATCATAGTATATTTGGTGCCTCTAGTTCATGACACTCACAAGATCAGACATCTCATATGTGGTCACCGTAGTGTGCCAATACATGCACTGGCCCACTAATGATCACTGGCAAGTAGTGAAGTGCATACTATGATATCTAAATTATACCAATTCACATGGCCTTTGCATCACATGATCCAAATAATTTACCATGTAAATGTTCTTGGATGTTGGCTAGGTTGGCTGCCTTGATGACGAGAAATCCATAAGAGACTATGCGATCTTTTCAGGAGATAATATTATCTCATGGTCAGCCAAAAAGCAATCCACAACTCTATTGAGTCAAAATATCAAGCACTAGTTAAGGTAACATCCAAGGTAGAACTGGATTCAATTATTGCTACGTGAACTTGGGCTTCCTTGTATCATTTCTCTCATCCTTTGGGTGATAACCTAGGGACTGGATACTTGATGGCCAACCCAATGTTTCATGCGAGAACAAAACACGTGAAGGTCGATTTTCATTTTTCAAATATTAGATCGACTACTCTACCATGGAAAGATAAAAGAAAGAGAGAGAATGTTCTCTTTGGCCAGCAAGCAACAAGCAAGGGTTCAAAACCCCCTATTAGTAAGGGTGTTAAAGGGTTTTCTTTTATTAGATCCCAACGAAAATCTGATTGTTGGAAGTAATATAGCAATGTAATCAAGTAGGGATATGTAAACATAGTATCTATTTACATACACTCAAATGACCCCTTTGGTATTGGACGTAAAAAACTAGATTTTGTTACAAATATTCTTTTGAGCTAGTATGTCCTTGTGCAAGGTTCACTTTCCTAGTCAAAAAGGGGACACGAACTAGCGCAAGGAAACAGAAAGATGAATTTTAATTCCAAATTGAAAACTTTCTTACTTTTTGCCTTACGCTCACAGGACTTGATCAATGGGTTTCATTACTAGTGCTGGACAACCTGTCTTGTTTTACAATCTCAAAAGGTCTTCTAAAATATTCAGTTTATCTCAATTAAAAACCAAGTCGTAGACGTAATGACCAAGTGTTTGTTGATAATTCAATTTACTATATTTGCGAGACAAAGTTGGGAATCGTATCCTCTGATTCATCAATGTGAGGAAGTATTAGAGCATGTCATTTGCATATATCTCAAGGGTCAAAATTGTAAACTTATGCAACTCAAATTGTAGATTTTGCTTATAAATACCTTTGTACACATTGATCTTACTTGTAAAAAAATACAGTTTCATACAAAGCCAAAAGGATTCGATTTGGCTTTCTTATAAGACTTTGGTTTTTGTATGGGAGATGGTTTTTAGTAGTTTCACCAAATCCAAGAAAGGGGAATAATTTTGCAAATGAAGATGAAGAAAGAAAAAGAAAAATTTGTTCCAAATGAAAATAAGCTATTCTTCAAAACCTTTAAACTATCACTTAAGCTAAAGACTTTTAAGCATCTCTGCATCTACAATGGCTAAAACCTAAAATACAAAGGAAGAAGAACAAGCTTGACTACATTACCAATCTTTACAATGCTTGAAACCAAATCAATCCAAAAGTCTTAAGTTTTAATGGTTGAAGATTCTCAATGTTGTAATGGCTGTGATGGGTTCAAGGTGAGAGGAAGAAGAAGAGAGGGAGTGTTCCAGTGGAAAGGAATATTAGAAGATTTCCCTCTTTGTCTCCATCCACCTTATTGAGATAATAATTGTTTATGGTTTTTTAAGGATTTAAAAAAAAGAAGAAAATTAACCTAGTTGGTTTAACCTACTCAATTTAAAAGTAACACACCTTTCAATAGAGCCTATGTAATTCCCGAGCAATTTACGCTATTTTTAACAAAAATTGGACATTCTATGGGAAATAAACTGTGTTAAATATTTCACTTTATTTAAAATAGTAAATGAAGGAATTTGTGAGTAAACTTGGTACCATTAGATTCTACTCGAAAAATGGAATCCAACACCTCAAAGAACGCCGAAAATGGAGTTCGTATGATGAAGTTACGGCCGTTCAAAGATTAGGGGCATTTCTATAATTTAAACAGAAAACAAAAAAGAACGAAAAACGCAGGGGGCCGTTTTGATAACGGCACTGCCTGTCGTCTTCGTCCTCAGATTTCTCCAGAAACCCTCCTCTCCCTATTTTTCTAGAGAAATCTGCCACCGCCAATGGTGGCACCGCCATTAGCAGCACCGCCATAGCAAGGCTATAAAAAGTCCCATCTCCCCCCCTCTCCAAAACACGATTTTCTGGTCATTTGGGGCTGGGGTTTCTGGGAAAAATCGGAAACCCAGTATCCTTGCATTTTCCAGCAACGGCCAGGCCCAAGTCAGGCCGGCCATTCCTTTACCCGTCTCCCCATTTCCCCTCTCTTCTTTTTTCGGTCTTGGCATTGGAGTTTTTCCCTTCATCAAGATTTTCGGCGATAGAGGGTTTTCAGAACTAGAACGAGCTCTACCATCGGCGATAGGCGCTCCCTAGCTGCCCAGGTAAGCTGTCTTTCCTTGGTTCTTCCCCCTTTCAGGCTAGATCTGTGCTGGATCTAGCATTTCCAGCCATTTTTCCAGCTGGATTTCCTGGCCGAAAAACATCCCAAGCCAGTTCCAGCCGGCCCTGCACGAACAAGGCATCCTAGGGACACCATGCTTCACGTACACCTGGGACAGGGTCCCTGGGATGGGTTCCAGGCATACGACAATGCATACACTGTCCCTGGTGCGGCCTTCGGATGCGCGCGCGACGTGGGGCACGGGTCCTGGCTCTACCAAGATGCACGGGGTGCCCTAAGAGCTGAGACGCGCCATGCTACACCAAAGGTGCGTCCGTGCGATGCCATCCAGGATGCCCATCATAGCGCATCGCTTGAGCATGCATGTGGCCATGCAAAACGCGGTCCCTGGCACGGCCTTTGGGGGCGCACACACGTGAGGCAGTCACGGTTCAACCAGGATGCACGGGTGTCTTGAGAACTGGGACACGCGGACTTAATGAGACTTTAAAGTTAGGATCAGAGGACAATTTATAGAGTTTAACTATTGAATAGTAGATCCATATCATAGGATCTAGCCTGACAATGAATTAGGCAAGGACCCATGGACCCTAAAAGGCAAATCTAGCGATTTAATTTCTAGATAGATCGAAATTGATAAGGACTCCTTGTATCCATTCATATCCAGGAGTTTATAAATGAGACCCAGGGACGAGTTGAGTGATGAAGGATGCGACTCCAGGAGACTTCGAGGTAGGTGCTCTATTGCTACTAGACTTTTTAAAAGAGCCATGATTGTTTTGAGAATGCATGTTTCAAATATAAGTTATATGACTTGTTTAGCATGACTTAATTTTATTCAGCATGCATATGACAAATACATTATGCATAGATATGTTTTGCAAACAATTGCATATATTGCATGATTTGTAAGCATTGAGTTTTTGAAAAATTGCATGTCCTTGAGAGTTACCAAAAGACGTTGGAGTGCCCAATAGACACTAGGTAGGCAATTGTGAGGGCCAGGCAGTTGTGAGGAACCTAAAGAGGACAGGTTTTGAAAAAGAGATTTTCGCTTGTTTGATCTTATATGATTTCAGCTAATAAGCTCGTGGGCGCTATGCCGAGAGGTCTAGGTTGGCCTCCCAGCCTCTACCACTATTAGATGGAATGGGTACCATGCCCAAAAAGGGTATGTCCCTACGTCGACTGCATATGGTACAGGGGGCTACCACTGGTGTCACGGCAATGGGTCGATATGTCATATGCGCCGTGGAGGCTATGATTGAGTGTCCTCAGGTACCCAGGGACCACACGGCGGTGAGGTTGTGGGCATAGTGGGCCCTATGGTTTGAGGATTTACTTGCATTGCATATGGCATAACATGAGGTTGGTCAACCATACCATATATCCATGAGTTGGATTCAGTTGAGCATCTTATGCATATCATTATGTTTATGATATATATATGATACTTTCGACTTGGATTATGCGATTCTTTAAGTCGTTAGTATTCCTGTTTGACAATGGTTTTTAATATCGATATTGAACAAGAGTGTTCAAACATGCACATGTTTTAAAGAGCATATGGTTTTAAATATAGCATGCATTGTAAAACTAGTAATCATAGACTCCTACTGAGTATAGTATATACTCACCTTATCTTTAACATTTTTCAGACACAAGTAAGCACTTAAGGATAGGGTACGCGCGTGACAGAAAACGCCTCAGGAGATGTTAGTGCTACGAGCAAGTAAATAAAAAAGAGACAATTATACATGTAAGTAAACACTCTACCCTTTGGACATGTATTTATATTTAATTACAGTTGGGTTGTGAGCTGTGACTGGATAGACTTGGGAAAACATTTATGATTTAAAGAAAATTAATCCCACTCTCTCTCTCTCTCTCTCTCTCTCTCTCTCTCTCTCTCTCTCTCACACACACACACACACACACACTTTTAAATATAATCTCAGTTGAAGGGAAAAGTGGCAACTCAAATCTGCAATCAAGTGTACTTCAAGGGAAATGCTGAGTTGTGTATGATTATATATGCTACAGATTTGTTGGCTATATTTTTTTATTGATTCTTGTTAAGAGTACACACTCAAGAGGAGAGGAAGGAGTACATGCCTTGTTTCCATGAGTTGTACAACATGTTTTGCAAATCTAATCCATTCACTAAAAATAGGTAGGCTGTGAGAAACTAATGCATTTAGACAATCATAGCCACTTGTTTCTATTATTTGAAAATTTTAACAAAAATGGATGCCATCATTTTTTACCTAGAGAAACATATGCTAAAAACATCCGATGGGCATGAAATTTCATATCTAGCTATCTAATCCATTCCTAACATGATGAATGGGTTAGGTCGAACAAAAACAGTTTTGACATGCATGAAAATTGGGGTGTGTACTCCTTCCTCTCCTCTTGAGCTTGTACACCTACTGCAACTCTTTTCTCTTTATTTATTGATAAATGCTAAACTAATCACACTATGAGGTGTGGTCTAGTGAGACATTTTGTGAAGCCCATTGGAATTGTTCATCTCATTGCCTCCACTTTAATTTTCTTATAAACAAAAAATCATCTATTGGATGATTCTAGCTTATATGAAACTATGTTCTTTATAAATTTCCTAAACTACCTATTCTAATCACACTTTGTCAAATGCTTTTTAAATACTAATCATCCAAATCACATGCTTTTTAATCTAAAAGACATTTAATTCTGGATCAATAAGGTGAACATGTCAGATCATTTAAAGAATGGCTCTAGAAAATGAGGTTCTTGTTCTAGAATTGTGAGCCGAACTATCTAGAAGCCTATTATCCTAATTCTTAAATTTGAAATATCTCCAACGAGGGAGACCGTGCCACCTCAAACCTCCACTCAATCGAAATAAAGAGAGGCACCACATTGTCTACTACAATTGTGTTGGATAGCTTTCAGTAGATGTATGATCAGTTTTAGCATTCTCTTATTTATTTTGTGTACATCCTTCCTCATGTATCCCCTTTAATAAAATAGTTAAAAGCAAACCAAAATGTAGTCCTAACCTAACATGGTTTGTGGGATCAAACTTATTTGAGAAGGTTGACTATCTCAATCTTGCCTGGCTCTTATAAGGCTTTTGCGTTTACATATCAGATAGTGCAGAAGATACAATTCCAATTAAGAGGTGTTATGATGTGGAAAGAAAATCAATTTGCACCATTGATCATTGAGGGGAACTCATCAAATGTTATTGCATGGAAGACAAAGAAAGCAACACCTCCTTTCAGATTTCCACACATTATTAAAAAGATTAAATTGCTGGTGTACAATGCAATAATCTTGTAGATTCCTTAGCAAAAAAGAAAGTAGAGCTAGAGTCTCTAAGAATTCATTTGTCCTATAATGTGCGACATTATCTACGGTGGCTATGGAGTTTGGATAAATATAAATTCTTAAGAACTTGTATGCTCTTTATAACTTAAAAGTCCTCATAAGCGAAAAGTACCAATAACTTAAAAGTTTTGTCACTTAAGAGAACTTTTTTATAATGTAAAGTTCTTATAAGTGAGAACTTGTAAGTTCTAAAAGATTATTATAATATTTTAATAAAAGAATTCTATTAGTATTTTAATATTTAATACTACTAACAACATGTATGTCATCTCTTAACAACATTATGGTTCCGGCTATAAATTTCACATGCAATCCCTTAACTACTTGTAATTGAACTTTATGGTTCATAGTAGTTGTGCAAGTCCCTCAAGAAAACACTTTGTTTGCAATGATCATATGTAAATTCTACATGCCTTTTATGGGCTCCTGCAATTAAACCTATGTCAGTCCACTACTAGTGTGGGTCCCACAATGGTATCAAATGTCTCTTAAATAATAAAGTAATGATATATGTCCCCCTTGCTTTTCCTCATGAGCCCATAAAATAAATTATATGAATGGCTATAACTTCATATTATGTGCAAATTTTTTGAAGATATGAATAATTCACAATGTTTTCCTTTGCTTAGATGGCTCATACTCTGAAATTCTACTGGATCATCTTGCTTATTGTTGTCTTGACTTGAAAAATGAGTCATAGAATGTTTTACCATTCATTTTACAATTATAAGAAATAGTTGTCATGACAATTCAGTGGATGAGAACTTTGCGTCATGGCTGATCTAACCGAATGGAAACATTGTCAACAGTACAAATCTTCAAAAATATTGGCCCACATGAAGTTATAGCTGTTTTTAACCATTTATTGAGGGATTCATGATCGAAACCATGGGGCCCACATATTACTACCATATAATAAATATTTGTTTATAATAGTAATAATAAATTAATAGTTGTAGAAAACACCTTGTATTTAATAAATATGTCATTGAAGAACATGCAATTGACAGAGGTATCAAATATATCCTATATGATCAATCTATAAATAAGGAGATGGATGCTCAGTACATGCATAAATACCTCCTATATCCAAGATCACGCATTTATGGTTCAGGGTTTAGTAGATGCTACCATACAAGGCCATCTTTTAACAACATTATGGGTAGCATAAAAAATTCATTTACATCCTAAAAATACTTGTTTGTAATGTATGTATGTACGTATGTGTATATGTATATATGATACTTAGTTCTCATTATAAAACTCATGTGGATCCTAAATTCGAAAAAGAGAAGTGATGATATAGGTGGATGTATGTGAGGGAGAGAACGAGAGAAAAAATTAAATGTGGGTCCCATTATAAAACTCATATAGATGCCACATTGAAAAAGAAAGGTGGCAATGGAGGTGGATGCAGATGACAAGGGAGAATAATTGTGGGTGAGAGAGAGAGAGAGAGATGTGCAAGTCCTGTTATAAAACTCACATAGTCCTACATTGAAAAATAGTGGTGGTGGTAGAGGTGGTGGATGTATGAGAGAGAGAGAGAATAAGTGTGGGTCTTTCATTAAGAGGAGGGAACTATTACTTCAAGAACTTGTACGCACAAGCTTTTAAAGAGGAAAAAAAATGTAACTCAAATTGATCAATTTTACACTAGAAGTGAAAATTTATAAGTTCTAATAAAGCTTAGAACCTAGACGTTTTTAACTTACGAGAATTTTTTTCTACTGGTTTCAAAACTGTGGAACTTATATTTCTTCAAACTCCAACCCTTAAATGAGACAATGTAAATTATGGTAGTAAGAACTTATATTTTCCCGAACTCTAAACCCGCCTAAACTTAGATACTAGGCTTCTGTAGTTTTGGTTGTATGTGATTATCTCAATCTTTGTACCATGGGGATGGCTTCTCTCCCCCAATCAATAAAATTTACCTTCTTTCACAAAAACTATTTCTATGACTCAGAACCAGCTATTTACACAGTAGACCAATCTATTGATGAGCCATTCATCACATTACCTTCAAATGCTTATGCAACAAAAAAAACAAATGACCCACAAATCAATCATTCAACAGCAAGGAAATTTTGTAAAAGGTTTGGATCATTGAGAAACAATGATGACTTGTAATTTTTCCTATTGTGGTTGTATATGTGTGGACCCCGAGAGCGAGAAAGCCCCGTTACTGGGCCTTGTCTCAAAAAACCTCAGCCTTTTGATGAGCCTACCTTTTTTTTCTGTCTTGTAAAATTGTGTTGGAAAACATTATTTTTTCATTTTCATTCTAAAAGCCAAAATGACAATTATAATATGAAATTTTTTCTGTGTTTTATAGTAAGCTTTTTAGATACACCACTTTCTGAACTCATTTTCATTCTATTCAAAATGAGAAAGTTGTCTAGATAACTTTTTTTTTTTGGATGGTAGCACTGTTTCTCGGCTATGCAAAAAAAAAAAGACTGGATCCTATCTAGCGAATCATATGCATGCCATTAATGATCAACGGTATGGAACACTTGAATCTGGGCCCACTTGTCGTTACCTCTTCTTATAGCCGTCTAACCGCGTGACACATGCACAGTCAGAATCTCTTGGTCACAATGCCATTTGCACGCGATACATAAAATATAGCGCGAGGCAGTCTCCAGAAGTCCTGGAGGCAAAAACAAAAGGCCAGAAAGAAAGCCTCCGCCCAGAACTCCCACTGTCTTGCTCTCTCTCATGGCTGCTTCTTCGTGTGCTTCTCTCTCTCTTAATCCCCTCAGCAGATGCTTAGCCATTCATCGTCCTTCCCCTTGCACATCTTCATCCGTGGCCCAATCACCAGTGGCCAACCGAATTCGTACACCTCTACGTCTTCGCCAGGGTAGTCGATCTACACCCATCCGCCCCTCCGTCCGATGCTTTTCAGGTTCGTTTAACTCTCTAAATTCCATTTCTTTTAACTATTTTATTATTATTATTATCAATTTTCCTTATTTTGGTTGATGAATCTCTATTGGGATTTTCTCTTTGTATTTGATCACGTGCTCTGGAGATCTTTGTTTGGAATGTAGTTGTGCAAATTTTCCTTCTTCTAATGTTGTGGACTCTGTGTTCCTAACGAGTAGGCTCTGATTTTATTTTTCTTTCTTTTTGAATCGTTGTTGAGAATTTGTTAGTTCACACCTATAACTTTAGCTCTGATTGTTTCGTGGATTTTAATCCATTTTCTGAGTTTTGTGCTTAAATTGTTTAGGATTCGATAAATCTTGTTGTTGAATTCTAGTGGTAGGATCTTGAATTCTTGTTCTTGAGCTTGCTCTAAAGCATACTCAACTTGATACTGCATTTCTTCTAGGTATGGCATATTTCTGCAAGCTAGTTAAAATGAGTTCACTCCAATTTGAGTCAAGTATAGAAATAATGACTTCTTAGTTATACTGCGTAAAAACCTGCGCAAATGGACTAATCAACGCTGATAGCAGATGTGTCTCAGTGGCTACTAACAGACTGTTTTACCTCTTAATGGTAAAAGCATAACAAGTGTAGCTTTAGAGGGAAGCAAGAATCTAGGATCTTGGGGAAAACATTGAATCTGAAGTCATCTACCAGACTTCAGTTGCAATATCAAAATGGCCAAGTTACTTGTTTTATTGTTCACTTTAGTCTACTGTCAAATGATTTCTACAAGACTCTAGCAGCACACTATTCAAGACCCAAAATTGAAATTGCCAACTTTGGAAACACAGAAGTATAGAAGTGATCATACAGACTACTGACTCTGCTCAGTTCAACCTGAGAAGAAATGGAATACCTCCGATGCCATATAGCCTTCTGTTCAATAAATTCAATTTCCCAACCAATTAGGGAAAAAGTGCAAAAATCTCCTGCTCGCATGTCTTAGCCCACACCAACCTCACACTGGCACCTAAATCTTAGTTTCATCCTATTAGAACTACGATTTCTATAATATGGTTTGCAATAGAGTTCCTTTTACCTTGAAATATTTGGGTTGGTTGGACATCAGTTACATGGACCTGGTACCCATGTGTTCTGGCTGAATGAGAATACTGGGGCATTTGGAGACAGTCTGAATTGGCATGTTTCATTGTGTATTCACTTTGGTGAATCATCATTGTCTTCTACTTATTGTGTTTTTCAATTCTTACGCAGCACTAACTCCTGAGCTGAAGTCTTCTTTGGATAAAGTTGTCAAATCACATAAGGTGATTCTTTTCATGAAAGGAACCAAAGACTTCCCACAATGTGGATTTTCAAACACTGTTGTGCAGATATTGAAGTCCCTTAATGTGCCCTTTGAGACGTTGAACATATTGGAGAACGAAATGCTACGTCAAGGCTTGAAACAGTACTCAAACTGGCCAACATTTCCTCAACTCTACATTGATGGAGAGTTCTTTGGTGGCTGTGACATAACAGTCGGTAAGGCCATAGCATTTTCATGCTTGCATTGCCTTGTGATTGTTCCAAATACGAAAAGTAGCAAATATGCATCTATGCAAGTTCTGTCATTTATTTTAATGCATGGCAATTGTAATCTAACTGCTAGATCCATGTGGTGTATTTCTTCTGGTAGAAACTTATAAGCAACAACAATTTGGCTACCCAATCATTCAAAGCTAGAACTGGATTGTTAAATCTATTGCTGCATTTTCCACAAGAAACCTATTCTGCACATCACCTTATAATTTTAGTACTTTTGGATGTAAAAGTGACTGTTTATCTTTTATTAAATAAAAGTAACAAATTAATGTTTTAGTTGTGATAGAGGCCATCAAGGGTCTGGATTGCCATAATGAAGAATACCCATAATTGTGGCTTGTAGCTAACCCACAGAAGATCTTCAGTTGGGTTAGTGTTCAGCAGTATTGAGCTGAATGATCCCCCTTGACAAGGATTTTTTTCTGAGATGTGCCTATGTCGTTGATGATGTCATTGATGCTACTTTGTGGTTTTTTATCCGTGTTCATCCTTCGAGGAGATAATCTGCCAACAAGGATGGAGCCTATTGTCAAAGAAGGTTCCAGAGAAGTTCTTTGGTTCTTGCTAGTGATATTTGAGAATATAATCATGCAATAGATTGTGTGTGTCATCATATTCTATTTATAATGAATACAAGATTTGGGAGACCCTTCACTTGAGGGTTAAATAAAATCAAAATAGAACGAAATAATTATAGAAGCAAGTCTAAATTGATACAAACACATGGGGAAAGAGATAATCTAGATGTAGCTAGGTCATTCCTAAATACACCCTCTTAAGTTGGAGGATCTCTGAATGAATTTTCAACTTGTTTGTTACAAATGGGAACCACATAGTAGATAATGGCTTTATCATGATATCAATACCTTGGTCTTTGGTAGATAGGATTTGGACACCTAACAATCCTTTTGACACTGATCCTATCAACGAATCCTAGAAATGATTGAAATTGCAAAAATACATGGAACACATCAGAACATCTTTCAATAGGAAATAATGGACAAACTTAGAGTAGTCATCTATAAAAAAGATAAAATACTTATTTTCAGTGCAAGAAGATATTTTGGAAGGACCCAATACGTCACTAAGAAGAACATCTAGTTGATATGAACTAATTGAACTTGTGAAAGGCAAAGATGACTTTGTAGACTACGCACTGCTCCAAGCAGGACACTCACTAACCCTAGACTTAGAAGACACAACTGGCAAACTGTTGGACTTAAAACTGAGCTGATCTAGAGCGCAAATGGCCAGTTCTAGCATGCCATCCATCCAAAGATGTCTTTTCTCTAAAAAGAACAAACTTTTTATTTCGGGCTTAGTAGAAGCTTTCAATTGATAGAGTCCTTCACTTTGACCTTGTAGAAGGATTTCTTTGTCCTTACATCCTTTGCAAAGAAATAAGACGGGTAAAATTCAAAGAAACAGCTATGATTTTTGCAAAACAACTAATAGATGTTTTCTAATGCTAGGAACATGAAGACATTTGATTCAATGAGTGAAAAATGTGTTGCAGAGTGAGAGGAATGAAGTAAAGGATTGGGCTGAGTTTAATGGCAATTAGGGGAACAAATGAAAATTACAGGATTACAAGGCATCCACTGCTTTGAATTCAATTTTGATCTCCTTCAATACCTCACAAGCAGCTGCTAGTTCAGGGCTCCATTTGCTAACTCATAATTGGCAAATTTGTAGGTTCATTTCCTGCTGATCCTGTACGGGCTATGTATAGACCTTTACCATTACTTACACACAAATCAATCCAAATTAATCGTCCACAATATTCCAGTTCCTGAAGATTTGGGTTAACATGATGCTTTGCACTGGTTTCAGGCAACAAACCCTCATAGTCAGCCATATTTGCATTGTTTTCCTTCAATAGATCAGCAAGTTTGTGGCAACGATTGGCTGTATGATTCATCTAATGACAATATTGGTACATAAGAGGATGTCAGTTATCACAGGTGATGGTGTTGGGTCGACATTGATAGGGACAACGACCATAGGAACTTCCATGGCCATGTGAAGAGGAATTGCATTGAGCCATGTTAGATTGGGAAAGAGGAGGGGATGCATTCATATTGCTTTCTGTAACCGGATCTCATGGTTATTCAGGAGACTTTGTAACTCTGACAGTGAAGGTGTGCTAGGATGAACAGAAAGTGCCACAACAAACTCGCTTAAGTTGCTGCCGAGATTTTTGAAAATAATATCTAATTCATTGCCATAAATAGGTTTATCAGTGTCTGCAAGTTGGTCTGTCAGTAGTTTGGCTTGTTGAAGATAGGATGTCACATTAAGATCATCCTTCTTCAGCACTTGCAGTTGCTATGGTTTTGCAAAATTCGAGGATTGTTGGTTGCACCAAAAGCCTTCTCCAAGATAAACCAAACCACATTCCAATTAGTGGCACCCATAGAGTATGAAATAACCTTCTCAGAAAAAGGATATAATCTAACTCAGTAAGAATTGGTCCCTTTTTTGCAAGTCGAGAAAAGCAAGAGTTGCAGTAGATTGGTTATCTTGTCAATAATAGTTGGAGGTGAGCCTTGTTCAGTTCCTTGCATGAAACTAATAAGATCAAATAGATAAAGAATGGGTAGAAATTGAGTTCTCCTTGGGAGATAATTGGTAGGTGTAAGCTTGTTTGTAGGGAAGTTGGTGGTATTTAGGTTGAGAGAGGATACAATGGAAGGTGAGATAGTAGGGCCAGGAATGATGGTTTGGATTGCGTTAGGGTCATTGATCGTGCTTTCTGAGGAGCGCGTGGAAGAAAGCCATAGATGATAAAGGATCAAGGAAAGCTAAAGGTTGTGACAAAGAGGTGGAAAAGAGAAGGAAAAGATGAACTTTTGGTGACTGGGGAGGAAAGAATCCTTAACTCTTGGGTATCATGTGAAATTTGAGAAGATGATCAAGTGATGCCTTTGTATATGTCTATTTATTTATAATGAATAAGCTTGCAAGATCTTGGAAACCTTTCTCTTGAGGGTTAAGTAACACGCAAAATAGAAAGAACAACTATAGAGACAAGTCTAAATGGATTCAAACACATATCGGAACAGATAATCTAGAGGTGGCTAGATCATTCCTCAATACTGCAGAACCACATCATGAGTTACTTGGCTGTAATGTCTTGTTTGTAGGGTATTTTTGGTCCAAACCATCTCAGTTGAAGGCATTTTGCATATTGTCATTTAGATTGAATGAATATTCATCAATTAAAAAGACTTAAGCTAATAAGAGATTCTCATGGCAGTGAATGTAGTAGAAAATGTGAAACCAGATCCTACTGCATGGCATAGCAATATATCCTTAATGGAAATTCCATTATTTGACTAGGATTTTGGGGGGGCATATTTGTTATTTCTCCTAGTAAGTTTAGAACTAATTACTGATGCTGGGGAATATCTAGATCAAGGTACTGAAATTACATAGAGTACCCTTGCCTGTTAGTTGCAAGGGGAGGGATTTTTGGACTGGAGCAATATCTTGCCCTTAAAAATGTAGTTACGTACTTCTAGTAATTTTTGCCGAATTGGATAAATAGTTTCTCTATTTAAACTTCTTAAGAACCATATACAATTCGCTATTGAAACTTTTCATTAGGATAGTTTTGTTTGACTCTAGTTAGAGGTAAGGCTTAGATTATTTTGATGGCGATTGAGATCGAAAGTTAAGATTTACATGGCTGATTTTGTGAATATTAGCTACATGGAGCTCTTGTTATTTCTTTCTTTTCTACTTTTTCATTTTTAAATATCAGAACAGAAAGAGAAATTTTCAACACATAAATTTATAGACAAGAACAACAACATTAGAAATTTGTTTCTGCTTATCAAAATTTTGACTGTCTTGCTATTAGTTGTATACAGCATTGGTATTTCTTATTGGGCAGTGATATATTCGCCCCTTGTTTTTCCTCTTGAACCCCTCAATTAGTGGTACAAATGTCTATAATTTCATGTGGGCCCAGAGATCTGGAGATCTGATTTGTTGACAACATTTTCTGTGGCTTAGATGGGCCATGCTCCGAAAATATCATGCATTGGGTGACCCTATCCTCTGTTTTCTTAAGTTGAAAAATGAATGATAAAAAGTTTTACAGTATGTTTTTCAACTAGCTGTAGCAATTCCTAGGATCACCCAATAGATTAGAATTTCAGAGCATTACCAATCAAAGCCAAGGGCAACATTGTGAACAGTTTGAATCTTTAGAAATCTGGTCCCACATGAAGTTATAACTGTTCATATCATTTTATTGAGGGGCTCGTGAAGAAAAACAAGGGGCCCATATATCACCACCCTTCTTTTCTCTTTCGATATTGCAGTTAATTTTCATCTTACAATCATGTTATCTGCTATAAAAGCAAGATGTCGGGGGAGTTTCATAACATAAAGCAACATTGTGAAAGGTTTGAATCTTTGGAAATCTGTTTCCATGTGAAATTATAAACTTATAGCTGTTCATATCATTTTATTGAGGGACTCATGAGGAAAAACACTGCAACATTGTGAAAGGTTTGAATATTTAGAAGTCTGGTTCCATGTGAAAGTTATAGACTTATAGCTGTTCATATCATTTTATTGAGGGACTCATGGGGAAAAACAAGGGGCATATATTATTACCCTTATTATTTCTTTTGATATTTTAATTAATTTTCATCTTACAATCATGTTATTCATGTTATCTAGTATAAAAGCAAGATTTTGCAGGAGGTTCGTAGAGTACTGCATGCCAGGTTGGTAGATTGAACAGTCTGGCCAGGAAGAGATTTATGCCTCATGGGACAAACTAAATGTTTAGCTTCTAGCATGCAGGGATGATCGTTTCTGAAGAAGAATCGTGAAAGCCATTTTACATCTTTACGTGGTAAGCCAACCTCAGAGGATAACTTTTAGAAACCAAGAAAAAACCTATGATCCAGAGAGTAGAAGGGTGATTAAGATCCAGATAATAATGAATGTTCTATAATAATGAAGAGACCATGATGAACACCCTGAGGTTAATACTAGCCTAGGATACTTACAGAGATTGATGCCCATGTCAGTGTTGAGGATGGATATTCCTTTCCAATTCCAGAGAATATTGAGAAAGAGACTTGTACTACAAGTAAACAGAAATCATGAAAGACCTGCAAAATCTATAGCTACATATATAACACACTAACCATTTGATGAAATACTAGGTAGATGTTATTCAGTGGGTTTCATCTTGTTGAATGCTTACATAGAAGTTGAAGGAAAATAAACAGCAGACCATTTGAGAATATTCCTGAGAGCAAATATTCATCTTTGCATGTAGAGCTCATTATCAGGATAAGGTCTTGATGATGATGATGATGATGGCGTAGAGCTCATCATCAGGATAAGGTCTGGATGATGATGATGTAGAGCTCATCACTGTCATTACATCAATATTCATCTTTGTGCATAGAGGTCATGTCTGTCCCAAGTCCTAGATTCAGTGAAAGAGATTTCTCATTAGTAGAAGAGTTTAGTTTTTGTTTTGTTCTCCTGAATGTGGTCAATGCAATACTTCTTGAGGTCACTCATTCTCCAAAACAGGACTTTATGTAGTGTGGAATCTATGTTGCAAGCAGCAAGAGCATGGATGCCAAAGATAGTAAGTGGCTAAATTGTTTAAACAAAAAAAGAATCCGTTTGGCCTAATATTTTAAACTTCTGGTGATATTCCTGTGATTTCATGATGGTAGTTTGGTGCATTGGTGATTTATGCAATTCATCGAGGAACATGAACGCCAGGTCAACACTAGAATCTAGTTCAGGCTTTATCTCATCAAGTAGGAGTTTGTTTGTAGTCTGATAATGAGGATTCTAATACCTCAGAGAAGAAGCTTGGTCACAGGCATGTGATGTTAGGGCTTATCAATAAGAATTCTCCTTTATATGAAGTATAGATTTACAATTGACGTTAAGACTGTTGATGCTGAACGGGAGCATCATTTATTTCAATATAAGTGGTGGGTTTGAGCAGATAAAGTGAGATTCATACTGGTCATGATTTTGGGCAGATCTATGAAGATCTGGAGTCTGGATAGCAAGCTAATCATTTGAGGACTGGTAGATTGGTTGATGGATATAACTCAGCTACCCATACAGATACGACTTTATGGGAGCTTAATGTATGCAAAGTACGCTTGGCTGGTTTTGCATGCATCTGGGTCCTGATAAGAGTATTGTGTTGGTGCATCGGTTTATTTTATTTGGCTACTTAGCACATTTGGCTTAATTGTTGGTGCAATGTGGGAACTTCCATACTTTCAAGAGGAAGTAGATAAGAGGCTTCTACGCACCACTACCTATGTCACAAGAACCTTTGAAAGATCTTAATATGGATGTTGTCTTTGTTTTACCAGACCTTATAGAGGTTGTGGTTTTTTATTGTTGAGGACTGATTTTTGGAGATGGGCTGTGTTCCTTTTGCGAAGCTTTTGATGGATTGCATCTCCCTTCATATTTCCTAAAAATGTCAGTTTGATGTCAATAGAGATGTCTTTTGGAGGACTTAGTGGTAGATCATAACTATGCTTCAGCTTTCACCTGTTATCACCCTCAAAAATTGAAAATGCATTAATAAGTTTACTAAGATTATCAATTTACCACTTTGGCCAACTTGGTATTCGAGACATTGTGTTCCTCTTGCACAATTGTTAATTTATCGGCCATTAGTTATCCAACTTTAGCTGCATGTCTAATTTGACTTGCCAATTTTTCAAGAAGTGGTTCTTTTTCACGTTGAAACGTTAATTACAGTAATTTCATGCCACAAGCATGTGGTAGAACCAACATATATGTGATTGTGAACATAAGACCCTTTTTTGAGGAGTTAATAGCTTCTGTGTAGCCACTGGAGTATAAATCTTGTCACTTAAAGATAACGTGTGAGTTCATGGTGTTAGCAGAATGCTAGAAAATTTAATGTGTACCTATGGAACTGGATGCCTGTAAGATTATGTACTTGCATCTCTTGATGTTGTCTAAAACTTTGAGATTAATTTTATGTAACAGAGGCATACAAAAACGGCGAATTGCAGGAATTGGTTGAGAAAGCAACGTGCTCTTGATGATTTTGAGCTACACCAAAGTGTCTCAGCGTTTCTGGTCTGGCCGTGTTGTTCTGTATTGGTGGTTGTGTAGAATGTCTATATATGCGAGTAATTGCCGTTAATGCACTTGTTTTTCTGGTTATGGTTCAGTAACTAAATGGTTGAAACTTACATATTGTAAGCTGAAAGGTCTGAGCTCCCTCCATTTAAGTGCTTTGGTGTCATAGGATGCTTGTCATGTTAGAAGAATGTGAGAATAGAGATGGCAACGGATTAGGTCCTGCAACTGCCTGGACCCTTGACTAACCTCGGGTAAAAGAGTTTCTGGCCCTACTGTGGTTTGGGTCAAAAATATCCTGCCCCTACCTTATTTCGGGTACGGTCCTCGATACAACTCAAGCCATGAATGAATTCCCTCTGTCAGTTTTAGGCTAAAGGAGTTCATAAAACCTAACCAGAAGGAAAACGGGGGCGGATTAACCTGTTTGGTTGGCAAGAAATGGATGAAAATTGATTTCCATGGAAAACATTTTAGTGTTGAAATTGCATTCACCAAGATAAAAAAATTTATGGTATAAAATTTTGAGTCTTTGGTATAATTCAATTTTAAGGTGTAAAACACTTTTTACGGAGGATTCCTCCTACCATGGAGATAAACTTCCCTGCATTTTTGGCCAACCAAACGGGCACTACAGGTATCAACTTCCTCATTAGTGTAATCCCGTGTTATGGATTATGACAATTGACAACCAAAGATGGACGTGTAAAACTGTAAACAAAGAACATCCTGGTGGTGCATCCCGAGATCATTAGTTTTTAATGACCACATCGTATAGATCAGTTTGTATGGTTGTTGTCTGTACCTTAACAAAATTACCATCAAGTTCTCTTGGTCGAGCACGAAAAGACACCTTATAGCCTAGAAGCTATAATCCTCCAGTCAAGGTGAGACCAATAGGGGAGCGAGCCACAATTGTGGTCAACTACACGTTCCTGAGCGTAATCAAGCACATGTGAATGATAGGCCAGCTGATTGTTGAGAACGCGTTGCGGGGGCAACGTGTTGGGGCAAATTCGTTGTCACTCGACTCGTCCTTAACTAACAGTTAAAGATTTTCTATCTCTATTACGGCTCATCAGGTAAAACATTTTCAAGTCTAATTTCGAATTGTCCCAAAAATATCTGACATGTTGCCATCCATGCATAAGTTTGTTTGTTCTACCCATATGTCATCAACACGACCTGCATCCTTCATTTTCAAAATAAGATGAAGTTTACAGAGGTTTTATGTAAAAGAGCAAGGAAATGCATAAGATCAAGAGGAACACAAACTGACCGCCACACGCAATCTAGTGATCATATTTTTTCGAGCCCACCTTAGCATGATCAGAGTCGTGTATCTGTTTACTCCAACTTACAATTTTTTATAGGTAATAATAAAGTTAAATGTGAGAAAAATAGGAGGACAAGGCAAAGTTATAATAACTGGTATTTAGGAAAGAATTAATTAGATAAGAATTAAAAGATTGCAAAGCTAAACTCTTCTAATAAGGAGAAAAATGATGAACTGACTTGACATGTCTAGATTGATAGTATATACTTTGGGCAACCCTCTGTACTAAAAATTTCAATAAAAACTGTAGCAAATTTAATTTTTTTATTTACTTTATAAGCAGGAGAAAATTTGTTTAATATAGAGCAAGCACGACCACTATACCATGGACACAAAATAAGAACCATTGTTAATTAAGTCTTCAAAATCTTTTTCTTCATTAAAACTAGTGAGGGCACCGATCTAATGATCTTCAAACCAAGCAAAACCACGTTTAATGGGATGCTTCTTGCTTCCTCTTTAGTAAATGACATGATGCTAAGCTATTTGAAGTTCAGCCCAGAAGAACTTAAAAACTTTCCATGCTAAAGCCTTAATTAACTCAAGTAGTTAGGCTTTTTTTCTTCTTCTTTTTTAACTGTAAACCATAGTTAAAATAAAAGGACAAGTCAAACATTACAAAATTCTAGGATACATCGTAGCCCGAGTGCCATCAAATAAAAGTAAACTTAGAAAGTCTGGCACATAGTCATTCCACAAAAAGGTTATAGGAGAAGAAATAGAGTAATTTGCGCCACACGATTTCCTTCCCTGAGAACATGATTAGCACCTAACAGCTTGCATCATCTTCCTGGTTTCCTATTGAAGGTTCATTTCTTCCTCCTACTCCACTCTCATCTGAAGAAGAAATTTAATTGAGACCACAGTAACTGAAGAAGATTTCTGCCTGGGTCCAACTTGATTCCATCTGAGAAGAAATTCCATTCATGTTTGATGGCATAAATTTGATCCTAGATCGACATTAGTAATCTCTTGGGCTAAAGTCAATGCAGAATTCCAAAGAGAGCTCACCTGGAATGGAGAAGAAGAGTGGACGATAGAGTTTCTGCCTTTCCAGATGGACCATGCAAGTTCCATCAAGTCGAAACGTGTCTTGCCCACCAAAGAAAGGCGACTTCGAAATAAGAAAAAGGAGAACATTACAAACATCCGAAAGTCTATTTGGAGTGATCAGAAATTCACTCCATAAGTGTGAACAGAGAGGGGAAATCAATGAACAAGAAAAGATCACATGAAAATTAGTTTCCCCCTCAGAAAGACAAAATAGACGTCCATGGTTAATAACACTGGGATCCCAACAGGTGTCACTTCGAGTAGGGAGCTTGCTCTCAGCCCAAAGCTACAAGAAGGATTTATGACATGGAGACAACTGAATAAATTTCCAAACCAGAGAAAAGTTCAGGTCATGCTTGGAGCCCATCTTCTCTCATCCGAACAATTAGGATTAAGGATTTTTTCATCATTAATTATATCCTTTACAGGCCATTCATTAAGGATGGTTTAATTCCATTGACTTCCTTGAATCCTAATATCATTAACCTTCATTCTCCCGTCAATGGATCGGAGAAAATTATCTTCCACAAGAGATGCAAGGTGTTGTTGGCCAGTCCAAAGACCATTCCAACGTTCAATGTTTGAGCCAGAACCAAGAACCATCCCAGTGCCAGACTTCATAAAATTTCTAGTGTACAAACTATATTTCCAGGCAGTAGAGTCCATTGCCTTGGCTTTGTAGCTAGAGAAGATCTACTTAGAAAGGTATCTTGCTCTAACAAAGTTTTCTTTTTAGTACAAGCAAAGAATTACAAAATGAATCATTCTCACGCTTTTGTTAAGAAATATCATTGTCATATATCTTAGTATATTCTTTGTATATTTACTTTCCTAAGTTAGTGTAAATCTAATTCCACTAAAAGTGGATCACAGCTTCTAAGCCTTATAAATAGGTAGAATTAATTGATGCACATTGAATATATATTTCGTACTCTGCTAATGATAAATTCATTCAGTCAATTCTCCATTTAAACTTTCTCTAAGCTTGATGTTTATTTTCTTAAGATGGTATCAAAGCTGATGTTCTAGCACCTGATTATTTGATTTCTTCGGAAAAAAAAAAGAAAAAGAGGAACAAAAATCGCATGTGAAGATCAAACACCAGTAGCAATAGTTTTGGTATGGATATGTCAAACCCATACTTTGTTCATCATTCAGATCATCCCAGTCACATGCTCGTTCTAGTCAAATTGAATGGCACCAATTATCCATCATGGAGTAAATCCATGATTCATGTTCTCACAGCCAAGAACAAAATTGGCTTCATCAATGGATCCATTGAGTGACCTTCAGAAACAAATCAACTAACAAAATATGCTCTATGGAATCAATGCAATAGCATGATTTTATCATGGCTCACTCACTCGGTAGAAATTGATTTAGCCAAAGGAGTCGTTCATGCCAAGATCGGCCATCAAGTGTGTGAAGATTTCAAAGATCAGTTTTCACAAAAGAATGCATCAACAATCAATTAGATCCAAAAATCATTAGTTTCTCTCTCACAAGGCAGCATGACAGTCTCAACATATTTCACAAAACTCAAAGGCCTTTGGGACGAATTAGAGACATATTGAACTCTTCAGACTTGCAACCAAATGAAAGCACATAATGAACAGAGAGAAGAAGATCGGATGATGCAATTTCTTATAAGCCTCAACAACACCTACAATGTTGTCTATACGAATATCCTCATGATGTCACTATTGCCTAATGTATGTCAAGCCTATTCTCTCGTCATTCAAGATGAAATGTAGCGACAAATGACATTGAAATTAACTCAGAATTTTTCCATTGCCGTACAATTCAAAGCCATCTAGACAACTTTTCAAATAAATCCAGAAACAAGCATTGTGAGCACTGCAATAGAGAAGGTCATGCAATTGAAAATTGCAGGACTCTAAAATTCCATTGCAAATATTGTGATAGAAAAGGTCACATTGATGATAGATGAAAGTTTAAAAATGGCACATGGGTTTCCAACAACACAGGAACTTAAGATAATCGACACAATCAGCTGCAACAGCATCAACGCAAGTCTCCAGGGAGTGCATTGAACTCTTTTCCTATTGCCATTGCAACAAATTCTTCTCAATCTACACATGGAGTTCATCCGCAAGACACCAATACACCAGCCCAATTCTCCAACTCACTGAACTCTCCATGTGAGCTTTTCCCAAACCAACTTCAAACAAAATGCCCATGCCTTGTCTATGATGATTCCAAACCATGCCCCCAGTAATAGCAATACTTATGCGAATGCTACAAGTCTATCTCTTTTTCCAAATGCCTCAATTAATTCTGTTTTCACTAAGCCTTGGATTTTAGATAGCGGAGCTACTAACCATGCCATTTTTTATTCCACATTTTTCACTCAAACAAAATCCTCATCAATACCTATTGCCAATTTACCCACTGGGTCTTTTGCCTCAATCATTGGCACTGTGCCATTCTATTTAGATATAACCTTAGACAACTTTTTATGTGTTCCCTCTTTTCTTTTAAATTTGATGTCTATAAGCCAAGTCACTACTGCTCTAAACTGCTGTGCGATTTTTTTTCCCACTTTATTTGTTTTGTAGGACTTGGCTACGGGGAAGATGATTAGCTCAGTTAAATAGTGTGATGGTCTCTATTACATGTCACCGTTGCAATGGACACCTGTCTCCCATCAAGTTTCTCAACTGTCAAATTTGTGGTACATGCATCTTGGACATCCGTTACCATTTTGTCTTGAGTTAATTTCTTCTTATTGTCTTCTAATAACTTCTCTTTTGATAATAATTATAATATTTGCTCCATGGCTAAACAAAGTAGACTTCCATTTCCTTTAAGTTCAATATCAACTTTTGTTCTGTTATATTGTGATATTTGAGGTCCATACAAAGTTCCCACACATTTAGGGGCACGTTTCTTTCTTGCCATTGTGGATAATTTTACAAGGTGCACATGGGTATTTCTTATGCAATATAAGTCTAAAACTCACAACATTTTATAGTCTTTTATTAATTTTGAACATACCCAATTTCATGCCTAGGTTAAAGCCATCAGGGTAGACAATGGTTCTAAATTCCTATCTATGAGAAATCATTGAATACCAATGCACTTGTGTTTTACACTCCATAGCAAAATAGGGTAGTTGAATGCAAACATCGTCATATTCTAATTGTAGCATGAGCATTACTCCATCTCGCTTGGTCCTTGCTTTTTGGGGTGAATGTGTTGTCTACCTTATTAACCGACTATCATCACCACTGCTATTCTAAATCACCTTTGGAATTGTTATATAAGCGTCCACCATCACTTGATCACTTGAAAGTTTTTGGTTTTCTATGTTATGCAACTATCGTTCATCCTACACATAAATTTGATCCCCGTGCTAAATGTTGAATCTTTATTGGATACCCCGCTAGTTAAAAAGGTTACAAACTTTATGATTTGGTAACTAAAATATTTTTCGTAAGTCATGATGTCAAATTTTATGAAACCTCCTTTTCTTTTATTTTGACTCCACCAAATCCAAATTTTGTGTTGCCACATTTTTCTCCTGACATCATGGACAACTAGCACTCTACACCATCCTTCTCCAAAAAACATTCCATCTTACCAAACCTAGCACACCAAGCCGCCTAACATATATGAGCCCACGTCTCCCATACACTCACTTGCCACACTTGACATTTCTCGTAGTCCTACCCCATCTTTTGCTCCCTTGCCTCCAGCCAAGCCCACTACACTTATTTCAAACTCTTCAGATCCTTTAGCTCCTTCCATTCCCCCTTTTAGACAGTCCCTTCATCCAAAGCAACCTCTGGCATGGCATAAAGACTACATACTGTCGGCACAAGTCAATCACCCTACCTCAACACCAAGTTCTGAATCAGGTACTCAGTATTCTCTTTCTCATTTTCTTTCCTACTCTCGTATCTCTTTTGTCCATTGTACTTTTTTAGCTAACATTATAGGTCACACCGAACCTCACTCCTATGCTCAGGCTACCCTTGATCCACATTAACAACTAACCATGGATACAGAATTAGAAGCAATATAGCAAAATAACACCTAGAGTTTAATCTCTTCCTGTTGGTCATAAACCTATCGATTGCAAATGGGTCTACAAAATCAAATATAGGATTGATGGTACCATTGAACGCTATAAGGCTCATCTTGTTGCAAAGGGATACACTCAAGTTGAGGGCATCGATTATTAGGAAAACTTTTTCCCTATAGTCAAACTCACTACACTCCATTGTCTTCTTACTATTACCACTGCTCAACATTGGTTAGCCCACCAGTTAGCTGTCTAGAATGCTTTTCTTCATGGAGATTTACATGAATAAGTATACGGGAAGCCTCAACTTGGTCTTCCCTGATGGGGAAGAACATTGTATGTCGGCACAACAAATCCCTCTATGGACTCAAACAAGCATTAAGAATCTAGTTCTTCACTTTTTCTAATACCATTCAAAAAGCTGGTGTTAAGTGTTCAATTTTGGTCAAAATACTCCTAATTTAGCAATTAATTAGATAATCTAACCAATCAATTTGCAATTTTAGATCGAACATGAATTTTAGGTCCAATTGACCGTCCAACCATTAATTTGTAAAATTTAATGGTCATATGATCATCAAAACTAATCAGAGGTGTAATGTACAGCCTATATGAGATTGTGGCTTGGATGGCTCAAATCAAAATCAATGGTGGCAGATCATCCTAAAGAACATCACAAATAAAATGGATCATGAGAAAATTGGAAAACAAATTAAAGAGGAAACCAAGGAGAGAAGGAAACAAACAAAATTAGAAGTATGATGAGATAGGCAGCTTTAAAAGAGGAAGCCTTGGATCTTATAAAATCAAAGAGGAAGTTCTTCACGGAGGAGGCAACTAGAAGGAGAAACAGAACACACCTCCTCTCTCTCTCTCTCTCTCTCTCTCTCTCTCTCTCTCTCTCTCTCTCTCTCTCTCTCTCTCTCTCTCTCTCTCTCTCTCTCTCTCTCTCTCTCTCTCTCTCTCTTTGCACTGACCCTTCTCCATCTCCATACCAGTTCTATTCCCTCTCTTCATCTCCCATCGCCTCTCATCAACCATTGCACCTCTCTCCCTCTTTCTACTTCACCGCACAAAGCCAGCAACCCTGCTCGTCTTCCCCTATCCTCCGACTAGTACCCATCACCGCACCACCATTATTTGCCAAACATCAAATAGCCCTCCTCCGTTCTCTCCTCCTTTCCTGGCTTCTCATCTCAATCTCCGTGCAACATCCTCTTCTTCCACGCCTTTCTCCGACAATACCACTTAGACTCTACCCTTCGCCAAACAGCTCCATCTTTGTTTACCACAGCACTCTATCTGTCAAAAAACCCATCAATGCATCGCCTCCCTCTGTAAAAAATACAAGCACCCAACACTGGCTCCACCCCAGCTTCTTATCCTTCTTCTCTGTTCATCGGCAATACAAGCACTGGAAACTCCTTGTTCCTATATCCTCCTCTCTGTCACCTGTAGACTCCCACAATCTCAAACTGAGACAACCCAATCTAGGTTTTCTCCATTTTCCCTGTTTTCTCTTCCTCCTCTTCCCCTTCTCATCCCCTGCTTCGTCTTCTTCTCCCTCCTCGGACAAGGGGTATTTTTTTTCGTTTAAATATGTTTTTCTCTTATATTCCAATTCTGCCCTATATACAATAATTTCAATTACATTTTCATCCTTTTCAGCTTATTCTAATTTTGCTTTATCTTTTTTCTGCTTATCCAAGAATTGTTTAATCCAAATTGGATTTGATTAAGGTTACCCTAATCAATGATTAACCTTAACAAACAAGATATCTCTATTTTCTCATACAAGCACCCAACACCGGCTCCACCCCAGCTTCTTATCCTTCTTCTCTGTTCATCGGCAATACAAGCACTGGAAACTCCTTGTTCCTATATCCTCCTCTCTATCACCTGTAGACTCCCACAATCTCAAACTGAGACAACCCAATCTAGGTTTTCTCCATTTTCCCTGTTTTCTCTTCCTCCTCCTCCCCTTCTCATCCCCTGCTTCGTCTTCTTCTCCCTCCTTGGACAAGGGGTATTTTTTTTCGTTTAAATATGTTTTTCTCTTATATTCCAATTCTGCCCTATATACAATAATTTCAATTACATTTTCATCCTTTTCAGCTTATTCTAATTTTGCTTTATCTTTTTTCTGCTTATCCAAGAATTGTTTAATCCAGATTGGATTTGATTAAGGTTACCCTAATCAATGATTAACCTTAACAAACAATATATCTCTATTTTCTCATCTATTTCACATCAAAATTCAAATTAGTTTTCAAATCTTGTTCTTAAGACACTTCTTAACTTATCCACCAATTTTGATCTTCATTTTAAAATCCAAACATCAGATCTAAGCCGTCCAAAACCCAAAATCACTCTTTAGCCTAAATCATTTAATTTTGGATAATTTGCTCAATCCAGCCATCAAATCTTCAATCAGAGCTATCAGTGAGAGATTGATGAAGGGCAATTGAATTTTTTTATATTAGATTTGAAGGATTTTGTCATAATCAAGCTAGGAAAGTAGATTTTATTATTCTAGTTAAATTTTTTTATCTTTTTGAATTTGAATTTTTATAATTTTCGTTGGTTAAATAGATTTTAGTTTATAATTCATTGTTAGTTAATTTTTATAATTTCTTTTAAATTTTAGACAATTAAATTTTATTTAAGATCCATCTTTTTAAGTCAAGTTCCTATGGCATCGACCCGTACTTACATCAGTTACATTATAATAGCCCATGTACTTACAGCAAAACAATCAACAAGTTTTTGGCACCATTACTAGGGACGCATAGTGGAGTTTTCATAAAAATTTCAAAAATTTCAAAAAAATGAAAATTTAAGGATTTGCATTGATTTATAATTCTAGGCATTTTTAGGTATATTTTTCAATTTTTATTAGTACATAATCACTCAATTTCCTAAATTTAGTAGTTATTGCTATTTTTATTTTTCAGAAAATTAAAAAGTGGAGGAAATTAGCAAGTAGAGCTTCATCAAATAAATAGAATTTTTTTGCTTTCCTAAAATATGACTTTTCTTTTTTTTAGTGAATCTTGTAGTGAGACACATTATAACTTGCAATTTTAATTCTAATTTTAAAATAGTTATATTAAAGCAGGACAAGTGTTGGATAAGGTGGCCCACACTTGATCGTCATCAGAACCCCTACTGTATAATTGCATTTAGAATAATTTTGCATTGTTTGATAGTATAATTACATATATAAAGCATACTTTATAATTGTTGTATTTTAGCATTTGCATTAATTTATTATTTTTAATTGCATTTTAGGGCACGTTTATCACTTTAAGGTAATTTATATGTTAATCAAACTATTATGGAGCGCGAAAATTAATTAGTAAGGGAATCTGACCCCATAAGATCAATGGTGAATTTCATCACCACCTCTTGGTCCACTTAGGATAATCACCATAAGTGCATAACCCTACCTCTCAAATTAATTTGAAATTAATTAGAAGAGACTTATATGACCATCACATGCTCATAGGACCCTCTTAATAGGATGTGATCTATTGTCACTCTAGTGGCTTCTAAACATTATGGTTATAGTAGGTATCTTAAATCCAAATGATTTTCCTACACCTTCTGCTGACATCTATTGATGTTTAAACGCTTTTTGACATGAGGATTGTATTAACCACTTTAGAGGAAAACCTATCTGACAAGTAGTTATCAAATCAGAAAGAGAGGAGCGCTAAATTAGGTTAATCTAAAAGCATTGTTCCCATACAAATTTAAGAAAATCAAAATATTATTGCTTATTAGCTTCAAAGATCATTTGATTGTGTCCTTTGTTTGTGCATCATTCTAGGGATTTAGGTTGTATTGTGGGTTAGTTTGTCCTATTCAAAAAAAAAAAAAAAAAGGAAAAAAAGAAAGAAAGAGAGACATGGTCAGTTGCATTCTATGAAAAATTCAACACTAATCAAAAGGGCAATTTACACACCAGCAAAGAAGATATTTTTCCATGAAGAAACAATCCCCACTTTAACGATGATAAACCACCTTTCATCCTAAATAATGATCATGTTTCCTCATGGACTAGCTGTGACACCTGCTAATTTTAAATTCTAAAAAATGCATAATTTCATGGAATTTTGTGAAAATTGAGAAATTGGGGATTCAAAAATTTTAGAGATGAAATGAAGAGCTAAAACCTTAATATTTGAAATGTGCATGAGAAATGAAATTCAACAACATTGAGAATGCTAAAATCGGAGACCAGAAGAAAAATGGTTAATTAATTTAATTTACCTATATAACTAAATAAATGGAAGAGGTAGAATGATAATTTCATAGGTGGGGTCCATGAGATGGGGCTGGTAATCATTTCAATAAAAATTAAAAAATCATACTTTTATATTAAATTCAAAAAAAATTTAAATATCGATTTAATGGAGGGGCTTTAAATGCGCCTCACCCCCCATTAATGTCTCACCTCGATTTCTCTCCCTGCCATAACCCTCCCCTCTTCATTTCCCATGTCATTGGCAACAGTGACTTCGATGCAGTGCCCACTCTTCATGTGCGCGACAAATTTTCCCCTCCCCAACCAAACTGACCTAAGGTAGGCCATTCTTTTTCCCCCTTCCTCATTTTTGGTTTATTTCCATTGAATTTTCCATTGTTAATGCCGAAATGGTTCGGTGACTGTGTACATTCTACTATCTTCGTGAAAATAAACAGATGAAACAATGTCAGACAGATGATATGAACCGTTTATCTTGTACATGATGTAACAAGGAACAAACCCATGAAATCTCATGGGAATCTGACAGCTAAAGAAGCTAAAAAACATGAAAAATAGTAAAGGTGAAAATTTGTACATGTGATAAAAATTGAGTAAAAACCTCAGATTTAAGCAAAACCAGTTGATAGGAATGTTGGAATGTGAATAGAAGCAAAAATCTGGTCAAAATGGTATCAAAATTGTGAAGTTTCAATAACATGGGTATCACCAATGGCGATCGAAGTCCGATCATTGTCTTTGGCGATGGTGAACCAATAGGGTTGCTCCTGGAACGCTACCAAAGATGTGAGGGATGACCGCGAGCTCGGCGCGCCCGCACATTTGCAGACTACACGTGTGGCATCTCTAGTACAAAACGAGATGTGTGTGTGTTCTGTATAGGCGTCATGCAACGCACGTCCCTACAACATTTAGTTGATTATCTAATTAAAAAGTGATAAATGTGGATCGTCCATTCACTAAAAGCTCAATTATGGGAGCTACAGAGGTCCAATTCATGATCCGAGACATTCATTCTGCTCATCTCAATGACATGGACCTAGATTTGATGTGAAAACTTTGATTTGACTACTTCTAAAATAGTCAAATCATAAAATACTATTAAATAACCTAGATTAGGCTAATCAATGGATGATCAAACCTTAGAAACAGATTATATGTATCAAATATGAGATGATCTAAGGGATTAGAAGAATAGATCTCATGCAATTGTCAAGAAAAAGTGATCTTGATCGTTGATCTGATCAGGTGCCTTAGGAATAGCTGATCAAAGAGTGATTTGACTTTCAAATCGACGTGTAATTAAGGACATTCATATAAATCACTAATCAAACATAGAAATTAGATGGATCATGATGAAACTAATTGGAATTGATGATCAAATGTTGATTATAAGTGATAAAGAGAGATCCAACAGTTGGATTGTCTCTAAACTTCATAAGATGAAAGAGATTGACTCTTTATTGATTAAGGAACATGAATTGAATAAATCATTATATAAATTGATGATCAAAGATGATGGATGATGGTCTAGATGTTAGAAAAAACTAACTTCTAGTTCAAGATTACCCTAATTGAGGGTTAATCATATGATCTGGACTATTGATCTTGGATTAACTACAACATCGGGGAAGTTATCACTTGGATTAGCTTAGTTTTGAGATTTAAGAACACCAAGTGATCGGATGACTTATGATGTGACAAGTATGTCAGAACACACGATTTGATATTGTTATGAGCTTGATTAAAGAACAGTGTTTTGAGGTAGGTGATTACATTTGGGATTTTTTCATGATTTCATTGATCATGAGCTATTATCTGAAGTTCTTGAGGCATGTGTTTTACACCCTATCATGTTTATCAAAATGTGTTCATTACTTCATGTTCGATAGCATAACATTTGATTATACAATTATCTATGTTTTTAGATGTGATAGATTATACGTTATCATGGATTTTGATTGAGCCTATTGAGGTTTATTTCACATAGGAGTTTTTCATGATTTATAGCATGTTCTGCTATTTTATGACAAGTGTTGTTGCTCGATGGGGACTATGCTAGGAAGGTAGTAAGGTTTGCCACCCGCCCTCTGAACTTGTGGATGATAGACACCATCCCTGATATATGGGCAATTGCATGCACTTTGTGGTGATCATGGGCAGGCCACCCACATGAGTCTAACCATCCCCCATGCATGGAGAATAGTAGTTTTCTGTTTCGATGTCGATGGTAAGCGACAGCAATTGAGACCATGGAGTGGTTGCCATTGCAGCATAGTAGCCTATACATTTATTCTGCATGTACATGCAGTGCATATGTGTATGTATACCCACAATGTGACAATGTATGTTGGGTGAAGCATATGCGGGCGACCAGATGTGGGCAGGCTTATAAGCTGTGCGAGCTACTTGGTGGGCAAGTTATAAGCAAGGGATCCTATTTTTTGGGATGAGTAATCATTGCCAGTGATATGAGTGTAGTAGGATACTTTTAAGGCTTGATTGTGTACGGTGCCCTATTCACCATGACATGCATTTATATTATAATGTGAACATGAATTCGTGTGGCTTTTGATGGATGCATTCCATGTATTACTCATGCCTTGCATTCCATGATGGTTAGATTTGATATCAATTTGTTCAGACTCATGATTTTCATCCATTATTCATTATGAACGTTTGATGATTTGATGTGCCTCGTACATGTTTTATCTTATGAGATTCACTATGACATTGATATTTCACACCACATGATTTTATTGTTCTTTTATTGAATGTGATCACCTATACAGGCAATAGCTTATTAAGTGAGTAGAGCAGCATTGATTGAGTGAGGACCTCGAGGACAATTTGTACTTTTGGAACTGATTAGTGTATGTCTCTCCAACTTGTGGTTAAACTCTTTTGGGCTGTACATGGATGTTGGGACCCACACCTCTGTATAGTGTACCTTTATTTGCTTATGTGTGTATGATGTGGTGTTCATGGATGGACCATGGGGATTTTGGACATGTTATCATTATTGTCTTTTTCACTACTAGTGTTTGATTTGTCGTGGTTTTAGATTAAGCATGCTTAGCATATCGATAATTTGACTTTATTTATTGCTGTGGTTTTTGTTGGATAGCCCTTAGGGTTTTCTTTTTGGTCATTTCTCTTGAACGCTTGCGTTATTTATGTAAATTGTGAGTTTTCTATTTCAGGGATCTCACATATTTTATAAAACATAGTATTATATGTATTAGAAAAAGGTTTAGAAAACCTAGGGTGTCACACGAGCAATCCTCTCTTTAATGGTGATGTTCCTCCACCTCTATTTAATGATAATATACATCCATAGAGGAATCATTCTCAAACACATGGAAACAGGAGAAGGGACCAATTTAGAACACATGAGGTTAATTGGCATAACCAAAATCATAGAGGGAAAATACTAAGAGACTATTTATAGTCTAATTATACCAACACAATTTCATATATAATTTTACCTTCAAATATTGGTATGATTGAATTAAAGGTGGAAGTAATTCAATTACTTTCTAAAATTTACAGGTTGGATAGTGAGAATCCTTGCATGTGTTTAAAAGAATTCGATGAAGTGTGTATGACCCAACATACACAAAACATTGAATTAAATATGATAAGATTTAAACTATTTTCTTTTTCTTTAAAGGAAAAAGCTAAGATGTGGTTTCATTCACTGCTAGTAGGTTCCATAAGAACATAGCAAGAAATAACTGGGAAGTTCTTGAATAAGTTCTTTCCTATACATAAGACAAATGCTCTTTACCAAAATATAATAAATTTTACCCAAAAGAATAAAGAAAATTTCTACCAATGTTGGGAAAGATTTAGGAAAATAGTATTAACCTGTCCACATCATGGATACGAACCTTAGCGTATCATTTACTTCTTTTATGAAGGACCTAATTCTAATATGCGATAATTTGTTGAAATGATGTGCAATGGCAATTTCTTAAACAAACAACTTAAAGAGGAGCAAGAGTATTTGGAATGACTAACAGAGAGTGCACAAACTTGGGCTGATTCAGAAAAAGTAGGTTACTCAAACAAGCCCAAGTCCACCACCACATCCGCTAAGAGAGGAATATATGATATGACAAAAAAAAAGATGATATGAAATTAGTATCCCTAAATAGAACAATTGAGGCCATGGAAATGAAAAAAAAAAAAAAAAAATCCTCTAAGAAAGTCAAACAGGTGTGTGATATTTGTGAAAGTAATACACACCCTATTCAGGAATATCTCATCGCTCCTACATTTTAGGATGCAATTCATGAACATACATATTGTTATGAACAACATTTTCCCCCATCTTCAGAGACATATAATTTCAATTGGAGTAATCATCCTACTGTCAGTTGGAGAAATGAATATAATGGTAATGTCTCATATGAGGCCCAATACTACCCTTACTAACCCTATCACCAAAAATAAGGATCACTTGCTCTTAGACCTTATGTTCCTCCACCTAAGAGGGAAATGAAAGATAACTTTCATCAATCCATGCAATACTAGGAGAAGAAAATTGCTCAAATTAAAGCCCAATTAGAAGAGAACATAGATTTCACAATTGAATTGAAGGACATGATGTCTCAAATGCTATAGATCATTGACAAAGGGCAATGTCCTATTCCACCAAATGAAAACCTTGATGATATGGATATGGTAGGTGAGATTAATTCTTCAGTTACAAACATAGAACAAACAAAGACAGTTACCATTCTTCATAATGGTAAAATAATTGAGAAATTTGGTCCTAAAAAGGCTGAGATGGTTGATAAGGAAAATGTCCCTCCCAGTAAGCCATATGACATCCTTGCTCCATTTTCACAAAGGTTGCATCAAGATCCCACAATTGTTTCTAATTATGAGAAGCAACCTAGAGATAAAATTATCTTGTGCTGTGACGAAATTACAAATTCAAAATTACAAGATAAATTCATTCATCATTCCTTTTCAGAGGCCTGTCCTACTCATTTCGTATGGGACTCAGGGAAGTTTCAAACTCTATAAAAAAAGAAATTCCTTTAAAAACTTTTCATCTGTAATAATATACCTTAGTTTTTTTTTTTTTTCCAGAACTTTTCTTTTCTACATATCCCAATTTTTATTTTTATTTTTCATTTCTCAATATGTTATCATCATCCTACTTTTTAAACATTGAGGACAATGTTTCTTTTAGGATGGAAAGTGTAGAAATCTAGCAAATTCTAGTTTTTTTAGGTTTTTAGATGATTTTCTTAATTTTTTTAAAAATAAAAAATTTATGTCAATTCCTTCACTATGATGAGAATTGTATATTCTGAAGTATAATGTAGATAACTTTATCTTATTAATGAAATTGAACATGATTAATTTATTATTTTACTCATTTTCTAAAGTATTCCATGAAAGCTAAATCTCATATCACATTTGTACACGTAGCTGTATATACATATTTTAAATTAATAAGTAGTTATAACTTAGAGATCTTAAAGAAATTTAGTGAAGACCTATAACCTAAGTTAGTTTTAGAACCATTCATTCTTTTTGAGAGGTTACGAATGTTCCTAATTTTCTTCAGCGTACTTAAAAAAAATTTGATCCTATCAATTTTTTAAATTTGGCTAATTACCTAAATTATTAGAGTACTACCTTTAAAATTCTAAAAGTTCATTGAATCGGATAAATTATATGAAACCTAGAAAATGATTTAGGCTATTCATGTTGTTATCCTAGAGACATAAAGCCTATCCCAAAGGTATTTTTACCACTAATTAGCCACTTTGAGCTTTTTATCAGCCTTTTCTTATCTCATTCAAATTACCTGTACCCATATTAGCCCAATATAAATTATTCATTACCTATTTCTTTTTAGAAATAAGTTAGAGATGAATGAAGAAATACTTTTCAGTTGTAATAAAAGTAGAAAAGTGAATATTAAGAAAAGAAATGTTCTTTAAATGGATTAAAAAGTATTGAAAAAAAAAAGTTTGAAGAATGCAAAAAATATGGAAAAAGAAATGTTCACTTCAGTACAAGCAAAGTAAAGAAGAATTGCCAACTTTAGAAGGCCTCTACTTATTTTTTAAGAAATTTTGAATACTACCATTTACCCCGTTTCTTTTGTACCCTTTTTAACCCTACGTTTTGTCCTAGTTAATGACCTATTAATTCTAAGAGGAATATAGTCTTAATGAGAAAATAAATAGATAGGATTTAAAGATTAGTATTTCTAAAAATATTCAAAGGTAATAGCATCTTATCCTTTTTAAAGGGATTAAAACTAAATTCCATAGTAACTCTCTTCATGAATATATGTGAGATAAATTTTCTTTTATTTAATTTGCTCACATATTTAAAAGAGAGATATGATTTGAACCTTTTTCTAAGAGTTCTATTTTTTAGTGTATGTCATTAGTAATGATCGAGGTCAAAACATATTTCAAATAGAGTTCAAAAGTTAGAAGTCTACTTATAGATAAAGATTATTTTATGTGTAGACTGTACACTCACACATTCACCATGAGATCTGAGCTTAAGTGAAATGGATTTTGAATTCCTCATTCATTTTCACTAGTATGCTAAAGTTTATGATTTATTGAAGATAATTTTCTAAGGAAAAAGTAGAGTTAATTTAAAAATAATTTTTAGAATTTTGAAATTTAGTTTTTTGCATGTTTTGCTCAAAACTAGCAAAATGCTAGTTGGAGAGTGTGTTAAGTGTTCAATTTTGGTCAAAATACTCCTAATTTTTTATTTAATTAGATAATCTAACCAATCATTTTCTCAATTTTTGATAAAATTTAAATTTTAGCTCAAATTGACCATCCAACTGTTAATTTATAAAATTTAACGATCGATGATCATCGAAGCTAATTAGAGGTGTAATGTACAGTTTAAATTACTCTAATATGGTCTTTTGTTTTGAAGATCAACTAGATTGTGGCTTAGATTGTTCAGATCAAAATCAATGATGGCAGATCATCTTAAAGAATATCACAAATAAGATGGATCATGAGAGAATTGAAAAACAAATTAAAGAGAAAACCAATGGGAGAAGGCTTGAAAAGAGGAAGCTTTGAATCTTATAAAATAAAAGAGGAAGCTCTTGACGGAGGAGGCACCCAAGGGAGAAACAGAACACACCTCCCCTCTTCTCTCTCTTATCCACCCTTGCTCTTGGACCATACGAGGAAACCGCCCCCCACCCTCTCTTTCAATCTCCCTTTGCTCTCCCACCATCTCCCCTTCACCGTGCTCTCTCCTCCACCTTCTCTCTCTCTCTGCACTGACCCTTCTCCATCTCCATCTCCGGCTCTGTTTCCTCTCTCCATCTCCCACCGCCTCTCATCAATTGTCGCACATCTCACCCTCTTTCTACTTCACCGCATGAAGCCAGCAACCCTACCCGTCTTCCCCTCTCCTCCGACCAGTATCATCGCACCACCACTGTCTGCCAGACGCCGGACAACCCTCCTCCGTTCTCTCCTCCTTCCCAGCTTCTCATCTCCATCTCCGTGCAGCATCACCGACTCCTTCCTCACCTTCTCTTCTTCCACTCCTATCTCCGGCAGCACCACTCAAACTCTGCCCTTCGCCAGACGGCTCCATCTCTATTCACCACAGCACTTTGTCTGTGGAAAAACCCATCAACGCACCACCTCCCTCTTTTGGAAATACCAGCACCGACTCCACCCCAGCTTCTTACCCTTCTTCTCTGTTCACCAGCAGTACACGCACCGAAAACTCCTTGTTCCTATCTCCTCCTCTCTGTCACTGGCAGACTCCCATGATCTCAAACAGAGTAAACCCAATTTTCTCCATTTTCCCTGTTCTCCTTATCCGCTTCTCTCTCCTCATCCCCTGCTTCGTCTTCTTCTCACTCCTCGCGCCAGTATCCTAATTTTTTTTAAAAATATATTTTTCTCTTAAATTCTAATTTTGCTCTTTAAACAATAATTTTAATTACATTTCCATCCTTTTTAACTTATTTTACTTTTGCTTTATCTTTGCTTAACAATCTAAGTTGATTTGATTAAGGCTCAACATAATCAATAGTTAGCTTTAATAAACAATATTTCTTTATTTTCTTATCTGTTTTTCAGTAGATTTTCAATTAATCTTCAAATTTTGTTCTTCGAACATCTCTTAGCTTATTCAATGTCTCTGATCTTCAATCTAAAATCCAAAAATCAATCTAAGCCATCCAAAATTCAAAGTAATTATTTAGTCCAGATCTTTAAATTTTGAAAAATCTGCTTAATCCAGCCATTGGATCTTTAATCAAGGACATGTTGGAGAGATTTATGAAGACCGATCAACTTTTATGATATCAAATTTAAAGAATTTTGTCATAATCAAGCTACGGAAGTAGATTTTATGGGCTTTTTAGTTAATTTTTTATCTTTTTAAATTTGAATTTTTATAATTTTCATAGGTTAAATATATTTCAACTTAGAATTTATGTTAGTTAATTTTTGTCAATTATTTTAATTTTTAGATAATTAAATTTTATTTAAACTCCATCTTTTTAAATCAACTATTTATGGGATTGGCCCGTACTTGCATCAACTATACTATAATCGTCCATGCACTTGTGGTAAAACAATCAACAGCTAGTTATTAACAATCAAAGGTTGATTATTCTCTTTTAACCAAGGCTTAAGATACTTCATTTACTGCAATACTTATCTATGTTGATGACATACTTCTCAAAGGAAATTATCTTCAAGAAATTTAATATCTCAAAAAGTTTCTTCTCAAACTCTTCCTTATCAAAGATCTCAGGGACTTAAAATATTTTTTGGGTATCGAGTTCTCCCATTCCAAGATAGTTATTTTCATGTCTCAAAGGAAATATGCACTAGACATTTTACAAGATTCAAGAATTCTAGGTGCATGCTTAGACAAGTTTTCAATGGAACAAAATTTGAAGCTCACTCCCACAGATGGAATATTACTGAATGATCCAACTAAATATAGAAGACTGGTTGGCAAATTGATTTATCTTACTTTCATAAGGCCTAACATAGTCTATTATGTTCGAACACTAAGTCAATTCATGCATGAGCCTCGGAAAGCTCATTGGGATGTTGCCATGCAAATCCTCAAATACATCAAAGGTAGTCTTGGTCAAGGTTTACTATTTTCGTCCACAAACAGTTTTGCCTTGAAAGCTTTTTGTAATTCAAATTGGGGAGGTTGTCATGCCATAAGGAGGTCAGTTACGGGATACTATGTTTTTCTTGGAAATTCTCTCATATCATGGAAGTAAAAAAAACAAACCCATGTTTCTAAATCATCAGTAGAAGCTGAATATCGAGCTATGGCTAACACATTTTGGAGCTAACTTGGTTGCGCTATATACTACATGATTTAAAGGTTCCCCAAGTAGTTGCTACACCATTATTCTGTGATAATCAGGCAGCTTTGTACATTGTAGCAAATCCCATTTTTCATGACCGTACAAAACATATTGAAATAAATTGTCACATAGTTCGAGGAAAACTATAAGCCGAAATGATTAGTCCTTCATATGTACCTACACACTTCTAGTTAGCAGATGTTTTTACAAAAAGCCTTGGAAAAGGATCAATTTGTGACACTACGCAACAAGTTAGGACTTCATGATATTCACTCTCCAACTTGAGGGGGAGTGTTAAGAAATATCATTGTAATATATCTTCCTATATTCTTTGTATATTTACTTTCCTAAGTTAGTGTAAATCAAATTCCACTAAAAGTGGATCACGGCTTCTAAGCCTTAGAAATAGGTAGAATTAATTGATGTATATTATATATATATATAGTACACTATTAATGATAAATTCATTCAGTCAATTCTCTATTATTCTTTATCTAAGCCTGCCGTTTATTTTCTTAAGAACTTTCATAAATCTAGACCGGCCAAGAGGGTAAAAGTGGCAACCCGAATGTACAACCCAGCGTATTCCAGGGGAATGTCCAGTTGTCTGACCAACTGCAGTAGAAGTTTTTGGCTGACTGGTAAATTCATTTAAGTTGATGTTGAGAGCTAACCGTGTCGGCAGCCAAAAAGATTAACCATTCATAAAACAGCGAGAGAAAAAAGAAAACACTTGGACTATGCCTTTCGTAACTCAGAAATGGAGTTTCTGATGGAGTTCTAGTACCTAGCAAATGAGAAAGGGGAGAAAAGTTACAACAGTTACCCTCAGATGATTATGACTACATAACAAGATTCCCCTTACTAGATCTTGTGGTATTTACATCATTCCGTTGAGAAACAAAGCTTAATAAGCATGTAGAAGAAAGGGCCAATAGTATTTTGGTGGTGCAGGAAGAAAGGATTTGAGGTCTTAACTTGAAAATAATCTGCAATGATGGAAGTGCTTAGCTACTATACAAGTAACTGGATCTCTTTTCCTGTCCACTACCCTTGAGGAAGCTGGAGTACCACTTAGCAGAAAACCTGGGGTACCTCTTCCTGTCCTTGTCACGGAAGTCAACTCCATAGAGACCATAGCGAGAAGTGTATCCAAACGTAAGCTCAAAACAATCCATAAAGGACCACACAAAGTAACCCGTGGCATTTGATCCATTCCTGCATATAAATTGTATTTAGAAAAAAGTGAGAAACAGATAACAGTAGTTGACAATCAGTGCTGATCCATCTTATGTAACTAACTACTGATTTTTTCCTTTCTGTGATTCATACAGAAATCACATGCAAACCACATCCATGTAGATTGCCTGAAATTGCTCATTCAGTTGCTCAGTAGTAACTTACATCTTTCTGATGTTATAATAGAAAGTGTATAACAAAAGAATATATATGAAATGAGAAAACAGTGAAGAGTGTAACCACTAGCAACCAAGAGGTACAATTTTAAAGTGATTCTTTCAGTACCAATGTCAGAATTGCAGTCTGAATTTTCTTATCATATTGTCTGCCTAAGTTACTAGTCCAATTTTAGCATTTTTTCCATATCCAATTTTTTTGTAGTGTAGTAGAAATCATGTCATTGGAGGCAATTCAAACCATTCAGCATTAAGCCAGATCCATATTTCTGGTAGAACAAATTTCATAGTTCTAGTGTTTTCTGTACTAGTGTTGGAGATTTTGGCATAAAGATGGAAATACCTAATGGAATGAAGCAAGCTTGAGATGTATACTCGAAGGTAGTCAGTTCTTTCAGGATCATCCTTATCCGTCACAATATTGGAGTTGCTAAAATCCGGATATCCTGATTGCATTCATATTTTCAAGTCAAATCAAATTACTGCTTTACCCCAAATGTGTGAACATCATTTAGCACACTTTACATACTCATGTAGTTGTAGGAATTTACCATTTTCATGGATTATTACTGCAGGATTTTCATAATACAGTTTCATGTACTCCGGCAATCTTTGCAGAGCCCATGGATCTTCAGGGATTGTAGGGTCCCTTTGGATGTTGAAACTCTGGCACAAAATTAATTTCTGGTCAGCTTGACACCTTCAATTTGAAAATCACAGATGTATTGAACACGGTGATTTTTATAGTTCTTACCTCTCCCAGCAACCCATTTGGAACTGCATAAAAAGCATGAGCCTGATGGTTAATCAACTATCAGATCAAGATTTACTGAAAACAAGAAAAATCCAGCTAAAGTGCACAAATGTGCAACATATGACAGATCAACTCCAGGAAATAGGATTCCATGAAATACCATTTTGTTGTTCAAGCCCATAAAATCCAAGCAAGGCTTAACTCGGCTAAGCCAAGTTATCATTTTCTAAGGAAAATAATATAAAAAAATGTTTGAAACTAACAACTCTAGGTATGATAACAGCATGGAACTGATGAAGTTTATTGTTAACAATATGTAAGAGTGAGCAAATTTTTTCTTTTCTTGAATGTTGGACTCACACAGGTATGAGTACCTGGAACCCATGACCTACTAGGGAGGTCCTTCTTGCCCCACTGCACTAGAGGGCATTTACTCTAGTGTGATTACGAACAGAGAACTGCACCACCATTGCTGTTAGTATAAAAGGTATTGATACAAAGTTCTTCATCACACATTATCATGTGGTTGGACTTCAAAACTTTTCTCAGATTTGGTTAGAAAATAAGCATCTACCGATACATGACATAAAACATGTGGATGCTTTTCTCTTTTTCCTAAAGGTAATAAGTGAGCATAGTTCCCTGTACAAAGCATAAGATCGCTTGAAGGGTGGATCTGTTACTCTAAGAAAAGGTAAATCAGCTATCCTCCTAAAATAAAAAGCAGTAGCACCAGAACAAGAGACAACAAGCCTTCATTAAGTAGAAATCAAACATTTCCTGCTACTGAAGTGAAGTATGACATATGCCAATCAATTATAGATGAAATTTTACAGTTTTTTTCCGGAGTCAATCTTTTTGAACAGTTGTCTTCTTGAATCTGTAGTTTGTGACACGAACGTGCGAAAATTCAGAAACTACAGAAAACTGGACAAGAGGAAGGGAAAAAGCATTAAATAAAGAGAGAAATGTGTGAAAATGCAAAAGAAGATCCATCATTTCCGGAACTTGTTCACCAACTTTTCTAGTGTCACGTGAAAGGACGTCCTACTACAAAACTGGTTTCCTAGCCGTTACATCAAAGATTGTACTAGCTAATCCAAGTTGCCTCATCAATTACAGAGGAGTTCTTGTTTAGAAAGTATAAAATGCCAGCTTCTAGATTTGATGGAAGTGTAGAATTGTACATAACTGTGCAATGATAACCAGAACAGTAACCTACTACATATGGGGAACTGAAGTATAGAGCTATTTCCAGAACTGAAGAACCTGGGAATCACGTAATCTGATACAGGTAATATCTAAGTAGCAAAAAATTGGGAATAAATATTCTGAACATATCATACAAATCCTTCGTAAAGAAAACATAGCACTCAAATCAATGGAGATTCTTCTAATAAAGTGAAAGACCATATGCATGAAGTCTTGTCAACTTACATGATATTCTAACAGAGATATCTCTAACATAGTCTTTTCCATTCTTGTCTGAGTCAGCAGGCGAGTCTTGCACATAGAATACCACATAGTGATTGAGACCTATAAAATCAAATGATCTCTTCAATTTTTCTGATTCAGCCTTGTTAAATGATGGCAGTCGAGATCCTACAATTTTTCTCATAGAGGCAGGGTAATCCCCGTATGCAAGCGGATCCATGAACCTGATCCAACATATTAGAACATATATTTAAGTGATAGATTCTGGAATTCCAGTTCAAGACTTCTGTAATCTTTGAAAGTAAAAGGACGACGAGAAGAAAATCTTAAAGTCGAGATCGTTTTCTCACCAGCCAATATGAAAATCAATCCATCTTTTTGCTGCAGCAATGTCCTCTAATGAGTCTGTAAGAGGTTCAAACCAAAATCCTAGAAGCGTAATTCCTATGCTGCCATTTTGCTTCTCCTAAAAATATAATGTCTCAATAAGACCTTCCCCAAATTGAAATAAAATAGTGCAATTTCCAGTATCAGTCAAATTGTCCAAATGCCTAAATTGAATACTGCTTGCGGAAGCTGAATGACTAGATTGTAAAAAATAGTTGCCTAATTGTGTAGTTGAATCTCCAACCAAGAGAAAGCAAAGAGAAGAATCATTGATGATGTCAGAACCTGATATTTCTCTCGATACAATTGGACTGCCGCTGCATGTTCCAATAAGATATTATGAGCAGATATATATACTTCTGTCGATGAGTTTCCCTTCGTGCAGTTGAAGCCAAATGGATAAGAGCATCGTTCAGGCGGAAAGATTCCTAGATCATAGCCAAGTACTGTCTGTATGTTGGGTTCATTAAAGGTACTCCAACTCTTCACCTTGTCACCAAATTCTTCAAAACATAGAGCTGCATATGCAGTGAAATCTTCACTGCAGACGGAGGCAAACCACATCAGCCGCTCAAAGTATTGTGCAATATGAAAGTCGTAGCCCATTAAAATTTTGTTTGATATGATTCAAAATTTGACCTTCAATATTTCTATATTATCAATTGATTGGTAGGAATCAGCAATAATCAAAGCCAAACTTTTCACACCAGCTAGACAGAGTAATCAGAATTTGTTTGGAACACTGTAAGTGGCTATAATGAACGTTACATTAGAATCATTTGGGGCAACGCAAGATGATGGTAGGGCTGGGAAGCTAATGAACATAAACAGAAGTTGGAGGGAGAAGCAAGGTGATTTGCATCTATCAGAATTTAAGTTCTTGCAAAGTCAGGAAATGAGGATGTTTAGACAGATGAGTAGCAAGACCAGAAAGGATAAAACTAGAAATGAAAATGTTGAGACGGATGAGTAGCACCAAGATAACAAGATGAGAAAGGGTAGACTCAGATGGTTTGGACATGTCTAACGGAGAACGAAAATGGCACCAGTTGGGAGTGAGTCCATCCAAGTCGAAGGCTCTAAAAGGGTATGGGCAAGTCCCAAAAGGATGTGAATAGAATTGGTGAGAAAATATTTAAAAACTCTTGACTTAATGAAACAAAGACACTTGATAGATGAGAATGGAGGAACAAGATTCATGCCGATTGCTAATCAGCATAAGGCTCTGATGATGAGACGAAGTTGATCAGAGGTAGTTTGTTCTAGCCTTTCCAAGGATTTCTTATCATGGGTTTTGCCCTGTGATTGAGCATGCTTCCTGGTTCCTACAGCATTCTGTTTCTTTCTCTGGAGGAAATTTGATCACTTTTGAGTTCTTTTTCGTAACTGCCTTATCAATCTAATTACTTCATAGTTTTCAAATAGGATAGTACTAGTTCAGTAAATCTTGTTATCGAGAAGGTGAAATATTACATGAATTTTGGGCTCAGATATCCAGCATACTCATCTTCTAGAGCTTGGGGAAGATCAAAATGATTCAAAGTGACATCTCTCTCTCTCTCTCTCTCTCTCTCTCTCTCTCTCTCTCTCTCTCTCTCTCTCTCTCTCTCTCCTCGCATATTGTGTGTTTATTGAAGAACTTTCGGCCGGTGAGAAGAAGTGGCCTGGAATTGTTGAGAACTATAGAGCCTGTTTGTTCATATTTAGAAGCAGGGAGGTTGACATTTGCCTAAGGAATAATATTGGAGAAAGTGCCAAAGCCATTAACGTCTGTCATGACTCATGCCATACGACAAGAGAAGAAACGAGAGCTGGAACTTTTACACTGGAAAAAATAACTGTAAATATTAGAGACACTGTAAGAGGCAGTTACACAGAGAGGAGTTCCAACATTTCTTATTTACGTTCCCAACGAGCATGACGGGTCAGCAAAACTTCGGATTTTAATCCCCTTCTAGAAGGCAGGAGTTGCTTCTCTTTGTCGGCAACAGCTTTTACTTTGTGCTAAGTATGGATTTATTCATTGACAAGCAAAATGAAACTCAAACATGCAGATACATTTGTAAGTTAACAATCATCTGAAGAGGTTGTTTGCGACACATTAATGCCAAGAAATAGGCATAGTCAAGGCAAGTAGGTCTGCAATTAGCATTTATTATGAGGCCCTATCTATGTGACTATTTTTTCTGGAAAATTTTGATTTGCTACAAATTTAAGTGGTGCTCACTTGTTTAAAGTTAGTGATATATGTGCCCTTGCTTTTTCTCGTGAGCCCCATAATAAATGGTATGAGTGGTCGTAACTTTATATGGCCTCAAGTATTTGAAGATCTGACTTGTTGATTACCTAAGTCATGATACAAAATTTTTACTCATTGGATGATCTAGCTTTTATTTTCTTGGATTGAAAAATAGACATTAAAAAGTTATTCAATCCACTTTAATACTAGAAGTAATAGTTGCTAAGATCACTCAATAAATGAGAATTCATAGCATGACCCACCTAAGCCAAATGCAATACTATGAATTGTTTGCGTCTTTAGAAATCTGAGCTCATGTGAACTTTTAATAATAATAAATTAATTATTGAATCGTGTTTTGGATGGTTCCTATACTACAATCTCTAATATTGATGATTTCAAGCACTTGCCTATTTAATGTTGTTGGACACTCAAATTAGAAAAAAGATAAAAGAGATGAATTCCTCACCATTGATGAAGATATTAATTCCTCCGTGCTTATTGAAGTAGCCACTCAAGATCACCGACCACTAAACCCTTGTTAGAGAACAACTGAGTAAGGCCTCCAAAAGTAAATCCAACTACGTGTATTAATGTAAATCATAACTCCTTTATTAGTTGGGGTGATTAAATTTCCAGGCATATAAGTGCTTGAAACCTTCCTAATGGCGCTTCTATTGAAAAGTGCTTTTCATTCAAAAATCAATTACGTCCTTTTCTTGCCAATCAAATAGGCCTATCATGGACTTGTTTTCTTCTCTTTTTTGTTTCTATTATCTTTTTAAGAGTTATTGAATTCTCATAAAAGATATCTTGGGTGTCCACTGTTGGAAAATTTTGGGGAGAATGAAAAATGGAAAGTAAAAAATAAAATAGAAGCATAGCTTGAGTGTGTATCAAATATTTATTTCCCCTCACTCTTAACAAGAGATTACTTATGGGATAATTGGCAAATCACTTTAGGAGTTCTACAAGCCTTACGCCAATTAGTGTAAGCAACTTCTGAAAACCTAACTCGAACTCTAAGTAGGTTAGTAATGATCTAACTTGAAAAAATAGAGAATGAAAGTTTTAAAGAGAGAAAATAGTACAAAACACTAATTTTATATCTCAAACAACCAAATTCAAGATCCTTTTGTAGATTTCAAATAGCTCTTAAGATCAAATACAAAAAGTCACTTTAAAAGCAAAAAATGATAGAAAATGATCAGAGCTGTATTTTCACCTCCAAAAAAAATGCCATTTTTGACAACAAATTTCGCAGCTTAAACATTCAAAGGAGTTGACTCTTTTCACAAGATAAGAATTAAAAAGAGCTAAAGGAGCAACTCCTTTTGCTATAATAGTTTTGGGAAGATTTGACTACTCCAAAGGAGTCGACCTCTTTTAAGATATCGATTTTGCGAACAATCGGCTCCTCAACATGTACATTTTGAAAATTTGTTTCAAAATAATTTATTCAAGAAAATTATTTTATTAAAATATTTAACTGAAAATCCAACTCTTACTTTACCGCCTTAATTTGCTTTCCAAGTGCCACACTGTGCATAAGTCATACATAACCTAACTAGGCTTAGTCTTCTCTACTTCTTTTTGAGACACACTATGGCATACAATTTGCATAAATAGTAGGATTAAGGATGGTATGTTGGAATAAAAATCTGTTTTAAGGGCCAATTACATCATAGTTATAAAAGTCTTTGAATTTGAAATCTTTTCAAAAATTCAGACTAAAACATTAAGAGTCCCAATTACAATCCCTGCTCATGAGCTTGGAAAAAGTCCAATATCTAACCCATCTGCCATCTTTACCATACATAAAATAGGTTATCCTTAAAAATTTATTTTTGGATGATACTAACTAGTTGGTTTAGGTCTTTGACAAAATTAATAAAAATATATAGTCCCAATTTTTAGCCAAACAAGTATAGGCTAAAACAATCAAATGGGCATGAAAATTGATCTCTAAAAAGAAAGTCTCATTGTGCACAAAAAGGGGTGATCCTATTATCCCCTACTATTTGCAACTCTAAAACAAGTAAAAAAATTCATTTGAAAGCAAAAGAAAAATAAAAATCTATGATTAAAAATCTATTTATCTATCCTAAAGTAATTTTATCCTTGTTACTAGTCAATCAAAGATCCAAACACTTCTTAAGAGTGATGCAACTTGATTCCAACTTCTACTAATCTCTTCCTAATTGTGTATTATTTTCATTTTGTGTATTTCTTAACCCTCAAGATAGGTTTCTTCTCTTGTAATATAATATATGTGCTCATCAATACAATTAAATCATTCAAGCCACAAACTTGAGTCTCTAAACATGTTTTATCGTTGTTAACAAAATTGTATAGCTATTATTATAAAGTACAAATTTGGAAAACAATTTTCATAAATCAAATGTCTAAGATCATTTTTAAAATGCAAAGTTGCTAAAAGCTCTAAGCTAAATAAACCTCATGGAGATTGAGTTTGATGGTGGTCCTCATGCATCAATTTTTCCTTTTGCTTTGAATAGGGAAGTAAGAACTCTTGCATTTGGACTGCACCAATCACCATTATTGCTAATGTCATTCGTAGTTACAAAATTTAGAAACCATTAGCAGAATGTGAGTTAAGTCCTCATAAAAGTTCAGACCCCCAATAAGATAAACTACCATTTGACTAACAATCCCCCATAAGGCCAAGTATCATTCTATCTGCATACTCAAAGCCCTTACTTAGCTAGCCAAAACTACTTGAAAGTCTCATTTCTAGTGTGCTAGGAAAAAGATATGTAAATTCTTATAAAATGAATGCTAAAATCAAAGCACTCCTACATTTTGTATGATAGGTTCCACCTATGAATGATCTACCTAGTTCATTTAGTTCCTTTGGCTTTGGATATTTCGTAGTCCAAAAATTGTGCACTTGGCATATTACAAGATTATATGTTTCATTTTTGAATATAGGTCATTGTTTAGAAAGTTTTTAACCATCCATGAAAGGAAGATTTCTTCATATACTAGTATCATCCAATCAGCATGCTTTTGGAGTTGGAGGCATCAAAAGCCAAAGGAATTAGATGAACTAGGTAGATCATTAATAGGTGGACCCCATCATGTAAAAATGGGGGAGTGTTTTTACACATAACTCTTAGAAGTGCTTTGATTTAGTATTCCTCTTCTTATAAAATAAGCAATTAAGGATGAAGAATAACTTCCATCTTTCATAGAAAACTAACCAAATCCTATGAAACTTGTGTGCCTTGCCTTTTGTTGGTCTAATCTGTTCATATGATTTCTCTAAATTTAGATATATGTAGGACAACTCTAACATCTTAAAAATTATATTTTTATTCATTGAATGTGAGCTGTTGTTTATAGAAAGTTTCTAATCATCCATTTATAGCGATCAAAATTAGATTTTCCAGTTGCTATAATGTCCTATCATCAAGACTTTTAAGCTACAAAATATCCAAGGAAAATCCAATGAACAAGTTAGATCAACAAAACGTTGGATCCATCATGTCCAAGTAGGCATTGTCTAATAATTGTATCAAGTCCTCACCCTTCATGATGTAATTCCTTACCTTATGAATGTGTTGAGATTATTATTATAACAATGCTCAAAGTTGGGCCTACCAAAAATTTTGAGGTATTATCATATAAGTTTGATAAGATTATTAATTTACAACATTGACCCAAGTTGGGACTAGACATATTGTATTAGTTTAGCATGATTATTAATTTATTGATTTCTGAAATATTCAATATTGTGAATTATCACATCATGGTCCGTTCATGTTATCAACATTAGCTGTGTTATCGGTAAGAATATCAAACAGGGGGTTAGTGGTGCTTGAGATGAGACGATCTAATGTACTATGAGATGATATGGACCATATAACTATTATTAGTGCTTGAGGTGAGATGAGATGAAATAGTATCTCCTCATCTCACTATTACCAAAGATGAGTTTAGATGAAAATCATCGTCTTAACACATAGTTACGTTGAATTTTCAGTTATCTAATGCCAAATTGGGTCATCTCTAGCCAGGTTAAGTCATCTCAATCTAGATTTCATATCATCTTATCTTACATCAACTCATTTCATCTCAAGAACGACTAACACCATGTAATATATTTGAGCTGAACTTCAAATAGCTTCACATAAAGATTTTTTCTCGAAGGCAATAGTTCCACATAAAATTGATGTACGAAAGAGGACGTATGACACATGCTGGAAGGCACAAGGCATTCCATTAAAATTGGGTTCGGCTCTTAATTATGGGAGCGCAGTTTCACTTGTGGATTAAGAGTAAGGGGCAGAACAAATGCACATGATGCTTGTTTTCCATCCTTTGCTAGGAGAATGTAATATTTGCTTCTGTCATATATGGTATGTACATCATCAATTCCATTGAGAAATAAAGCTCATAAGGACGCACAAGTATGGACTGCAATTATATTTGACGGTACATGTAGAAATGAATTGAGGTCTTAACTTGAAAGACAGTCTGCACTGATGCAAGTGTTTAGCTACTGTACAAGTAAGTAGATCTTATCTTTTCCCTTTCATTACTTTGAAGGAAACTAGTATACCACTGAGCAGACAGCCTGGGGTACCTCCTCCGATCCTTGTCATGGAAGTCAACTCCATAGAGACCATAGTGAGAAGTGTATCCAAACGAAAGCTCAAAACAATCCATAAAGGACCACACAAAGTAAGCCCTGGCATTTGATCCATTCCTGCACATAAGTTGTCATTCAGAAAAGAGAAAGAACCAAACATCAGCAATTGACAACCAGTCTCGTCTTTTTTATGTGACAAAATAATAGCAGGTTTTTATGTTCTTTACTGAATGTGATGTTGCTTTTTCCTCAGAAAACATAGAGTTTAACATCCAAGATGCATATGCACACCAATCAGAAGATTGCCTAAAATTCTGTATGCATTTTCTTCTGCAAAAATTCGCTTGTAGGAGCTCTGGTTTCCCAATATTATAACAGTGAGTAAATGAAACTAAAAAAACAGCAAGAGGATTCCACAGGCAACCAGGTGGTGTAACCATTCTTTAAATCCTTCCTTCAAGTTAAAATTTTAGTGTTGCAGTTTGTATTTCCTTATCATGTTATCCAACAGCTTGAGCCACTAATCCAACTTCATCAAATTTTCCTTACCTGGTTCTTTTCAGGGGTAGAAAAAAATAATAATAATAAAATCTGTGGAGATGATTCAAACCATACTGCATTAAGCCAGTTCAATATTTACAGAAGGAGAAACACAGAGAAATTCCAGTGTTCATGGATATTATTGGAGATTTGGTGTAATCATAAAGATGGCAATACCTTACAGATAGAAGCAAGCTTTCAATGTATGCTTGAAGGTACTCTGCTCTTTCAACATCATCCCTATCTGCCGAAGTATTGGAAGAGTTGCTAAACTCCGCATATCCTGATTACATTCATGTTCTCAAGCTGAATCAAACCATAACTTCACCATAATAACGTCAACATACTATAGCATGAGACGTTAGATACTGCTCTGTCAACATACCACAGCATGAGACATTAGATACTCATAGTTAGTGAATTACCATTTTCATGGATTATCACTGGAGGATTTCCATAATGCAGTTTTATGTACTCCAGCAACCTCTGCATAGCCCATGGATCTGCAGGCATCTCAGGGTCCTTCTGGCTGAGAACACTCTGGTACAAAATTTCAGTTGTTGTCAGCCTGACACCTTAAATTTGAGAAATCGTATATGTATTGCAATCATTGACTTTTATGGTTCTTACCTCTCCCAGCAACCCATTTGAAACTGCAATGAAAGCACAAGCATAATGGTCAATCAGTTGTCAGATTAAGATTTACTAAGAACAAAGAAATCCAACTGAAGTCCACAAACATGCAAGTCAACATACAATATATGGATACACCTTCAGGATTCCACTAACTACCATTTCATTATTCAATCTGATACATATAGCAAATGGGCTCAATACGAGTCGGCTCAAGTATCAATTTCTATGGGAAATAAGACAAACTAGTTTCCAACTGAAGGAATTCCAGGAAGGAAATAGTAGCATGGAACTGATGAAGTTCATTGGTTTACAACCTGTATGGCTGAGCATGATCAACAAACAAGAATATCAGAGTAATAGCTGTTGGCATAAAAGGTAAACTTTGCCTGTAAGATATAAGATAGTTTAGATAGTTGACGTCACATCAGAGATAGTTTAGATAGTTGATGTCACATCAGCTAGTGGTTTGACCTTATACACTGTTCTCTTTTTTGAGAAGGTAGTCATTAGTGCAGTTGATCTCTCAGGGAAATTTACAACTTCAAGAAGTATGGATCTGTTATTCTATGGAAACATAAATCGGCTACACTACTGAAAGACAAGGCAGCAGAAGCAGAAGAAGAATGACGTAGGCTTCACTGGTAGAAACAACTATTTTCTGCTATTGAAGTACAGACATTTAACCAATAGACTATCGATGAGATGTTACATTTTTGTTTCAAAATCCAACGGGTCAAAAAATTGGGTTCTTGTGTTCATTGTGTATGAAAAGAATGTGAGAAAGCAGGACTAGTGGAACAGAAAAAGCATTGCACAAGGCAGAGATGCCTAGAAAATGCAAAAGGAAGATTCTTCTGCAGGGAATAAAACTTCTTCAACTTCTATTGTGTAATACTGATGGATGTCCTATCTGACTCTGATTTCTCATAATTATGCCAAAATTTGCATGAGCTAAACCAGGATGTCTCAACAACTAAAGAAGAATCTTTGGGCGATGAATGCATAATGTTAGCTCCTGAATTTGATGCAAATGTAGCTTCATTCAGATCTATACAACAATAACCAGAACACTATGTTACTACTTGAAAGGAAGCATGAAATAATCTTCTAGGACCCAAAACACCTAAGAATAGGATAATCTGATGAAGGTAGTACCTCTTTAGAAAAGGCCTGCAAATAAATATTAACAACCATAACATTTGACTGAATGATGGGTTCTCTTAAAGGAATAGAAGTGACATGCGTATGAAGTCATGACAACTTACAGGATATTCTTCCAGAGATATCTCTAACATAGTCTTTCCCGTTCTTGTCTGAGTGAGCAGGCCAGTCTTGAACATATAAGACCAGATAGTGATTAAGACCTATAAAATCGAATGATCCCTTCAAATTTTGTGATTCAGCCTTTCTAAATGATGGCAATCGAGATCCTACTATCTTTCTCATAGAGGCAGGGTAGTCCCCGTACACGAGTGGATCCATAAACCTGGTCAAACAGATCAGAATTTACATATAAATGATAGATTCTGCATTTTCAGATTAACATTTGTGTTTCCTAGGAAAACAAAAGGACAATCGGAAGAAATTCTGGATTCCTGATCATATGCTCACCAACCAATATGAAAATCAATCCATCTTTGTGTTGCAGCAATGTCCTCCGATGAGTTTGTTAGAGGCTCAAACCAAAATCCCAGAAGCGTAATTCCTATGCAGCCCTTTTGTTTCTCCTGAATATATGTATAACATGTCTCATCAAATGTCTACAGTGAACACTGCAGTCCAAAGTTGTGGAAGGAAGAATGACTGGGTAATAAGAATGGTTTCAGAACTATTTAGCTGAATCTGAACCATGGAAAAGCAAAGAGATGAATGACTGAAGATGTCAGGACCTGATATTTCTCCCTGTACAGTTTAACTGCCGCCGCATGTGCCAATAAGATATTATGAGCAGAAGTATATGCTTCTGTTGATGAGTTGCCTTTCGTACAATTAATGCCAAAGGGATAAGAACATCGTTCCGGAGGAAAGATGCCTATGTCATAGCCAATTACTGTCTGTATGTTGGGTTCATTAAAGGTGCTCCAAGTTTTCACCCTGTCCCCGAATTCTTTGAAACAAATACCTGCATATGCAGTGAAATCTTCTCTGCAAATAGAGACAAGGCACATGAGCAGCAAAATAGCTTTTGGTAATCTGGAAATCCTCGGTCCTCAAAATTTTTCTGGTACTTTTTAGAAAATCGTATTAAGATTTTCAGTTTATCTAGTGATTGGAAGGTAATCAGCAATAACCGATGCTACAAATTTGCGCCGCAGCTTGACACTGAGAAACAGAATTTATTTGGAAGATTGTAAATTGCTTTTATAAGATAATAATCTAATAGCTTGAGGCAATGAAAGATGATGGTAGGGTATGATAGTTGAGAAATTGAAACTGAAAGTTGGAGGAAGAAGATAAACTGATTCCCGTCTGTCAGGGTTGAAGTTCTTGCTAAGGCAGTTCTTGCGAAGTCTTCAAAAAGGACAGCACTAGTCAGTAAATCTTGTTATCAAAAGAGGTAGAAGATTACATGAATTTTGGGCTCAGATATCCAGCATACTCATCTTCTAGAGCTTGGGGAAGATCAAAATGATTCAAAGTGACATGAGCCTCAATTCCTGCCAAATCAAGAACCCAAGCTCTACTATTAGAAATAGTTCCAAGTACAGTTTCAAGCAAGAGGAATGTGATGCTACTATAAGTACCATGACTAATAAGCTCATTGATGAGACTATTATAGTACTGCAAGCCTTTGGGATTGACGTATCCATTCCCATCTGCAAATAAATTACATAAAATGAGTTCAAAGGGAATAGTTTTGATACATCTATGGGAACTGAAAACAGAATTTGGCAGCAGAACTCTCACTTCATACCAGGAATGATCCTAGACCATGAGATGGAAAATCTATAGGCATCCAAACCCATCTCATACATCAGCTTCACATCATCCTGCCATGAATAGATACCATACACTCATCAGATACATTTTTTCCTACTGAATAGCAAGCTCATGGAGAAACCAGAAAGCTTGATTTTTCACCTTGTATTTGTGATATTGATCTGCAGCAATGTCCCCTGTGCTCTTGTCCGTAACTTTTCCTACAAGAATCAGGATGGGAAAAACAAACAAGATCAATTCAGGTAGTTTTATGAATTTCACAACCGAAAAATCTTAATACGTTATGCGCAAGGATTAGTAGAGAAAGTGATAGAGAAGCAGGTGACCAGCATGAGCGTAAGTGTCCCAAATGCTGGGTTTCCTCCCATCCTCTGCTGCTGCTCCTTCAATCTGCAAACCACCAAGAAACCCATGTATCAGAAGAAATGGATAAATTGAACGTGTGATGAAAACGATGAAAGTTGATGGGACTTCCGATAACTGCGACGGGCTCTCTGCCTACAAGGCAGAAAGTCAATACCAAGCATCCCTTGGTGGGACAGCCTTGATCCCAGCATATGGAAACTTGGGTGGTTATGATCATTTGGTTGGACAAAATTTCTTCAGCTCATGGAAGTGCCTGGTTAATTCCATACATGATATGGGCCCATCTTCAAATGAGTGGTGGAATATGAAGAGGAAGAAGGAAGAAACCTGGTAAGCAGAGGAACCAGCACCAAAGATAAAACCAAGTGGGAAATCATCTCTGCTAATGCTTCTGCCTCCATCTACGCATACAGATACAAGCAGTAGAATCAGATGCAACTGATAGCGTACTCTCGCCATGCTCTCTCTCTCTCTCTCTCTCTCTTTCTCGTGATTGTGTCAAATCTATGGATGTTTGACTGATAAGCAAAAGAGGTCAGGAGTTGCTGAGAAATACAGAGCTTGTTTGTGTTCATGGCAGGTGTAGAAGCAGGGAGATTTATATAACTTAAAAGGAATAAATATTGGAAAATATATGTGCCAAACCCATTAACGATTGTCATGAAGCATGCCAAGCAACAAGAGAAGAAAACAAGACCAGTAACTTTCACTGGGAAAAGAAAAAGATTGGTAATACAATAATTTGTCATTTAGCCAAAATGAAACAAAAAATATTCTGCTTTGTCTTTCCTTTGAAGACGGCAATTACATGTCCCCATGTCATTTGCTACTTGTAATCTTTCTTTATTATTAACGTTTATTTGAAAGATCATAGACGGCCACGCAGATCTTTGGATCTAATTACACGGTAAGCTGCCGTATGGCCGCTATATCTACACGAAGGGCTTCAACCAGTTCCTCTCTCATCTCTCTTCCACGTAGATTGTCTCTTAGTCCGGAATGCATATGAAAAGTTTCCTTCCGATCGTTGTGATTAAAAACTTTGTACATAAAATATTGGAAATTAAACGACCACAGGCATAGTTTTCCATTTTTTTTGGGGGGGGAGGGATTTTTGCAAAAATACCATTACATTTTGGCATTTTTGTAAAAAAAAAAATATATATATATTTTTTCAAATTTGTAAATTTGTCATTAAGTTTACAAAAACTTTGCAAAATTATCATTCTGTTAGTTTATCGCCTTTTTCCTTAGTAATTTTCACTAAATGACAATATTACCCTCTTCCAAGATCGCAACCACAACGTTGTTAAGTGCAACCACAACGTTACTCGAATCCTAAATCCCCTATAGACACTACCAAGATCGCACCCCCTCAGCTGACGCTACCCGTACCGCAGTCCTCCAAAGCCGGCACTCCCCAAATCGTCCCATGTCCATGCTACTTAGACCACACCTCTCAGCTGGCGCTACCTAGATCTGCCATAGACAGTACCTCCCCCGACGTCGATTGCACCCCTATCCAACGTCTGCCCCTATGCCTTCTCAGGCGATCAAATGTGTATCTAATGTTTGTTAGATAAGGTCAATTTTGTAAAAATTAACAGGACTGGAGGATGGAAACTTAACAAAATGGCAAATTTGTAAAGTTTCGCAAATTTACAAAATTAAAAAAATATTGGATTTTTTTTTGCAAAAATACAAAAATGTATTTGCAAAAAACCCTCTCTCTCTCTCTCTCTCTCTCTCTCTCTCTCTCTCTCTCTCTCTCTCTCTCTCTCTCTCTCTCTCTCTTTAATTATAGAAGATCAAGCTTTGTGTTTTCGACATGTGAGATACCATAAGTAAGACAAGCCAGATGAACGCTTTGGATCAACTAAAGGTGGGGCCCTTCGTGTACAAGCGACGCAGCACGGCAACTTGCCAGTTGGGGGCCTACTATAGCATTATTCAACTTACCTTTCTTTCTTTTTTTCATTTTGGCTTTTTTTTCAAAAGAAACCCAGATTTTTTTATTTTTTTCATTTATACCCCGAATTTAAAATTTGATCAATGCTCCTTTATTTAAAAGGTCACGGCTGGGAATGGCGTTAGCCCCTTGTTGAGGTGAATCAACCACTTAGGTGCTAACCTGTTTAAGTGGCTTTAAGGATTTAATATAGTTCTAAAGTCTTGTTCCCCAATATAAATCCAGCCCACTCATCTTGTTCGCCATTTTTTTTCATCATAATCAGATCTATCTTATAGAATTACAATCAGAAATCTATAGTGATTCAAATGAGCTACTACAAACATTCTGTTATATCTGAAATTATTTTGATTCAGATGAGCTACTACAATCATCTGGGCACTTAATAATATAGGCCAAATGTCTAATTGACATAGCCGGGGCTGCCCTTTTTTATTTCTAAATATACATTTATATCTTGTCTTTTGCACATTTGTAACTTATATTTTACTAAATCAACTTTAGTTTACGTTCAGTTGTCCAATATCCAAACCCTTTCTATGAATAATATGTCTATACTCAAACTAAATTATTTTATGTAACATAAATAAAGCAATATCACCAATGAGAGAAGGGAACCTTTTTTTCTTTTATAAGTGCTCATGTATCTCAAATAGCAGCCATGGAAACTATGTAGACAAGGATGTAACTTTCAGTTTTCTTTTCATCCTTCTTATTTTCTCTTTACAGCTTATTTCTTTTCCTCTATATTTGCTTTCATGTTGACGAGTTTTCATTAATTAAGCCTGCTCTCATGCTAGAAATCCAAAACTCAAAAGAAAGTCCAATAAGACAATATTACAATGAATATTAGGTTTTTTTTTTTAACGTAAAACTAAATTATTAGACATACCTTTTAGTTTCAATTTTTTTCTTCTAAGGTTATTTCTTTTTTCTAATCTTACTTTTTCTTTTTGTTATGATTTTTTTTTTTTTTTTCTTCATTGTGCTTGCACGCAAGTGCTCCTTTTTCTTTTGACTACTAAAGGAGTAAATGCTGCATTTTATTCATTGTCCCTTTTGTGGATATATTGGGTAGGCGTACATGCTCTTGGGCATGAGAAGTCCACAGCTTCTTTTTTCATACATGATGATTTTTTTAGATCTAGATAACCCGTAAGATATCAATGCCTTTGAATGATCTAACTGCTCATTTGGCCTTTGGGAAAATAAAAATAAAAATTGTTGGACAATATTTTCCACTAATGACAAACATAGGTTAACAGCATCTAATTAATATGAAATTTGATCTCTAACCAATCTAAGCCTTTTTAAACATGAGAAATGGCATAGATCTATTGAATAAAATTCCATAACAGAATAAAAATGGGGTGTGGACTTCTTCTCAAGGTCAAAAGCGTGTATGCCTAACGAAACTCTTTCCACAAAGAGTTATGGGAGTAGATGTCCTAAGCATAAGTGCTGCCCCTAGGGTATTTTTTTTAGAAGGTATGAGCCTTTCATCATGTAAAATCTATAGAAATTAGGCATCTCACAAGAAATCATCACATTTGGAAAATTCTAGCCACTTGCTTTGTGCCATTGAAAAATCAAATAGAAATGAAAGGTCTTGATTTCTAACCCAAAGAAACATAAGATCAAAGCAGTCAATAGTCATAAAATTTGGTTTCTAGCCTATTTAAGCCATTCCAAACATGATAAACTACTTAAATCTACAAAATATAATCAACATAACTAAGAATAGGCAACATCTACTCCTACTAGGCTTCTTTCACAAATTTTGTCTAGCCCCTCTTTATAGGTCAACTTGTTGTGTCTGAACCTCAAATTCATTCCAAGTCTTAACATGTATTGAACCAATCCCACCTATTTGGGGTGTGACCAGTGTTGCAGGTTATAATTACTACTTTGATTCCATTGGCTTGTTTCATTTTGGTACTAGAACTGAAATTTCTAGAGTTGGTTGATTTCATAAGAGAATTTAGAAATAAAATTGTGGATATAAGTAGACAATTTTTGAAGGACAATGATACATGCACACCTTGTTTTCTCTTGAGAGCCCTTATTGTGGGGTAAGAATGACAATAACTCTAAGTAGGACTAGGTTTTTGAAGATATGCACTATTCACAAAGTTGTGCTTGACTTAGATGGGCCACGGTAACTCTAGAATTCTTATATATTAGATAATCATAGCAATTGCCATTTTTTGTTGCAAAATGAAAGGAGAAACTTTTTTTGTCCATTTGAAAAATTCATATATTTAAAATTCTAGTTCCAAATAGATTTTTACTTATTCTTTTTTTTTTTCTTGAGAATTAGATAGACACACACCCATGCACAATCTTCAACCCTATACACGTTAGTGAGAGACTCCTTTCACTAGTGTGCTAGAAGGCTTTTGGTGGAAATTTATACCCATTCTTACTAATTAGTGAGGGGATTCATGAGGAAAAGAGGGATGCATATATCACTACCCTTAGTAAAAAGAGTTTGACTGATTTTTCCCTTCTTTTTCTAAATAATGTTAATCCATTAAGAGGTTACCTTATTTCATACAACTCTTGCTAAATCAATATTAGTCTAGCTATATTTTAGTTGATTATCTTGTTAACTCAAGTTACTCCAACAAAAGTTTGCAAGATTTAGATGAAACTCAACCTCACGATCACTTCTTAGTGTAGTCAGATTTTGATGAACTTTTAGTTGTAGGAATTATTTCTAACGTAAAATGAACTACAAACTTAACCAAGAAAATGTTTTTCCTTTGCTTAGATGACTCATACTCTAAATTCCATCCACAAAATGATCCTACTCAATGTTTTCTTAAACTGAAAAATGAACTATAGAATGTTTTATCATCCATTTTATACCTAAAGGCAGCAATTTATCACAGGGTCATAGTTTCACCTTTGTTAAACCCATGCGGCACTTGTGTGCAACTCCTTTGCAAACACATATCAACCTTTAACTATCACGCTCACTTGTTAAGGCTACACTCACTCACCCATTAGAGCAATGACAGAACTCAAAAATGAGACTTGCTCAAAGACAACCTATTATCCCTTACTTGAACTCAATTGAGTAATCTGATTACAAATAAGGAGCTAACCCCTATTTATACATGCTCACCTCCATCTTCCTCCTCAATGAATCGCTAGGATAATTCCAAGGGTCAATACATTAACAGTCAAGATCATATTTTGAAATCCTCCCACTCTTTCTAGATTACCCTACCATCCTCCTAGACTATTCTAGACTCTATTACATAAGATCTAGATATTTGCAAGGATTTCTCCAAAAACTAGGCCTTGTTCCACAAATCCAGGAACATGGGCCTAAGTCCCTCAAGCAGCATCTACAAGCTAAACAGGCCTTCCTTGGAGCCTATAGACCTTGAACATGGGCCTTGCAATGTAAGTCTGTGACAAGTTGCTAGGATAGTCTGATGGAGAACTTCTAATCATGGCTGCTCTAACCCAAGGGAAACATTATGAAAAATTCAAGCCTTCAAAATATCAGCCCACTTGAATTTATAATTGTTTGTAATTATTTATTGAAGAGCTAATGAGGAACAACAAGGGTGGATATATCACTAACCTTGTTTTTTGGTGTAGTTTGCTTTTAGTTAAAAAAATAGGTAGTGAACTTATTACAGTTCATTTTCAACTAAAAAGAAAAGTGTCTACAATGATCAAATAGATGAGATCTTAGGTCCTTGAGCTATCTAGCTTGTGACTAATATTATGAATGGTCTTCATCTTCTAATGTACAGGGCTATTTGGATGAAATGCTATTTGTACCTTATGGTCTTTTGAAGCTTTTGAAGCAAAAAAGGTAGCGTGTAATATAACAAACCTCCAAAACATAGAATATCATGTATTTTTTTTTTGCTTCAAAAGCACAAAAAATGGATGACTAATAGACATCCAATTGACATGGGATTTAGTACCTAGGCTATCTGAATTGTGCAAATCAGTGAATGCCTTGGATTGCTACAAAAATATGAAAAATTAGGCCCACTTTCCTAGGCTATCTCATTATTATTTTATACAACTGGTTGTTTGTTGGTTTTATCAAATAACTAATAAAAATGCAAGCGAGCCTACTTGCTGGATTTTATTCAATGAGTCAAAATGTTCATTTGATTCACAATGCATCAGATGGCCTAAAACATACAACTCTCATTTAAATATCAGGCTTAAGACCTTCCTCTTTGGGATTTTTAAAGTTATAAAATAGATAGTGTAACACAAATAATCCAAAAACATGGTAACAATCTATTTTACAATGTAAAAGCCCACAAAAATGCAGCTGTGAGACGCATGTTCATATCAAAGTTGTAGGTCTAAGGTTATCTAAGGCATTGAGATTGGATGAGTGACTTGTATTTTGAAAAAAAAAAAATGAAAAAAAAAGTACAACAAATAGGGCCAAATTATACACAATACTTATATATACAGCCCAAGAGTATAAATGTGGGCTTAAAGAAAACCTAGTCCATCATAATATTTTATTATATAATAGTGGGTCACCTTAATTCTATTGGCTAGTTATGTCAAAGTATAAAATTTAGGTCAAACTTAAGAGAGCTCTCTCTAACTCTAATCAAAATCATCCAGACATCTAGCAAAATTGGTTGTCTTATATCTTGCTAAATCAAGTGGAAACTAGATTTCACACTCAAACTCTTGTATGGTTAAGTCAAGATCTAGTAAGCTCTAGATGGAGGGGGTGTCCTCCACTTCGACTAACATGTTGGTATTATATATAAAGGAAATTCTAGGTCAATAATGGCCCAAACTTAGTGGAATAATTTATACCATAGAATAGTCCTTAAAAAATTTATTATGCTATGGTTGAAGGTATGATTGTACACTAGTTTCAACAACAACATTTATTAATTTTCTTTCTTGTTTTACATGGCTATTAATGTATTCAATAAAGACCAAAAATCATGCCTCTCTCTCTCCCTTACAAATAAAACTACTCTCTGTCATAATGAAGCTATTAATGTCATAATTTTTTAAATAAAAAGTCCTATTGTGGTAGACATATAACTAGTGGCCTACTTATCAATTTAAGCTTTTAGGTTAGATAATCCAACAAAGGGGAGCCTTGGCGCAACGGTAAAAGTTGTCATTATGTGACCTTGAGGTCACAGGTTCAAGGCGTAGAATCAACCTCTTGCAAAATGCAAGGTAAGGCTGCCTACTATAGGCCCTTGTGGTCCGCCCTTTCCCCAGACCCTGCATAGACAAGAGCTTCGTGCATTGGGGCTGCCCTTTAGGTTAGATAATCCAACATGGTATCAGAAATATATTGACCGAGTGGCCGTGAAATTGAATCCCAAGACATCCCATTTATCAGTCCATAAGGCCTGTATAATGTTGTTTCTTGCATCTTTCAAGTAGTTATCAATATATTAAGGACCCTGATTAAATGTCAAAGGTTGTCCTAAGGTAGATTTGGTCAGTGCTAAATAAGTGCTCAAGGAAGAAAAGGGTGGTCCACAAGTAGTTTAGCACACACTTTGGCATATCATCTATGTCTCTGAATAATTGAAATGTTTGGCACTAGACTCATTTAATCCTGAATGATTCAATGAAAATTTATGAGAGTCAACACGAATTTAACATATTAAATTCATATTTGACAAATAATTTGCTAGATTCTCAAATATTATTTGTAAATCTAGTTCTAAATCCAAATTAATAACTCTTCCGAACATTGAGTTGATTTATAGAACTTCAACCTGCTGATAGGACAGAACTTAATGAACTCAAACCAAATGCCAAAGGCAATCAAAATATAAACTTAAATTCACCCCTCATTATGCTTCTTCAAATGAGCAAATGCCTTCTAGCACAGTGGTGGCTAGCCCGACCTAGTAGGCCAAAGGTTAGAGGTCCTCGTGAGTGTGGGTCAAGCACCTCATAAGTCCTTCTAATCAGGTATGACAAGGATGAGACAACCTCCATGTTTGTGTATTCTCCCACTTACTTATTAACCAGTCCAAATAGGACTAACAATGTTGTATATAATCCCTTAATCACATCTTGCTATTGGATCTAGTTGATGCAGAGCTGTTCCAAAATTAGCCTGCATGCAATTAACTGCTCAAAAGCTAAACGCCTTGATCAACTCAACTGTTCAGTTCATTTAGGTTCATCTTGAGAGTGATAGTTGTGTCAGCGGCTTGACAATATTTAAGTTGTGAGCTGTCCTCGTAAAAGAAAGAAAAGAAACAAAACAATTGAACTCTTGAATCATGCTTTCAAAGTTGAAAGGTTCAATTTTATAATTCAAAATGGAGGAATAAATAGATAGGTTTCTTCTGCAACTTATGAAATGAGAAAAAAAAAGGAGACATTATAACAGTCATTATTAGATAGACCTACTAAAAGAAGTAATTATCCAATAACCATGAATAGTTAACTAGATTTGGCTTGACAAGATCTAATAGTACTTTATTCCCATCACGAAAGAGTACCTCGAAATCATATAGAAGTACGAACATGCATTATTGAAGGAGTACATGCATTGGTAATATCTCCTAAAGAAGAAAAATGGTTCTCAATGATGCAGAAGAGAAGAATTTCAAGATCATCTCTTGAAAGATATCTAAAATAACGGTATAGTATTAGCTACTATACGAGTAACTGGATTTCAGTGTTTCCTGTCCACCACCCCGAAGGAAGCTAGTATACCACTGAGCAGATAGTCTGGGATATCTCCTCCGATCCTTGTCATGGAAGTCAACTCCGTAAAGACCATAGCGAGAAGTGTAACCAAACGAAAGCTCAAAACAATCCATAACGGACCACACAAAGTAAGCTTTGGCATTTGATCCATTCCTGCATATAAATTTTGAGTAGAAAAGAACAAGAATTCAGATAGCAGTAATTGACTTCCATAAAGAGACCACATAGGTCGGCATTTCTAAGACCATAGAGACTGAATCATGTCATTTTATTAGGCCACTTGTGATTTGAAATTTCCTGCAATGTTCATGCATTATCTCTATTGTAATTCCACACCAGTCCTTTGAGTACCCTTACGTTGTAATAGAGCCAATAAATGAAGCAGCAGAAGTGCAGGGGTCTTTCTACTAGCAACCAGAGAAACTGTCAGACATTGTTATAATGCTTCTGTCAAGTTAGAAGTTTAGTGTGCAGAGTACATTTTCTTATCATAGTCTGTTAGGGATCATGACTACTACTTCAATTTTAACCTTTCCTTGCCTAGTTTACTGACGAGGTCTTGTATTCAAACATAGAGCATTGAAACACAGAATCTAAATATTTCACAGAAAGTACTGAAGCATTACGGTTAAACATGTCTAAAAGTACATAGCATAGGATGCTGTTAAAGAATTGGCATGACGGAAGTACCTAATTGACTGAAGCAAGCTTTCAATGTAGGCTGCAAGGTACTGTGCTCTTTTAGCATCATCATGATCCAAAGATGTATAAGAGAAGTTTCCATACTCCTGATATCCTGACCATATTGATAGGTGATTATCAACATAATCTAGCATAAGTATGTTATGTTTCAAGCAGTTCTGGAAGTTACCATTTTCATGGACTACAACTGCAGGATTTTCATAGCGCAGTTTCATGTATTCCAGCAATCTTTGCAGAGCCCATGGATGTACAGGCATCTCAGGGCCTCTGTGGCTGATAAAATCCTATTGAAGAACTCATACTTGTCAGTCCACCATCCTAAATTTGAAAAACCACAGATGAGCCAAAATCATTAACTTGATGGTTCTTACCTTTACAAGCAACCTGTTTGAAACTGCATGAGAAGCACAGACAGGATTGTTAATCAGCTGTCAGATGCCCATTTACTGAGACCAACAGTAGAGTTCTCAAAAAAGCAATAGCCAAAAATAAGATAGCATGAGATACCACTTTTCTATCTAATTAATAAAGGGACAGCACAAGTGCTTCATCCATGCGAGTATTATGCTCTGTGAGAAAAAGGAGAAAATTCCTGTTTAAACTAGAACAACTCCAGAAATTAGATATAGAATGGAAGTGGTGAATTATGTTCATTGTAACATGTATGGATGATTGTGATTAACAAAGAAATAAATGGCAACACAAAGATAGCTGTCCGCAAAACGTTTGATGCCAGTTCCAAGCTTTCATGGTAGTTTGGTTTCAAAAATATGATCATGTTTTACAATTATCTAAAAATCAATCATTCACACAACTGAACTCTGACAACCAGTAGGACTTCAAGAAATGCATTCTATTGTTCTCTTAAGAGCTAATCGGTTGTCTTTCTCAGAAAGAAGCAGACAGAAGAAGAAGATCCAAGCAGCTACTTCCATTAAATAGAAATCAAAAGTTTCCCGAAAAAAAGATGTTCTATTAAAGCATGGCTTTCCATGACACTAGAAGCAGAAATGTGACAATACTGAGTCAAAATTACTCAGCTGAGAGACTAGGTTAATGAGTTGCAGTTGCCATCAAGGTCAGGTGAATGTGTAGAGTGATGTGCAAAATGAATGTGAGAAAGCATTAAACAATATGAGCATGCCAGTTGGACATGTTCAAAGGAGGCCAACAACGGCACCAGTTAGAAGGAGTGAGGCAATACAAGTTGAAGGTTCTAAAAGGGCAAGGGGAAGACCCAAAAGAACGTGGATAGAAGTGGTGAGGAAAGATTTAAAAACTTTGGGACTAAATGAAGCCATGATATTTAATAGAGTGGAATGGAGGAATAAGATTCATGTGGCCGACCCCTAATTGGGATAAGGTCTTAATGATGATGATGATGATGATGATGATGATGATGATGAATTCTTCTCATGTCCTTTTCCTGCTTTGTATGGAAGTCGTATATTCTACTATAAAACCGGTTTTCACTGTCATGTCTAAGTCCACATGAGCTAATTCAAGATTAGAATTTAAGCAGAATGCCTAAGTATTAAACTAATAATATTAGCTTCTGATTTGATGCAAGGGTATGATGATTCTTGAAAAGTAATTTAGTTATGAGATGTGGAAGAAGTATAAAATAAGTTATTCTCGAAATCTGCAGAACCTGGAAATCACATATTTTTTAGTGAGCAACATGCCAGAATAAAAAATAATTGCACCTATATCATATTACATGAACTACCAGTCTTCCAGTCTATGATGGTTCTCTTAGATGAGTGGCATATATATGAAAACTTGAAAACATACATGATACTCTAACGGAGACATCTCTAAAATAATCTCCACCGCTCTTGTCTGAGATAGTAGGCGAGTCTTGCACATATAATACCCAATAATGATTGAGACCGATGTAGTCAAATGATCCCTTCAGCTTTTCTGATTCATCCTCACTAATTGATGGCAACCGAGATCCCACAATCCTCCTCATAGAAGCAGGATAGTCACCATATACCAGTGGATCCATTAACCTAATCCAGAAAATCATGATATGAATAATACTTTCGTTCATAGCCAGCTGAAGATTTGTTTTTTCTTGGAAACAAAGAAAAGAAGAAAACAAATCTAAGGATCATGATCACTCCGTCTCACCAACCAATCTGGAAATCAATGACTCTTTGTGCCGCGGCAATATCTTGTGCGGAGTCTGTCAGAGGCTCAAACCAAAATCCCATAAGTGTAATTCCTATGTTGCCTTGCTGCTTCTCCTACATATACAGAATTTTCTCATTAAGACCATGAACATTAAATGGTAATGTGAACAGGACATCAAGTTCCTCTGCATCTTCCAAATTGGTTAACCATTATATTCAAGTACTGCATTTAAGTTATAAAAGCAGAATTGTTGGGTCAAAAGAATGGTTGCAGAATTTCTAGATAAATTTGAACCATGAGAATGCAAAGATACGAACAACCAAAGATGTTGGAACCTGATATTTGTCTCGATACAATTGGACTGCTGCTGCATGTGATAATAACATAATATGGGCAGAAGTATATGGTTCTGTTGATGAATTCCCCTTCGAGCAGTTGGAGCCAAAAGGGTAAGAGCAATGTTCCGGTGGAAAGATTCCAAAATCATAGCCAAACATAGCCTGTACATTCGGCTCATTAAATGTGCTCCATGACTTTACCCTGTCTCCAAATTCTTTAAAACAAATACCTGCATATGCAGTGAAATCTTCACTGCAATGAGAGAGAAACCAGCATTAGCAGCACAAAGGGGCTTGGCAATGTGCAAGTCAAAGTCCGTGCTTGTTTGGGATGTTCCCAAAAAGCCACAAAGAATAACTGGTATATACGCTGTTACTGGGGTCTTGTATTTTCTTGTTGGGAATTTCAATGAGTTTCTGTCGCTTCTATTGCTTAAGTTTTTGTGACGTAGATTCTCATTTATCAAACTGTTTGGAATGAGTATATTTCTCCATTTTGACGACCAACTTGATGTAGAGAAATCAGAACTATTTGGATGATTGAGTGGGCATTATTAGGTGAGATTCTAATGGCTAGGGCAATGACATGATAATGGTAGGAAGAACAGCTGAGTAGAAAATTGGATTAGGAGGAAGAAGGTGAGCTGATTCCACCAATCAGTGATGAAATTCCTGAAGGGTCAGTATGTTGGCCATTCTCGACCTTCTAAGGATTTTTCTTGTAGGAGTTGCAATATTTCTGGGAGAAGCTTCCCATAGTGTTCTGTTTCTTTCTCTTTCAGGGAAATTTGGTCAGTTTGTAACCCTTTTTTAACAATCTATGAATCAATGGCAGACTAAATATTCAATAGGAACATGCGCATTACAAGGAGGTCGAGTACTACATGAACTTCGGGCTCAGATATCCTCCATATTCGTCTTCTAATGCTTGGGGAAGGTCAAAATGATTCAAAGTAACATGAGGCTGAATTCCTGTCAAATCAAGAATCCAAGCTCAACCCGTTAGAACTATTTCCAGCATTTGAAGCAAACTATGGTTCCAAGGTGTTATGCTAGCTACAAGATAATGATGCTATGGTACCATGACTGATAAGTTCATTGATGAGATTATTATAGTACTGCAGGCCTTTTGGGTTGACAGCTCCATTCCCATCTGCAAGTAAATTTCCATGAAAAGTGACAAAAGAAAGACTGGGTTACATCTCTTTTTTATCGAAAATGAATTTGACAGCAGAAACTCCAACTTCTTACCAGGAATAAGCCTAGACCAGGAGATAGAAAACCTGTAAGCATCCAGACCCATCTCATCCATCAGTTTCACATCATCCTGGCAGCAATAAACCCACTTATCTCAGATGTTGATTCTTCTCAACAGATAGCTCGAGGAGAAAACCAACCAGATTGAACCTTTCACCTTGTACTTGTGATATTGATTTGCAGCAATGTCTCCCGTGCTCTTGTCAAGAATTTTTCCTATTAGCACAAAAGCAGAAAAACAAACAAACTCTGTTTAGGCAATTCATGAAATTCATCATCTGAAAGTGAGAGAAGAGAAGGTCACCAGCATGAGAAAAGGTGTCCCAGATACTGGGTTTCCGTCCATCCTCTGATGCTGCTCCTTCAATCTGCAAGTCACCAATAAGCCCATCACAAGAAGTGAAGAAAATGAACGCTAGAAGAATTTGATAACAGAAATAACTAAGGGCAGAACAGTAGGTGGTTCATGGACTTCTCCAAACTGTGAATGGCTCCAACTCCACTGTAAACACTTGTCCTAGATTGATTTCACACCAAAACCTCCCATTGACCAAGGCAATCCTAACTGTTCAAACTTCAAACATCCTACAGTTTTTCCTGAAATTTGACGGTTATGATCATCAAGATAATTGATTTCACCTTACGTGAGTGGGGAGTTTGGGGGCTCAGTTGTATTGGAAGATGAAACGGGTGATGGTTAAGAGACAGACCTGCAGAGCAGAGGAGCCAGCGCCAAAGATAAAACCAAGTGGAAACTCATTTCTGCTGATGCTTCTGCTTTCATATACACATACTGATATAACAGTTAGAACCAAATGAAACTGGAAGCCCCCTCCCACCATTCTCTATATCTATCTATCTCTGTGGGTGCAGATTATGTCTGTTTCTAGAGTATCTCTTGAAAGAAGCTGGAAGTAATGAGAAGCAGAGAGCGGCCTGGAATTGTTGGGAAATATTAAGAGGTCATGTTGCTGCAGGGGATTGACAATTTATTTAGTAAAGGGGAAGAAAACAAAAGTCATCAATATCAGTCGTGACTTATGCCTGCCAAAAAGAGAAGAAAACAACGACTGTCGTTTCACTGTTTGTTTTTGTCCAAGGATTAACTTTCATCAGAAGGGGTGCCTTGCCGCAACGATAAAATTATTGTCATGTGACCTTACCGTCATAAATTCAAGACGTAAAATGTATAATAAATGTAGAAGAACCATTTTCTTTTCCCACCGCACGTTGCACGCGAGGGAAAAGAATTTGCCGATTGTCAAAACGAAGAAAGACGATTAAGGAGAAAACAAACAAGGGAAGAAGATACGTCCAGTTTTGGACCGCATTTTCCATGGAATTTTTTATGGGATTTTATTTATTTGCCCCTGCAATCCGTCATAGAAGCTACGAATAAAACATGTATGCATGTAAAATCATGTTTCTAACTTTTCCGTCAAAATTAAAGCAGGCATGTGTCATTGGATTGTCTCCGGCAGGAAAAGGACACAATCAAGATGGGTCCAAGATTTAAGTGATCTGAACCATTCATTATGTTCGACAAGCCTATAGATGGAAACCAAAAATCAGCCAATCAGACTGTTTAAATTAAGATTTTCAATTGACATAACCATAAAAAGGGTAGCTAAGTCATCCAATAGTTATTGAATTTAATAGCTCGGCCATCGAAGACAGTACCGACACGATAAACGAATCAGATCATCCAAACGTGGGACCCAAGATTGTAGCGTCCTTTTCAGCGTCTATAAATCATTTTACAATATTTTAATCTTCGATCTTGTGTAAATTCATTCTTGTTTACCGTAATCCCTCGCCATCTCCTACCCTCACGCCAAAGACTTATGGGTTCGTGAGGTGGGCTGCCAAAATAGACCCGCGTCTTTGATTCAGACCCTCCATTTCCTCGTGCTCTCTCTGCTTCAAATCTGGAGATTGGGCGATTGAACCACCATCCCCTTCCCTTCTGGGTTTCTAATTTCAACCCTCCGCCGGCAACTTCAACTTTAGGATCAGCAGCGGGTGGCAGTATCAGAACCCACGTCAACATTAAGGGATCTTAGGCCAAAGGAATGCGCCGCTACAGTGACATCTCAATTATAGATCAAATTTCAGTTTATGTGCCTCCGGCAACTAATCCGACAGCAAGTGAAACTTCCGTCGTTGTCCCAAAGCAGAAGAAAAATCGTTCCGCGACTCGATGAGGAGAGATACTTCAGAAATTTGGAGAGAAAAACTCAAATAAATTAAGAATCTCAACGGCTTTCTGCCTGTAAGAAGAAGCTCTGGCAGAGGGTGTTGGTGTGGGAAGAAGGAATTGCTGCGATCTGAAAGCCGCTGCAGCTTTGCAGGATAAGCACTATAAATGGATAATCGGAAATATTCCTGGCGTATATGTTATCGTATGTGGTGGCGTTGGCCGGTAGGACTACTAAACAACGAGCCAATAACTTACATATGCAGGGGCAAATAGGTAAAGTCACAACAAGAGTTTCATTGAAATTATAGTCCAAAACCGACTGCGGAAAAGACTGGTCAACATTATTACACCTGGGAAAAAGCCTTGGGCATAGTTATAGATGAAATTTTTTCCTGAAAACTTAAGAATTTGAAAGTGCTAGTCGATAAGATTCTAACGCCACAAAGAACGCAAAAAACGGAGCTCAAACGAGGGAGTTAGGAGCCGTTGAAGTCATAGGGGTATTTTAGTCATTTGACAAAAATGTATAACACATAGGCCTAAATTGATAATGGCAACCCCATTTTCTTCACGCCTCTACCTGATCCGGCGAAATCGCCAGAAAAACAAGTGGAAAGAGGCGTGAAGGGAGGAGTTTTTCTTTCCCTTAGACTCTCAGGTCTATATCTATCTCCCTTAGGCGCCAAAACACTCCACCATTTCCCCTCGTTTGCACTGAGTTGCATCTAAACCCTAGCTCCGAAAATTTCAAATTTTTTCGGCAAGTGGAACTCCAACAACGTCCTTCAACACCAGCCAGACGAGGTAAGTCCTAAACCCTTAAATATTTATTTATTAAATAGGATATATAAATAGAAATACATTAAACATAAGGAAAAATCACGTTTTTACTGGGAACTCTGTGCAGGCTACTGTTGGAGCCTGATTTCATGGATGAAACCACATCCTCTTGCAAATTGGACCGTCCATCTAGTACACAAGAGACCCAAGATCAAACCCTTTAAATTTGGGAGAGATCTAACGGTGGGTTTTTTCAGAAAACGTGAAAACCAGTACCTATGGACATTTTTAGGAACTTGGGAAAAACTGTTTAAAAAACGTGTTTTTTGGCAAAATCAATACAAAATGAGGGTATAAATGAATTCTAGAAGAAATTCTGAGAGAAAACGGTGCAAAAATCGCACAAAATGAATGCCTGTAGGCTTGCCGAAGACGACCTCTGGCAGTAACGACCGCGTCGGCGCCCTGGTGCTGACGTCGGGACACCCAGCAAGACGCCCCAACGAAGATGTCGAACAGAGTCGACGTCGCACATGTATGTGGTGTCGCGCGGGCGCGGGAGAGACAACGTTGGCTGTCTCTGGAAGTCGGGACGCACGGCGTCCTGGCGACCGTGACGCACGCGGCGGTGCGTCACTGTATCGAGGACGCACACTGCGTGTCCCCTCTGTGTGTCACGCTGGCGGGCGTCTTTGTGACGCCGGTTTATGCCGGTGGTGTAAACCACCTTACGGTGGTTGGTCAGCCCTATTTTGTAAGTGTTTTCACTAAAACTTGATTTTTGGGGGTTAGAGGAGTCCAAATCACGATCCAAAAGAGGTGTTGTGACCGTATTGACGATGCAGACCTAGTTTTAACTTAAAAACTTATAAATGGCCACTTTTAATTTAGAAAAATTTTAAAATAGTGATGTGACATGTACAGGTGCACTTGAACATACCAGTTAAGGGGACTATTAGCAAGCTAAGTTGTCTCACATTGAGGTAGGTGATGACAATTAATGCTTTGCCTTGATTTTAAAACCATGCATAAACTTAGCATCATGCGTGATTGTGGTTTAAATTGCATTTATTATTTGTCGTTGATTTCATGAGACTTTGAGTACATTATGATTATTACAAATTGAAATCTTTTATTGAATAAACTCATGACAAATGTTTTTATGAGCATGATATTAATTAATTATGCCTAAATAGAGACTTCTTTCTTATTATATATTGGAATTACATGGATTAGCATGGAAATAAGAATAGAGGCTTGTTAACTGATCCTTTTATAGGCTAACCCCAGGATGAGGAGCGTGTCTTGAGGATTGCGAGCTATGAGTGCTCTTGAGTTTTAGCATATACATATGATTTTTGTGTTTTTATATTTGATGACGGGTGCTCTCACCCGGTGTGCATCATGCTAGAAGGGATAGGGCCGACCACCCACCCTCCGAGATTGTGATGTGATGATATTGTGATATGATAGACACCTGCCCATAAATGGCATTCGGTAGGGATTTGGTAACATGGATAGTCCACACTACCGGTCTGCGCCTTTCCATGGGGACAGACGCTAAGTCTCCCGTTATGGTGTCGACGGAGAGCGACGGTGGTTGATACCCATGGAGGGTTGCCACTGCGGCATGATGGCCCATATTCTTATTATGTATGCGTGTATGATGAGCATAGTTATGGATGATATGCCTAGGTGTGACGACACTCAGAGGTTGGCTATGAGTACTCATGATTGACGATATTAGTGTGATGTTGTGGGACCCATTGCCTTAGGGTGCCCTTATTCTTATTGTATGCTCATTTACCTTGATTCATGTCCTGTTTTAACTCTGTGAAATGCATGTTTTAGCATATGGAATAAATTGGCATTTATGTTTGCATGACTTATTATACAACTATCTTCATAGATGATAGACTTTTTATTTTGTTAATACTGTTATTCATTTATTTCATTTTATTACATTAATTGTCTATGTACTTACACAAGCGATAGCTTGCTGAGGCATTGCTTTATTTTGCAATGCCTTAGATCTCGAGCGCGATAACAGGAAAGGCAAGGCTGTTAAGAAACTGTGAGAGCTGCAGAAGATCTTTTATCCTAGAATTTTAGACAGTGATGTGAGTCAATAAACAGGATTATCATTTGAATTTAATTATGACTGTATACTTTATATTTTGGATTTGATTGAGATGTTTAGACATATGTTGGATATTTATATGGGATGTTATGATGGATAGACCCTGGGCCATATTATTATTTTGTTTTGGATATTTATTTGATTCAAAATAAAGGCGCCGATTTAGTTGACGTTGATTGATACGCGTATTGTTTTAAATCTATTATCATAAAAATTTATTTATGTTTTAATTTATATGTATGTCATTTTGAGAAAGGAAAACTAATACCCGGAGTTTTTAAGATATGTTTTAGTAAAATGATAAATAAAACTTTTCTCATGGGATCCCAAATGCTCTTATTAAAAATGCTATTATTATAATATAAAAAATGTCTTAAAAATCCAGGGTGTTACAGTGGGACAGAGAATCGTACAAAATTTGTCTCATAGAGTAAAGCTGCTAGCAAAAAGGAAGGAGAGAAATAGTATAAATTTTATTTATGCAAATATTTTAGATAAAAACTAGCAAGGTGTTCTAGTGATGCCTGAGAAAATAGGTAAGAATGTTGTAACTATCCACTTTCAAATTTTATTTAATTAGGCTTTACAATTCTAGAACTTGATTATTACTTTCAAGAACCCCTTTTCTTTTTCTTTTTGAAATACATAAATAATTCTTCATTTTTTTCTTAAGTATGTTCATTTTTAGTTGTTATAATAATTGTGCAATAAATTCGGCACATCAATTTAAGTAGAGTTCGAATTTGTGGCTATCCATAGTTGTCATATTTTGTGCCATAATTAGATCAGCCTCGTAAAAATCTTCTCCATTTGATTAACTAATCCAGGTTAAAATTAGGGATGGAGCTACCTTAGGGCCAAATTAAGCCATGGCCCAGTCTAAATTAGAATTTTCTTTTATATTTACATATATTTTTGTATTGGCCCCCACCTCATTTGTGTACATATCTTACTTTTCCCTCCCCCCAAATGCAATCTCCAACCTCAAATTTCATTTAATCCCCTCCTTAAAATGAGTTCTAGCTCCATCTCTGGTTAAGTTCATATTAGTTGAGAAGATTATTGAGGTATTACCTATCTAGATTAACACTCAAAATATGAATACGTTGCGTCATCAATCACCTATGCACCACATGGTATTTTTAGCTACTTATCTTTTCATTGTAGAGATTTAATGTACCAAATGAGTGTGAAAGATGAGAGTCTTAGAATGTTCAAAAACAACAATACTAAAACAGAAATAATAGTACTAGAACTTTATAAATTGTAGGGTTAATATCATCTGATCAAGAAATTTTTTGATATATCCCAAATCTAATATGTGTGATTCATATGGTTAAAGGTTCTGATCACCAACAATTTGAAACTACATGTAGCTTTAGATTAAATCTACTGTAAGAAAACCATATGGTTTTCTCTAGATCAACTACATATATATATATATATATATATAGAGAGAGAGAGAGAGAGAGAGAGAGAGAGAGAGAGAGAGAGTGTGTGTGAAGTTTCCTTATTCACTTATTCAACTAATTGTATAAGATTATATAATAATAATAAATTAGAATTAGAAGAAGATATTGATAAAAGTGGGGCATATTTGGTGAAAAATAATTATTTGAGCTTAACCTATCTACTATATACAAAAACAATACAGTTTATCACCCCATTCTTTATTCCTTCAAAATTTGCCTTTCTATATTTTTTCCTTGAAATTTTATAAGGAAAAGGGCCTATCTACTAATAAGATATCTCTCTTAAGATTTAAGGATTTGCCTCTTATTTTCAGCCGCATGTCAATTCCTTAAATCTCTCTTTATTATCTCTAACCCTTCATAAAATCTCTAGCCTTTTCTATTTCCTGGCATTTTCCTAAAATCTCTTTATATTGTATCTTTTTTTATATCAGCAACAAGCCTCATCCTAATGATCAAAGTGGCCCATCTAATCTATGTTAATCTTGCCTTGTTAGTTAGATAAATGGGACCTAGATGATTTGCCCATCTTTTTCAGGTATATGTCAATTTCTTAATTCTCTCTTATCTTTAGACTTTCCTAAAATTTCTTTCTAGACTCCATATTTTTTAGGCATATTTCATAAAATTCCTTTATAGTGTATCCTTTTCAAATTGACAATCAAACCTCCGTCCATTTAATAGTCCATATTACTATAAACAAATAAATCTCTATATTAATGTTAGCAAAGAATTTGAACCTCATCTTAATGTTCAGAGTCATCCATCTAATATTAATATAAGTAAATAATATCTTTCTCTCCTAGGACCTTTCTCTTTGGGCACTTGGAACCTTATTTTTTCTTATGGCATATTAGCATAGTTAAAATTTAAATTATTTTTATTTCATTTTGAATTATTAGTTAGACAAATGAGCCCCCAAACCATTTGCATCTCTTTTTTAGGCACATGTCAATTCCTTAAGTCTTTCTCTCCAATCTAACCTTTCCTAAAATCTCTATCTAGACTCTAGATCTTTCTATTTCCCAAGCACATTTTCTAAAATCTATTTATATTATATCATTTTTTTAAATTGGCAACCAAATCTCATCTTAGTGTTTAAACTTGTCCATCTAATAAATGAAATTAATATAAATAGATAAATCTCTATGTTAATAGAAATAAATAAAATTAGACCTCGTCATAATGATTAGAGTTATCCATGTAATATTAATGTAAATGAATAATCTCTCTCTTTCTCTCCTAAGACCCTTTCAGTATGTCGTCATATTTGAATTTTAATTGTTTATAATTATATTAACTTATTAGTAAGATGAATAGGCACCTTAGAGGATTTGTCTCTCTTTTTTAGCCCATTTGAATTCCTTAAATCTCTTTTCTCTTTTCTAACCTTTCCTAAAATATTTTTAAAGACTATCTTTTTTTTATTTCCTAGAAATATTTTCTAAAATCTCTTTATATTATTTCCTTTTGAAATTAGCAAATAAACCTCATCTTAATGATCAAATCCATCCATCTAACCTATATTAATGTAAAAAATAAATTCCAATATTAATTTAAAACAAAGAAAATCTAAATCTTATCTTAATGGTCAAAGCAGTTCATTTAATAGTATGTATTAATGTAAATAAATAAATATTTATACTAATGTAAATAAAGAAATCCTAAGAGAAAAAGGTATTTCTCAAATATGCAAACTCATCTTAATGGTCTAAGTTGTTCATTTAATAGTCCTTTTAATATCTATTATATATTGACAATACAATTTTTATACAACTCTCTATTATTTTGACAAATAGTGCTTTTGTTATAACACTAAGCTCCACTTGAATCCTTAAAATCTCTTCTTCTTTTTTTGAGTTTTTGAAGGATTTTTCTCTTTTTTACCATAAATTCCTAAAACTTTTCTTTGTGTATCCTTTCCTACTTATCTTCTTCTAGCTTTTAGCTATTTGCAAATTATAATATTAAGCTCCAATGCTTGTTTTTCACATAAGTAGTCTCAATCTTTCTCTCTAATATAACTATTTATCTTCTTCTAATTCTAATTTTTTTTCTATGATAAATCTTGTATAATAAGTTGAATATAAGTGAACATGGAAATTAAACCAATGCAAATTTTCACCCAACTCACTATTATTTTGCCACATTTCACTTTTAACATTTTATTGTTATCCTCCTTTTTTTTCTTTTTTCTTTTTACTTTTTAAAGGTTTTTTCTCTTTATTAACTACAATTACTTAAAATATTTCTCTCTAACCTTTTTGACATATGTCCTTTTAAATTCTAGCTATTATCATATTATAATATTAAGAGCCAATTAAATCCTTAAAAGTCTCTCTTTTTCTCTAACTTATCCTATGGTGCCAAGGTGGCTAATGATCCAAATAGTTCATATTTTAACTGTTAATTTAGATAATTGATATCTCAATAATATTATCAATTGATATGATCTTAACCATCAGACAAGTAAATCATATGGAGAAGACTTTTACAGGGCTATCTTATATGGCTTAGAAGATGACAACTATAGATACCCAAAAATCTAGGCTATACCTAAATCAGTGTATAAATATGAAGAATTTTCAAAAAAACAGACAATGTAGCTTAATGTAGGTGAAAAATGTTATAGCAGAACATGTTGGTGTCTTTTTTATTTTTATTATTTTAATTACCTTTTACTTGTGGAAGCTTACATATGTTATAAGCCATTCATTTTGTCAAAAAAAAAAAAAAAAAAAAAGGTTAAATGCAAAAGAAGTGAAACTACAATTAATATGGGTACATTTTTATATTATGAACAGATTTTGACATGTTGACCTAAAGTGGTGCACTGGATTGTATGTGTAAATACTATAACAATTTGAAACAAAAATCTTAAGAAAATTAAAAATAAAATGAAAGAATTACTTTTGTATTTTGATAAAAAAAAAAGCAGAGAAGAGGCTTGAATGGAGGTGTCAAATGCACGGGCCATGATGGGTGGATGGTCAGAAGGGTGCAAATTGCACAGCCCATTTTCCATAAAATGTTTACCCTAGTATATTCATATGCTTGACTCAAATGTATACTAAAATGCCTTATATAGGCTACGACTTGAACCCAAAACCTTAAAAACAAGGTAAAAGCACCCTATCCAACTAGACTATCTTTGATTTGTGTCCATATAGAATGAAAATTTTATGAGCAAATGAAGCATTCATGTTTTGCATGAGCTTTCTTTCTAAACATGGATATGTTCATTAATCTTTGCCATGATCAGTGATGGATTGCCTTTTCCACTCCCTTTTTGGAACTTGACTTATTTGCCCCTACTTTCTTTTTTCAATCCTTTTGGTGTCTAGTAATGTGTCACATATAAAGCACCTACATTTGGATGATCTATTCTGTTCACCATGTTTGTCCTACATTAGATTGGCTACACCCCAAAATACATGCTCATTGGATGAATTTATATTTTGGATTGTGGATTTTTAAATAATGACCATTGATCTTTTCAACTGAAAAAACATATGATTGACTAATCTTATGGTCATGAATTTTTGTGAATTTCTAACTAAGGCAATCCAAACAAAATTGAACTGAAGAGATCATCTAAAACTGGGTCCAGATGTAGATATGTAAGATACAAATTAGTCTTCAAAGAACAAAGGCATTCTAGACTAAAACTGCATATGAATAATGGTTTATCACCATTCACAACAAAGACTTCTCAACATATTTACATTGAAAACAAGATCTTGGGAAAAGCCCACTTGTGTCATATATAAAACAAACAAAGTCATTCTTAAAGAGTTTCTATAAGAGTTGAGTATTAAGGATTGCAAAGATTCAACCCTCCATTTAGTGATAGAGGATTTTTTTTTGTGTGTGAATAATCTAAGTTGTTCAATCTTGTTTAGAATGGCTTGGATAGGTTGGATATCAAATTTCAAGATCATTGGATGTTTATAGACTATTTTATGTGCACTTGAAATCATAGTGGCTGGTTTCTTTAGTTTTTTCAAAGACTAAAAACAATAGGTTAGAATAATCTAAATGTGTCTACATTTTATAGATAGCTTGGATAATTTGGGAACCAAATTTCCTGATCATCGGATGCTTGTAGCTTATTTTATGAGCACTTGAAATCATAACCACTAATTTTTTTTAGTTTTTCAAATACCAAAAAACGACAAGCTAGAATCATCCAAATTTATCTATGTCTTGTGAGCCACTATTTTGGTAAACCAAACAAGATGACTGATTAAGATCTTTGATATGAATTCACCCTTAATCACAAATGGAGAGTTCCAGTACACCTACTTTTATTGTACCTTTTTAAGTTTCACATTTTAAGCTAAATCTACTATAAGGACCCAAACATTTTATGCCCCTTTTACTAAATTTAGAAATTTATATGAGGGAATTACTATCCTAAATGTTTTAATTTATATAAAATAGGAAAGAAATGAATTTGTGAGAAATCTTTATGTCATTAGATTCTACTCGAAAAATGAAATTCAACACCTCAAAGAACGGCGAAAACGGAGTTCGTATGAAGAAGTTACAGGCATTTAAAGATTAGGGAAATTTTTGTAATTTATATTAAAAACAAAAAAAGACAGAAAACACAGGGGCCGTTTTGATAACGGCACCCCCTGTCTTCTTCCTCCTCCCGATTTCTCCAGAAACTCCCCTCTCCTGATTTTTCCAGAAAAACTCCAGCACCGCCTTGCAGAGGCGGTGCTAGGGGAAATGACGGCACCGCCTTTCACCCTTTATACAAACCCACATCCCCCTCTTCCCCGATTATCTTTTCTCCAGCTACCTTCGTCCAAAAATCCGGCAGTAGGGTTCCAGCAAAACTGGGAAAAACTCCTCCAGTTCCCTGCAATTTACGGTCAGGCCCAAGTTGTCCCTACAGGCCGGCCATTTCCCCCTCTTCACTTTTCCCCCCTTCTTCCTTTGATCTCACCAGCAATCTTGTGTGATTCCTCTTCTTTGAGTTTCCGGTGACAAAGGGAGCCGCATCACGGAAAAAGGGCGCCATTATCGACTGCCCAGGTAAGCCCATCTCCCTCTCTTCATTTTCTCCTCTTCCCAACCTAGATCCCTGCCAGATCTGGCTTTCTTCCGGGCGGGCATTGCCGGAAGAGGGTTGTCCCAAAACCCTCAAACCAAGGGCGTCCCAGGGACGCCGCACTTCACGAGCGCCTGGGACAGGTTCTAGGCATGCGATAGTGTGTGCACGGTCCCTGGTGCAGCCTTCGGGTGCGCGTGATGCGGGGCACGGGTCCTGGCTCGACCGGGACCCACGGGGCGTTCCGGGAGCCCAGACACATGCGCCTGGCGCTGAGGACGTGCTCGCGTGACGCTCTCTAGAACACGCACTGCAATGCATAGCTCGGGCGAGCGCACACACACGTGAGGATGTCGCGGTTCGACCGGGACACGCGGGCGTCCTGGGAACCATGACGCGTAGGGCCGCATAGATGAGTATAGTTCGTCCGTGATTGTGTAATGCTAAAATTGCAATTTCAGGAGCTGTAGGACTCCGATTGACCATCCGAAAGAACCATGAGACTATAAAAGTAGGATTTAGGACAAATTATAGGATCTAACCATATAGCCCTAAAAGGCAGATCTAGCCATTAATCTAGAGATCTAAATAGGGATTTATAAGTAGATGGAAAATAATAAGGACTCCCTGTTATCCATTCGTATCCAGGATGGTATAAAGAAGACATAAGGTCGGATTGAGTAGTGAAGGACGTGACTCCAGAAAACATTGAGGTAGGTAGTCTGATACTGCTATATTTTAATGCATTTTCAAATGTACTTGATTTATAAGTAGTTTGCTACTACTAAAGTTTTCATATGTGTTTCCCTGATGACCGTGTTTAGTATGCCTTTTGAGATATCATATTTGCATAATGAGTATGCAAATGTTTACTTAGGATCTTGAATGCAATTATTTGCATGGAACTGATTTTATGAATGCATCACTCACATGGTTTGCAAAGAAAGGCATAAATTGCATGATTTTGATGATTGAGATTTGGATTCTTTATGTATATGCTTTTTGGGCTATTGAGGTTGGTGGGCACTATGCTAAGTAGGTAGATCGCCGAATGAGGCAACCTACGTAGGAATAGTGGGTAGATCGCCGAATGAGGCAACCTGCATAAGGAATAAAACCTTGAGTTCCATGTGGGCAGATCGCCGAAAGAGGTAGCTTGCAGTGGGAACAAAACCTCGAGTCCCAAGTGGGCAGATAGTCGAAAGAGGCAGCCTGCGAAGGAGCATAGTGACCCTATGATTTTAGTTGTATTAATATGCATATAACATTAAGATGCTCGTAAACGAGTACTCGTGACCAGTCGACGTGATGTGTCGTCGAGAGATCCATTGTGCATGATACATATAGCAATGACAACATTTGCTTGAATGATGACTATTTTAAGAGTTTCATAATTATTATATTTGACTCGTGATTTGATATGTTTGCCGAGGATTTTCGTAGACGAATCTATTAATTTCTACTTTATGACTTTGATCATATCTATATTATTGAATACTAGATTATGATAAAGGATTCCATGGTTGAACTTACATCAAGGAGCTTATGTGTTAGGGACAAAATATGCATGATGTTTTATATGGAAAGCCGCTTCTAAAACCATGCTGGATGCATGCCGTGTTTTCAAAATAGTAGTATCAAACCACCTACTGGGTATGAAAAATACTCACTCAAATATATTATTTTTTTTTTCTTTTTTTTCCAGATTAGTTTCACATGAGAGTAGAACAAGCATCAGGGAATGTTAGTATTACGATCATGTAAATGAAGAAGAGATAAGTATGAATGTAAGTAAATGTTCTACCTTTTGGACATGTATCTGTATTTATTTATAGTTGGGCTGTGAGCTGTGACTGGATACACCTGGGAAGACATTTATGAGTATAGAAATTTTCAAACATTACTTTGTTGTTGTGAAAGCTAATAACGCTCGGGGTTTTCAAAATGAGTTTAAAACAAAAGATTTTTCACTGCATTGCATCGTTTTTATAAAATGGTTTTCAAATAGGGATGCATCCCACCCTAGGAATTAGATATTGCCTTTAAAAATGCATGGGAAAACCCAGGTCGTCACACCTATTGTAGTTAATTGCTAGATTGTAATGTTGTCATCACGATCTTAGGTTTAAGTCTCAATATAAGCAATTTCCTTTTATATGAATCAAGTCAACTAGACTGACATGGGTCAACCAATGGACTTATAGGCATGGGTTGACTCACCACAACGTAAATGAGTGGGCCAAGTAATGGGCAATCCCTAGCTGGGTAGTAAAATGCCACCCATAATTGGGTTAAATAGGTGTGGGTAGCAGGTCAAACTTGATACCTCTAGGCTCAAAAAATATTGATAAAATTTAGAATTGTAAAGCTTTATTAAGCCTAATCATATTATCATTGATACAAAAGCCAAAGGCTTCAAAATAGAATAGAATTTGAGAATGGATAATAATAACATCTTTGTCCTATTTTAGCAAGCATCACTTGGGTACCTTGCTAGCTATATTAAGCTAACCACTGCTTTCTTTAAGTGCATAGAAGTCTATTTTTCCTAATGCTAACATTTTTTAAATTTTGAATCATTTTATTTTACCTTGCCTTATTAGTTGGACAGGCTCCTAAAGGATTTGTCTCTCTTTTCTAGCCATACTTCAATGTCTTTCTAAACTTTATCTCTTGTTATTTTCTACCCACCTTTAGTAAAATTCAAATACTTATCATATAGGCAATTAAAAGGTACAATTACTTTAACTAAGAGGAATCTTTATATGGTTTCTAATTGGCAATCTAGCCTAATCTTAATTATCTAAGTCTTCCCTCTCTTATGCTTATGTAAGGCATTAGAGTTTCTCTCTTTATATTATTTATAATTAGCATATAACCTCATTTTAATGGCCTAAGCCATCCATCTCTTCCTAATTGGCAATCCAGCCTCATTTTAATGGTCTAAGCCCTCCAACTCCTATACTTGTATAAGGGGTTGGAGTTTCTCTATTTACAATTCTTAAAGTCTCTCTCTTTAATCCTTCTTATTTATTTTCCTCTAACTCTAATTATCCTCATATTATAATCATATACTATTCGTCACGTAGCCATTTTTAAGATTTTAGTTATTTTATTTTGTCTTATATCATCAGTTAGATGAAGGGATACAAAAAGTTTGTTTTATGTATCCCCTAATTTTAAGCCACTTGGCATTTATATATCAATTTCTTCAACTTCTAATTCTGCCTAAGTATCTCCTCTACCAACAATCCCCAAAAGTTCTCTTTCTAATCTTTCTCATATATTTAGGATACTGATATTAGTAATAACAAAATTTGTAGGGGTAAGAATAATAAAGGCAAAAGAGCCATCTAAGGTTTTATATTATATTTGGAAATGATATCAACACTGATAAAAAAGAAGAAGGAAGGCCCAATAACTCTTTTTTGTTCACGTGGTGTTAGATTGGGTGTATCGAATGGAGATAAAAAAATGAAAAGCAGGTCCTCTTTTTCAGCTTTTTCATGATCCAAGTCATTTATCAGATTCACCCTCCCTCAAAACAGGAGGGTACACCATTCACATTTTAGCTATATGAGTCCCACTATAAAGATGCTCATTCGATGACATTTTTTGTACCCTCCCATCTTGAGAGAGGGCGAATACGATCAAATAGCTCAAGTCATGGAATTTTTATTTTTATTTTTTGGTCTACACTCGGTGCACCCAAAACAAGCAATTGGTGCGCAGGAAAAATAATAATAATAATAATCTCTCTCTCTCTCTCTCTCTCTAGAAATTCTTCCATACGCACATGTGTATTGATATGCATTGAAGAAAAATGGGGTTCAATCCACTTTTTTATATTTTCTTATGATTATATGCTTCAATCAAATGTCATTGGTACTAATATTCACATCTATCCTTCTAAAGTCTTCACCTCTTGGCTTTTTATGGTTGTAAAATGGATGATAAGATGGTTTTTCGTTTTAGACCATCTATTACATGACCATAAGAGACTGACAAATGAAGGCCTTAGATATTTTCATTAGAAATGAGTTTGAGTACCAAGAAGATCTGATTGAGACCAAAACAGATGAAAAATACAAAAATATGGGCCCAAACCCCAATTTTCTTCAGTATGTATGTATGTATGTATATGTATATGTATATATGGAATAAATTATCCTCTCTCTCTCTCTCTCTCTCTCTCTCTCTCTCTCTCTCTCTCTCTCTCTCTCTCTCTCTCTCTCTCTCTAGAATTTCTATCATGTAAAGCTTTGCATTGAAATGCATGTTGGGCCTACTTTTATGTTTTTCATTATCCAAGCCATTCATTGAATTTGGCTTGTCTTATATAGCCTGGGAGCCAAACATCTCATCCATGAAATACACGATGGAATACAAAAACGTACCTTTTATAAATAGACGATGGAATACAAAAACAACTCAAAACCCCTTATTTTGCAACCATAAAAGTCTGGAATACAAAAACAACTCAAAACCCCTTATTTTGCAACCACAAAAGTATGGAATACGAAAACAACTCAAAACCCCTTATTTTGCAACCACAAAAGTACAACTAAAAAAGTCCTAGATATGTCAAGTAGATGAGATGCTAGGTACCTAGGCTATCTCTAACAAACTTCAATAAACAGCTTGGACCACCAAAGAAATGAAAGAAGTGAGCCCAATATACATATTTTTACAATGCAAAGCTGTGTATTTCTAATGGAAATATCTAAGGTACTCATTTCTAGGCCTCGTATGGTCATATGTTGTACGCTGCAAAACTACAAATCCCCAGTCTCCTTCTGCCACCAGCTGGGTAAAGGGCCTTGAGTAAAAAGGTAGATTCACTTTGTTGCATAGCTATTCCATAGGTCCCGTCTAGCAAATAAATGGATTAAATGGGATTACACCCAAGCTGTACTTCAATCAGGAGTTTCCAAGAACCTTCTCTCCCTACACTTTCAGACCTTGCTTATAAATTGAAGTTATAAGAACAACAGTCACGCTCTCCCATTTTCCACCTTATCTAAGTAACCTCTGAGGAGATCCAGTTATGGCCCTTAGATGGGAATCTCCAGTAGAAAGTTGTGATGGCGGATTTGAGACAAGATTCTTGGATTCTCCTCATTGAAGTAGACAATCAAGAACACATTAAAGTAGACGATGATGAAAGAAGACAGAAGATAAAATTTGTCGTGCTAGGCAGCTCTGACTTTTGGCGACTAAATGGACGGTTAGAGACAACACGCAACAGGACGTATCTCTGTAAAAATGGAACTCATCCAGCAAAGTCCGTCCAGTGCATTAGCCCAAGCAGGAGCCTCTGCTCATGGGGGGGACTCACTCAATTGTGTGGTAAACCATCGTAATGTATTCACAGTGACGGCCTAAAATAACTGTCTTAGGGGTTCAGAAAGTAAGAGAAGAAGATCAGAAAAACTTATGTTTCGACATTAATACGAAGATTTGGTGAACCTTTAAATAAGCATGCAATGTATCTCTCGTGCTGGAAATTAATATATCTCTATGTAAGTCCTCTAATAACTTGAAAGCAGCCCCTTGAAAACCAAATACCTGGAACACTGAAAACTTTTTATGCCTAAATGGTTTGGATCATTGAAATAATGGGCCTCACTTGCAATTTTGCCTGCTACTCTTTTCCAAGTGTATGCACATCCAACATGTAAGAACTACAGATAATATGCTTTCCCACGTTGTTACTGGCGCTGTCATTAACACTTGTGCAATGGAAAAGTATCAGCTAGAGCATTATACACTTGTGCTGGCTATTTTTGGATGCCCATGCATGTTGGAGTGATTGATCCTACAATCTTAACCAGGAAACGATAGAATCCTGAGCAATGAAATTCATCTGAACCTGAATATTCTTCTCTCAGTCAAGCAACTTGGTCAATTTAACATCACCATCATCTGCCAACCACACGTCTGCTGAGTGATAGAACAAGTTACCATGACAGTGACACATGTTTATTCGAGTCCTAGTAGTTTCCTCTGGGCTCAGGATTCAACCTACTCCAATATGCATGTCAACAATGAGTCTCGTGAAAAGTTCTTAATTACTTGGAAGGACCTACAAGTGTATAGATCAGATCTTTAGTTATACAAAATTACCCACCTAACAACATTTCAAGAAGTATGTCAAGAAACTTGCCTTGAACAATTGCTGGATACCGATCTTCTCATTGAAAAGCATGGTGCACATGCACGAGTATAACAGCACATTGAAAGAGGAAGGTGAGATTAGGGTTTTCCTAAAATATTTCGTATTACAGATATTTATTTTTTTATATGAAGGGGAGCCTTAGCAAAACGGTAAAAGTTGTAGTCATATGACCTTGAGGTCCCGGGTTCAAGGAGTAGAAACAGCCTCTTGCAAAAATGCAAAGTAAGACTGTGTACTATAAGCCCTTGTAGGCGTCCCTTCCCCGCCCCCCATATTTTTTATATAAAGGTGAAATGGACTTTTACTTGCCAATAATGTTTAGTGTGCACAATTGGTCACAGACAACTCAGGCATCTCTTCTATCTTAAAATATACTTGATTATACGTTGCTGCTTTTCCCTTTGGCTAAGGAGGTAGATATAGAAGTATATGTGATTGAGTTGCTTTCTAATTTTTTCGTTTTTTTTTTTTTTTGCAACAAAACATATTTCTAATGAAAACGAGCAAGGCGCATTTAAATTATTTACTTTCACGTGAAACTAGAGCCCATTATGTAGTCTTGTGATGGTGTACCAGGTCAATATCCATCACCATACAGGTGAGACTACTCCATGTGGTGTCCGAGTTATGTTATTATAAAGTTCGGATTTGAAAATGGATCGACAATGCAAATAATCAGAAAATAATGCAAACGTCAAGAGCAAAACAAAGATTAAGATGAGAAGTAAACTTTGAACTTGAACTTGTAACTAGATCTAAAAATAATATATGAGGAGTTGACAAATTATTGGCAAAACTTGGGTTTAAATTCACAATCAATTAATTTTGAAAAATGTGAGAACATCCTAACTATTAGCCTGCCATAGTGTACGCACTTTCTTTCTGTCTTTTTTTTAATGGCAAAAATAGGCACTTTTACGACAGAAGTTTCAATTGTTCAAATAAATTTCTAACTATACCTAGGTCACACATAAAAAATAAAAGGTTGTGTGAGAACTTAACTTCTTGATCTTTTCTTTTCAAAGTAATATGTTGAACTTTTGTAGCCCTTTCCAAAAGGAAAGCCTTGGTGCAGAGGTAAAAGTTGTCATTAGAAGTCATAGGTTCAAGGAGTGGATAAAATACAAAGTAAGGCTGCATACTATTGGCTCTTGTGGTCCACCCCTTCTCCAGACCCTGCATAAGTGGGAGCTTCATACACTGGAGCTGCCCTTTACCTAGACAAATAGGATCTTGATCTGACTTTAGTCGTGCCTCTTGCATTTAAATTAATGCATCTGCATCATACCAAAAAATAATGGGATTCAAATTAAGCATAGAAGAAAAACATGTAGGTCACACTGACTCACCTTCATGTTTTAGGTTTATTCACGCTTACCTTATCTCAAATAAATATAATAATAGTTGTTCAGTAAAAGTTTAATAAATTGATATCGCACTAAGATATAATTAGATGACCCTTTTCGAATTTGGTTAATGTAGTAAATTAACAATTTCAGCAAATATATAAGACCACAAGTTTGATTTTTTTTTTTTAAGGACCCATAAATTACCTAAATTAATGTTCTAAATAGCAAAAAGAAAAGAAAAATGATATTCCTACCCCTTGTATTAGGGTATTTTGGGTATTACAGACTACAATTGTAAAGCTGACAACCACACGAACTCAAATATCAAGATTCCAGAAGTGTTAGAGCATGGGGATATAGGGCACAAGTTGCGAGACATTTTTCTAAGTGGGCCTCATGTTTGGCCAATCAGACCTGTTCATCTTATTTGTCTTACTCTAGTTGACTACAATTCTAAGACAGTTAGAGTTGGATGAGTCTAGAATTTGAAGAACTCCTTGTCACATTGACACCATGGATCGAAAAAAGTGTCTAAAGAATGGTTATAATCAACAAGTAAATGGGGACCTTTTGATAGTAGAATCATCCATGATATAAGACTTTGATAGTGAGAGAAAGCACGAAGGTGAGCCTTGGCGCAACGGTTGTCGTCATGTGACTTTGAGGTTACGGGTTAAGGTGTGGAAACAGCCTCTTGCAATTCGTGCACTAGAACTGCCCTTTTTTATAGTGAGAGAAAGCATATGAATGCATTTGATCAACTAACAATGGGCCTAACCATTGTAAAAGTGGAAAGTTATACCACAATTTAAGTCATGTCTCGTAGGACCATAGCATTTCTTAAATTTTTTTAGTATGGTTTAAGTAAGTTGGAGTAATGGTAATACAAAGGGAAAGAATATCATTTCTGTAATATTTATATGCCTAAAAAAAAGCCATCAGTGGAAGGCCCTTTTCTTTGGGCTCTTGCATGGGCATGCTCATCTACCTTGCACGAGGAATTAATTTTATAGATAAGGATCTCGAGATTCAAACTTAGGACCTCTAAGTCAGGAAGACTCTAATATCATGTTAGACTACTTTTCAATAAAACTTAAGCCAATAAGAAATGATCCAACAATATTTATAGTCCTCATAAGCGTATACACTAAGGAAAAAAGGAAGGTGTACATGCTCACCTTTTCATCTAGGTAAAACTTTTATTTCAAATCTAAGCCATTCATAATATTAAGAATAACATAGATAGGCTAAAAGACAAATTTCATGCACATTAAATGGCTGCAGCCAACTTTTTTCAAATAAAAATTATGACCACCTTTTTTTTTGAAGACCCAAAATAAGTAATTAGGATAATTCAAATGTGATGATTTCTCATGAATTGCATATTCTTGGCAATCCAAACATGATGAATAGTTTAGATCTACTAAAAAAGAGCTTGCAAACCTTCCTCTCCTCTTGTGCATGTACACTTACTAAGACTCAGAGAGAGAGTTTTGTTGGCTATGGATTGAAAATCAGGTTGGAGGAAAATTAGAAAGACACAAGAAAGACAGAAAGATAGAGTTGATAGCTTATTCGTGCTAGCGGTATTTGAAAGAAAAAGAAAGAAAAGTATTTAACAATTAAAATTTTTGTGTTTACATATCACTGATGTCAAGATGGCCGAGTTGGTCTAAGGCGCCAGTTTCAGGTACTGGTCCGAAAGGGCATGGGTTCGAATCCCATTCTTGACAAATTAACTTTTATAATATAAGTTACAACTCAAGGTCGACACTCAAAGGGCTGGAACAATCAGATGGGTCGATTTTTTGGGCACGGTCATGCATAACATGGCGTTCAGTATATAAATGGTTCGCATCATCAGAAAGAGAAAGCGGGAGTTGCACTTTACCCGCTAAAGACGTGGGCATTCCTCTCTTTTGCCTGTTCTTCGCTAATATTTGTCAAGAATCCCATTCTTGACAAATTAATTTTTATGATATAAGTTACAACCTAAGGTCGAGACTCAAAGGGCTGGAACAATCAGATGGGTCCATTTTTTGGGCACGGCCATGCATACCATGGCGTTCAGTATATAAATGGTTCGCATCATCAGAAAGAGAAAGCAGGAGTTGCACTTTACCCGCTAATATTTTCCAAATAAAGACGTGGGCATTCCTCTCTTTTCCTGTTCTCCGCTAATGGACTTACTTTTTGCTTTTGAAAGGTAATAAAAAAAAAAATCTTCATACAGAAGCGATTGAGGAGATCTTGAAAACTACATGAAGCACTTCAACAAATCAAAGTGCCCTCAATTGAGGGTAACTCAGAGCCTGTAACAGGTCCAACGGAAGTAACTGGCCGCTAGAAAAAACCCAAACAGGAGAACACTTAATTGAGGAAGCCCAGAATAGGAGTTAAAAAAACAACATCATTAAAAACATAAAATCACAAAATAGAGGGTCAAACCTAACGGTATACTATTTACATGCTCAACATGAACCTGTAAAGAAAAGTGAAAGACCAGAATCACCATCTCCTAGTTATATCTACGCAAGCATAAGAAATCTGTGAGCTTGGTTGGTCCCATTATCATTTTCAAGGACAATGTCAGCAGCAGTTGAAGATGAGTGGATTGAAGGATTATCCTCAAATCTTCTAATTGGCAGATCCTCCAAAACAGTGCCCCTCTCTAGCTAATACGTCAGCTTTGACTGTTAGATGATCGAAGAGTATGATAGAAGGAAATATTAGCATCCCCAGTGTCATATTTAATCCTATCAACAATGGACCAGAAACGCCTGGGTGGGTCTTCACAAGATATCAGCCATCCGATAACATTAGACGATTCTCCTTCAACAATTAACGGATAAACCTTGGACTGCTTCCAAATACTTGGACCCAGATGCTACCGGATTTCCAAAACTCATCCCATCAAGATTCAGTCTAAAAGCTAGGACAAATCCATGATTTTTCCTGAAAAAATTCGGTTAAAAGAGCCTTCTTGAGGACACAAGATTGCGCACACTTTATCTTTGATGGAAGATATTTACGAAATCTCGAACCATTTTCTAAAAACATCATTAATGGAATAGCCTGCAAACTCCTTCGAAGTGGTAACCCAAAGAACAGCCGACTGAAAAATTATCTCAACGAGCATTGTCGTGGACCCTTGAAAAAAGGCAGCCCAGGTGAACAAAGCTCCCGTACATGCAGGATCCAGAGAAAGGGTAGACCACAAGGGTCTATAGTGGGCAGCCTTCCCTTGCATTTTGCAAGATGCTGTTTCTACGCCTCGAACCCGTGACTTCAAGGTCACACGACAACAACTCCACCATCATGACAAGGCTCTCCTTCTTCGATTAAGGACTTGGTCTTAACCCATGCAACGCTGAACTTACTGAAGACTAAATGCCAGATTTTTTCGATTTCTTTACAAGAAACGAGAACGTAGGCTTTTTTATTCTGAGCCTGATCAGCATAAAAAGCACTCAGAAGGACCATGTTGGCCCAATTTTAATAATTTGTCAGATATAGAGATTCTGAGGGAAAGTTCTGTGCGCCTGACGTTAGACAGCCTCTTTTATCTTTTCTAATATTTTTATCCAGAAGGAATGCGTCATAGACAAAACGGAACAATACAAGGCTCGGATATTTGTGCTCCTCGAAACAAATAATCAAAAGGTGTTATTACAGCCAACTAATATCCGAATTTACATCTATGTAGTGTGAGTATAAAAGATTATTTTTACAATATGCCATAATATTAACAGACAACCGAATTGACCATTACATGTATTCTCAGTTTCGTTAGGAAGAGCCTGACTTTTGTCTCGGCAACTTTCTTGGTATCTTGCAGGTGCTGTTTCAGTGCAGGATAAGTTTGGAACAAGTAAAATGCACAACCAATTTGGCATAAATATATACCTGCTGGAGAATTTTGCTGTCCTCTTGTTGCTTCAGGTCATAATAAATAGTCTACTTGTCACTCTTCTGATTTGTTGCTGTTTCTGGCAACTGAGATGGACCCTCTTTGTCCTTTTGAACTCGGCGCAAGCTCCTACAGATCCCAAATGCTATTCCCTTACCCATTGCATCTCCTTTCAGCCCACACATAATCAACACTCCACCTATGATCACCCATTTCACTATGTTCCTCTTTGGTTTTGGTTTCTGATGAGTTTCAACCTGCTCAGGTCTCTCTTCTGCGTCATCAAGTTCCCGAACTGGCAACGCCGATGCAGAGTATGGCATTCTGGAACTGATACGTGCCATGATAGCATATCGTGAAGGAGGAGCACCTCTTGCTTGCGCCATTTTGTAGGCCTGAACTCCATTATCCATTTTCCTGACAAGGCCCCACATTCCTCTCTGGACACCAATCTTTGCAAGCTCCCTTGGGATCCCCATTTCTTCGTAATGAAACAGAAGAACCTCACAAGCTGTTAGCCCTCCATTCCTTGATTCCACTGGAGAACATCTGAAATATGTAAGAAACAGTCCTTCCAGAACTAAACATAAGCAAGATAACAAAACATGATACCTGGCTTTATGCGCCAACTAGAATAGTAGAGATCCACCCGTCTCGGTTTTCTGTGCCTAGGTAAAGATGGGTATGGAGTGTCCTGTCAGAATAACCAAATTACTAAACAGCAACCAATTAGGAGAAAGGCATTTAGATGAAATGGATCATTAACCAAAAGTCAAGCACCCATGCACAATCCTCAGTTTCAGCCATAAGTGAACTGAACGGTAACAATGGGATGAAAAATAAGCACTCACTAAATATTTTGAGCAGCACCACTGAAGCAGTTGCACTTAGTTCCATCTATTGAAACCTCAAAAAGAAAATGCTTCATATATGAGACGTAAACTTGGTTCATAAAATATTGCACATGGAATCATATAAGAACATAGAAGACTGCAGGATAGAAAGATACACCAGCATTGGAGTGATGCATTTGTGTGAGGAGTCAACTTAAGCCTCCAAGGCTCATTGCCCATTGATCATGTTGCTTGAGACCCTTTTGTGATTAACTGACCTAAACTCTGAACACTGTGAAATTAACAAGGCCGACTCTCATAGAGCAGTGACCTATGCTCCATATCATTTAAATGAATCTTCCCACAGGCTAGAGAAAAGCCTGCATATATTTCCTAATATATATCATAAGCGCCCTACACTTTCCCCAGTCCTATTATCCCCATATAACCCAACCATGGGTTGCATGTGAAGCTTTCATCAAAATCTAGCTTCAATGTCAAAAAAGAATCGTGAGATTCAATTTCTCAAGTTGGTCTTCTACCAAACTCTAATGCTGAAGAGGCCTTAACTTTGTACTCCCAAATGCTTGCTTAGTCTTAAGCTAGACATTTCACATTTCAACACCTACCATGACCCTCTTGATTGTCCTTAAAAATCCCATTTCCTCTCAAGCATAACAAATAGAGTAGGAAGATACCCGAAAGAAATTTACCTTTCACATCGGAGATATCAATTCCAACAGATATCCACCAACAACTCAAGCAATCCCCAGTTCTGTATGTGAATCCAGCCTTTCCTACAGATAACAGCCTATAATCCTTTCTATCTTGCCCTTTCTACATAAATTTTCCACATTTTATGCCAGAATCCCTGTTTCTCCTACCAAATCTCCAAAGCCGCCCATCCAAAAGAGGCTTATTTGGCTTATTCTTTATTTTCAAGTTACGATTATTATTCCTCCCTTAAGAATTAGGGATCTCTCTCTCTCTCTCTCTCTCTCTCTCTCTCTCTCTCTCTCTCTCTCTCTCTCTCATGGAATTATACGATGCAACCTGTGCCTTTGCTGTTGCATCATATGCATCCTAAAAATAGGCTAGTAGGCTCACTTTTCTTATTTTTTTCATGATCCAAATGGCTTATCTGACTTGGCTCACCTCAAATGTCCTGGGTACCAAAGATTTCATCTTACGGACTTCTCTACGTCCTTAATTTATTTACCTTTTGAAGCCAAAAAAGGGACAGCAAAACATATAAAGCTCCAAAGCACAGAAATACGTCTACTTTTGGGCTTTGAGAGGTCAAAAAAATGGACTTAGAGATGTCCGTTAGATGAAATCTTTGGTACCCAAGACATCTAAGGTGAGCTGAACTAAATGAACAGTTTGGATCATGAAAAAAAAAACAATAAAATTGGGCATGCTAGCTACCTTTTAGGACGCCTATGATGCCACCGCAATGAGACCAGTTGCATCATATAATTTGTCTCTCTCACACACACACAATGTCCATGACAAGTTGTAATAAATCATACCTGTTAGAGCAAAAAGCAACATGTAAAGCCAGAAATGAGAAGTGGGCAACCTTTTTTGGGGTACAAAGCAGAATGTGCAAAATAACTACAAAAATTAAATAAACAAGTTATAGAAATGAAGAAAAGCCTTGGCGTGCAATGGTAGAGTTGTCACTGTGTGACTTGGAGGTCACGGGTTAGAGGCGTGAAAACAGATTCTTGCAAAAATGCAAGGCAAGGTTGTGTACTACAGATCCTTTGTGGTCCACCTCTTCCTTGGAGCCCCGCATATGGAGGAGCTTCGTGCACTAGCTACCTTTTTTAAATAAGCAACAGAAATCTCAAGAAATAAGCAGAAAAAAAATCCATTTTGGGCATTGAGGTTGCAAGTTTTATTCTTGCTACATGGATCTAAGAGCCACCTTGTCCTCAAGGTGAAAGCCTGAGATCTGTTCATATATGGTGTTAAAATAATCCCAAGTGTTTTCAAACTCAAGCACATCCTGCCACTTAACAAGAACTTCCTTGTCCAACAAGAATGTTCAAACTTGCTGAATAGCTTATGGTTGAACCTGTAATTCAAACTCATCGGAGAGGAAGGAAGAGGTTGGCTAGTAACTAATAGAGACAGTGATTTTTTTAACTAGGATACATCAAAGATGGGATGGATTTTTACTAAAGGTGGTAACAGTAGTTTGAAAGCAACTTCCCCAATTTTTTGAAGGATTTCAAATGGTCCATAGTAATCATATGCTTAACTTTTCATTGGATCAAGGAATTTCAATTGATAGGGCTGCACTTTTAAATACACCTTATCTCTAGATTGAAATTAAACACCACAATGCTTCCGCTTAGCCAGTTCTTTCATCCTAGATTGCGGAGTAGGGAGGTTTTCCTTAAGGTCTTGTAGAATGTCATTTTTGTCAGCAATTTAAATATAGACATCCTCAACATTAGATATACCATCCGTTAATTTAAGTAGGGGTGGTGGATCACAACCGTAGAATGCCTTGACTAGTTTCATTCCAACAAAGAACTAGTATATCATATTATACCAGTATTTAGCTCATGGTATCCATTTGGGCCATGTTCTTGGTTATCGCCGACAAAGTACTTTAAGTAAGTTTTCAATCATCGGTTGACTACCTCTGTTTGTCCATCGACAGCAGGTGGTAGGCAGAACTTCTTTTAAGCATTGTCCCTTACCTACATAAATAATTCTGTCAAAAAATGGCTCATGAAAATGCTATCCTGGTTGGATACAATCGAACTAGGGAACCCATGTAGACGTACCACTGCATTAACAAATAGGAAGAAGCTATTATGGCTTGCATAATAGTGTGTAATTTAGTATCTTTCTGTATCTTATCTTCTAATCCATCAAATACATGACACTTGGTAATAGCAAGAGCATTGAACTGATTATTTGGTTGGGGATACTGCTCTCTTCATGATAATGCATTGGCAACCTGGTTGTCCTTTCCTAGTTAATATTGAATGGAAAAAATTAAATCCCACCAATTTGGCAGGCCACTTTTTTTTATCCTCATTAAGTAGACGTTGCTCCAACAAGTGCTTGAGGCTTTCTTTGATCGGTATGGATGACAAAATTGTGCCCTAATAAGTAGTGGCGCCATTTCTACACAGCAAAGACAATAGCCATTAACTCTCTTTCACATGCTGATTTGGCTTGACTTGAAGTGAAAGGGCATATTGAGGAATGCCAAAGGCCGACCCTGCCTATGTAGTCATAGGCGCAACTAGTCACTAGGCGCAAAAAGGTGCATAGGTGCAACTCAATTTTGGGTAAGCTTAAGGGGGAAAAGTCACAGTGCGACTAAGCATGATTAGTCACACGACTAGTTGTGCCTGGTGCTCGTGACTTTTGCGCCCTCTATTTCAGACAACAGATCGATCTCAAATCGTTGATAGTCGATTTTCCTTCGTCAAAAGATGGGAATAGGTAAGAGGAAAGCAAGAGGTGGAGGGAAATTCATATTTTGCCAATGTGCATCGATCATCTATTCCCTAAACTCAATTGTCTGTTCTCCAATGTTTTCAGTAGTGAAAAGGGTCTCTCTCTCTCTTGTTTTTTTCGTTTCCTTCATCAGATCTGACTAGGATCTGTTTTATTTTTAAGAAGGGGGTGCAATTATCAATTATGGGGCCTCCATTTATAAGAAAAAATCTAACTTATTATATTATATTATATATATATATATGTTATGTATGTTACATGCGTTAATTTTTTATTTTGCACCTAGGAACTAGTTGCACAACTTAGGCACACCTAGTCCCTCCAAGCAAAAGTTGCAACCCTTATGCCTAGGTGCGACTTGCGCCTATGACTACATAGGACCCTACTGCATCAAATTGGTGCCAATGCCCCCTACTGAAACATCGATTTCTATCTCAAATGGTTGGAAAAGATCTGGTACAACCAACACTGGAAGAGATGTCATCAACTCTTCAAAGGCTTGTTGAGTAATTGAACCCCATTGGAAGTTGTTCTTTTTCATTAGTTCCATGAGAGGCCTTGCAATCTTTCCATAATTTTAAATGAATTGTCAATAATACCCTGTAAGGCCAAGAAATCCCCTAACCCTCTTATATCTATTGGAGGAGGCCAACGTAGCATACATTTAACTTCAGACATATCCACCTTTCCCCCTCTTCAAAAATAATGTGTCCAAAATACTCCAAGTCTTTTTGAGCAAAGAAGCTTTTTTTTCTATTGACCGCTAATCGATTTTCCTAGAGTAGCTTTAAAACGAAATCCAAATGCATTACATGAGTGGATAAACCAAAACTGTATGTCAATATATCATTAAAAAAAACCAAGACAAATCAACAAATATAGGTTTGAAAGACATCATTCATGAGTGACTAAAAAGGTAGGTGTATTCATAAGCCCAAAGAACATAACTAGGAATTCATAATGACTTTCATGTGTTCTAAATGCAACTTTATCTGTTTCCTCTTCCCTTACTTGGATTTGGTGATATCCAGATTTGAGATCTAACTTAAAAAAGATAGTTACTCTTCCTAATTCATCAAGGAGTTCGTCAATTATGGGGATTGGGAACTTGTCAAGAATTAAAATTTTATTTAAAGCTCTATAATCTATGTGGAATCTCCTAGCCAAATAGCGTGCTTGTGTAATTGAGAAACCAAAAGTTTATGTAACTGACCGAATACACTGAGATATTTATCCAGCGGTCCTTGAATTGGAAAATGTTAGGTCAGCTCTGCGACCTATAACAGCTCCATGCGCATCCTCATAAATTCTATAGCATATCCTTAATCGCTACTCGATTGATCTCAACATGGCTTTGAGAGAGATCATAGATATGACCAGAGTTGGATCCCCTTGGAGTGTGATTTTCTGGCCATCACGCAGAATAGTCATGGTCAGATTTTTGTAGTTAAAATGGAAATTCTGAAAATTTTCAGAATTAGGCATTCCCCAGTTAAAATAGGTAAAAATCTTGGTCTACAATCATGCCTAGTAATTCCAATTGAGCTGCCTTACATATGCCCTTGGGCTTCAGCCTTGATGTAATAGTCCTTGCCCACCTAAACTCCGAACGGGCAATTTCAATCCACAGGCAGTTGCAACTGTTGTACCAATCCCTTGGAAATGAAACAGTGGGAGGCTCCACTATCAATCAACACAACCACTGGATGATTCTAAATGACCCATTGTAGTTTCATAGTGTTCCCAATAGTGAATTGGACGATGGACTGCATGGACAATTCGAGAGGGTTTTCTTCCGGCACTAGTTCACCATCAATCTCAGCTTGGGTTGGACTAGCATCGTCTTCTTCCTCTACCATGAGCATCACTTGTAGTAGCCGATTCTTGCATCAATCACTTGGAGCAAATTTGTCATCGCACCAAAAACATTCTCCTTTCTCGCAATGGATCTGTACCTCCTTTGCGACAGTCGGAGGAAAGGTTCTCGTTGCTAGTCAAGCAAGATCTCTAGTTATCTTACCCCCTTGTCAGCACGAATGGCTGTAGCAGACTTGTGTGGTTCCAAGTTGTGATGATCAAGGTGGTGCTGCTGCCACGCTGCAATTTTGTCGCAACAGGGCTTTTGGGAGGTGGGTCATAAAGATGGATCAATCGACCCGTATTGACAATCCGTGATCCCCGGGACGTAACATCCTAGGCCTAGTCTAATATCTAGCTATACAATTGATAGGAAAATATAAGGAGAAGAGGAAGGACCTCCACATGATCTTTATTGACTTAGAAAAAGCTTATGATAGGGTCCAGAGAGTTAATATGGAGGGTGTCAAGCGAGAAAGGGGTTTCACGGAGGTATATAGACATGATTAAGGATATATATATATGAGGAAGGGTAACAAATATTAGGACCACTAGCAGAGAGACATATGATTTCCCTATCACTATCGGATTGCACCAAGGATTGGCATTGAATCCATACCTTTCCACATTGGTTATAGATGAGTTAACAAAGCATCTACACGAGGAGATTCCATGGTGCATGCTATTTGAGGATGATATAATTTTTATTGATAAGACTAGGGAGGGCGTAAACACAAAGGTAGAGTTATGGAGAGATGTTATAGAGTCTAAAGGATTTAAAATTAGCTCAACTAAGATAAATTATATGGAATGCAATTTTAGTAAGGAGAGGAGTGAGAGTGAAGCACCAGTAAAGATTGTTAACCAAGATGTACCCTAAAAAGACCACTTTCGATACTTGAGATCGATAATTCATAAGAGAGAGAGAGAGAGAGAGAGAGAGAGAGAGAGAGGGATGTTACTTAGAGAATCCAAGTGGGTTAGAACAAATAGAGATGTGCCTCTGAAGTCGTGTGATCAACAAGTGCCACTTAAACTAAAAGAAAATTTCTATAGGATGGTTGTAAGGCTGGACATGCTCTATAGATCAAAGTATTGGATGGTTAAGGAACGACATGTACATAAGATGAGCGTAACCAAAATGAGGATGTTGAGATGGATGAGTGGTAATACAAGAAAGGATAGAATTAGAAATGAAAACATTAGAGAAAACTTAGGAGTAGCACCAATAGGTAACCAGATGAGGGAGCATAAACTTAGATGGCTTGGACATGTCCAGCAAAGATCAAAAACAGTACTAGATAGGAATGACTCGATCCAAGTCAAAGGCTCTAAAAGGGAGAGGGGAAGGCCCAAAAGAACGTGGATAGAAGTGATGAGAAAAGATTTTAACTTTTGGACTAAATGAAGCAATAACACTTAATAGAGGGGAATGGAGGAACAACATTCGTGTGGCCGACCCCTAATCGGGATAGGCCTAGATGATGATGAGTGCGCTTGAACCCATAGTTTCTGGTTAGGAAGCAAGATACTAACCAATTTGGAATAGTGCTCAAGCCAACAAGATCCAGCTCATTGAATGTTGATGATGTTGCTTCTTGATCCTCACCCTTTTCTTTTACATCTACTAATTGATTGTCACTATGAAAAGATCAAAGCTACCCTTCTTGTCCTACACTTGTACGTGGAGCACACTAGAGGACCACATACAAGCATCATATTCCTATCTCTAGTCTATTGAGTAATGACAACATTATCCATTAGATATCAGGAAATATCTCCCACTTTCTTTAAATATATATGTAGACCCACACTCATGACTACATTATCCATTATACATCAGGAAATCTCTCCCAATTCCTTTACACATATATGTAGAACCTCACTAAATTACCACACACCCACCCACTGATAGACAGAAATGGAGAGCATCTAATTGTGTTGCTTCTCACCATCACTACCCAGTAAGACAAAAGCTCCACTAGGACCACTACTTTAAGTATGACCTCAGGGTCCTCATGATGTTCTCCTAGGGGCATGATACCATTCCAAGAGACAAAAGAAAGAGAAAGGACATATCCCCATAAAACTAGTATTAAAATAGGAAGCCAAGGGATACCATGAATGCTACTCTAATACAGCATTGCATTTGCTTTTAACTTTCACATATCAAAAAAAAAAATTTGAGGATTTTCCAAACAGAATCAGTTGAGCAGAAAACCATACCTTTGTTATGCAAGCATATGTAGATCCTGATTCCCAAATGCGCCGGATTATGACATACTCACGATCACTACAGAAAAATGGAAACTGCAGGTTGAAGAACAATAATAGCCATTAAGCAATGGGCAACCTCAAATATATACCACAGAAGAGAAGTTATTCTGAGTACCTTCCTAATCCAGTGAACAATCATTGTTCCTGTGCTAGGATGTTCCTCTAGAATCCTGAAGTAGATAAGCATGTCATCCCATTTTGTTCTGAAATCGTCATCCCAATAGAAGTCTCTTATCAACTCAGGTGTCACATTCTCAAAAACCGTCCTGGTACGATACTGTGTGGGGCCAAACTGGTAAAGAACAAAGTGAAGGTCACATATAAATTTACAGAACTCAAAACTGTCCCCCATTCAGGGAATTTCAAGCATGTAAGACATCAACTTCAACTTCCCATGAGAGATCCTAAAAGCATAACTCTGGAAGGGGATAAATTGCATCCATAAAACAGCAAACGGACTTGTGTTTCTCATATATTTCATTATTAAGAAGCTGATTAGTTTTCCAGAGAAAAGGACAAGATGAAGTACAAAATGCGTGTCCATACACAGGCACTTACATGTACGCATTAGTGAGTGTTTTTGCATGTGTGTGTGTGTGTGTGTGTGTGTGTGTGAGAGAGAGAGAGAGAGAGAGAGAGAGAGAGAGAGAGAGAGAGAGAGAAAGCAAATTTTCAACCAGATCTCTATACAAAGTAAAAGTTTACATTTACCTAGTATGAATGGATAAACCTCTGCCCAAAAGAATCCATCTCACCTATAATGACCTTTTCATGGTCTTTAAGTATGCCCAACAGACTAGCTGGACATAGGTTCATCAAGCTAGGACCACCAAAATTCAGTTGAACAAGCACATCCATGGCCAAAAGAATCGAATATGCATAGCTGGGTCAGCTTGAAAGGTTCATGTTAGGTCTAATGCAGTGATTGTGGACTTCAAAAGGACAATTTTGAGGTTGATCAAAAATATAGCCACAGAGAAAGGAGTTAGCACCCAAAAAAGGGGCCACCTGCAAAGTCGATATTGGCTCACTGAGTTTCTAGGTAGTTGCTAAAAGAACAGGCAATGGAGATACCAATGAGGCTTCTTAGCCAACCTTTTACTGACGACACTGTGCATCCTAGAATATCCTCCAGTTAGTATCAGATATCCCTGCAAAAGGAATAGAGGCACAGGTCAAAGAATAATGTCATTGAAATTCTGCTACAAAGCACCATAGTCAAGTCAGTGGTGCCCAGCAGTTGTGCCTTCCAAAAACCTCAAAGGTTGCATAGCAGGATATGTTCCAAACACTGATCCAAGCCCAAAGAACAATCACCGGGAGGAGTAAGTTGATCTTAGCTACTGAAAGCATATGACTATCATTTGATTTTCTAATCAAAAGATACGAGGGCATGGCAATGCCACCAAATCAGCAATGGATTCAAACATAGTCAAGGTAACTTTGAACTTCAAAAATTGTGACCATAACTCACTATCCACTTTGCAGTTAGTGAGAGATGGCAACTTCTCAGCATCCTCCAAACACAGCAGGCACCTTTTAATCAAGGATCCAAAACAATGAATGGGGAGATCAAGCATGAGAATCTTGCCAAGACAGGCTGCCCAAGAAAGCCATTGTTCAGCTCAAGTTCTTGCAGCACCGTGTTCAACCACTTGTCAGTGCTAAAATATGGTTGCATATCTCATCATCAAAGGCATCCATATCTCCCATATGGAGACCATCTATACATGCTAGATTGACAAATACAACAGGACTCCAACTTCCCTAGCATACTGACAAGCATCAAAACCTCCTGCTCAAAAAATGATAGACACAACTATAGCACCCAAGATATCCATCCCTCGGTCATTACATGGACATGTAGCCATCATATCCTTGTCAATAGCAATCTTGTAGAGTCTATCATAACCATAAAAAGAGTCCAAGTGTACACGATGCGTAAGTCCAAAACCATGAACTCAATGCCCCTAAAAAATCAATTAAATTGTGATAAATAACAAACCACCTACAGTCCCATCAGAACGCTTATCAGCTTAATATTATCTCCTCCTTCTAAAGAGAAGTTTCCTCACGAGCACTTCTCTCCATGCATCATTATCGTCCTCATAAAATTCTCCTTAGCCATTTACCTAGTGTGTTCTTATTGAACTGGCTTCAACAACTTACATCCAATGCCATACTCATTTGATTTGCAAACCAAGTCCTAGGCAACAAGGAGATATTTTCAGCAATCAACCTTTGTAATTCCAAAGGGACTCAAGCTGAACTATATTTGAAATGTCAACCTTAAAGGAACAACTTTGGCAGGCCTTTCTTTCACAAGGTAATTTTCTTTTCAAGCTGAACCATTAGGTCCTAGAGAAACCCAGCAAGCCTCCCAACACAAAAATATACTCCAAATAAGAATTTTGCAGAGAAAACTTCCCCAAATGAATTATCCAGTGTGACCTGCCAGTTTTCACTCCCATCACCACAGAAATTAAGCAAATTACTCCCCAATGATAATGGTTTCATCTTATCTGAATGGAGCATTCAAGGACCACTCCAGGACTCAGAAGCACCATATAAGATGAGAATATAAAGGGCATATATTATGAACTAGTACTCTGAAACTGGAAGGCATTCATCTTGAGCCCTCCATCAGCCTGCAAGAGGACACATGGTTCAAAACCTTCCTCCAAACCTCAGCCAGGAACTGGGGGAGAGATCTCCTTACTGAACCATGAAAACCGTTTCTAATTCCAATCACCACAAAAGGAAAACCAAGTAAGAGACCCTATATCTAGCTATGAGCCCCTGGCTCTCCAATAATAAGACTTGCTCATGAGCAATGAGCAAACTGTCATCAATCTATCAGAAGCAATAGACGGCTCAACGACTTCAGAATAAAGCCACCCATCACCAGTCAAAGTCTTGGAGAATGTTGGGAAAAGAAAAAGGGAAAGTCTAGAAGAATATGTCTAAAGGATGATCTTCTACAAGCAATCTAAATCCACAATCAACACAGCCCAATTCTTCTACCTACCAAATGTAATGAGCAATGAAATGCAAAGCAATTGACCTCCCTCAAAGCACTCCTCCAGGAGTGCCATCACATCCTCTTTGAGGATGTCTCGGCATTCATGGAAGATCATCAGAAAGAAACCAATGACAAATAGCTGAAAACTATTTTGCAGACTTAAAACAGACATGGGATAGAGAATTTTCTCCCTTGCTTGTGGTATTAAAACATAGATAAAATTATTCAAAAACAGAGAAAATAACCTTAGAAGTGTGGGAAGTTTGCTCTTAGATAATTTTATTGATGTTTTAAAGCTGTAAATAGCTGGGGAAGTTTTCATTATTACACACAAACTAGTCCATGATTCTCATTCCTGTCCCAAGCATATCCTAAGTTATTGAATTTATTCTGGAATTAGGTTCCACAGAAGCACCAAGAGAAATGGCAATTAAGGATTGAGAACATTTCTGGAGAGTGTAGAGGTTTCAAACATTGAGAGGCTGGAAGTATTTTTAAGTGGAAGAAAGGCTAAAAAACTCAGAACTCTCATCATCAAGGAAGCTTATAGACTTCAAACTTAAGAAATGTTTTTTCCAAGACAACATCCCAGCTTCTGTTTAATTTGGACTGGGTCAAAACTTCATATACTTACATGCCAGGCAATAACACAGCTTGTTTACAAGTGTGACCACTAGGCCCTAATACAATGTTTATTTTGCACCATCATTCAATGGAAGAATCCAAAAGAAGGCTTAAGATCTCCTAGGGATCCAGCTTGAGTGATCCAAGGGCCAAGTATGAACCTGATTTGCCAGTCAGAATTTGATATTAAATTTGATATCCCAATCTTGTTCCAGATAGATTCAGATTCATGAACCAACAGCATGGATTTGATCTTGAGCAGCATTGTTTAGAAGAAGAACTATGACATGTAATGACTCATAGTGGCAATTCAGTGGCTAATTCAAAAATTGAAGAAAATAGGCCCTTTTAACTCAGTAGTGGAGTAACGCCATGGTAAGGCATAAGTCATAGGTTCAAATCTCAGAAAGGGCTTTTTACACAAAAACCAACTGAAAAGAAAGATGTAAACATGATAGAACGATTTAGAATACTGAATCCTCATAGCAGATGTCACTCTATTCAATCCTAGAAAGACATGTTTTAGTAATGCTAAACTGACTGCACTATGGATGCGATCTAGCTACCACATTTTATGGAGCCCACATTTGAATGATCGGACCAATTCATCTCATTGCTACAGATTTAGATGTCATCATCATCATCATCAAGACCTTATCCCAATTAGGGGTCGGCCACATGAATCTTATTCCTCCATTCCACTCTATTAAATACCACGGTTTCATTTAGTCCCAAAGTTTTTAAATCTTTCCTCACCACTTTTATCCATGTTCTTTTGGGCCTTCCCCTTGCCCTTTTAGAACCTTCTACTTGTATTGCCTCACTCCTTCTAACTTGTGCCATTGTTGGTCTCCTTTGGACATGTTCAAGCAATCTAAGTCTAATCTCCCTCATCTTATTACCTATTGGTGCTACCCCTAAATTTTCTCTAATATTTTCATTTCTAATTCTGTCCTTTCTTGTCTTACCACTCATCCATCTCAGCATCCTCATTTCTGCGACGCTCATCCTATGAGTATCATGTTCCTTAACTGGCCAACACTTTGATCCATAGAGCATGGCCGGCCTTATAGTCATCCTATAGAACTTTCCTTTTAGTTTGAGTGGCACCCGCAGATCACATAAAACTCCAGATGCATATCTCCATTTGTTCCAACCTGCTTGGATTCTCTGGGTAACCTCCCTCTTAATCTCTCTACTCTTATGGATCAATGATCCTAAGTACCGAAAGAAATCTTTCACGGGGACTTCTTGGTTATCAATCTTGACTGGTGTTCCACTCCTACTCTCTTTACTAAAATTACATTCCATATATTCTGTCTTAGTTCAGCTAATTTTAAATCCTTCAAATTCTAATGCTTCTCTCCATAACTCTAGCTTTATGTTTACACCCTCCCTTGTCTCATCAAGTAAGACTATATCATCTACAAATAGCATGCACCAGGGAATCTCCTCGTGCAAATGTTTTGTTAACTCATCCATAACTAATGTGAAGAGGTATGGACTTAATGCCGATCCTTAGTGCAATCCTATAGTAACAGGAAAATCACCAATCGCGCCACTAGTGGTCTTAACATTTGTTACCGCTCCCTCATACATATCTTTAATTATATCTATATACTCTTGAGAAACCCCCTTACCACCTACCACCCTCCATATTAACTCTCTAGGGACTCTATCATAAGCTTTCTCTAAATCGATAAAGACCATATGTAGGTCTTTTTTCCTCTCCCTATATTTCTCTACTAATTGTCTTAGTAAGAAAATAGCTTCCATGGTAGACCTCCCAGGCATGAAACCAAACTGATTCTCTGATACACTTGTTTCATGTCGTAGCCTCTTCTCAATCACTCTTTCATAAAGTTTCATAGTGTGGCTCATAAGTTTGATCCCTCGATAATTAGTACAGCTCTGAATGTCACCTTTATTCTTATAGATTGGTACAATAGAGCTTTTCCTCCACTCATCAAGCATTTTCTTTGATTTTATAATCTTGTTAAACAACTTGGTCAACCAAACTACCCCCATATCTACCATATGCTTCCAAACCTCTATTGGTACACCATCAGACCCCATGGCCTTTCCTGATTTCATCTTTTTCAAGGCCTCTTTTACTTCAGGTATTCTAATCCTATGTTCATATCTATAATATCCAATGTTATTTAGATTTATATTATTTTCAATCCCTATATTCTCAGAGCCATTGTCATTTAATAATTTTTGAAAGTATGTTTCCCACCTTTGTTTGATCTCCTCTTCTTTACTAATACCCTTTGATCATTGCTTCTAATACACCTAACATGATCTAAGTCCTTACCCTTCTGTTCTCTTAATTTTGCAAGTTTAAACACATCTTTTTCACCTTCTCGTGTTCCTAATTTATTATAGAGCTCATCACATGCTTTAAGTTTAGCCTCACTTACTATTCTCTTAGCAGCATTTTTAGCATTCTTATATTGTTCATAGTTTTCATTATTTATAATCTTCTGTCAAGCTTTAAAACGCATCCCTTTTTGCACTGTTTCACTCCACCACCATGTTTCCTTTGCTAATAGCCTTTTACCTTTAGATACTCCTAAGACCTCTTTTGCCACTTTCTTAATGGACTCAGCCATATTAGTCTACATGATATTTACTTCTATTTCATAGTTTCAATTTCCTTCTACCATCAACTTATTTTTTAATGAGGTTATTTTCTCTTTTTTTAAGTTCCACCACTTAGTTTTTGGATGTGTATTAAGTTCAGTTCTTTTACTCCATCTTTTAATATGGATATCCATAACCATTAATCTATGTTGTAAGGTTAAACTCTCACCAGGTATCACCTTACAATCCTTACATATAGATCGTTCATTATTTCTAAGTAGAAAAAAGTCTATTTGACTTTTATGAAGTCCACTTTTAAAGATTATTAAGTGTTCATCCCTCTTCTTAAAGAGTGTATTTGCAATGGACAGGTTATATGACAAAGCAAAATCGAGGATATTCTCCCCCATCTCATTTCGTTCACCTATACCATACCCTCTGTGTATTCTATCATATCCTTCCTTATCTTTTCCCACATGGCGATTTAAGTCTGCTCCTATAAATATCCCCTCAGTGTTGGAAATTTCTTGTATGACTCCCTCCATATCTTCCCAAAACTATCTCTTGATTATATATTATAATCCTACTTGTGGTGCGTATGCACTTACAACATTTATAATTTGCTCTCCTAGAACAGCTTTTATTATTATAATTCTATCACTGATTCTTTTAACATCCACAACTTTATCCTTTAATTCCTTATCCACTATTATTCCTACGTCATTTCTGTTATTTTCTTTTCCTACGTACCATAATTTATACCCATCTATTTCTCTAGCTTTAGCCCCTTTCCACTTGGTTTCTTGAATACAAGCGATGTTGACTCTCCTACGTTTCATTGCATTTACTAACTCCAAACTCTTACCTATCAATGTCCCTATATTCCATGTAGCGATGTGAATCTTATGTTTTGGAGATACCCTATTTAGTACCGCCTTTCTCAACCTCCATGGTGTGAACCCATGTCCACTTTTCACTGCACCTGGGTTCTGATGCAGCGCGTTGCTTCCGAGGGGGCGCTCTAGCAGCCCTTGCCCACTTTTCACTACACCCGGGATCCGATGTAGCGCATCGCTTCTGGGAGAACGCCCTAGCAACCCTTGCCTATTTTTCACTGCACCCGGGATCCGATGCAGCGTGTCACTTACGGGGAATGCCCTAGCTTGAGGGAATGTCTATTTTCGATTCATGTCATGTTTGGGTTGCTGTAGTTTTAAAAAGCTGAAGATGATTTTCATTTCTTCCTTACAAACTAATATACAAATGCATATTCATTTGCAAGCATAAAAGAAATAACAAAAATCATCTTCAGCTAAACCCTTGCCCACTGGCAACCTGACGCAAGGGTGGCCGTATTTTAAGAAGCTGGAGATGATTTTCATTTCTTCCTCACAAACTAATATACAAATGCATATTTATTTGTAAGAAAGAAATAACAGAATCATCTTTAACTTCCCCCTTGCCGGTTGGCACCTAGCGCAAGACCCTCCTCCTTTTTCATCCAGGCCTGGGACCGGCATTGGCGGAGTTTGCTCCAGATTTAGATGTCTTATAGATTAAAAATCATATGATTTGAATAATTCCAAAATCTAAAAGATCTGATAAAGTGTGTTTACAAAGGGACAATTAGAAACTTTACAACAATGCAAAGTTTCTTAGAAGTTACAACAATCCATACCATATGATGTTTTATCTATGAGAAAAACAAAGTCTGAGGAATGAGAAGAATGACTGTGATAATGCAAAGGTGGACTCCACAAAATGTGGTCCCTAAACCGCAGCTCAAGTGCAGTCAGTTTAGTATTCCCTAGGTATGTCTTATCTGCCAAGAGTGTTCTAATGATGCATGCAACATGTGCATTAAGACTTGCTCTTTCAGGTCAAATTGTCAGAGATCTTCATGTTCAATAAACAAATAAATACATTAGAATAGACCATCTCCAGGATATTGATCTTGCAGTCAAAAAGGCTCTAAATATGAATGTTCTCAAAGTTCTAAAAGCAACCTTATTTAATTACTTGCTAGTTAAGTGTATTCCTCACTTCTCATCAATTACTTAAATGAATGGACCAAGAGAAAACCAATTTAAAATTAAAATCCGCATCAACTTTATAACAGGTATACTTTGAAATGCACTTCTCTCTATAGATTCAAATGCTTATTTTCCACATCTATAATCAGTTCCATAGAAACTTGTCCTTCCTTTTTTTTTTTGGTAAGTAAGATGGGATAGAACCTAAAACATCAAGATAAGTTTTCCTATATTTCAACCATCAAGCTACATGGCAAACCTCAAACAAAATTTAACTTGGGTTAGGATTTGAACAAAAGACCTCCTAAAGTACAGAAAAATCCTAACCCATCTATTATAATGTACATCTTCTGTTCATCATAAACATTTTATTGGTTTCTTTGGCTACAAACCAGGCGTTCAAAGATATAATCTTATGGTAGCACTATCCTTGTTGATTTTTCCTCTCTTTTTTTCCTTTTTTTTGGTTTTGGGTAGTTACAAAGCACACTTTGGATGGTCTGTTTTTAGATTATCTTAATCTAAGTAATTTTCCTCCTAAGTGAATTCCAACCATTCAAAAACAAGAAAATTAAACACTTTATTGGTTTTTGTAGTTGGTATCTGGTCCACTACTAGTAGAAAGGTTGTTGTCGTGTGACCTTGAGGTCACGGGTTCAAAGCGTGGAAACAGCCACTTGCAAAATGCAAGGTAAGGTTGCATGCTATAAGCCCTTGTGGTCTACCCCTTCCCCGGATGCCGCATAGGAGGGAACTTCATGCCCCAGGGCTGCCCTTTTTTATCTGGGGCACTACTAGTAGAAAGATATGAGTGCATAACTGAAATCCAGAACCTCAAAAATGTGCTCGCATTGCAAAAAACCCTTCCCATTGCAAGTGCTATTGTCCTCTATAAATTAAAGCATCTTATTACATTTACTAACTCATACAAAATCAATTATATAAGACACATCCTTCAAACCATTTCCATTCTTTCACATTGATTTATTAATTAATGAAATGTCATCCTCTCAAGATGCCATTGTCCAAGGTTCAAACTCTGAACCATGAATATCAAATAAAGAACCCCAAGAACCACACAATTTCCAAAATAAACTTGTTCTTCCCACAAACCGACAAGTGAACAGTGCAGAACCAATAACAAAACAACCTATCTATCCTAGAACAAATAAAACCATGTAAATCAAAGACCCTAATCTCTCAGCAACTAATAAAAGGATTTTATAATAGTAAAGAGAAAGAAGCTGGGCAAACTTCAGCTAATATGGATCAAATCAATGAACAATTCTAAAATCAGTTTGTCAGGAGCTTTGCTACCTCCGGATCACGACGCCAAGCTTGATACGACAGTGTAGGAGTGGCTTGATCCATCATCAACTGCCATGTCGGACCACCATCTGTTCCATTAATGTAAGAAAAAAAAATATCCAAATCATTTTCAGTCACACCTGCTCTCTCATCTTCGTCATCAGATATCACGCTGCAATCAAGGCAAAAACACAATTTAATCACACTCACTCAACAAAAGAGAGAGAACAAAGAAGAAAACCACCAAGCTTTTGACCCGAAAAACGAAAATTAATGCTCAAATTCACCCCGCAGACACAAACGAACAAGCCGAGAAAAACTAATACAAAGCAAAAGCTGCCCATTGCAAACAAAATGAAGACAAAAGGCAAAAGAAGGATTGCTCAGATAGAGTACACTCACAGAAAACTTTCCCAAATTCATCAAAAACAAGCAAAATAACGAAAATATTTACCCCCTTGGATCATCCACAGATATTTCCTGCAACGTGGAAGAAACCTTCCATCTTCGAAGGATTCTTATCAATAGAGAGAAAGCAGAAAAAACCGTCAAGAAAGCGATCCAAACGCGCCTCGCGCCAAAACCAGGAGGCGTCGTCCACACAATTCGAGATCTGCTCCTGACGGCCAAGAAAACGAGTCCCGCAGCCCAACGAGGTCGCCATGACCATCCAAGAAGCAAACCTGCCAAGACTGCCAGCCAGAAGGAGACGAATTTCCCTGTCACGACGCCGGAAATCGTCTCCAGTGGGGTGACTTTGGAGGTGAGTTCTGGGAGGAAATCCATAGAAATTTTTGGAACATTGGAAAACCCTCGAAAGAATGAATGGATGCGAAGTAGGGAAATGGAGACGGTTTACAGAGTGGACTCGGAAGTAAAGGGATCTTCTTCTCCTTGTAGTAGTTGTTGATGGAAAATCATTGTTTGTCTTTTTTTTCACATTCGCTTTCGTCTTCTTCTTCGTGATCGCAAGACAAGAAGTAGTAATTTGCTTTTGGGTATCGAGGTTGTTTTTTCTCCATATTCATCTCGCGCGTTTCTTTTGGGTTTTTTTCCCGTTTCTTTTTTCTCTCTTTTAAGAAATTCTCTTCACTTTTCTTTCACGATTTTTTGCAAAAATGCCATTATATTTTGACAATTTTAAAAAAAGTTCAACATTTTTTCAATTTTACGAGTTTGCCATTAATTTTTATGAGCTTTGCAAAATTGTCATTCTAATAGTTTTCCATCCTTTTTTTCCATTTGCTTTTACTAAATTCTAATATTACCCTTATCCTCTCCCCGCAGCCCTATATTGGATGCATTCTCCTTGATTTTTGACTTGTCAACCTAGACGCCTCTTGGTTTTCGGCTCATTCCCCCATGAAACCCTAGTTTCTGACACAGTCCCTCCCCCCAACCCTTCACCTTGTGCACAGTTCCATGTGATTGACAGCACCCCCACCCTCTGCAATAGGTGCATTTTTGTCTTTTTAATTTTTTTGGCCAAATCACTGTTAATTAATAACTGTCAATTTGATTTCTTATGACTTTCTTTTGTTTGGAGAAGTGATATACAATACGAGGCTCTTTAACCAAGCGTCAATATCATTCTCCTTCTCAGCTTGCCATTAGTGTCCCATTTAACCACCCACTTTAGTTAACTCCCTTGAAGTGGTTCCATGCATTAATCATTTTTGTATTTATATGGGAAATGTGGCAAGTAGAGAGGAATACTCACCTTGAAGCTTGGTTAAAGAGCCTCACTTCATCATTTCTTTATGAAGGTTTTTTCTTTTTTGCAAGCAAGAATTACAAAAGCAAATCACCTACACACTCCCACTCTTGCATATTCCTAACTATAATCTCAAGACAAGGGAAAAAGTAGAAACTTGAACTTGCAACTAAGGGTACTCAAGGGGAGATGTTGAGTTGTCTGTGACCAACTACACTTAACATTTGTTGATGGACAATCGAGGTATTTGGATAGGCCAAAAACTAATTTATGGAGAAACCATTTTTAACTAAAAACGCATAATTAAACTTTTTAAATTGGATTGAAAAATGTAGTTCTTGTGAATTGTGTATCCAAACATTAATGAAAACCTCCCAAATACAAGATAACATGTGCATTTATCTATATATCAGAGGATTAATGGTGATTGAGATGATATGAATCATATCACTATCAGTGATGCTTGAGCTAAAATGAGATAGTATCTTCTCATCTCACTATTAGTGGTGCTTGAGATGAGTTGAGATGAAAATCATCTCATCTTAAAGTTGAGTTGACTTTCTAGTCATCTCATGCCAAATTTAGTTATCTTAAGCTAGATACATCTCATGTCATATAATGTCATCTCATTTCATCTCAAGATGTGAGCTTTGATTGCTTACTTGAAGGCTGACTTAAGAGGTGAGCTTGTATTGCTTACTTGATGATTTTTCTTTCTCAACTTATTTTCTCTTTGAATCTTCAAGATAGGTTTCAATCCAAAATAAGTGTTAGATCTAACTTTCTAATCGTTGAAGTTGAAATTAATTCATTGAGTACTTCAAACATCAAAACTCAAAGACAATTGGACTTGATGTTGATGTTCAAACCAACTCAACTGGTATAGAACATCAATAGGTTGAACTCTAGTTTTTCAAAGGATTTTGCTAGATAGACCAACTGATTTATTCCACAAGTCAAGTGACTAGTTGGAGGTTTCCTTCAATAAACTTGTTGTATGAGAATCGCATGAGCATAAATGTTCCTTTTCTCCTTAGTTGGTTGATAGTGGCACGAACTGATTAGCTTCATCCACATGGAGTTCTTCAAGTTAAAAGCTCTTGTTAGTTAATTGATCAAGTTCCAAAGACCATTTGAAGCTTTCAGAAAAACTCTCTCAATGGTTTGAGCAATTGGTTGGTATATTTGTTGATTGGCTTGATTCTTGCTCAACTCGGTTCCCTCTTTGAATCAAGTAGCATCAATTGTTTGGAAGATTGTCCATTAATAGTTGGCATTACCTAAAGGCTTTTTTGTACACATAGATATTCTCTAACTTTTATGAGATTGAGATGAGTTTCTTTGCATTGTTCTAACCATTGTGTCTAAGTCATAAGGGATTATCCTTGCAAATAAAAATGCAAACATGGCTTGATTATTAGGATTAATGTCTTGTTATCATCAAAATCAAAAAGGATTTAGGCTAACATGGGCACCATATAGGAACTCATTACAATATATAGTTCGTAAATTGGCATTGAAACTTGAATGCAGAAGATAGCATGAAGGTTAGCTTAGAAAAAGGCAAAAGGGTATTTTAGGAATAGCATAATCTCATTTTGGGTAATAATAAGCATGTTAGGATCCATAAAAATGGAGATCCAAAGAGGTATCTAGAAAAAAAAAAAAAAAAAAAAAAAAAAAAAAAAAAAAGAAGAAGAAGAAGTGACATAATCTATAGTATATATTAAATAAATTCAATCTCTTATTTTTAAGGGTGATTTAAAAACTAAATCTCCTATAATTTTAGTGGAAATTTTGTTATGGAGGTCTATTTGAAGTATATATTTTAATTAAAATTGTTTATATCCTAAATATTATAAATATTTCATAATTAGTTGTTTCTTAAATATAAGTTATGATAACTTCTTGAAACTCCACTAACTTTGCTTTATCTCCTCCCATTTTTCCTCATGCTTTTGATTTTGTCCCTAAAAGTAAAACAAAACTCTCTCTCTCTCTCTCTCTCTCTCTCTCTCTCTCTCTCTCTCTCTCTCTCTCTCTCTCTCTCTCTCTCTCTCTCTCTCTCTCTACATCCTTAACATCAACTACTTCATTTCTATTGATTCTAAGTTTCTAAGTCTGAAGTTTTCTCTTTTCACTTATCCCTTTCTCTTACTTAGTCTTTCAAAAGAAAATTCAAGTGAAATAAGTGTACATAAAGGGAACCATAAAAAGTGGAGTTGGTCACCCACAACTTGGCATCTCCGCTAGAATACACTTAGTTATAGGTTCAAATCACTACTTTTCCCTTTGGTTGGGAAGTAGATCTAGGGGGGGTGTGTGTGTCATTTGCTTTGTAACTCTTCACTTATAAAAAAAATAAAAATTAAAGTTCTTATACATAAAATTTTCCACCACTAAGGATAAAAAATTTGCCTACACACACAAGTGCACAACCTGACTAGTGTTATGCTAGAAGTGTTAAAGCACTATCTTCTAGCATAGTAGGTTGTAAGTTTGAAGATACTTGTTTGTGTGTATTTGTGACAACCAGGGCTTTTAGAAATAATTTTTCATAAATTCTTTAAAAAACAAGATTTCTTAGGAATTTTTTTAAAAGATTTAGAAAATATATTATAAATAATAGATTAGCCTATCCGTAATTAGGATAAGACTTTGACAATGATGACTACTATGACTAATAGATTCCAAAACTGCTTCTTCAAACCTAGATATCATTTCAAAAACTCCATTCATGTATACATGAAATGTAATTCATATAATTAAACGAGAATATATTAGGATCCATTGGTTACAACCCAAACAACTAAATAAACCCATGTCTACATGAAAAAGAAGTAAATATTATCACATGTCTATCAACAGAATCAATAAACTTAAATAAAGTAACTAAAACTAAGCTCAGACTACTCCTCATACTTTGAATCCTCCTCTGCTTCTTGCTCCTTTGCTGACACAAGCTAAATCTAATTCTTAGAACTTTCACCTAAAATCTTAGTAGGAGTGAGATGACCACTAAGTCGAAAATCCTTAAGCTAGTTTTGAAAACTATGGATATCAAGGTTTTATTCCAAATAAAATTATTTTCTTCAAATCAACCAGCAATATCAAAATATGTGATACAATGACTCCATGAAGATTATAAACCAAGAGATGCATTGCAATAATCTAAAGATATGTTACACATCTGAAATAATCATATCACATAACTGGATGGCAATGTATTGCCATAAGCCTCACTGGCAACTGGTTTGAACCTTCGAGAAAGACCGACATGCCTCTTCATGTCCACATAACTGGATGGACACTATGCCCGTAGAGGAATCACCTTTCGACTGCTCTTGATGAAGGATACGTAAGGTCCTACATACCAGCTCTCATGAGGCAGTCTGATTGGGATGGAAGTAGTCTTCCCATGATACATACTCCCATAAGTAGTCCTACTTTTGGGAATGTATCCTATTCAAGATCAAGGGGCAATCTAAAATCCTCCTCATATAGTGTCGATAGGGTCTCAAGCCCTTTAAGGACTATCATAACTCAAATAATTTTCCATGTGCGTCTCTAAAGCTCGCTCTTGATCTAAAACAAGTGATAACATCAAAATTAGACAAATCACTTTTAAGAAATATAGCATTGTGGCACAACATAAGTCGAAATAAAAAATCTAATAGTTGGCTTATTCTCGAATAAGAGACTAGACATAAAACAAATATTATTTCAAGTATCAAACTATACCAACTTTTAGGTGTACCACATGCTCAAAATCAAAGTACATAGAGCCATATAATTCTCTCTTTTTGGGTAGATATTTAGCCTCTTAAACCTTCAACTTTTCATGGCTCAACCTTATGATCTCTAAATGCAATTCCCAGGTATTACATTCAAAACAAAATAGCATGTACAAAGAATGGTTTTTAGCTAAGATAGTCCATAGAAAAACATGGGCATTCTTTACAAAATTTTTAGGATAAAACAGTTGTTTTGGTACATGAAAACTTCTTATGAAAATGATGAGTTTTTGAATTTCTTATGGGACAAACTAATTAAAATATGCATATTTGATATGTTATATTAGTAGGATAGAAATTCAATTGATACATAAGTAGAAACCATGCAAAATAGCATGTGAATCCTATTTTATTAAAAAAAAATTTCCAAAACACTAATTTGCATGTTTATGAACTTTTGAGTAAAAATGTCTATTTCTAAGCTTCTTTTTAGCCATATTTTTATGAAATTCATCCTCAATCAAAGGGAAATGAAATTTCAATAAACCCCATTTATAAAACCATGTATTTCTTTTCAAAAAATTTGTTTAAAATGATGCATAAATTGCCAAAACTGGACTAAAGCTCAATTTATAAAACTTAAAGTAAGATGATGCTTTATCAACCTATTTTTCCATATTTCATTATTAGTGAAATTAGTCATGTGATTATACATTAATATATTTGTAAGATCTATGAAAAATTAAGGAAAAACAGTAGCAAAACCATCAAGTTTCAAGACACAAAAACATCTTCTTCAGCAAGCAAGTATACAGGTTGAAACTTCTCCTTAAAACTCATGATGCGTGGAATATAAACATGGATTTTTTTTCCAAAGCTTAATAACCATCTAAGAACAGTCATATGAGCCATGTTTATCATATGTTATGATGTCTTGATCACAACAAAAACACATATGAAATAGTAAGCAAACAATAAGAGTGCAAGGTGTTACATGCTAAATTTCAAGGAGTAAAACATGTCCAAAAGCCATGCAAAATCATGATGAAAATGTTTGATTCCTACCATGATCCTTTTTTTTTATTTTAATCATGAAATCACTATCAATTTACCATGGTTTTTGTTGTTGTTTTAAATAAAACTCGCAAGCACATGAATCATTTTAATATATCACGCTAGTGATATCGATCCCATGAGGAGTTGAACTAATGTGATGCTAGTGGTCCTACTTTAAACTATCTAATCGAGACAAAATTCAAGAGATATTTAACCTAATCTAAAATTAAAAATTAACATATGGAATGGAAAATTTATGCTACAATTAGAATCTTGCCAAAATTAAAAACTTTCCCGAAACATCCACTTTCTAAATTAAAACTTTCCTAAATTGAAATTTTCCTAACGTGCAATTAAGAAACTTTCTTAAAGTAACTTTCCTAAAAATGAAATTAACAACTAATCTAAGGAAACATACTTTAACAAACTACTTCCTAATCATGCATTTCTATGTAAAGCAATTAAACTTATGGGAAAGGAAACTTTAACAACTATGATCTAAGCAATAACATGCAAACAACTAATCAAAATCAATACTACTAACTACTTTTTCTAATGTATATGAATGCAACATTTAGATTTCAATCCTCCAAATCATTCAAAGCCATGCACACTAGTATGGACACAATGCATGATTACAACATGATTTGAGACTTGTTTTCCATACTTGATTGAAGAAGCAATGAAACTAATGAACTATGTATGGAAAAAAAAGTTAACACTATCATTCAAATTCAATCCTTCAAACCTTTCCAAACCATACATTCAACCTTTGGATTGGATGCCTGATTCAAATAAGTTTTTGGGTTGGCTTGCTTAGAACATAGCAACAACTCTCTTATGTTGATCATCAAACCATGAAAGTACATGTAAAGTAAAAAACCTTGCTATCATTCATCAACAAAGTAAGAATCCATTGATTATCAATAAGTGTGCATAAAACAAAGTAAGATTTCATTGATCATCAAAAGTTGCATACACAAATATGTGAAGTGTGGGTTCACTTTTGATGAAAACACACCACCTTTTTCTCCAACTTAAATCCAAAGCTAAAGATTACAGATGATTCCTCCTTTAATAACTTGAAATTCAAGGGAACTCTTTTGGCATATATGAACATAACTCAAAGGAACTCAAGTAAAAAAGTTTAAAAATCAATGGAAACAAAAACAAACAAAGCTGAAATTCAATGAAAGATAAAAGAGAATTAAGAGGCAATGAAAGGTAAAGGTAAAAACTAAATTCAAGATGACTTCCCTTGGTTGTTACTTCAAGGAAAAACTAGCCTTGAATCTAAGTTTTTAAGGCAAGAAAAAAATAAGAAAATCAAGTAAAAGCTAGCATGAAAGTCTAAGATCAAACAAGAGAGAATAAGTGAAGAGAACCAACCTTGAAAGGAGATCAAACAACCTAAAACTAGGTGTGGAACAACTTGAAGAGATGCATCACACCTTAGGAAAAGAAGTAGCAGCACCCAAGCAAAGAAAATCCAAAGCAAAAAGGGAGAGAATGGGAAGCTAGGAAGAGGGTGTCTCCTTCCAATGGAGGAGACGTCTTTTTCCTAAGTGAAGAAGAGTCCCCAATCTTAGGTTTGTGATGGGTTTTTATGTTTGTTCTCAAATTTTCTTTAGGGTACCCTAATAATAAGGTGTGGTGGGGATAAAATACCTCAATTTGGATGGTAGGATAGTGGAAAGACTAGGGTTTTCAAATAGGAAATAAGGGTGAAGAGGTGGCTACCATGTTGGGGTGGACTAGAAGGGAGACACCTACATTCTAGGAAGGGGCGTCTCCCCCTTCAAAAATCATTAGAGGTTCCTCCAAATTAGGAAGGTCGGTGAGATGATAATTTAGGAAAAAGATGGGAAGAAGAAAAGAATGTGGGAGGAAAGTTGGGTGTAGAAACAACTAAGGAAAGTGAGGTGAGATGGAAAATTTTGATTGGTCAAGTGATTTTCTAATGACTTGGGATTGGTTGGGTGGTTATGATGGGAGTTTAGGAAGGTAGAAGAGTTATGGAATAGTAGGAATCTTGAATGGAAAGTCAAATTCGTGGCAGTATTTGATGGTGAGGTGGAAAGTAATAAAAAGGTGGGAAAAACATTAAAATTGGAAGGCTCTCATCCTATTGGTCCATATGCCAACTTATCATAATAAGATTTTCCTTAATTATCTTCAAAATATTTTTAAAATATCATGGATAATCCTCTTGATTTTCCTCTAATCCTAGCCTTCAATTTAGCTTAGTTTAATGTCTTTGATGGCTAACTTTGAGGGCTCCATTGTCTAGGATTGATGGGTGGCTTAGATGGCTCTCTTAGCTTGGCTTCATGGCTCTATCCCTTGGCTTGAATGGTTTGGCTTAGATTCCTTAGCTTTTCACTTTCTCTTATGGCTTATATGGCTAAGGTAGCTTACATGCTACCTATGCAAAGGTGGTGCAAGTACATGGCTTACTTCATGGGCCAACTTTGACCACCTTTAGTTGCTTTAATTGCATCCATTGATGATTCAAAAGATGATCTTGACCTTTGAACTCATGTTGGATTGATGATTCTTAGGCTTTGATTCAATCTTTTGATCCTCAATGTTCATCTTGATCGATATTGGATGTTGGATCATCTCTCCAAGACCTTTAGTTTCTTCAAAAAACTTTATGAAGAGCAAGATTCAGCATTGGGCATTCATTCCACTTCCTACAAAAGAGTAAAAAAAAAACTAATTAAATCCTAAAAAATATGATTAATTACACACTTCCCTTAGATTAGCTTCTAGGCCTACAAAATATCAAACATTTGCTTCATTAGGTCAAAAAATAGACATGTTACAAATTTTCGTCTAAGAACCCTAATTTACCCTTATATGTTGCAACACATGGATAACTAATTTGGTAGTTTTTATGCAAAATTAAACACTTATTAGTTTTCCTTTGACAATAAGTGCAATAAGTTTTAGAAAAACCCACATAATAGTAACATACTATTGCAGTCCCAAAAACACACTACTTAGCATGGTCAAAACTCATTGACCAAAACACTAATTAAAAACCTTATAAAACTAATGAATTAACAACTAAAAACATCATTTAATCATGTTCAAATCATGCTTAAAAAAACCCCAAACTATATAATGAAAACACGCATGCAAAATTATATGAATTTGAAAACTAACCTAGGAAAATCTTACACCTCCTACCTCTTATGGACAATGTTCTCTCCTCTGCATTGCATTCATTTTGTTGAGGTCTTTGGGCATGAAAATCATCTTCTCCTCTTCTCTTTCTCCCCTTCTCCTCTTTCTCTCCATGCTTTTCCTTTTATTTTATGTGTTTTTTCTTTGTTTTGTTTTGACATCTTGCAACTCAAAATAAGAGAAGGCTGGGACGTCCATCACTTATAGTCCATCTCCTATTTGATTCCTAGTTCACCTAGGTATTTGACTTTTAATAGGTTCCCTTGCTTCCCTAAGATATCATCTATATCTAGGTTTAACATCTCGAAGTCTCTAAGTCAACACATAATTGAAAATTTGATTTATCATAGAAGTCCTACCCTAGCTAGGACCTTTCCATGTTTTTAGCTATGGACTTGGGCTGCTTCCTTAAGGTAAAATTAAGTGAAAAATACCCTACAGTTCCTTATGGATTCTAGTCCAATTGGGCTAGGTAACATAGTCTTCTCCCTAGCCCAAAACATCCATACACTCTTCCTTATATGGGCTTTAAGTCTTACAGTGTGTTATGTGATTGAATTCCTCCACTTATGCCCCTTAGCAATTAACCATTTTAACTAAGCTGCCTTCCCACCTTGGAGCATTAGCCTTACATCCTTAGTTTAGTATTGGTGTACTCCTATATCATTTATGAAATGCAAAGCTTAGTTTACATTGCCCGAAGCATGAATCATGCTTATGAAAATTAAATCCTCATTCATTCATAGCTAGATAAGTATTAGAAGTATTATATTATTCAACATTAAAAAATAAGTTAAAAATAAAGATTTATAGATAGAAAGTGACCTTGATATTTATCTTATGTTAAAAAAGAAACTGAAAACTTCTACCAAAAAAAGTGACTATGTTTTAATAACAACAAAAGAGTTATGAATCAAACTACCTAGAACCTATCATCCTAATTACTAAATATACTAAAAATCTTCACAACAAGGGGAAAGTTCTACCTCAAACTTGTGACCAAGCATTACGAAGGAGAGGGGCCATGTTATCTGCTACAGCTTGGGCTAGGCAACTATTAACTACCTATGTATTTATCTCAGCTTAGGGCTACCACAATATTATCCAAGTCGTTATTGCTTAAAAGTCCCCCTACTCCTTTTTTTGTTTCTTCTATTTCCACTTGATTGCACCAGCAATTTGATGGTTTGGATTAATTACACTTAAGTTGAGGCAGTAGATTATGACATTAGAAAATATCCAACATGTCACCATCTACATGTGTACATAGAGAATGACATGGCATTTGACTAATTGCATGTCATTTGACTACTAATTTGTGGAAACGACTATTAAAAAGTAATAAAAAACTATATTTTTAAAAGGGTATTTTGGGTCTTCTTCTCTAGTGTCTCCCTTGTTTGCCCCACTATTCCACCTTGGAGCAAAGCCTTCCTATGCATGTTGTTAGTGGCAGAGAATTCCAACGAAACCCTTCTCTATAAATGTAGTTCTTTCCTTGTTCAATCCCAAATCCAACCCCTATTTGCATGATTCATTTATGTATTTTTTGGTTTTGTACTATAGGATTTCCATTTGTTGGAAGATGTATAACTAACATTTCGGTTTTTGGTTTGAAGCCACTGTCATGGGTTTTCCTTTATAGGTTGAGAAATGGCCGCTGAAGCAAAAAATGAGCAAAAACTCTTACCATTAATGTGCCCAAATGGATATGAAGCATTGAAGGTTTACATCTCTAGAATAAAGATTAATCCAATAAAGAGGTCTATACTTGCTCTGATAGGAAAGGAGAATGGTTCTGAAGTTAGGTGTGTGGGTGGAAGATGGGGCTGCCAAACAAGAACTAAGTGGAAGAGAGCTTTCAAGTCTTATAGAATATGTTGGAACATAGTTGTAACAAAAGGTGCAACATAGACATGGTGTAACTATTTAATAGACTAATTAATGTCATTTATTTTTTGGCAATTGTATTGGTTCTTCCCATACTTTTGTGTATGTTAATTCTAATATTGAAGTAGTAAAAAGAAAGAAGGAAAGAAAATGAAGAGATTTGGATTGCACATCTTAAATCAAATTCTTCATGATGGTGTTACTAAATATTCCACCATTTCTATCATGTAATGCTCATATAAATTGTCCAAAATGTTTTTTCAAGTCCTACTTTAGATTCCTTCTTAGAATTTGGAAATTACAACCTCGTGATAATGTTGCAACCTTTAACATTGTGATCAGAATTTGGAAAAGAGGTGGGGCATGATAATGTTGTAGCCAAAATCTAGGAAATAGGTGGTTTGTGCCACTAGACAATTGGGTAGGCATTTTGCGATGGAGGTAAGGTTTGGGTTAAAATGGAATCTTCCTACAAAGACCTCGTTGATCAAGATTGAGTGACCAAGGTGAATGAAAACCCACTACTTCTCACGTGTAAACATAATCAAGTTATCTATGGTATGCATGAACAATATTTGTGCAACAACAATCCACAAAGAAAGTGCCAGAAATTTGTGTCATAATTAAAGATGTTGAAGTTTTAGGTTTTTTCCATGTTCCTTCCAAAAATTTGGGACTTTTCTCCAATGTTTTGCATAACAACAACTTTTATTCAATGCCTAATAAGAAATTGCGGTGAGCCCACCTCTTGTAGGTCAAAAGCCAAGTTAGAGGTCAAATGCCTCTTAGGGTTGATTCAAACTCTTCATTTGATATATAATAGACCAATAATCACATTAATTAGGCAAGTTAGTGTCTATCAAAATGCATTTATATTATTGGGCATAGAAAATCATATCATTGTTCCACATTCAATGACCTAAATATAGCCATCAAAATGTGGGTCCAACTTATACATGTTTGGAGCTATGTAGAATTAGTAAGAGGGAGTGAAGAGATTGATCATTTAGAACATAACATGACCTTTACCTATTTATAAAACCCATTTAAGATCTATTTTATCTATATTAAAATGTGATTATATAGACTCAAAAGAAAGAAACTCAAACTAAAGTGAGTTAGAGCTCTAGAGAAATTGCAAAGAAAGAGGGTTACAAAATTGGTAGCAAAGAAAAACCCACTTTTATCTGGTGATGTATCAATGTACATGGAAGTGTTTCCTTCTTAAGCAGTCACACTTTGAACATGGCAAATTCAAGAATCTTAATCATGGTTGTGTATATGATTGAACATGTATGAGAGAGAGGAAAAGATGTAACTTTGTAAGTGTCTATAACCGTGACACATCTCTACATTAGGTAATTAAATAGAAATCTTTGTAGTTATGAAGAGTATTTGTTTTCCTTCTATTTATAAGAAAAAAATCACAAAGAGAATCACTAACATGAACTCTTAAATCTAATCTTTAGCCAAAGGGGAAAGTGAAGACTCAAACTTAGAACCAAGGGTACTTCAAGGGAGATGTCAAGTTGTTTGCAACCAACTAAGCTAGACATTTGCTGGAAGAGAGCTTTCTTATAGAAAGAAAAGCTAAATGGACAAGCATATGGATGGTGAAAAAATAGGAGATATTTCAAATAAAATATATTTCCTATATAACTCAATTCCAACTCCTTAAAAATAGGGAAAAAGATGGAATGAACGTCTTTTCAAAGTAGGAAATTCAAAGTAGGGGAGGTGAGAGGTGTGTTAGTTACAAGCTTCTATTCTAAATAATCTTATTTAGTATTTCCTTTTCTTTTATTTCTTGTATTTGTTAAGAGGACAATGCAGTTAAAAAATCATCCACATTCATTTTTCTTCTTTTTCCAAAATGCCCATACAATATTGTAGAACTCTTAAGTGTCAAAAAGAGGCACCTAAAGTTTGGTGTCTAGTTTTGTCTTTTTTAGCCTACCCTATAATTCTTTTAATAAATAGTATAGATAATGGATTGTATTGTAGTTTTAGAACTTTAGGTGGACTAACACAAAACCTCTAAAAGAAGCACTTAAGTGGTAGCCTAATTTGTGTGTTAAGAAAATATTATATTAATTACTTTCCTAACTTGACCACCATTCTTAACTTAGATATTGAGGAAAATGTTTCTAACCTAATTGACAAATCTAACTCATCATGAAACTTAAATTAATCTTTAAAATATGGGTTTTACTTCACTATTAAGATTATTTACTCATTATTAAAGCATTCATGGACCCCAATTAATATATGGGTTTCTAAGTTCGAATATTTTGGTATATGTCTCTAAGTTTAGATCAATAGATTTAAGTATATAGATTTCTCACTCTATTTTCGAGTTTATGTTAATTAGTTTCTAGTTTAGTTGCTAGCTTATATAATAGCTTGTTGCATCTCCTAGGGGAGAGGGCAAGGAGTTAAGTTCTCTCCTTCTTCTAGGACCTTCTCTCCTTTCTGGCCTTGCTAAGAGGCTTTCTCTACGCCAATAGTAGGAGGAGCCTCTCTAACATGAGGCATATGAGCCTTTTCCTATTTTTTTTTATCTTAGAAGCTAGAATAGACTAGCTTTGCATCCATCTAATGTGCATTAGAATAGATGCATGCATTAGGTGTTTGATGGAATGCCAAAGAAGACTTTCCTTGATTGACTCCTTACAATAGTCATGCATAGAACATAATGCACACTATATGTTTGACATAATGCTTGACTAATTATCAAGTCTTCATACTATGCCTTCATCATTTAGTTTGCATATCATGTCAACAAACTTCTAGTGTTTATATTATACTCTTCTATCATGACCATGTAGAGATTAGCCTCTAACTGGGTGGAATTGGTGCATAACACCTTTCAATTCCCTAACCAAGCAATGAATCTATTCTTTGGATAATGAAGTCCTAGAGTTTTTCCTCTTGGTAGGAAGGTTAATATACATGTGGCCCCTAGACACTTGAGTATTTAAGTAAATATACTTATCTCTTAAATTTTAACTTCAAGTATGGTGACATTTAGTTCCTAGTATTGTAGTTATGATAACTTGTTTGGATCCTTTTTTCTTTTGTTAAAGAATGACCCAAATTGCATAAACAAGGGAAATAGCCACTGTTTACTACAATAAGTTTAGGAAATATATCCTCCAAACAATAGAAAAGCAACAAAATATAGGAGCTTGAATATGCATCAATACACGAATCAAGAGACTAATACTAAGACATCTAAAATGAATATCAATAAATGGAATTTATTCATTAACAAAAAGAGCCAAACGTACTAAATAAGTAAAAAATCTAAGGAAATTGATTCCCTACTGACTTCGTCAAGTCAAATAAACATTCAAACAACACCCATCTCAAATAAGGTAGAGAGTGTTCTATCCTCAAACAAAGATCTCTCCTCAACCCCAAAAAAGGAGTTTTTCTCTTTCAAATAAAATTTGAAATGATTATCAATCTCTTTCCCATTTTGTTTTCGGTAGAAAAGGAAACAATTTAAAAATAAGAAACCTAGGAAAAAAGCAAAAAACATTAAGTTTGCAACTACCTAAGGGGTTCATTTAGGTCATCAATAATAAAATGGACAAACAGGGCATTCTTGCATCCATTATTCTTCTTGAGAGATTAAATTGCATTTAATGAAATTTATTTTTAGAGTTTTGCCAGTACAGCATTATCTTCAAAGTACTAATAAACTAATCACTAATTTGTAAACTATTCTCAAAATATATATTCTATTTAAAGGGAAACTAGCTACAACCATGGTCGATAATGCATTTTCTTTAGGTAAGTTGATAGTGAGAAAGATAGAGATCTTCTCAACCCAAGAAGTCTATCTATGTATGTATACACACACTGATTTTGTGTTTTTGATCACCATTAGTTTGAATCTAAATCTTGTTGTCATCAATCTTTACATTCTTATTACCAAAATTCTTTTTCTTCAAATCCACAATCCTTGGTTTTAGAGATTCATGGAAGGAGATATTAGCTTTAACTTTATGGTTTCTGTAGATCCATAAGGTTGATCCACAACCTTTCATTTTCCATCGTTACCCATTATCAACCTCTTTTCTTCTCCATTTGTTCCAACATGCAAACAAGCTTCTCAATTTTCCATCAAAATTAATGTAACTTCATCAGAGATTTATCTCCTCTCAATCTTGGTACATGTAAAAATAATCATGAGCAACCCAGAAGAGTAGCGATAAGATTTTAAAACTTAGTTGAAGTTTTGAGAACCTGCTAATGACTTCTCAAAAAACCTTTTACAAAACCTTCCATATCTCTGCTAGTGATTCTTGAGATAACCACTATGAAAATATTTTGGGTTTGGAAGAAGTAAAGGGTTCTTTCATTGTATAACATTGATAGCATGTAGATGAAAAATGTCCTTTTATAGGAGGGGTGTGCAGGATATGTTTCCAACTAGAAAGCCAAATGTGTGAAGGAACGTGTGCACTTCATTTGTTTTTATCTTTTGAATGAAAATATATGATTGATTCCCTCAAGGTTATCAAACTATAATATTATTTGATACATAAAAAATATAGAGAATTGTAAAAAGTATGTTAGAATCAAGAAATCCTACACTTAGTTCATTTGAATATGGAATTTTCTACTCTCATCTTTTTTCTCTGCAAATTATCTATCCTCATTTTAATTGTTATGGTCTTGCTATCACTAGGAATGTCAACATTCAACACATTTATGCATCCACCACATTGCTTTAGATTTTAAAAATGTACATATATTTTGAAATAATTTAGTCAATCAAATAGCATAAAACCAACCCAAAATCACTTCATATCACTATCTAGCTTTAATATTTCTTACTATAAACTAACCAGGGTGACCTTCAAGAATAAACATCTTTTTAAGGAAGAACCTAATATATAATCAATAATATATCATGTTATTTATTCCATTTTATCGCCTAATCTCACAACCTACCAAAGCACGCATGCTTTCATGAGTAAAAGGTCATTCTTCTTCTAGCTTTTGTCCTAAGTTGGAAGTTACGGTCTCTAGGATTTTTATTAGCTATGTACTTATTTTTAAATATAATAATTCTAAGCTCCTATCTCAAGTAGTTCACCCAAAATATAAGGAGAGGAAAGATCGAGTGCATCTAATGTAGACATCAAAGTACAAGAAAGTTATAAGAGATGAACTAAGGCATCCTAGCATCACTATGCTAGAAGGAGATTCTGTCGTGGTACATCACAGATTGGTACGTCCTCATGATTGGATGTACCCAACAAAAGTTTTTGAAAGTAAAATAAAAAAATAAAAAATTATAAGAGATACAAGCAGTACTTTTTGAGGTGAAATTTTCTATTAAGAGAGTCCAATAATTCTTTCTATCTTCCCACAACAATCAACTCAAATAACTAAAGATACTATCTTTAAGGCTATTTAATTAACTTATATATGTTTTTTCTTTGAAATTGTTATTATTGCCTATTTATTTTAATCTCTCCTTCTGCACCTTGATTGGCCCTAAGTAAGATTCATCGAATCAACAACTCTGTGTGTGTGTGTAAAAACCCTTGCAATCTTTATTCCTAATGATCTCCCCCTCAAAAAAGTAAGCCAAAAGCCTCCCTAACTCTAATCTCAATTACTTGCTTGCTATTTGTTGTTGTACTTCTCCATGACTCGTCAAATTTCTTCTTCACCTCTCTCAACATTGCATCAATCTTCACTCCTTTGGTTGTGTTTACTTGGTTTTCTCTTGCAAAAACCTTCACTTGTGACCTCCACTTCCACAATCATATATGATCTAAATATCAATGGATGTTAGAAGTCAACCTATCAACTAAATAAATGTGACACCCCTGGTTTTACACACCATATAAACACAATAATTTTCAAAAGTTGGGATACTTGATTAAAATGTTCATTTTTAAAATCAATCAAAAACAAACATTTCAAATGAAAACACTTGTTTCAAAACACTGGGAGTTGTACAAACCACAAAATCATGCATTTAACTGTGAAATGATCTTCTCATTTCTACTAAAAATTTGATAGAGTCTCCTTTGTATTTTTTACCAACTCATTTAATGCATGCAATGCAACAAGTACTTGATAAACACAACAACACATAAATACATAACTAGGAGACTTAGTCTCTATAACCATCCACCCTAATCTTTCATAGGTTCCGACCACAACATATACATCATTGATGAAAGACAAATCCAAAAACAAAGACATAGCCTAGGGTGTCCATACATGACCAACTCATCTAACATAAGGATATCCATACATCCATGTCACTAAAGTGTAAACCATTACATATATAGTTCATAAATAATATCCAAAAGAAAGGTTTTAACAACCACATATGTCACTGAAATCTCTTATGTACACCATTGATGTCCACCAACTCCCTTACTTGCTATCTATCTGTTTGCCTTTGCTACTGTCTCTCTCAATATTTGAGGCATTGCAAAAAATTGCAATGCCTTAGCATGCTATGCTTGTGGAGGTGACAATAATAATAAAAAATTCACAAATATTTAACATGTAATGAATAGTTTAGTATCAAGTCTCAGGACATGTAGTAACAACTTTCTTATGGAAAATAGCTCTAATATGATCTCGATAATGAAAGTAAATTGTGATAAAGTAGAGCATAAATAGCACATGAAACTAATAAAATCAACATATAATAGTCAAGGCATCAAAGCTCATAAAACTTCTAAAAATAGGACAATGCAACCATGCCATCTGCCTGTTTAAAAAAAAAACATGCTAGGCATGTAGAACTTCTAAGGCTAGTGAAAATGCTAATCTCAAATCAATGCAACTCATACTACCTATGTGTCTGAAAATGTGCCAAATCAACCAAGCATTTAAAGCTCATAAATATGCCAAAACCATATTAGTGTAGAGCGTTAAAAGCTGGAAGAATATCTCAAATGGATAATATCAATGTAGAGCGTCAAAAGCTCGAAGAATATCTCAAATGAATAACATCAGTTCAGAGCATCAACAACTCTAATAATATCTTAAATGAATATGCGAGTCATTAACAAGGGCACCCTCACACACGAGTGCCGCGAGTGTCCCACACACTCAAATCTTTGGTCACGAGTTGTCACACCAATCTTCCATGCATCATCACACCATAAGTACATAGAGAATATCCATCATGGCATGCTCACTATGCAATATGATAAAATCAATCATCCAAAATCACATGGATTGCCATGCTATAGTGATAACCACTCCCAAGTCTATCAACTTCCACTCATCATAGATACCAAAATGGAAGGGTAAACGTCCAACTTGCATGGGGATAATCGAACTCAAAGTGTGGACTACTCATGATACCACTTCCTATGAAGTTTACCTCTCAATAGGTCAGGTATTTGTCATCTCATAAAGTCAGGGGGCAGGTGGCCAACCCAATAATCCCTTTTAGCATATCGTCCGCCATGCCAAAACACCCATAAAAACATCCACAAAGCACCTATAGTGTGGGCCCCTCCTCGCAAGCCTACAAGTCTCCTCCACAAAATCATGAAAATTATTTGACATCTCAAAGTCAAAGAACTAAAATGAAACCCTTTGGTGAAATAATGAAATCCAAGATCACTTGTGGCTTGTCATCCCAAGGTATTGCCCCTTAATTATGATTTAGCCTCTAAGGATTAGCCACCAAGCCTCCTTAATCAAGTCCATAGAGAAATAAGCAATAAAATAGGGCATTTATGTACCTTAATATCCAATAGCAAATACAATCTCCATTTAATGACTTCAACATGTCATGAAAATGTACTAAAATCATGTGCTTTTATGATCGCTTATAAAATATGATTGATTATAGTCAAATCATGCATTCCATGGAAGAATGATAATCAATGCAATCATACATATGTGCATCACTTACAGCTAAGATAGATGTCTCAATAAGAATCAATGTATAATAATATATGCATAGTATTCATTCATAAATACTGAGCTAATGTGTTGATAATATGAAATTTCAAAATAGAAACATACCCATTATTAAATGCCATCACCTACCTTAGACGGAGAACCACTCATCTGTACTACCCAAGTCACAATTGAACTCAACTCTAGGATCTATTCGCCTCAATCCCACTACATGGACACACATCACATCTAAGGCTAATTTAAAATCCAAGTTATTTATCTAAGTTGGATTCTTGGTTGTAATGTAAAGATTATTTTTTTAGTTATTAATTTACTATGTTTCAACACGATCCAATGGTTAATAGCTATGGGATCTAAAACTAGGGTGCCTAGGTTGACTTATAGTCTAGATCATGCTAAATCAAGCAGACCAATAACTATCAAATTCAATTCTTACTTGTATCATAATGTCTTCTAGAATCATCATGCTCATGTTAGGTTAATTTTAGGTAATTCATCATTTAATCATTTGATCATGCACATTTATATGCAAATTATATTGAATTCTAGCTAATCACAACCAAAATTAATGAAATTAAAGGGTTATGATAATAATCATACCTCTTATAGGTCAATATGAATGATATCGAGGTGTCTATGTCACTGGATTAACCACTGATTATTGGAAAGATTGCCGTAACAACTATAGATTGAATTTTAGATCTAGTCTTTTGACCTTAAATTACAATATATTGGAGTGTTGGAGTGACAGATCATCAACAAATGGGCACAATCAGCCCTGATCATAGCCGTGTGTTGTTGTCCTCCCTTGATCTCCATCAAATCTTCTCAGATTGATGAATCACTTGTTGAGTTTTGTTTACAACATCAAGAGGGACATGATGAATGGTTCAGATCATTCAATATGCCCTCAATTTTTTATTTTTTATGAAGTCACCTTCCCACGTCACATTCTCTCATTGATTTTTTTAATGAGACATCATTGAATCGTGGAGGGAGCCTGGGGCTTTTGTTCCTCTCATCTTGCTCAAGAAGATGACCAGCTCAGATTATTGATTTTAGCTATCAATTTCTCCAACTAAATCAATGTCTCCTATGAGTGTCGTCTTGGATTTTATGATAAGATATCGATGAAACCAAGTGGTGGGTCTTGGTCATCTCTTCAAGATGAGCAAGATGCTATCATTTTCTTTAGTGACCAACTTGTCCCTTGCGCATCACCTCCCTCTATCTTCTCTTTCTCAGCAACGTCACTTGTCATCCTCTCTCTTTCTTCTTCTTCCTCTTCCTTCTCTCCTCTCTTCTTCCTTTGTCCTTTCTTCTCCTTCTCCTTCTCTTCTTTCTTTACTTTTCTCTTCTCCTTCTCTTCTTTCTTTACTTTTCTCTGCTCTTTGCTCTCTGCTCTCTCTCTCTCTCTCTCTCTCTCTCATCAAGTGACAGTTGGGAAACTCGATTCTTTTCTCTTATGGGAGTTTCCAATGCCAAAATAGCCCCTCCCATTAAGTAATGATCTTTTCCCTTTTTTCTAATAATAATTATATTATATATTATATATACGTATACTTTATTTATTGTTATTAATTATAATCATCATGCTTTTAAATTTGACATGATGAGTGTCATGTGCGGCAATAATGTTGCATGACTCTTTAGTTTAGAATTTCATGAGTGGGCTCACTAAATAATTTACCAAAATGCTCTTCTCTCCCAAAATACCTAACTTTCTCATCTGAACTCCAATTTCAAAGAACTTTATATCGTCCAAATCATTTTTCTGAGTACAATTCACTTCTTGAGGTTTTAGAGGTCAATGAGGTGTCGTTCAAAAGTCAATTCCTTAGACCTTAAAACATAGAGATCCAATTTTGAAATGTCTACAAGAATAATCCTAGAAATTTTATAAAATGCAAATTTAGAAATTGGGGTTCTTACAATAAGATAATAACAAAAAGGAAGAAACAAAAAATAGATGTGTGACACTCACCTAGTTTTGGGTACTATTAACATGTTGTTGTACCTATTTGAAATTGAAGATATAATAGGAAAAACCTCAAAGATGGTTCTCAATCACCTATTTTAATTCACTCACATTTAAAATCAACAATGATACAGCTAATTCCTCAAAAATAGACACGAAGTTAATTTCTTTGATTGGAGAAAGGGATAAATTCAAGGGTACACCATTGAGCAAATTTTAGACCAATATTATTATGTTTTTTCTTAAGGTTGTTCCATTGTAGATTATGTTTCAATTCAGCTTTTGCTTTTATTTTTTTCTTTGTAAATGGTTTCGGAAGCATATGGTTTCATTCTATCTGTTTCAAAGTAATTTATTGTAATAGTTGGAGTTCAACAGTTACAATATTGTCCGCTTTAGCGCCCCTATGACCTTATTGCTTTGCTCTTTCCCCTAGGAAAAAATGTGTTGTGACCATTAGAGTTCCTTCACTATTACAGTTGGTATTTGAGCCAGTTTCCCTCATGATGGTAGTGCTAGCCGCATGTGGGCGCTTGCTAACCTAAAGAAGATCATGCGGGGATGTGTGTTCCCTAGTGGGGAAGAGGGGACTATGGCTTGCCAATCCTGGTGGGCGGCCCGGTAAAGGGGTGGCTAGCTACAGGATGGCTATGCGGGGGTGACATTTAGAGTTAGTCTCACATTGCCCGATGAGGAGAAGCTGGGCCGATTATAAGAGTTTGGGTGGTATCTACTAGCAACAAGGCCTTTTTCCATAAGTGAAAAACAAAACGTGAGGTCAGTATGCCAAAGCAGACAATGTTGTTGTTGTGGGACCCCTCGGCATTGCATTTATACTTATAATATTTGATGATTTTGTTCCTAAATTCTAATGTAGTTTTGTTGACCCCTTGTAGTGTGGAATTTTTATCATGCAACCATATGTAGTGTTTGATAAAGCTTTTATTAGTAGTCATCTTAGTTAGTTTTCTTTAGGTGTTTGGTTTGGGTCTATCCTCCTAGCAAGTTTGAGTGTTTTAGACCACCTTGATGTGCTATGGAGTAGCAATGTTCCCTTTAGGATAAAGTCCACCCAACTCTTAAGACACTCTTAAGAGAGTGGGAGAGAGAATCATTGTAGGCCAATGAAACTAGTGAATCTCCTTTAAAGCTGATCAAGGGGTGGGAGCTAGTTAAAAGAAGGAGGTGGGAATATCATTTTTTTCTTTTGCTAAACTTGAAAATATATTTTATTTTTATTTGATACCATATATCTATGATTTGCTAAAATTTGATGGTTTCCTATAATATAACTATGCAAAAATACTTTATCTATTAAAAAAAGTTTGCTATTATCTTAAATTGTCAAAAGATTGTTGCAATGATATCCTTAGCATAAACCATCTAACAGTGGCAAAGTAAGTCCCATGCATAAAATCGTAGGGGATCTAATCTCTCTAGTTTGGTTATTTTTATTCTCATACTTATATTTTGTCCTTTACTTTCTTGTGCAATCCTAATCATTGTTGTAAAATTCTCCAAATAATTCAAAAGCTTTAAACATGATCTCAATTTTTGATGTCTCAATTTGTTTGCAAGTCATTCAAACAGCCTATTTTTCTAAATCAATGCAAATTTATGAGTATTAATGTGAATTACTAAAACAAAACTCATATATCACTGATAATATTTTAAATTCCCAAATATTACTTGTAAATCTAGTTGAAATTCAAATTTAAATTCATATAATAATTAATAGTGCTTTTTTCCTGCACTTTTTATGAATGTATTAAATCTTCTAATTTTTCCCATTGCCAATTTATTCCCGAGTCCTAACTTTTTAGCTTAGTATTTTTATTTAGTTTTTCTATTTTATTTTCATCTTTTGGTGGATAGTCCTAGTATTTTGATTTCCTTATCATTTGTATTCTTGGGGGAAACAACTTTAATATCTTTTCTTTTCTAAGGCATAGAAGAATTTATTCGTTGTCATAGAAATAGGAAAGTGTGGATCTTCCTATCATGTAAGATCCATGTGGCTGATCAAGTGTTCATGCCACCTCAAGTTCTTTTTTCCTTTGGATTATAAAGATTTCTATTATATATCATATATTGAGTTGCATGAGATATTATCAACTTTACCAGAAGAGCAATGGGTTTAAAGTTTTATGGCTCTTTTATGTTTAATATATAAAAAATAGGTAATATTTGTGAATTATGGTTTTTTAATATGATAATAGATAGAGGATGATCTCCAACACGTAGTATCATAATGCCTTATCCCAAATGAAACTTGTCTAGGTTGGTTTGCTCATTGGTCACCGGTGAAATAGTCACTAATAAAACAAGAATAAGTCAAATTAAGAGTTAAACTCCCAAATTGATAAAAACACTCTCATTTAACAAACAAGATTTTCATCATTTTGCCCACTGACCCCACCTAATGAACACCCACAGGACCCACTGGATGAAATGATGAATATTAAAAAAAGAGAGAGAAACATTAAACTACCAATCATGTATTGAAGTGCTAAACTTATCTAGAATAAAAGAAATGAAGTTGCATTCTTCATTAAGGTCAACATAATATAATATATCCAATACATAATTAAAGAGAGAATAACGTTACCTAGTCAATATGTTATTTCATAATGTGTAATAAATGGAAAGCAAATGATTTAAGAAAATAACAAATAAAAAATACCCATATATCTCTTTTTTCCACAGCTCTTTCCTCTATGGGGTGTGTTAATTTCAGCTATTTCGTGCAGGTGCAAGGAGCATGTGACATTTGATTGGCTGGAAAAAAGTAGACAACAGAAAAAGTTAGAGAAAATGATAGTTACAAACTTTTTCCAACCAAGTAAATGTTACCTCCACTTTACACCTACAACTCGTTGATGAAATTACCTCTCCCAATGTCACCTCCACTTTACACCTACAACTCATTGATGAAATTACCTCTCCCTAAGGCTAATTCTAAGTTGGGGGGTTAGGGTTTCCAATCCACTCTTTCCATATTCACTTTCTTGGAGACAGAAAATTGATGCTAGCCAGATCTTGTCTGCCAATTGTGACTGAATCATTCAGTAGAGGGAATAGATCCATCTACAGTAGCATAAGGATTTAATCGCTTCGATAGGCTACCGGATTTTCCTCTTCTCAAGATCAGCTCGAGGTGTTGCCTTGTCTTTGGAAAAATTTCTCAGCTAAGTAAACCTCATTCTATTGATGGCAACGGTGACGAAAAAGGCACATATAATGTCGACAATGTTTTCCATTATTCCTTGGCAGAAGTTTTGAAAAGCTTCAATGTAATCTGAAAGGCTTCAACACAAATTGCTTGGTAGAAGAATTTTGTACTGGTTGCCGATCTATGGGCGGAGGAGTAGGTCAGTGATTCCTGACTTTCTCTGTTCTGCTCACTGGTCTATTGCCAAAAGAGCAAATAAGAGATTTCCAACTCTCACTCTCATACTGCTGCTTATCAATTGGCAGTAGAAGTAGATCTATATTCCACCTTTTAATTTTGAGTTTTACTCATCGATTTGTGATTAAAAATATCATATCAATGCTCACATTTAACCCTAGCATTGTTCTGGCTTTTCGTCTTTGTCTTCAGAAGCAAGAATTGGTCGATTAGCTGCTGATCTACTTATGTGGCTTTGACCATTGGATACTAAATTTGTGACACAAGTCAAGCTTTCGTTATGCGTCTTCCGCTGGGGAAGGGAGATTCAGATCCAGATTGAAAACTCTTCTCAGTAGAGTGTGATGTAAATCAATGACGCAGGAAGAGCCCAAATCGTTCTACCATTGCCATATGGTAATCAATGGTGGCTGCTTTGAATGGAGCTGATGATTCTCAAATCTAATGATCTCGTCGAATAAAATAAAGGATGAGGAGAAGCAGGGATGGACAAGTTATGATGGAAAGGAAATCTCGCTACAAAGTTTCCGTGGCAGTGGAGGATATCAAGATCTAAGCATTGCGGTTGTCGAGGTAGCCACTGGTGCTGGTGAGAAACTCTCTGCTAGAAGATTCTACTGTGCTACTCTGGCTAGCAGTCTAATTTTCAGGAAAAGGAAAGTTGGTTTTGGCCTTGGATCCACGAAATTCTCAAGCCGCTGCGCTGTAAGTTCTGGCCGCTTCTTCCGCCGTGGATCCAAGGCCAAAACCAGATGCGGCTTTTCTTGCAAGGATCCCTAATTTCAGCTGCATATCTCTCCCTCATGGCCTCTTCCTAACTTCCCTGTAAAGCACTTCTTTCATCACTCCAGCATTCGAGTTTCCACCAGCGGCAGCTGTGCTCTTGGGCGCTCTCTGCTTCTTGGATAAAGATTCAAAAGAAATTACCAAATTTCTCTTGCTTGCACTGGCGCCTGCAGTAGGGTGGTGACGTAGGGGTGGGGTTGGTTTTCGTTCAGACCAAAGACTGACCGTCGATCTGTCGGTCTTCACACGACCCATATTGGTTTCGGTCCTCATGGCAGCCGACCAAAAATTTTCGATCTGTTCAAGTTGATCAGAAGGTACAGAAATAGCTAGAATTGAATGTGGAAAATATGAAAAAATATCTCATAATGCATTTAATTAGAAAATTGATTATGCTCCTGTAGAAGTATCTACTATTTACAGAATCTTTCCCGAGCTTTTAGTGAGTTATAGACAGAGTTAAAAAAGATAAAATCTTTCATTATTCCATCATACATGATTGAGTTACAAAAACTTCTAGATAGGTATTCTACATCTGAACTGAATTCTTTTTGGTTAAATAATCTTTTTCTAGTTGCTTTGGAACAATTAGGAGATTCTTTGGAAAAAAGATGAGGGCCTGCTTCTAGCAGCAACGTGCTATTGGGTGGTGGTCCCGCTTATGGGGTCAAATCAATACATTTTAAGAAGAAAGATTTGAATATCAATCTCATCGATATCATCGATCTCATAAGTATCACACCAAATCCCATCAATTGAATCACTTTTTCGAGAAATATGAGACATCTAAGTTGTACAAGTAAAGAGATCTATTCATTGATAAGAAAAACAAAAAACGTGAACGGTGACGGATTGATGAGAAAATAGAAACCTGGGCCGCGAATAGTGATTCAATTGATGATGAAGAAAGAGAATTGTTGGTTCAGTTCTCCACCTTAACAAAAGAATAAATGGGAACGAAATCACTGTTGTATGGCTAACCGACAATTACTAGCGATTCCTGCTTCATGCAGGCGAGTTGCATCCTGCAATTTGAACTAAAGATGGGTTTTTGGGCTTAGCTCACCCTCTCGGGATCACGACCCGGCCATTGTAGCACGTGTGTAGCCCAGAGCATAAGGGGAATGATGACTTGACGTCATTCCTATCCATTTTGAACCTTGAAATATAACCGGACCAGACCCTGCACACCGCTATTAATGAGGCATTGTTAGGGCAAGTGATTCCATTCGAGATGTCGGTGGAGATGTTAGCAAGGAATTGTATGGACTACTTGTTTAGATTTAATTGGACAGATTGACTAGTGTTGCGTAAGTGAATTCTTCTGATTCTAGTATTAGTCGCACCATTTGATCATTTGGGTAGCGGCCTCTATGATTTGTTAGTGAAGATGATTTATCGTGTTTGAATATTTAAATTGGATTTATCTAATTTTGTGATTTATTTACTAAAAATGAGTTTTCAGATTTACATGATCGCATATGAATTGAAATACAATCTTATTTCCAAAGATTTTCTATTATGCTATTAAGTGTATAAGATGTGTAATTGATTTCCAATTTGTTACTGTCAAAATAAAAAAGAATAGTTTATTGGAAGAATCAAAATTAATTGGTTTTCAATGTACTACTATCTAATACATGTTAAATATTTATTGAAAATATTGAACTTAATTGATTTTCGATGCGTTACTATCTAAGACAAATGAATCGTTTATTGATATTATTGAAAAGTATTTGAAATCCAAAGTTAATTGTGTGTCAGTGTGTATATATAATCTTAAGAAACATGAAATCATATGTTTAGTAATGAGTTCACTTACTAAACTATGAGTTCACTAAAATATTGTTAAAATATGTTAGATGAAGGGAGCGGTCAAAGAAACGAAAGCAATTTGATAGAGAAAGGAAAAAGTGCACATGAGTATCTATTGAAGTTGATCAATATTTCAATTTTCTTGTTTAGTGATTTACATGTAAGTTATATTTATGTTCAAGGATCTATTTTTATTTATCGAGGATTATGTAATAAGTTATTCTTAGATAACATGAAGTGTGAATGATTAATAGTAGAACCTTTTATCTTGTGCTAAACTTTAATAGATGTTTTTGCATATTCAATATTTTATGAAATTAGAATTATTTGATCTTATAATATATGACCTTAGGAATTTGTTAGCCTTCGCATGTTAAAATAATTGCAAAAGTTTGGGGCATTATAGGAGTATATTGGTTTTCGATCTGGGCCTTGAAGCTTTTGAGCAAGGCTCTTAAGATATTTGTCTTTTTGATTGTCAACATGGTTTGCTAGTTATTCTAGTTCTTGTAAGCTATAAGAGCCATGAGACAAGCTCAAAACAACAATAGATCCATCTGTTGAGCTAGTAAATGGTGTGGATGAACATGTCTAATAGTTTTGATAATCTATAAATAAGAGCCATGATTATAAGCAGGACCACTCTTATGAATGATCTATGTGGTAGGTCATGCTATTGATGATCTAGGAGACAAAGCTCAAACCCATTGGATAGTGGTAATGCTATGAATTTGACTTTTAAACTCACAATTGGAAAAGAAAAAGAAGAAGAAGCAATGATCAATATTTACCAACATAACATTCATGTATGTTGTGATAATCATTAGAGGAGAATTTGAAATGTAGATTGGGTCATTGAAAGATTGGATCCTTGCTGGTACTATCTGCTCATATTTCTCAAGTAAAAATAGGCACATCCATCATATATTAGCTACTTTTATAGGTAATAGGTAAAGGAAAAAAAATGATCATCTCTTTTCTAGTGAATCTCATATCTCAGGAGAAGTTAAAAGGAAATTGAATGTATTATATTTGATAGTTAATTTATTTAAGAGACTAATGGCCTAATGTATTGAAGTTGGACCCTACATTAGTAGTTTCCAAGAGCATGAAGATCAGCTCAAGAAACGCATGAATTTGCTAGCATATGAAATGTTGGTTAGGCAATAGCTTAGATGATTGAAGGTAAGTGAAAATAAGGAGCTGGACAAGCATTGGATTAACCTAACTAAATTTCATAGTGACTTGCGAGATGTAGTGGATGGGTTTAAAATGGTTCTAGTTCTTTAAGATTTTTCAATTACATATTAAACCAAACTTAATATGTGGCTGATATTGCCACATCATGTTTTATAAACCTACTCTATTTGGAAATTACAAAAAGGTAACGTGACCATAAAGTAATGAAGCAACTTTTTTTCCTATTAGGTCTAGTGTAAGAGAAAAGTCATGTGTGAGACTTTTTTTATCAAGTTTCTCAAAGAAGTCTCATACAACATAAATATATGCTTCATCGGAGGATATGTAAAAGACAAAAAATTTGTGGGGAAGCCCTAGTCTTGTATAAGTAATACGGTTGCATCAAGTCTCAAGGATTTGCCATAAGACTAAATGTGACGACCCAATTTCTTTTTTCTTTTTTTTTTTTTCAAACTGGCTTTTTGACAAATCTCCTATGAAACAATGAAATTCTTATAATTTTTTTTTTTTTTTTTTTTTTTTAAGTATTTGGAAATCATATCATAAGTAGATACTTTTTGTAAACTACCCTCAAGCTGGGGACCCTTCCGTAAACCTTCTCATGCAATTAAAATAAGATAGAGTAAATGAGATAAAGTTTCAAGTCATAACACAGTAGCCATAACCATCACAGCCAAACCATGAAACTTTGTAGTCTAAAGTTTATACATCTCCAAGTAGCGTCAACAAAAGAAATATGTGATCAATATTACCCTAGTACAACAAAATCTATTTAGGTTATCTACAATACACTGATAAATATCCATGTACACATATGATCATATCAAATCCTTTGCTTTAAGCACACATGCTTTTTCAAGGTCATTCATAGCATTCCATCATTTTGAAGTCATTCATAATTAGTACTCATCAAAACTCATACCTAATACAACGTGCATTCAAAATCATTCATGATGCTCAATTATTCAAAATCTTCATGAATCAATCTCTTAAATAACATCAGTCTTGGAAAATCAATATATAGTAATCAATTGATAGAACCATTTACTAATGCAAATGTCAATAACACAGTATTGACTTAAAGATGCAATCAGTTGATAAATGATCTTTGGTGTCATATATGTTTGCAAACACACCAGGCCCAACTCCTACAAGTTACCAGATTTTAACCTTATCTATAAAATCAATGGACCACCTCGCTAGTGATGTCCACGAACATCATCCAAGGTTGAGTGACACAACCATCCTGCCATAGGATGGTCTGACTCTTGAGAGTGACCAAGATGTCATCTCATGTCCACTTTCTTTCCTGGACAAGGTAAAGCGTCTAGCATCACCAAAAGCTAACTACCATCACCTCTATTCCACCCATGGATATGACATAGTCTTGTTCATTGGCCCTCGTGTGGTTACTAGTTTATCCCCAGGGTAGCCTCATTAACAGTACCCTACGCAGTCATGCTTTACAAAAGAGCTGGTACCTAGTTAGAGGGTAGAGGCCAGCCTCCACCTCCTAGCATATTGTCAATTTAAGGACTCACATCTGCCCTATCACTAGTTTTTGAAGGAACACCATGTCAACGATAAGGCCTCACACATCGATGCCACCTCCAAAACATGCACAAAATCTGAAATCATCCATTTGTGCAAATCAAGCATTCTTTCATTCATGCTCTTAAAATGGCTCATGCATCTTTCAATTTTGGAAATCATTTCGTCTATGAATGCAAATTTCCAACATGCATCATTTGTCAAACTTTTAACTCCATTTTAAATTAGAGATGTATGGAAGCTTTCCCACGATCATCTTACCGAATAACCATGAAGCATAACATTTAAGAGCTTTCAGTCATCCATATCACTTTACCAAAATTAGAAATCACATATTTGGATAGGATCTTCATAAGCTATGAACGTACAATTTAACGATCAATAACATGATAGATCATTGTTATTCATGTGAAAGTAAATAGTTATATCCTTGGAATCATTTAGATACAAATTTCCTTTTAGAATCATAAACACGTTAAAAACCTTTAACATTACCTCCCAATAGTAATACAAAATTTCCAAGGATGAGCTTAAACATTCTAATATAAGCATTAATAGTCCATCCAAAAATAGTAGCTAAACATCTTCAAAGGTCATGATAAAAATTGTGATACTTATTGCTACTAAATGATATCGATAAGGGAAAAACTCCTATCTTGCAAGTAGCAAAACCTACACTTAGTTCAAGTCATCTTTAAGTGATGCCTATAGGTATAAGATATCATTTCACTAATATTCTTTTACTATAAAAGCAATCATAAGAATTCACCTAAAATAGATTCATATCATATGCTAAAATGAAACCAATTACGTAGCATTCATGGCAGTCCAAAACCAATAGGATCTACCTTCCATTCCATGCTCTTAAAGTCATGCAAGCTAATTATCATTCCATGCTATGAACATTGGAGATATCAGAGTAATAAACCATAAAATATCAATAACCAAACTCAAAGATCAATTCATGCATTTTATGCTCCAATTGTTTACCAGATCTAAGCATTAATTCTATGGAAAAATAACAATCCTATAGTGCCCATCTCATGTTACTTTCAGCCAAGAAAAATATTTAGAAATTGAAATCACATTCACACATTATATAAATAATTCTACCAAGTATCCAGTGTCATAGCATAATAGCAAGTTTCCATCATGTTGCATTGTCAATTTGTGCAACTATTAATAGCTAAAGCTAGGCATCATTTTTCTGCCAAGAAATCAAGCAAAACAAGCTAAGTGTTCATGCCAATTGGATGCTATAACAATAAGATATTATAGAATAGAAATTTTTGACAACAATGCATGAAAGATTCCATTGATTTAGCATGTATTTGATAGCTTTTAGTTTAGTAAATCAGGCGTCACCTTACATAAAACTACAGTGACTGAGATGCCTTCCCTACACTCCAAACTCAAGATTTGAGCAATTTTGAAACATCAAACAAAAGTGCCTTAGGTCAAGAAATTCCTAGTAAGGTTTGATAAAGCAAAACAAGATTTTCACATCACTTAATAAGCTTCAACCATGCCAAATACATAGGGGAAATGTGTATGCAAAAAATTGTAGAAAGTTGATGCCTCTTTACATGCTTCTCAAGGCAATCAAAATACCACACTTTCTTCACCCATTGTTGTGATTTTAAATCTTAACTTGACGGAGCAAGAATTAGTTGCAGTAATTCACGCAAGGAGGTTGATCTCACAAAGAATCGAACAGATGTGATATTAGTGGTCCTTACTTAGATTATTTGACCTAGCCAAAGATAGTGAGATCTTTTCCTAAACTAAAAATGGAAGATTAACACATGAAAGATGTTAAAACTAAAACATGCTAAACTTAACAATTTTCCTAAAAAAAACAGATGTGATATTAGTGGTCCTTACTTAGATTATTTGACCTAGCCAAAGATAGTGAGATCTTTTCCTAAACTAAAAATGGAAGATTAACACATGAAAGATGTTAAAACTAAAACATGCTAAACTTAACAATTTTCCTAAAAACACATTTTATAAAAAATAAAACTTTCCTAAATTAAGAACTTTCCTAAAATGAAATTTAGAAACTTTCCTAAATCAAACTTTCTAAACATGAAATTTGGCAACTAATATAGGGAAAAAAAATAACTAATCAATCACTTTCCTAAATTAACTTCCAAATTTAGAAAGACATAATAAATTAATAAAAACTAAGATGCAAAATTCAATTACTCTCTAAGTAATGGACTCAAGATGCATGACGAGGCAACAAAAGCAAGGCAATAACCTCTAGAACTATGCACATGAGCCTAGAGTGGTGCATGTGTTTCTGGTATATTTCCTCACTATGAAATCTCACAAAAATGATTTACAATATGTGAATGGTAGTAAAGAAAGTGCATGGACAGAAATGATCTAACAACTTTAAATTAAACGAAAGGAAATCTAACAACATGCTAAACATTCTTAAGATTGTGAACTAGCTAAACAATCTATGTAATTTAAGATTCAATCTAATAACAAGGCATAAACTTGCATGTATGAACAATGCCACAAGATCTACAATTAGTAATTATCATTCATGCTCCAATCTTCCTCGAACTTCAACAACAAATGCCTTAAAACCATGTGCATGACACCTTGAGTGGAGTGCATGGAAGAGTGTTTAACTTGAGGTGAATGATTGGTTGAAACATGATCAAATGAAAAGGAGTGCTGGAATGGTGAACTATGGACTTATTTAAACAAGTATAATTTCAAAGGAATCATTCATCAACTATATTGAATCAACACTCTAGTGCTTTACTCATTCAAGGGAAAGAATTACAAAAATGGTGCACAACATTCATGGAGTGTCCGCACCATGCTTTCATGATATCAACTTCAATAGAAATTCTCATTACAACCTCTAATCCCTCTTAACCTAAGATACATGAAGATAAAAGTGGAAAATCCAACAAGAAGCAAGAATGAATAAGAGTTCAAGGAGGATAAAAGGCAAAGACTTTCATCTAATAGCTATATTCCCTTGGTTTTTACTACCAAAGAGTTATAGCCCTTAGATCAATTGGCTAGGAACTAAACTAAAGGATCACAATCAAAGAAATTAAAAGAATCAAGCTAACAACTAAACATGGAATAAGAACAAACAAAACAACGATGGACATCACCCAATCAACTAACTGAGGAAGGAAACCAACCTGATTTTGAATGAAGAACTATGTATGAATGAGGCGTGGAAGATGGTGGTTGCAAGTGGAAACACGTTGGGGAGGTAAAGAGGAGAGGAGTGTTGCATTGAAACTTCCTCTCTCCATGTTAAACACCCTAAGTACTATATGGGTTGGGCTTTTTCCTTTCTAGGTAAGATTTGATTTTGCAATGGGTAGGGAAAAAGCAACAAGTTGAGAGAAGATAGGATGGTGAGGTGGGATGCTCCTATTTCTTAGGAATTGGGTGTCTCCACTCTTCCTACATGAGTTTCATGTGGTGAGCCCTAGAATTGGATGGATGAGATGCTTACATAAGAGGGGAGTGTATGTATAGGATTGGTGGCTGCCTAAGGTTTCTTTTATAATGGATTATTCAAGAGGAAAGTTAATAAAACATAAGGTAGAGAGGGTGAGGTTGCAACATGAGGATGGGTAACCACTAGTAGGAAATTAAACACTTATCACACCCCCAACCATCATTTTACTAGTTCCAAGCAAAACATAGGAAAAATTATTTTACAAAAACTAATACAAAGTGTCACTTTCGTAGGTACTCACGATTGCATTTAGCACATGCAACAAGCCTTTGAACCCCTAGTTTATCCCTAGTAGACGATTTAGACCTCGTGAGGGTTTGTAGTGAATATATCCACAAAATTCCCTAAGTTTGAGTCTCCTATTTTATCTTAGAGATTCTCATTCATTAGCACTATACTAGTTATTTGAAATTTAATGGAGATGACTGACAATTCTACAAATTATACACGTACTAAAGACATTTTATTCTAATTATTTCTTAAAGCGTATGTGTGTACAGTTACACAAGTCATGACTTCTAATTACATATGCTTAAATTCTATTGAAAATATGTTTTGACCTCAAGTCCTCACACGTATACTCTAAAAAATTAAGCTCTTAGAGAAGGGGTTTACACATATTTCTCTTATTATGTAACCGGATCCAACAAGGCTAATGGTTCACATAAATTATTTAGTGTTGACAAGACAACGAAAAGTGATCCCTAAGAGTGGACGTTATGATTAAGAATAGTAGGATAGTTTACCTTAATTCCTTCTTTTTATATCCTCTTAAAGGGCATGTTCCACCTAAGATTCACATGTCTTTAAATGGAACAAAATATAGGCTTAGGACAGGTTTAGATAAGAAAGGTATAAGGGTTTCAAAGGTACAAAATTAAGTAGAGGTCTTCTTTTGATTGTTGGACCATTTTTTCTTTGACTAAAATGAATATCTTTTGTATTCTTGTCTTTTTCTTTTAATTTTTTCTCTATCTCTATTTTTAATATTTCCTTCTTTCACTTTTCTTTTGACTTCTTTGAAAAAAGGACTTTTTTTTTGTTTTTCACTTCTTTAACTTTTTGTCCTTTTGACTTTTTCTATTAACTTTACTCGTTTTGAAAATGGGCAATGGATATTTATTTCTCAGTTTTTTTAGGTTAAGGTAAGTGGGGTGGGTTAACAAAGAAAAAGCTTAATGACAGGCTTAAGGCGTTAACTAATGATATACTATAGTAGGTAGGTTCTATGTCTTTGGGTCAAACGACGATGGCCGATATCATTCCCTATGTTTCGTAAAGCTTATTAGATTTAATAAATTTTCTAGAAAGAAAGCTATTACTCCTATTTATTCTTGGCAGTTAACCAAAATAAGGACATCAAGATCACAATAAACTACGTACACTGAAGAAAATGTGGAAATACTTATAACTCTCTGAAAGAAGATAGTCTCTAAAACTCAATGTGTTATGGGTCTCCATTGATTTTTCTTAGGGTCTTTAAGTCATACCTCTCTATTAGTGATGACTATGTGCTGTGTGTAAATATTTTTTGAGAATTAACCTTCATAAAATGCTTTAACACATGAATAATATGCAAAACTAGCCATATGCATTTTCATTAAGAGGTTAAAATAGTAAAATTATTAGGCTCTAAAAATCCAGTTCTCATCACAATAGGGGAACACTACCTTAAAAACCCTTTTTTTGAATAAACACTTAAGAAAATTCAAAATCTCTATGTACATCTACACCCCAAACCTGAGTGAAACATTGTCATCAATGTTTGAAAACATGGGACCCTATATGAAAATGAAAAGATGTAGAAGACTGAGATTTGAAAAACATCTGGGTTGCCTCATAGGGAGCGCTAAGTTTTATATCTTTAGCCAGATATAATGATGAGTGCAAAGATGACGATATGTAAGATTCCTAGAGTATTCTAAGGAGGGTCATGATAATGTGGTGCCTCTAATAGTGTCTCGGGGCTTGGCAATTTAGTTGAAGTCTTTGATCACTCCTCTGTTGAGCCCAGGATGTCCAAGAAAAGAGAGGATTCTTTCACTATCATTGGTGGAGGAAGGTTAGTTATTAAATCCACTTTAGGCTTAGCTACCTCTATCCCATTGTGTGATATTATGTGGCCTAAGACTATCCCATTTTGTACCATAAAATGACACTTTTTTCAGTTCAATACTAAATTTTTATCATGGCACCTTACAAGAACTAACTTCAAATGGTGCAAGCACTCATCAAAAGATGACCCAAATACTGATGACTTCCATGAACACCTCTAGAAACATTTGTCCTATATCAGAAAAGATGCTCAACATACACCTTTGAAATAAAGGTTGAGCATTGCAAAGTCCAAAAGGCATGCATTGGTAAGTAAAGGTCTCAAAAGGGTGGGTGAAGGTGGTCTTCTCCTGATCATCAAGTGCTATAGGAATCTGGCTGTAACCAGAATAACCATCCAAAAAATAGTAATGACTATTGTAACCAGAATAAGCATCCAAAAAATAGTAATGACTATGTTTGGTCAACCTCTCAAGCATTTGGTCAATAAAATGTAGAGGAAAGCAATCTTTCCTCATGACTACATTCAATTTTTGGTAATCAATTCAGACTCTCCACTCAGTGGTCATGGGGGTGGGTACTAACTCATTCCACTCATTTTTTACTATTGTGACCTTGAATTTTTTCAGTAGAACTTAAACGGGGCTGACAAAAGTGCTGTCATAGATACGGTATGTGATGACAACATTTAGAAGCTTTAAAACTTCATCTCTGACCATGTTCTTCATATGGGGATTTAGTCATTCCCTAGAAGGTTTAGCATTTTCTTCTAGGTGTATCCTATGCATGCACACAATTAGACAAATCCATATTATGTCTGCTATGGTCCACCCTAGAGTAGTATTCTGTTCCTTAAGAATATCTAACAGCTTACCCTTCTATTCTTTATCTAAATCTGATGCTGTATTAATAGGTAAGGTTTCATCTGGTCCTAGGTAAGAATATTTAAGATTATCAAGTAAGGTTTTAGGGTTAGAGAAGGTGGTTACTCTATAAAGGGTGTAAGAATAGACCCTGAAGGAGGGAGTGGCTCCACATAAGGTCCCACTTGGAGGTATCCATAATTGGAGCAACCTCCAGATGGTTGTTTACCTCCTTAATAAACTTGTCCAAAACAAAATCTCCATTAAAATGCATGAGACTAGCCTCTAGTAGGTCAGAGATTGAAGATGGTGGATGAATGTTGTGAATTAGACTCTCGATCAAATTCATATCACAAGAATCATCAAGGTCAAAATGTTGTTGGTTGGCATTAATTACATTAAGCTTAACCTTTATATTGTTGAATGACAATTTCATTACAACATTCCTACAATTAATAATGGCATTGGACGTCACCAAGAATGGACATCTGAGTATGACTACAATTTGATTGCTAGGGTCAGACATAAGTTATGCATCTAGTACAATAAAATTGACACATCTTCAACCAAACCACAAATATCTTCATGTATCTATCTACTAATTGTAATGTTGAAGTGTTTGGTTTAAGCCCTTCGAGCCTTAGTTGCTCATTGACAAAGTATGGCAACAAGTTAACACTAGCCTCAAGATCAAGTAATGCCCTATCTATTACATTGTTTCTAATAATGCAAGCAATTGCAAGACACCTTGGGTCTCTAAACTTTGGTAGGGTCTTGTGTTGCGTCAAACAGCCCACTTATTTAGTGAGGAAAGCCTTTTTCTATACTTTTAGCTTTCTCTTTCTAGTGTAGAGCTCTTTCAAGAACATGGTATAGGCTAGGACATCCTTAATTGCACCGAGTAATGGAATGTTGATTTGGGCATGTTTAAATACATCCGTTAACACATTGAAGTTTGTTCCCAATAACCGAGGAAAGGGGCCTTTGGGCGCATAGGGTGCCTCCACTATAGGTTTGACAGAGGATTTCTATCTCTTTTTTTCTCCTATGTTTTGGTTACCTCTATTTCCAAGTTAGTTTCCTTAGCTTGCCCTACTTTGTTATCAACTTGAAGATCACTACTAAAGGTGGTTATGGATTTGGTATGCTCATAAGGGTTAAGGTTTTGAGAATTTGACCCTATCCCAAATTGGCCCTAGGGTTAGGGATGGTTTGACTAGGGAACTGACCCTTTTTTCTATCTTGTAAAGTAACTGACAATTGGCTAACCTGCATCTCTAGTTTGGCTATGATTTGAGAATTAGCATTTTGCATTAGGTTCAAAGCCTTTTTTGTGTCTTCATTTTGTTTTTCAATCATGTTGTAAATCTTTTCCTCAAAAGATGGTTTCTTTGGGTTTTGAGGTTGTTGGAAGTTAGGTGGCTACTGAGGAACTATAGCTCTAGAAAAGTTTTGGTTAGGAGAGTTCGCAGATGGTCCCCCTTAATAGTTATTCTTCGAGCAGGAAAAGCTTGAATGCCTAGCCCATCTGGGGTTGTAGGTCTCAAAATATGAGTTGTTGCTACGATTGTGATATGCATTTAATGCATTCACTTGTTTAATAAGATAGTCCTTAAGCGCTTTATTTGATGGACAAGTAGTAGTGATACAAGTTAGGCTAGAACAGAGAGCACAAACCTTTTGTGGAGTTTCAATAGATGTGGTGGCCACAAGGGACCGAAACATAGTTTCATGTTTGTCCACTCTCCCATCATGCTTATCCATTCCATCAAGTACATAATCAAGCTAATGGGATAGATCTATATGCATTCCAATCTCATATAGACCCCCTTTCTTTAAAGGCTTGTTGTCTCAGTCTTCTATTAGAGTAATCCCATTGATGAGAATTATCTACCAATGTCTAAAAGAACTCTCAAGCCTCTCTCTCATTTTTGAGCATGAGGGCCACTCCACTCGCTGTATCTACCATTTGTCTATTTTGAGGTATCAATGTCTCATAGAAGTATTGGACATGCTGCCATTTCTCAAATCCATGATGAGGGCATTTTTGTAGTAGTTCATTCCACCATTCCCACCATTTGTAATATTGTTCATCATTCCTTTGTTGGAAATTTATAATTTCATAATGAAGGGCATTTTTTTGTGAATGGGGAAGAGTTTGTTCAAAAACTTCCTAGACAATTAGTCCCATGTATTAATGGAACCTACCTCCAACGAGTTGAGCTATGACTTGGCTTTGTCCTTGAGTGTGAATGAGAATAATCTAAGCCTAATAGCATCGTTCAAAAAATTTTGGAACCTTAATCTGGTGCAAATATTAAGAAATTCCTTGATATGTAGGTATGAGTCTTCTCAATCTCAACCATAAAAATTGGGGAACTTGAAATGGTCTGCATTTGTTGGGAATAGAGCTATGCAAGATGGGCTGTTGAGTTGGACTAGTGCATAAAAATCTCTAATAGCTTTGTGCTCAGCTTTTACTAATGGTTTAGCCATTGGGACAAGAACTTGGTTTCTTTCCCCTTGTCTAAGGTTGCATTGAATCTCATGGTCTAAAGGTACTAGCTCTAGGTTCTGAGATCCATGCCCTTGCATAAACCATCCTAATTTAAATGTCTTAACTATATGTTAACTCTAATTCTACATGGTGCGCCATCAAATCCTAGTATTCACTAATCAAGCTGTGTCTTGATTATCTTTTCTTAGTGTATAGGTGGTAACTTCTTAGACCTAGATTTAGACAGATCCTCCTTTTATCTAGATTTGACTATTGCTTACTAGCTAGATTCTTCTTGAAAGTTGTCCATACAATCCTAGTGTCAGGAGGCATTTAGACCTCAACTAACATCAACGGAAGGCGTGGAAAAATCACTTGGATTTCAAGATACCCACTATAGCAATAATGCTTAGAAGCCATTGGAGTGACAATATATCATGTCCTTCTACAAGCGTCTTATAAACTCTGTACCCTATGTCTATTTCTACTTGATTTAAAATTAACGTTCAAGGGTTGGAATCATGACATACAAGGATGTTGATTGATTCCTAGGTAAGCCAAGGTGCTGGTGATAAAATCCAGTCCTTGTCTTATAAGGCCCTTACTAACATTAAATTTCATTCCACCATAAAGCTGTAAACATGTAGTGCAAAACAAAAATCAAACTAATGCTTACCTATATGCTACTTAACAGAGGGTTAGGGACTTTCACAAATGAGACACTATAACCATGAAGCCTATGCTTTGGTTATAGACAAGCTTAGGCTAACCTTTGATACATAGGTGCTTGAACTAATGCAATAGTCCTACATATTATGCAATAGTTATAAATGCATGACCCTAATCTATATGAATTATACTACCATAAAAAATGCAAAATTATACTAAATTCACTTATCAGCAAAGTTAAAATTTAGGTGAGGAATGGTCATAGTGAGGCTCTAATGATGATCAAATGTAGGCTACCATACTGCACAGTTGCCTTGTATTATTATAACCCATTTAAACATAAATAAATAAAAAATTAAAATTACAATGGTCTTCACTATAATTTCACTCAAATTCTAATCTAGGAAAGAAATGAAAACCTAATCTACGTTGATGAAGTAGTGGCCCATAAGATCGCTACTGCTCTTTTGTTGATTTTCCTTGCACAAATATCAAACAAATTGGTTAATATGAGGAAAATAGAAAATAAATGCAAAACCCTAAACTAATGCACCCTACACCTAGACTAGAGGTAAATAATCTAAGGTATGGTCCATTACACAAACTGTTGTGATTCCCTGGAAATAACGCCAAAAAATTGCTAAAATTTTAAAATTAAAATCGCAAGTGCATGAATCAGTTGTAATAATTCACGCAAGAAGGTCGATCCCTCGAGAATCGAATGGTTGTGATACTAGTGGTTCTTACTTTAAATTATCTAACCTAGCCAAATTCAATAGATTTTTTAATAAACTAACATGAAAATTAACACATGAAGATGGAATTTATACTAAACTTAAAACATACTAAATTAACAACTTTCCTAATTGAAAACTTCCTAAACATGAAATTTAACAATTAACCCAAGGAAACATATACTAATCAACTACTTTCCTAATCATGAAAATCCTAAAGAATGCAAAGGTAATTATGAGAATGAAACATTAATTCCTAACTACTAATCAACAACATGCTAACAACCTTATCAAGATTAACAATCAAACACTAATTAAACTAACTTTTCTTAACATGAATGGATTCAACTAGCTTGAGATTTAACACCACCAATTTCATTCAAAACCATACGCACCACTTATGATAGCACGCATGGTATAAACATGATTTGGTAAGTGTTCTTCATGCTTGTTAAAATGAGCAATTAAACTAATGATCTCCAAGCAACTAAGGATAGTTCAAACATTTTCTATCCTGAGCTTAAAAATATTAAAAAATCATGAGTTCACGCCTTTGAGTTGTAAGCATGATTTCTATAGATTTTTGGTTAAATGGTTGGGAGATTAAAACAAAGCATTCAATTAATTATCATACCATGAAGTCAACATGCAACATGTAAATAAGAAAAACTTATTATCACCCATTAATCAAAGGAGATTTTATTCAACATTAATAAGTATTAAAAGGAAGGAACACTATGGAAGATGGTGTGTTCTATTCATGAAATAGGTGCACCATGGTTTCCAAAGATGCATTCCAAATATAGTACCTCAATACAGTTGCACGTGAACCATTGAAAACAACTATTGGAGAAGCAGCATGAAGAATCAAAGAGAAAACTTCAACAAGAGACAAGGATCAACAAGAGTTCAAGGACAAGGACTTTGATCTAATAGATAAACTCTTTTGGTTGTCACCACCAAAGAGTTATAACTCTTAAATCAATAAATTATGAACTTAAGCTAAAAGTCTAGCAATCAAAGAAACTAAAGAGATCAAGCCAATAACTAAGCAAGAGCAAACAAAGCAATAATGGGACAAAGAAGAAGGATCAAAGAGAACAGTCCAAACTTTCAAAGAAGAACCACAAATCCTTGAGAATGGTGCCAAAAACTTGTTATGATTTTAAAATTAGTTGTAATAATTCATGCAAGGAGGTTGATCCCATGAGGAATCGAATGGTTATGATACTAGTGATCCTTACTTTAAATTATCTAACCAAGCTAAATTCAAGAGATCTTTTCCTAAACTAACATGGAAATTAACACATGAAAATAGAATTTATGCTAAACTTAAAACATATTGAATTAACAACTTTCCTAATTGAAAATTTTCTAAACATGAAATTTAACAATTAACCTAAGGAAACATGTACTAATCCACTACTTTCCTACTCAGGCAATTCCTAAAGAATGCAATAGAAATTATGAGAATGAAACTTTAACAACTAACAACTAATCAACAACATGCTAACAACCTAATCAAGATCAACAATGAAATGCTTACTAACTAGTTTTCCTAACATGAATGAATGCACTATCTTGGAGTTCAATTAATCACCAAATTACTCAAAACCATGCATTCCAACTATCTTTTGCACGCATGGTTTCAACATGATTTTGGGAAGGATCATCTATGCTTGTTGATATCAGTAATTAAAGTAGTGATCTACAATTGAGCAGCACATTAACAAGAATACTCAACTTCAGCCCTAAAGGCCTTCAAAACCATGTGTTCCACCATTGGAGATGCATGGTTTTAATTCCCTGTTGGTTTGAATGGAACAATAATTTTAAGTTAACTACTAAATTGTGATATAAACATGTAAATCAATCATTATCATCCATTACCCAAAGAGATTCCATTAAATATCATATTGTATTGCCTTAAAAATAGTTAAATGGGTTGTGTGTTACACTTTTGGAGAGTATGCACCACGCTTTCACCCAAAGTAAACCCAAAATTAGATCTTAGTAATGATTCCTCCTCCAACAAGCTTGAGATTCAAGGGAAAATCTAATGGAATATAAAGGCGACACTCTAAGAAAACTAAGAAAAACAAGGTAGAGATCAAGGAAACTAAAAGACATCTAAACAACAATGAAAAGTAAGGACAAATCTTAGATTCAAAGTGACTTCCCTTGGCTGTCACTTAAAGGAAAATACCAACCTTGGATCTTAATCAATAGTAAAGAAGAAACCAATGGAATTGAAAATCATTAACTAACACAATGGAAGTAATATCAAACAAGGAGAAGAAGCAAAGAGGACCAACCAACCTATTAAGGAAATATCAAGCACCCAAGGCCTAGGCATGGAACACTTGAGGAAGTAGAAGCCCCATCTTGAAATGCAAAACAACACCCAAAATAGGAGAAAGTCCAAAACAAAAGTGTGGGAGAAGATAAAGTAGAAAAAGGACGCCCTCCTCCAAGTGAAGGAGGATTCTTTTCCTTATGAGTGAGAGAGCTCCTTGATTTGAATTTTTGTAGTTCTTTTATAACTTTTCTCCTATCTTTTATAGGGTGACCTAAGAGTAAGGTGTGGTGGGGATGAAAATAGGTAATTTGAATGGCTAGAATTGGTGGATAGCTAGGGTTTTACAAGAGATGGAAGGTGGGATAGATGGTTGGCTTTAGAATGCAAGTATGGGGAGTTGCTACCTTTTTAGGAAGGGGCATCTCCCCCATTTAAAAATCATGGAACCTCTTTGAATAATGGAAAGTAGTTAGTTGGAATGAGGTAATAAAGAGATAAGAAGATGGGAGGAAAGAGATGGGTAGGGAAAGACAGGAAGGTGAGGTGAGATAGAGAAAAATGATCAACTAGGTGGTTTCCTAGGAAGTCGGGATTGGTCGGGTGGTTTGGATGGGAGTTTAGGAAGGTCGAAAAGTTTTAAAAAGGTGGATTGTTGAATAGAAAGTGAAATTCACGGTGCATCTTAGTGGTGAGGTAGAAAGTGAGAAAAAAGTGGGAAAAACATGAAAAATAGGAAGGTCTCTTCCTATTGGTCCACATGCCATCTTATCCTAGTGAATTTTACCTTAGCCCTCTTCAAAATTTCCCCATAAATCCCAAGGATAATTCTTTAAATTCTACATCAAATGTGGCCTTCCATTTAGCTTAGCTCATGTGGCTTTAATGGCTAACTTTGAGGACTCTATTGGCTTGGCTTCATGGCTGGATTAGATGTCTCTCTTTGATTAGCTTGATGGCTCAATTCATTGGCTTTAGTGGTTGTGTTGGCTCCTTAGCTTGTTATCTTCTTCATGGCTTGATTATTATTACGTGGCTTAAGTGAAACCCATGCAAAGGTAGTGAACTTTGCGTGGCTTGTGCATGAGCCCACTTTGACTCAACTAATTACATCCATTACTTGTCCTAAATATGATTTTGATCTTTATCTCACTCTGGGGTAAAGTAGGCTTTGACTCAATCTCTTGATCTTAATCTTCCATTTTCTTCTCAATTAATCTTGGCTATTGGATGATCATCTCGCTTCCTATGAAAAGTTAAAAACTTTAAGCAAATCCTATAAAAACATGATTAATCACATATTTACCTTAGATTAGCCTTTGGACCTACAAAATATCAATTTTTTGAGTCATTAGTTTAAAAATGCACATGTTATGAATTTTGGTCAAAACCCCTACTTTACCCCTATAAGTTGTAACGCATGGGTAACTAATTGGGTGGTTTTTATGCAAAATTAGACACTTTTCACTTTCTAAAACTCTCCCACCTTCTTAAGCTATCACGTCAACTAGCCCATCAATCCCCTGACTCCACCTCATTCCCTTTCTTTGCCCTATCTTTCCATCTCTTCCCACCTCTATCTTTCTTTCCTAACCACAAAGATCTCTATGTATTCTTCCTACCTTTCTTATCTTACCTTCTTGGTTGTCCTAGATCTAAATCCAATTTTACATTCTACCTCTAATCATCTCCACCTTAGGATCACATCCTTTCATTAGTTGTTTGCTCAATTGTTTTCTATCTTTGTTTTGCTTAAGCCTTTGATTTCATTGATCTACTAGCTTGATTTCCTTAGTGTTCTTCGAGATTTACCTTTGCTTCTATTGTATTTCCCTTGAATATCATGCTTGCTAGTTTAGGAGGTATTAGAGGATTGTATTGAAGGGTTATTTTAAGCTTTATATGATGTAAGCATGGTACACACATTACATGAAAGGTGCACACCATCCTTGTAATCTTCCCCTTGAATGAATTATATTTGGATCAATCTTGATTCAATCTTTGTTGGTGAATGTTCTTTTGAGTTGTTTTTACATGTTTATTTGTTTAAATGCATATAGTTTCTTCCCTTAAAGATTTCTATGATTTCCACCATTGCTGCCCCCTCTTCCTTAAAGATTTCTATAGTTTTGTCCTTAAAGCTGCTCTCTTCCCTTAAGTGTTCCACACAAATCTCTTACTTGGTTCTTTTAATCTTCAATCCAAGGTTAGTTCCTTTCATTAGTTGTTTTCTTGATTATTTTCATCTTTGTTTTGCTTAACCTTTTGATTTCTTTGATCTAATAGCTTGATTTCCTTAGTGTTCTTCAAGATTTACCTTTGCTTTCTATTGGATCTCCCTTGAATCTCATGCTTGTTGGTTGACAAGGAATTAGAGGATTGTATTAGAGGGTTATTTTGAGCTTTATATGATGTAATCATGGTGCACACAGTCCATGAATGGTGTGAATGATCCTTGTAATCTTCTCGTTGAGTGAATTATATTTGGATCAATCTTGTTTCAATCTCTATTAGTGAATGTTTTTTTGAGTTGTTTTTACATGTTTATTTGTTTAAATGCATATAGTTTCATTGTTTATCATTCAATCAATTCTCTTAGTTTAAATATGTCTCAATCAAGGCTTCAAGTAAACCAAAACCACCTTAGTTCCATGTGCATAACCCATGGGCTAGGTGCATGGTTTTGAGGAGTTTTGGTTGAAGTTTGTGGAGATTTTGGTGAAGGATTTGTAATTGATAAGTTAGATTTTGAAGTGTTTGTCAATAGTTCAGTTCATTCATGCAATCTTAGGTTGTGCTTATTTTATTTAGTTGATTGAATCTTAGGTTTATATAGGTGTTTGCATCTTTACCACCTTAGGAACCATGCGCACCACTTTAAGCATCATGCACATGACTTTGAATGTTGTACCTTTAATTTAAGTTGTCATACCCTGTTAATCTCTATCCATGCACTCCCATTACTACATTTTCATGCTTTGAATCATAGTGTGTAATTAGGTTTTCCTTGAGAAAGAAAAAGCATAACACTTATTCCTTGTTCATGAATCTTGAATCATGGGCATGGTTCTTAGTTTCTTTTTACTTAAATGTTATAGTTATTTAGCTTGCATATTACATCATTACATGTTCATTTAGATAAGTGTTATTGAGTGCATTAGAAGCATTTACTCATTAGTTTCCAATTGTTGCATCTTGCATTATCTTTTTGTCATGAACTATGCACACCATTCTTGATGATTTTGTGCATAGTGAGTGATTGATTTCCTTGCTTATTTTTATATGTTTCCTTGTATTAGTTCCATTAGTTTGTTATGCTTTATTTAAGAAGTTTCTAAATTTCATTGTTAGAAAATTTTAATTTAGGAAAGTTTTAAATTTAGGAAAGTTTCTATGTTTAGGGTGCTTTTAGCATCTTTACATATTTCCATATTTTACATTTACCTTAAGTTTCCATTTCTAGTTTAGGTTTAAAATCTCATTATCTTGGTTAGGTTAACTAATTTAAGTAAGGACCCATTAATCACACAAACCGTTTAATTCCTCATGGGATTGACCTCCATCATGTGAAATTACTACATTAAATTGGTGCATTTGTAAGTTAATTGAAATAACACAATAATAAACTTTATTTTCTATCCATCATTGGATTGGATTCCCCTTGGATGAATCACCTTGATTCTTGTGATCTCCATATTCTCATGTGGACCAATTGTACTTCAATATCTTGTATGGATATGACATCCAATCACTGGTTGATTCTTCTTCCTTTGGTTGAGTAGGAGAGAATATAAGTAAAAAAGTCTTCATATGGGCTCCATTCTTCTTTTATTTCTCAGAAGCTTTCATTATATGTGAATTGAGATTCTTCCATTAGCTTCCAAGGGTGATGATATGTGTGTACTCCCATATGCATGTGAACTTGCCACCTTTCTATCCTCATTTGAATAGAAGTTGAATATAAGGTTTTTAATAGTTTTGAATTTGACAGTGACACCAACTGATCTTTTTGAACTTCATGGACTTCATTGCGTATGTATGGCACCTTAATATAGCTTAGCATGTGAAATTGCGCTTTTTGAGATAATATTGGCAATTTTATCCATTTTTTTATTCGTGCCTTGGACCTACAAAACAATAGAATTAACCCTAATTAGGGACAATTAAGTGACTTATGGGGTTAAAATATTCTGAATATAGGAATATGTGTGTAATATTTCTATACTAGTCAAATATCTTCAGACATAGATTTTCCTAGTCCTTGAGCAAAAATATAGAAAAGAAATATAGAAATCTAAAAAGAGAAATCCTAACCAATTTTGCTGGTACTGTCATCTATAGTTAGCATATGCTAAAAGCCTTTAAACCCTTAGGTTACCCTTATTGGACACGTTGTAGTCTCGTAAGAGTTCCTAGAAATGATACTCATAGGGGGGTTTATTTAATGGCATATGTATGGCATTTTTGAGATATCACGGCATATCTCAAATGCGCATCTTATTTAACTGCGTTATTTGTGGCATATGTGAGATATTAGGCTTATTTAACTGCGTTATCTCTAGCATATCTGAGATATCAGGTTTATTTAACCATGTTATCTCTAGCATATCTAAGATATCAGGTTTATTTAACCGCGTTATCTCTGGCATATCTAAGATATCAGCTTTATTGCATTATCTCTGGCATATCTAAGATATCGGCTTTATTTAACTTTTGTCATGTTGATCCAGCTTTGTTGCTTGCACGATCTCTGAATAAACGTCTGCTTGGAGGTCCCTTAATAACAGTTGCAATTGTTGTCTTCATCTTCTCCTTGCAGGTTTGCAGAAAGGTATAGTGGGTTCTTTATTTGTTTCAACTTCATCGATTCATTTGACATGATTCCAACTGGGTCTGTTTGTTTTTGCCTAAAAGTTGCTTAAAAGGTACGATTTCATGCTTCTTTGCTTTTTCTTTTTCCTAATTTCTCACAAAAAATGAAATGTGCTTCTGGGTTAAGGATTGATTGATATATGTAGTACAATTTTTTTGCTTGTAATGTTTCTCCCTCATTCTGTCTAGAAGTAGGAGTTTTCTTTTTTGCTTCTCTAGAAAAATGGGTGATTTTAATGATTTTCGTTTCCATATTGTTGAATTATTTTGTGCACATAAGGTCCGTTGCTATTTCTTCAGTTTTTGATAAAAGAGTAGGGATAATGGAAACTGCTGAAGGGTGGCAGATTTTTTACGATTTTTGTGAAGTTAGGGATAAGGTTTCAGGGTTCATATACATTGCAAATGGGCTACTTGTATTGGATTATAAAGCTGGTTGTTTCAATTGTAAAGCTGGTTTCTCTGATGGTTTTCAAGGGACTTGCCCCTTTTCACTTTTTTCTTTCTTGTGAGAGTGCTAAAAGGTGAGATTTTTATTGATGTTGTTGGTTGAGAAGCGAAGCTATTACTGCATTCACTTCAAATTGATGCCTATTTGTCTATTATTAGTTTGGATAATCAATATGACTCCTATATGTACAATGTAGCAAGTGATTGGTTTGTACACCTAGTTGGGTAGCATGAGTTCAAACAATGAGTGCTAACTAATCATGATTGACTGATAATAATTTCTTGATCATTTGTATGGCTTCCTTATCTGTGATTTTTGCCCGGAGACAACCATAAGTTTTGAGACATACTAATGCATGATGTTTTTGTTCAGCACGAGACTAAGTTTTTCATAATGAACCAGCATCAATTCAGTAGTTCTTTCTCTTGCACTTTGTTTAACAAGAAAAAAAACAAAGGTTCCATTGTCTGTGGTGCATGACAACCTCTCTCTCAACATGAAATATCAACCTCTCAAAGTAATGATCAGTAATCGAGCTAGTGGTATATGAGGCCAGAGAAGAATGATCAGGATTATGGACACGCTTGTCTTTGATCTAGACCCTTTGTTTGCCAAGACACACCTTTAGGAAGAATATATTAAAAATGATTAGCAATTGATGATCATAACCAAAGGAGCAGTAATCCACATTCAAGTCCTCTTGTTGAATAGCAAATTCCCTTTCCTAGCTTCAACTTGATTGTTGAGTATCCTTTCTGGCCTGTGATACGCTTCATGTAACAATACTAAAAGCGTGGGCACCTAAGCTCCTAGCCCTTACAATGGAAGGTCAGTGTTCCAAAAATCAAAACCTTGTCAAACTTTTCTATTTGTAGACTTTAGAAAGAGATTTAGATATTTTCAATAATCCAGACCACCAATCTTGCAATTAACCATGTATGGTCCAAACTGAATCCAATCATCAGATGGCTTTTGAAGCTAGATAGTCAACATGGAAATTTAGCAATGTTTTCACATTAATGGGAAGATGCCTTAAAGTAGCTTCACATCAGTTTTTACATGTGAAGAGATCAAAGATCAGTAAGCATAGTTGCTGATTCTGTGGTCAATCAAGGAGCACAAAGGCAACTAAAGTATTACTAATGTTATCCTAGACACTTAGCTCTCTACTTTGATTTCTCTCTCTAATCATGAAATATGAGTCCCCTGCAAACGCTAAGCCATGGATGTTCAAATTAACTTGAACATTGTGGCCAAAGGGCTTATTGTTGTAGCAGAGGAAATTAATGAATATAAAGAAAAAAGAAGAGGCACAATTTAACTGTACAAGGGTCACCCATGCAGTCTAGAAGATGTCATTGTGTTGAATTTTCAACAGTGGGCTCGTTAGAGGCTGTTTCATGCTTGGTATCAACCAGGAGCCGTTTCTTTAGCAACTGCAATCTCATATTATGTTTTAGAATCTGTCGCCTTGCGCTTTGATTGAAAAGATGACAAATTGGAATTAGTATTTGATTCAGGTGGCTGACATCGTGAGAAGCGAGAATGAGGTTCAGAACTTGTCTGCGGATCAATTGACGACTTTGGAATGTAATAAGGCATGAAGCTGTCACCAGCCTTCTACTGAAAATCTTTTGCAAGTACCTTGCATGCTCCTCTATGCATAACTGAAGAGCCCTTTGCACCTTCTAGAAAAAAGAAAATTCATTTGAACATCAAAACAAAACATGCAAACAATGTGAATAATCTTTCCACACCAAAATGTTGAGGAATGTGGAGTGACCTTGTTTCATGAAGTCACCTTTAGTGTGTTTGTATTTTTGCATGATAAACACACAAACATTAGTGAGGATGAAATAAAACAACAGTAACTTGGCTTCTAATATCAATTGCATGACAGATAAAAAAATACCTACTAATATCAAACAGGAAAACAAAAAATGAAGAAAACTAAGATGCATGTTTGAAGATTTTGCCATTTTGAGTTGACATTTGATTGAGATATTCTAATCTAATTCATGGATGTTTGAGTTAGTTGAATGTGGCATTTCTGGAGCTGATATGATCTAGTTCAATGTCCTTGAGGACTTCCAATCTTCAGGTGTTTCTCCTGCAGTCACTTTGACATTCTATTATTTATGACTTTGTTGTTTTTGTGCCTTCTGCATTTTATGGTATGCAATCTCCTACAACATGGTTTCACATTATAGTCATAGGCTTAGGTTTTTTCCCTTGTTGGTTGATCTGTTAGCATATGGATTGAAGTTATCCTCATATGTGTCTTTTAAGCTACCAACTATACAAAATTACTAGAAGTACAATTGTTGCAAGCTATTTTTCTTTCATATATATTATTTTGATGCATCCTCCTGTTGTTATGATCTATTGGAGACAATTTTCAGATGCCGCACAAAAGAAAAGAGCGAGTCCCTGTGACACCTAGCCCTGGTTATGTGGAAGATGTGGACAGTGTGTCTAAAGACACAGTTGATGGAGACAAGGGACCTTACAAAAGATGGACTAAGGAATAAGAGGACTTTATCCTCGAAATACTTTATGATGAAATCATAGCGGGTAGAATCATTGCAACTGGGAGCATGCCAAAGGGTGTGGTGATTAATGAATTGCTGCTTCGTTTCAAACAACAATTTGGAGTTGATTTGACAATGAAGTAATTGAATACCAAAATAAGACTTTTCAAAAGCAAGTACATCACGCTTGCAAAGTTAAAGAATGGAGACTCAAGACTAGGGTGGGATGTAGAGAGAAATTGCTTTCTCGTAACTCCAGAGATCATGAATACCCACATCTAGGTAATGGATCACTCCCATTTTATAATAATTGTGCATCACCTTTACAATGCCTTTACAAATGTTTTTGTGTATGTACAGTCGAATCCGGAGGCTCGTTGCTTATTTGGGAGGAATTTATGGAACTATGAGCACTTGGAGACGATTTTTAGGGGGAGCATTGCCACTGGAGAATTTTTCTCAGGGATTAATAATTCTGTACAAGATGATGGACTCCGTGAATCGAGCATGAGCGGCAGTCAATATACAGAACCACTTGAGGAAGCATACAAACTAGATAAGTCAAATGTGCATGTTGATGCATTTGACTCCCAGGTCCCATATTATGGGGAGGAAGCTGAAGGAGACAATGATGGATTGCACCCACAATATCCATCTGAACACTTTTCACAACCCCCTATCCTCCAAGTTACCTCCACAACATCATCCTCAATTCCCCCCGCTAGGACTGTTAACTGATTACAATTGAGGGAAAAAGGGAAGCATGCTGGTCAGTCATCATCCTTTGCATGTAATGCTCCCCCTCCATTCATTGATCCTTCCATTATATCAAGGTTGGAAAGACTTGCAGGCATAAACAACAACTCCTGGATGACTGCATTAGATTGTTTGGAGGGTCTGACTGAGATGGAGAGGGTTAAGGCGTATGGTATTCTGCAAAAAACAGAAATAGGCTTTAAGGAGGGTTTTGCTCGTTGGTCACAGGAGAGACAACTATTGTATGTGAAGATGCAACTGTAGGTAATTGTTCTTTTCATAGAAACTATGTTAGTTGAAACGCTTTGGTGTGTAATTATATTGGACCTCTTTAGGCCACATTTATTCTGTTTAGACATGTTATTCTATACATTGAGGCTACGAATAATTATTTAGACCTTTATTTGTGCTGTCATTATATGATGTCAAAATTTAATTGTAAATGGGTGATGCACATACTTGCATATTACAATATATAATTGCAATATTAAAGGGTAATGGCTAAAAAGGGACAGTGTAGTGGTGCAAGTAACGATGAGGTGCTTTGTGAGCTGCAAAATGTGATAGGCGCGGCTACATCACACATATTGAGACATGCAATGCAATTTGAGAAGGATGCCATGCTGCACACTCAAACATCGTGTCTAATGCACACCAAAAAAAGTACTCGTGGTTACGAGGAATTTCGGTTAATTTATAAAGAAACTGGGACGAGATTTTAAAAATTGTATAGAATGCATCAGTTCTAGTTTAGTAAGCTGGTTAATATTTTTCAAACCACCGATCTCTTATCGAGCACCCAATGGGTGTTAGTGGAGGAGATGGTGGCAACCTTTTTAATGATTGTTGGACAGGACTCGAGGTACGAGCCAATAGTGAAGGATCTATTTAGGTTCACTTATACCATCAGCACCAACTTTCACAAAGTTCTTCGTGCACTTTTGCGGTTGGTCAGTCGCCTTATGCCTCCTCATGCAACAGAGGACCACCCTGACATTTCAAACAATTATCAAAGAGACAATCACTTTGCGGTAACTGTATCTCTCTTCTGTAATCCTCAATGGAATAGATTGGGACCTTGCAGCATTAACATTCAGTTTGTGACATACTGTTGAAGGGTTGCATTGGAGCTGTAGATGGCACATTGATACCTATTAGGGTTTTTGCTGCTGGTCCTCGCGATTTGTCAAAGTGGCGTATTAGGAAAGGGTTCCTCACATAGAATGTTCTTGCATGCTGCAATTTTGACATGCAATTCACTTATGTGCTTGCTAGCGTTGAGGGGTCTACACATGACTTTGCCGTGTTGAAAGAGGCTCTTACAAGAGGAGGAGCACAGTTGACAATTCCTGAAGGTAAAACCTTTATGTGTTTACATTTGTAAGTTTTACCTTGATGCCTTGTTCCTTAATTGCTCATGCGTTTATGGTACAGGGAAATACTTCCTGGTCGACAGGGGTTATGCAAATAGGCAACAATTTCTTGCCCCTTATCGAAGGACTAGGTATCATCTGAAGGAGTTTGCCCAAGGAATGCAACAACCACAAAATGCCGGGGAGTTATTCAACCTTTGACATGCACAGTTGAGGAACATAATAGGAAGAACATTTGGTGTCCTAAAGGCTAGATTTCCCATCCTCAAGATTGCTCCTCCCTTTCCTATTAGGACACAGGTTAATCTTGTCAAAGCATTATGTGCGCTGCACAATTTTTTGTGCCAAGAACGCATTGACGATATGTTGCCGGCAGAGGAGATGGGAGACAATCTTGATCCTCAAAGCGACCATGACAATGATGCCTGTAACTTAAGTAGTGATTCAGAGGATGAAATTGTCACTGATGTAAACTTAGAGAGGGTGAATGCTAGTATGCAAGTGTTGCATCAGGATGAGATGGAGATGCAGGATTTACAAACAATCACGATGAACACAGACAATTCACAGAGCACATAGATACGCCTTACCTAGGAGTCCGCTCATCGAGATGCTGCTACTTGGCGTGCTTCCATAGCACACAAACTGTGGTTTGATTATGTTCATAGAAATAGCCAGTAGTGTGTGTTCGTGTCACAGACAATGTTGTATTGAAACTCTTGTTTAAGGATGTATTACTTGACTGCTTGAGTGTTGCTGCTTGAATGATTATATTAATTGTATATACTTGATATAGCATAAATTATATGCACATGATGTCTTATTGTAATAATCTTGCTAGTGATTGTGCCTTTGTTTATGTAAAACTTATCTTCTAAAGCTTTATTTTAGGACGTATTACTTGACTGTTTGATTTAATTGATGCTTGAATGCTTATATGAATTGTATATATTGACAATAAATTTCATGGGACATCCCAAGCCATAAAATCATTATTAGGATATGGTGGATGGCTGAATCTTTATTAATCATTCATTTGTAAGCTATCGACAAAATTAGTTACATATAGATTGTCCAACAAAAAGACTCATGCTACCATGCCCACATGGTCTGACCGTTGTTGAGAACTACTGGAAATATCTATGCTGCATACTTTCTTGTTCTGTCTTCCTATAGATTTGGCTTTCATCAGCCTCCACTCAATAGTTTCAACCATCTCCAACTTAACTATTTAGCCCTTCCCTCCATCCCAAGGTATACTTTTTGTATTTGGCAATTCTGTTTCTTGAAAGGTCGCTCTCCAATTCATGTTGGCTCAACTCAAATCTGTTGGTTTTGTGCAGGGCCATAGGGTATGATGGCAACTTGGATGGAAATAAAAATCTTTGAAGATACAGAAGTCTTATCATTATGTAGTCACTTCTTGGTCCTATTTCTTACTGGTCTAGGAATTGGCGTAGCATAACATGCATCTCTTTGTAATGTCATATTTCTCACATGAGCCAATGAACTTAGATTTTGCTCCACTGGGTTCTTGCAGTTATATACTCAAGGATGTCTGCAGTTTATCTCATTTTGGCTTTGTCAGACTTTGTTATTTTTAACGCATGGGCTTGGATGGTCATTTCAGGTTGCAAATTATGGCCTTGCGCATGCTTCGAGGAGTGGTTTGATTTGCTTTGAACCAGGGTTAAGGCCTTGCGCACCTAGAGAGAAGGAAGAGCCAGACCTTCCATTAAAGAGGTTCTGAGCCTGCTACATGAGATATCAGACCCAGTACATTGTGGCTTGTTGGAGACTTGGGAAGGAGAAGATGAAGGTACTTACAGTGGAGCAAGGAATGATAAGGGAAAAGTGCACAGGAGTGAAGTCATCTATCATAGTGCTGATGCAAGGTGTCTCCTGTCTTCTTCAAGGGACTCCAGCTCCTATTGAACATCTGCATTAAGGTTTCATGAAGCTTGCTAACTGGCCATATGAATGATGATCTGCTGACTTCTTATTGATCAAATGTCAGGTGTCAAGGACCTCATGTGATAAGATACTAGGTATAGTTATCCAAAGTTGAAATCAAGAACAAAAGCAAACATTAGCCAACAATAATAGAAAATACCACTCCTTGGATGTTACAGAGAATTGATTCCCTAGAGGTCACTATCTTATTGAATGGGACCAGGAGTAGAACTGTAAACTTGGCATAGATGATAGAAGTAATGTTGATGCTCAGCATGCTGGTTTATACTCTAAAAAACACCAGTTGTTGCAAATTTCGAGTTCTTCAGCCATTTGTTCATTTATTCTCCAGTTTGTAGTTAAGTCTGGGAAAGCATGCTTGGAAATTTGCTGCTTGAAATTCTTTTGGCATAATTAAGATTCCAATGGATAATCATATGGTTGTTGCTGCATTTCTTGTAAAAAAATTGGGAGAGATGTCCTCACATTCAATAGAGAAATATAAACTACAGCTAAAAGCTAGATGCTATAGCTTATAATTGTGAGGAATTCTTCTTTAAAGATTATGTTTGCCCACATCAATGAGTTCTACTTCTTCTAAACATATGAAATAGACACAGAACGTTTTGTACGAAAATTAAACCCTACCTGAAAGATAGGTAATAACTGCTTGTTCACTTCTTTTTCTCTGGGGAATTGGTTTCTTGAATTCCATGCTTAAGAGTATCAGTTGCATATAACAAATATAGATCCTTTGGTCCTATTAGAAGACAGCAAACTTTAAACATGCTCTTAGATTTTACCATAAACATGAAAATAGATCAGTCCATTCATAACATATGGAAATGCTCTTAGATTTTTCCATAAACATGCAAACATAAGCTCTTACTCTTGCATTTATAGAAACAATAATGATCATGATACTAAGAACACCATAGTATTCACTATGTCATAGTTGGTAAAACACGCCTCATTCCAGTTCTTTACTACTGTTTTTAGCAAGAGTTGAGATGTGTCTTGTAGCAGTAGCTTTAACAAGGTTTAAGGAGAATTTAAGGCAAGTTATAAGATGCTTTAGTATAAGTTTGCACACATTATTTCTTGCAGGTCCTCAACTAAATTTCCTGTAGATTTTAGGTGTGTTAACATCGAAATTCCTACTACTGGTTCACCAGAGATTAAACATGGATTTCATGGCAGTTATAACGGAGAAAATATAAGTCCAAATACTGATTTCCATAATGGTCTGATAGCTTGTCATTGGGGAATACTCCTGCAGGTTTTCAATGCGTTTCTCATGTAGTTGATAGTTTTGTGTAGCCATTTTAGTGCAGGTTTTTAGCATGATTTTCTATTATTGTTTTTAGTATAAGCTTCTGAACCCATTATTTCCTTCAAGGCTTGCTTGTGAAGGGGAGCCTTGGTACAATAGTAAAGTTGTCATCGTATGACCTTGAGGTCACAGGTTCAAGGCGTGGAAACAGCCTCTTGCAAAGTCCAAGACAAGGCTGCATACTATTGACCTGTGGCCTGCCCCTTCCGGGGACCCTGCATATGGGGGAACTTCGTGCACTAGGACTGCCCTTTTTTATTTGTGAATGGTTGATGAAATAGATTTCTTGTTTTTCTAAAATTTAGAACAAAAAGGCAAACTTTAGTAATACCCTTGATCTCAATATCCTTGAGAGCTCTTCTCCAAATTGCATTGATAATGTTGGCCTTCCTTAGAGTCTCACTGATCACCTGATGAAAATCAAGCAGTTTGATCAACAATAAAATCCAAGCGAAGATGTCAGAGATATATGGAGTAGAGGGATTAGATAAGAATGAGTGCAAGTGGTTTACTTAGTAATTTTTCTCATGTGAAAGGATAGCCCAGTGCAAGAAGCTCCCACACATGCAAGGTTCAGAAAGGAAAGCTTTAGCACAACTATAAAGTTGTCGTGGTGTGACCTTGAGATCAAAGGCATTGAAACAGCTTCTTACAAAAATACATGATAAGTACAAGTCCAATAAACTCTTGTGGTCCATCCCTTTCCCGAACCTCACAGGCAAGAGCTACGTGCACTGAGGCTGCCCTTTACCAGGTTAGTCCAAGTTGACTAGACTCGTACACTTTTGAATCTGAGTAAAATTTTCAGTTTTTAAACTTTGGTTGTGCACACATTCAACTTGAGCAGAAGCAAAGATTAAGAAGATCATTGCAGCAGTAGAGATCTATGAAAGTTACATATTTGGTTCCTTTTTTTTTTTTTTTCTTAGGGCCTACTCTTTAATTCTGAGTGCATTAATAGCCACTTACAGTGTTAGGTCTCAAACTTATTAACTCAAGACTTTGGGTTAATTGATGAAGATATTGGTGTGACTCTAACTGACAGTCTCCTTTTCATCTTCACCCTCGGAAAGTAGATGATCCAGTCTTCCTCAACCACCCATCTGCCATCAAAGACATATCAAGGACCAAGAATTTATTTTAAAGTACCTACATGAAGGGCCCCATGTTGGTTGATCCAACCCGTTCATCTCATTCTCATCTATCCGAGATGGAGAGAGAGAATACCTGTGGGTAGTGACTAGATGATGCAGGAAAATAGAAACTTCTAGCCTAGAGAGTTCAAGCCTGGGGCAGAGCATGTTCCCACCACCAAACGGTGTGAAGTTACTTGCTGCCTGCTTCTCTTGTCTCTCAACCACAATGAACATGGAATGAATCACCAATTAGGCAATCAATCTTGTCACAAATCATAATCAGACAATCTTAATCATTGATAAAGGCAACCAAAGATGTACGCATAAGATTTCTTCAAACAACACATCCCATAAAGATCTTGCTGGGCCCCTGCTTAAAGAGGCAATTGCCCATAATCTCATGCACCACGACTCTAACCACTATTTAAATGGCTGGGATCATCTTGTCAGATAGCTTTTGGAACATGGTTTGACTACTGCCACTATTTAACTTATCTGAACCATTCATCTATTGAGTAACATATAAGACTGACGATCCACTATTAGATTTGGGATGTGGGGTTTTAATTGATTTATGCATACTGTAGTGTTTCCATTTCAGATGTCAGAAATGCAGCTTATTTAACTATGATATCTGAGAGGCATATGTTTCTCATATCTAAGGCATATTTCAGATATCACCAGAAGTATCGCCAGAGATATCACAGAACAAATGCCACATATCTCAGATATCACACAAGATATCACAAAACATATGACACATATCTTAGATATCACGGAAGATATCGTAGGAGATATCACAGGAGATATGCCAACAAAAACGCCATACATACGTTGTTGAATAAACCCCCCTTAAACATTTTCAAAAAACCTTATGAAAGTCCTTCATGTATCTTAGAGAATCTTCCTGTATTCAACTTATATTAAACTCCTAACTTAGCATGCTAATGCAAATGATCAATGGTTCAAAATCCTACACTTCTACTAATGATATCCCTTTAATTAATTTAATCTTAGAATATGAGTGTGTGAATATAGCTAATACATATACAATTATCATTTTCCAAGACAAGTATAACCTAAATTACCATCTAAATGTATGCTTTGACTTCAAATCCCATAGTATATACTAACACTTAGAAAGTGTTGAATCTCTCATTAATATGTGAGTAGAATAATGTTCACCAAAAGCAAATTCTCACATATTCCATACATAAGAACAATAATTTAGAAAGGATGATAATGGTCTCATTAAAGGATATCAACTATTAGGAGTTACACTCTACCAAATTTCCCACTCATTTATAACCATATCCAAGTCATACTTCCCCTTACATCAAGTTAGGAATTCAATTAGGACAAACCATAGGCTTAAGAGAGGATTATCATAAGAATGAGTATAAGGATCAACAAAGGTGTTTTGAAATTTATGTAAAGGTCATCTACTAGTGTATTCACAACTTTCTTTTTCGAACCATAAGGGTGAACATTTCCTTTTCATTGGATATCTTTTTCTTTTCTTTTCTCAATTTTCACTTTTGACTTTTGGTATAGCCTTTTTTTCTTTTCTTTTTTAATGTTCATCTCTTGCATTGCATTGCTCATACTTTTCTGAAGATAAATCTTCAACCATCTTTATATATTTTCATGACAATTGGGTGATGGATATATTATAGGGTTTCAATATGTGTAAAGGTCAATGGGTTCACAAAGAAAAGGCTAATGATAAAGGCTCAAAGGGTTAACTAATGGAAAAGTAACATAGGACAAGCTAAAGGCTTTGGTTAAATCAAGGATGCCCTCTATCATTTTCTTGGTTTCATGTCACTTAAACATAACCATAAACACAAGAGATAATTGTTACAGTATATCAGGTGTTTTCTAAAAAGTTGACCAAATTAAGAATAATGAGACCAACTAAGAAATTAATATTCATTGAAGAAAAATTTAGAATTTATGTATAATCCTCTCAAAGAAATAATGGCTCTAAAGCTCTCATAGGTTAATAGTCTCCACAAATCTTCTTCAGGATCTCCAAGTTATATTTTCCCTTCAACTTAAACTATATATATATACATACAACTATTATGTGCAATAACTATTTTGAGTTTAATTGTTCATGGAGCACTTTAGAAAAAGAAAAGACATGAACTAATTGTTACAAATATATTAATAAGCTAAATTTCAAAAGACAGCTTAATAGTAAAAAAAATCTAAATTCTCATCCTTGTAATGGAACTTATCATATTTTTTTTAAAAAATTTTAATTTTTTTCAATTTTCTCCAGAAAGTCAAAAACTTACTAAATGATAAAACCTAAATGAACACGTCAAAATTTGAAATATCTCACATTCCCTTGAATGAATGGATAGGATCCCTTTATGGCATGTAAATTCTCCTTCAAATTCATTTTCTCTCACTCATTGGATTGGATTACCTTGGGATGAATGGCCTTAATTCTTATAAACATTCATATTCTCATGTTGACCAATTGTAATTTAGTACCTTATCATTGGTTGATTTTTCTTCCTTTGATTGAGTAGGAGTGAGAAAATAAGTAAAAAGTCTTCATGTGGGCTCCATTCTTCTTTTATTCCTAAGAAGCTTTCATTATGATTGATTCCATTGTATGTGACATGAACTTCTTCCATGAGCTTCCAAGGGTGGTGACATGAGTGCATGCCCTTATTCATGGGAATTTGCGACATTTTTATCCTCATTTGAATAGAAGTTGAATATAGGATTTTTGATCATTCTGACTTTGACAGTGACATTCAAGGATCTTTTAGAACCTCCACAACTTCTTTTAGCATGTATGGCACCTCAATATAGCTTGAAATGTGAAATTGTTCTTTCTAGAAGTAAGATTGGTAATTTTATGCATTTCTTTCATTTGTACCCTAGACCTGTAAAGCAATAACTTTACCTCTAATTAGCGGTAATTAAGTGATTTATGGGGTTAAAATATTATAAATATAGAAATATGCAAGTAATAGTGAAAAAAAAAATTATTGAGTTTTTTAGCTGATTTAAAAAGCAATAAATCTTTTTAGAATCATAATCTAATTGAAAAGAGTCATTAGATGTCATTAAACAACAATTCATTTTCAATTGAAGGTTCTCTAAGATAAGTACTTATGATACACAAATTCTTAATTCATAGTCTTACACATCAAAACAGGGGTCATGGCCAAAATATTTCATGAATTCTATTTACTTTGGAAGTCATAAATATACTCTTTTAAGATCTCATTGTGAGACAAACATACACCCTAGTAGTCATATTGTCTAACTCACACCATACAAAAACACAATTGCATAACTAATAAGATAAATTAAATGACAAGCATAAAAATTTATAGTCAATAACCTGACTAATAGTTAAATAACCTGATCGTACAATTAACAAGACTCCATGGAGATCAAACTACTCTGCAAACTACGCATGGGTGTCTATCCCTTAGAATCAATCTTGCAACAGAATTAAATACTTCCAAGATTCAATAAACGAATTGCTTGACTATATGTTTTAATTCAAAACAAACCAACAGAATTTCTCTAATATCTAATATTTCTAACAATTTAATTGAAATGCATGTAGCTGTTTGCACATCAAACATAACTAGCAGCAAAACCTCAATTCATCCCAAAATCCAAATGAAATAATAAAAATATGACAACAAAACCCAAGGATTTCAGAAATAATTCAGGGTATTTCAAATTCTAAATCATATAATTCATGTAATTAACCTCTAGGATTTTAGAAACCATTCCCTACAAATAGTCATGGTATTTCAATTTCTACAATTGTATGAAGAAAGTTTTCAGCCAGGAATTAGTTTAAGTAAACTCCTAACTCATTCCACAAAATGACCCAGCATTTCAAGAGCAAAAACAAAATGAATATATTTTATCATTTCAAACATAAATATGATCCCATATAAAAAAATTAAGTCTAAGTTTAACTTACAATGAGTGGGCATTCATAGCATATGAAAATTAGGAATTTTCTCTCCAAAAATTCAATTCTGTTCCTCAATTCTACTCAAGTTATAGACATCAAATTTTTTTTAAAAAAAGCCTAACTATGTCTATATTATGTCTGGATGGCTTTTAAAATAAGATCCTATTCCTAAGAAACTTCATAAAGTCGACAAGAATGCAATCTAGAGAAGGGGCTTTTTAGGATTCTTACTTATTTTCCTCATTTTTCTTAAAATCCAAATAGGTTTTTCGTTAAGTACCCTTGTTGGCTTATTTCTAGCCATTGAAAGGTAGTTGGTTTTTGGGTCTTTGCTAAGTCCTTACTAGATAAGGGGATTACAATTGCCATCTATCCAAATCTTGATGGAAAATTGAGCAAAAAGTTCTCTAATAGGTCCACAAGGTAAGAGAGAAAGGGTGCTGATGTTGATCTTCATAGTTGCTAGCAAGAGAAAAGGGGGGAAGAGAGAGAGATGCCTTTGCATCAATTCTATTTCACTGACTAAATCCTAACATTATATATATATATATATATATATATAGAGAGAGAGAGAGAGAGAGAGAGAGAGAGAGAGAGAGAGAGAGAGAGAGAGAGAGAGAGAGAGCTAAGGCTTTGAATGGGAGCAACAAACATAAGGAGGGTGATGAAAACATAATAATTGAGTATTTATACTTATTTTAGGAGTTTTCTAAGGTGATTTAAAAAAATCATTTTTTCACTTTTTCAATAAAATTTTTATGACCATCTTTTTAATTCATTTTTTTTTAAATACAAAACTTTTAAAACCCTCTAAGTAATGGATTTTCAAGTTGAGCTTCTTAATGTGCCTACATATAATTTCAAATATATATATAGTGAATTTACTATGAAACAATTGCATGTACATTAATAAAAATAACATAAGAACAATTTTTTGAATAATGTACTCATCCTTTATTTACATATATTAAATTCATGTTGCATTTTAATTGTCTTCCTCAACATAAATTGTTTTCAACCTTAGCACCCTACTCACCAGTATCATGTCCATCATCCATCTCATTCTCACTAGTTACATCAATTAATGGCATTATTTAGTAATCCAAGAGTAATCTATTGTAATCTAGGTCATCTGCATCATAAAGTCCCACAGGGAGGCTAATAAAACAGTTGACCATCTCGTATCACTTCCATCTTGTATATAAAATATATGTTTCACTCAATATCAATCCAAGGGCATTAGTTTTAGTGCTATTTTTTGTTGTGTTCCACCCAATTGCACTTAAATGCAATCAGAATTCTACAATTATAATTCAATGCCCATATCTCCTATACAACCCTATGATAAGTATCATCCCCTATGAAATGAAAAATAACGTTGCATTTGCAACTATGGTAACCCCACCATTTTGTTGCACTAAGTTATCATGGTCTTTTGTGTAAAAGTGATAACCATTGATGACATATCTAGCATATTTTATTACTTTTGGTCAAGGTCTCACCGTCATCCAACCCAAGGGTTTAGATATAGAATGGCCTAGAAAATCTCATTGATCTTGCACCTATGTATATTGAGCAGGGTGATTATTATAATCTAAATGATTAGTATACATATGCAATTAATGACAAGTAAACGAAGCATTAATTCATTTTACTTTTTGATGAAGCTAAGTAGGGACAATGTCATAGTGCTCATATTGCAGCCACGTCTATTTCTCTATATCTCTTGGATACCTCGCTTTCAAGTACTCCATGTGCTCGCTACAATGAATAGATGTAAAGCAACATATTATGCTTAATTTAAAGCAGAGGAAAATGTGAAAGCAGCATGAGAGAGAAGAGAGTCCACTTACTCAATATATGAATGAACTTTATCAACATTATTTTGCAAGATATGAAGGTGTGCCTAATCCCATTCTTTACATTTAATGGTTTATACACGACCACTTAAGAGCAGTCCACCAACTTTTGGATAAAATCCACCTGATCACTTTTTTCATGGGATTCCAATTGCAACCACTCCTAATAAATACTAAATGCAAAACTTCATTGCTTCTTTTATAATGTAACATCCAACAATACACACTTATGGCTGATTGTGATTGCATACAATACCCTTCTAATACTTTCATGTACCTCCCAAATAGTTACATCCATTGAAAATAAATTGTCTCATAGAGTTTAACCTCATCAATGAGGTGCACTATTAGGTGTACCATGATATTAAAGAAGGATGATGAGAAGACTGTCTCAAACTCACACTAGGATGTCACTAGATCGTCTTAGATTTCTTGTTATTTTGAAACATTAACTACCTTTTTATACAAAGCATTGAAGAAGTAGCAAAGTTTTATAATAGATCCTCTAACTTTATGTGATAGTACTAAATGTATTGCTACATGTAGGAGCTACTGCATCAGGGAATGATAATTGTGCAACTTCATCTCTAACAGTTTTAGCTCTTCCATGGAGACAATCTTTCCAAAGTTTGAAGAGTACCCGTTTAAGACTTTGAGCTTTGATAGGGTTTTACATATTTTTCTTCTCTCCTCTCTATCAAGCATATAAGTTGCTTTAGGCAAGTACATTCCTAGGTTACCCCTATCCTATGGATGCAACCATCTCTTCGAACCCATCTTCATAAGATCCATTCAAGATGCAAATCCATCATTTGTTTTTTTTCCAATATATCAAGCAAGGTACTAGTCAAGCTCTCGAAAACATTCTTCTCAATATGCTTGACACTAAGTACATGCCATGCATGTAGGAATTTTCAATACTCAAAGTTCAAAGGCTATTGAATTCTTTTTCCAACAACTTATTGAGTTACTGCCACTTGTACATTTGGTTGCTTCCTTCTTCCTTATGAGAAATTAAGGCTTTTAACCTATTCTAATGATTGGTGTCCAATCAACATATTTGGAGACATCCTTGTCCCTATAGTACCATTAAATTTTGCCTCTTTGAAATGATATAGTTGGCTACTAGGTAACCATTTTTCTATGGCCTAGGAATGCCATCTTCCTACCATGTTTAAGTTCTATTGTACACATTTAGTCATTGCATATAGGAAAAGCATTGTACACTTTTGTGGTGCATCTGCCAAATTACAACACAAGAGGAAGTCATATATTCTCCACAATAGTATGCCTTCAGATTGAACAACTATTTCTTGTGTACATCATAAGCTTCAACCCCTACATCTCATAATGTCTTAAGATCATCAATCAACATAGTAAGTACATATGAATGTCATTCTCTAGTTGCTTGATACTGGATATCAACATGGTTAACATCATGAACTTCCTCTTTATGTATATAAATGATAAGAGATTGTAACAAACTACTGTAACAGACCAATAATTGTGCATGCTGCTTATAGAACCATAAGGATTAATCCCATATGCAGACATTGCAAGTCACGGGTTTCTCAGTTCTTTTACAAAATTAAGGTGCAAGAAATCTACGAGCTTCCATGCTGGGCTATCTATTGGATAGCATAAATAGCTATCAGCTACCCTCTCCTTGACATGCCATACTAGTTTATTCATTGTTTCATTAATACAAAACAATCTTTTCAACGTTGGAATGGGGGGAAATACCATAGGAACTTTGGAGGCACATTTTTCACCTATTCAATTGAATTATTCTTCACCTTCCATCTTGACTATTTGCAAGTTGGGCATGTAGTTTTTTCCTTCTGATCATTCCTATACATGATGCAGTCATTAGGATAAACATGTATCTTCTAATACTTGAACACTAGTGCAATCAAGATTTTCTTTGCCCCTATGTGGACCTTGTAAGTTTGTTCTCATTCAATAGCATTTTAACCATCACTTTAAAGACTTCTATAAAACCTTAATCTAAAAAAATAAAATTAGATTTTATGTTGTATGTTGTGATTCTAAGTTCAACTCGTAAGTGTATGAATCAGTTATGGTAATTCATGTGAGGAGGTCGATCCCATGAAGAATCGAATATATGTGATATTAATGGTCCTTAGTTAAATTATCTAACTGAGCAAAATTCAGGAGATCTTTTTCCTAAACTACAAATGGAAGATTAGCACATGAATGATGGAATTATGTTAAAACTAAGACATGCTAACTTAACAAAGTTTCCAAAAATAAAACTTTCCTATATTAAAAAAAATTTTAATAAAAAAATTTGCTTAATTTGAGAACTTCCTAAAATTGAAATTGAGTAACTTTCCTAAACCAAAATTTCTAAACATGAGATTTAGCAACTATGACAAAATCAATTACTTTTCTAAACTAAAAATTAGAAACTAACTAAGATGCAAAGTAGTAAATAATGGAATCAAACTATAACTACATAAGAACATTAAAGAAAAAATCATTAATCAAGCAATCAAAGGAGAACTACCTAAGTATCATGCGAATGACCATGGAATGGTACGCATGAATTATGGGGTATGAATGGATCTACTTAACTAATTTTAAAAACTTGGGGCATGCAACATATGCAATCTAACTCAAGCATTAACTAGACCATCTAACACTCTAATTGGGTCTGTGAAAAATGAAGTAATCATGAAGTATAGCAGGTTGGAAATTAAACATAAACAATCCATCCAAAAAACTTCCAACAGCATACTATTTTGATTATTCAATTAATGGGACATGAAAAACATCTAATTAAACACTTTTAATGCAATCAAACATTCAAAAATTAAGATCAATAACTGCTGGAAATAAGTATGAACGAAAAAAGTCCAAATAACTTCATTGAATTATATTAAAATCCATCAACATAGTAAGCACATACATGTAATCAAATTTGAAAATTGTGTTCTATTACAATGAATGCTACTTGTTCTTAAGCAACCCGAAAATGCATGTTTAACCTCCAATATTTTAAAACAATCCTAAGTAATCATGTCTTGAAATTGATGGAAAATCCACTAGAAAGCAAAGGCAAAGCTTGAGGAACACTAAGGAAAATAAAAAGAAATTCAATGGAAACAAAGGAGATCTAATGGTAATGAAAAGCAAAGAAAAGAATAGATTCAATGTAACTTTCCTTTGTCTATCACTTCAAGGAGAAATAACTTTGGATCTAAGCAAGAAGATGCAAAAGAATGAAAGGGCAAAACAATAACTTCCTAAGCATGAAACTAAAAAGGATTCAAAAGTGATGAAGATTGAAAGATAAACACTAACGTTTAATGAAGAACTAAATGACATGACTTACAATCATGCATGAAACACTAGGAGAAGATGGAAGACATCCAAGGAGAAGATCTTTGAATGCAAAAAGGCATGGGGAGTGAAGGAATAGGACACCTTCTCACTTTGGAGGAGGCATTATTTTCTTCCTTCAAAAGTTGTTCCTTATTCTTCTCTTCCTGGGATTTTTATAATTTGTTTCTTAAGTTTTCTAGGGTCACTCCAAGTAAAGTAGGGTGAGGATAAAAAGAAAGGGAATTGGATGGCTAGGATTAGGTTATGAAGGGCTGCCTAGGTTTTTCTTAAGGGAGAAACTAAGTGGAACAATTTTTAAGGCATTAAGGTGGGACATGCCATGTTTTAGGAGGGGGCATCTCCCCCTTGCAAAAAATCATGGATGGCCCTCAAAACTAGAAAGATAAGGATGGAGAGGGTTGGATAGAGAAGAAAGAGATTAAGGTGGGTGAGGTGGAAGAGGATGATTGGGTAATGGGTTAGAACTTTGGGTGAATTTTAGGAAAGTGGTGGAGTGGATGAGCTTAGGAGAGGAGGGAAGCTCCTACGTTGTAGGATTTTCATGTGGAACTCTGTCCCTTGAATGTGTTTCACATAGATTTCCATAGGAATGGAAGTTGAGAGGAAAGAGATAGATAGAAAAAGATAAGGAAAGGAGGTGAAGTGGAAAGTGATGATTAGTTAGGTAGTTTCCTAGGAAGCGAGAATTGGTTGGATAGTTGGAATAGAAGTTTAGGAAGGTGAGAGAATCTTAGAAAGATAGGGATTTTGAATGGAAAGTGAAATTCATAGTGCCCTTTAATGGTGAGGTGGAAAAAAGTAGGAAAAACATGGAAAAACAATAAAAATGGAGAAGTATCTTCCTATTGGTCCACAAGTTACCTTATCCTAGTGGATTTTTCCTTAATTATCTTCAAAATATCCCCTTAAATCCTAAGGATAATTATTTGGATTCTCTTTCAATCAGGCCCTTCCATGTAGCTTAGCTTATATAGCTTGATGACTAACTTTGAAAGCTTCATTGGTTTGGTTTCATGGCTGGCTTAGATGGGTTTCTTGGTTTAGCTTTATGTTTCAAATCCTTGGCTTTGGTGGATGGCTAGGCTTCTTAGCTTGTCATCTTGTTTATGGCTTGTATATGGCTAAATGGCTTAAGTGTAACTCATGCAAAGGTGATGGACTTTGCATGGCTTGTGCATGGCCCCACTTTGGCCACCTTTTAGTCTTTTCATTCTATCTTCAAGTAATCTTTAGATGATCTAGACCCTTGATCTCATGTTGAAGTGATGACTTTGAGGCTTTGACTCAGTCTTCTAATCTTGATTGCTAACTTTTGTCTCAATTGATCACGATCATCAAATCATCATCTTACTTCCTACAAAAAGTGAAAAAATCTAATTAAATTCTACAAAAATATAATTAATCACTAACTTACTTGGATTAGCCTCTAAACCTACAAAATATCAAAATTTTGGTCTTTTAAGTAAAAAATGCATGTGTTAGAAATTTTAGCTAAAAACCCTATTTCACCCCAATACGTTATAACACATGGGTAACTAATTGGGTGGTTCTTTATGAAAAATTAGACACTTATCATTGTATAGTTCTACCACTTTAAACAACTTAATATAATCTGTACACCCAAGGTACAATGGGTCATTGGCTTCCTCCAAAGTAGTTTGGAACTAATCAAGGTCGTCTTGAAAGTCATCATATACATCATAAATATCAATGCACATATGCTATCTATGATTCTTCCTATAGTGTCTTCATATTCACATTTTTTGCTCTTGTCGAGGGCCCCAGAGGTAGTTTTCTCCATGTTAGATCTAGGGGTGATAACTTTCATCAAATCTATTGAAGCACAAAGGTTCTTTCAACTCACTTACAGTTACATTCTAATGTTTCCACATCTCAAGCATAAACAATACACAAGATTGCAATCTATGCTCCCTTCCCTTAGCGGAAACTCTATGAACTTTTTCATTCCCTATTGATATTCTCCTCATAATCTTATCCAGTCATCCAAGCATAATTTTCCATTTTTCTAGCTAGAAATAGAAGCTCAATGACATCAATTCAAACATGAAAGAATGAACTATCAGTTAGGCATTTAAGCAAACAATGGGTGTATGAAGAAAACATTGGAAAAAAAAAAACTTATCATGCATAGAAAAATTTCAACTCTGGGTTGGGATAGAAAGATCAACACAAACATGCATGATATAGCCATACAATGTAGAGAAAAACTTTAGAAATGAATTTTCTACCCATAATCACATAAATAAAACATGAGACAAGGAAGAAAGACTTACCAACTCTAATCAACAGAAATAGTACTAGTTTGAAGACAAACTATGTGTGTTTAGTCTATTCCAAAAGTTCTCAACTTCTACTAAAGGAAAACTCAAATAGGTGAAATGCTCAAAGATACATCTCATGCTTTGCATCAGACCATCCAAATAATTCATTCTTTAGGTGAAATGCTCAAAGATACATCTCATGCTTGCAAAAACAATAGGTCATTGTTCGAGGTTGCACCCCATATCCCATTAAGGAACGTGTTATACATTTAGGAGAAGGTGTGTGGGTTACTTTCTAAAAGTTCTCGACTTCTACTAAAAGAAAACTCAAATAGGTGAAATGCTCAAAGATGCATCTCACGCTTTGCATCAGACCATCCAAACAATGCATTTTTTAGTGCACAGGTCCCTAGAGTTTTCACATGGACATTTTAGTCAAATGTGATTGGAAACTAAGGTTAAGCTTGATGATGCTACTCTAGTAAATCAATATTTCATCCTACCATTTTTGAGATGAAGGTTACGAGCTCATTCTAATGGCTATATTTCAAAAATATATATTTTCTTTTGTGTGGCACATATTGTGAATTGTTGATAGGCAAATTGTTTGAACTACTTGGTGTGTTGCTTGAATGTTAAGCGAATCTTGACAATTGTATGTCAATAAATACATTGCATCACTAATAGTAAAAGTACAAAGAATAATTTGAAGGCCTTTGTATTTCTTCATCTAATCAGAAAGTCTTTGTGCTTTGCAGCCTTGTCAAAGACCATGTTCTCCTAAAATGAGAATGATCACTTGGAATTTACACAACTAGTTAGAAATTGTCTATCTATTAGAGATAGTTAACACTACTAAATTTGTTGTTTTCTAAGACAGCAACAAGAAGATAGTTTTTATGCAACCTTCTTAGCACAAAAAATCAAACAATGTTACAAAAAAATTATCTTATATAAAATAATTTAATAAGATGATTTTTCAAAAATTATCTTAAAATTCATTAGGTTTTCGTGGGAAGAACTTAAGAAGATGGTTAGAAAAAACTATAATGTTTAAGAATATGGTTAAAAAAATGTTTTAAATAAGCATGTAAATAATTAAGAAAACCATCTTAAAAAAGCATGATTAAGAAGACAGTTAGAAAAACCATCTTAAAAAGGCATGCTTAGTAAGATGGTTAAAAAATTGTCTTAAAAATGCCTAATTAAAAATATGGTTAAAAATCATCTTAAATATTCCATATTAAAAAGATGGTTAAGGAAACTATCTTAAAAAAACCTAAGATGGTTAGAAGAAAGTGTCTCGAAAAACTCAAAGTAGGAGGACGATTATCCAAAATAGTCTTGAAAAACATGCTTAAGAAGACATCTTTTGAAAACTACCTTAAAGAACTTGAAATTACGTGAAGATTTCATATCGTTTTTCTTTCCTGCTTCCCATCTATCTATCTTCATCCACTATATTAAACTACAGAGCTTGAAGCTCATCTAGATCTAATTTGGCTCTGGCTAGTTCAACTAAAAAAAAGTTAGAAAGTAACCAACATACCTTCTCCTAAATGTATAAAACGTTCCTTAATGGGATGTGGGGTGCAACCTCGAACAATGACCTATTCTTTTTGCAAGAAAAAGGAACAAGAAAAGAAGGGGATGTGGCAATCCACCAATATGATCATTTAATAGAAGTTGTTATTAAGGCGAGAAGATTAGATTCCTCATTGCTTTCTCGGAAAGTAAATAATAGTGTACACCAGCTCAAAGTTCCCTTTGTCTGTGGTGATTATGCAACTGGATAAAATGAGGCCAAGTTGCCAAACACATACAAATGTAGAACATTAAATTTGTTAGCTAATTTAAGACCTTCCTCCAAGACTGTCCATTCAGCCCTTTTTTTTTTCCCAATGCACAAGCTAAATGCTAATACGAAACTGCCACTACTTGTTAGTGGTTTTGTCTTTTTCTTTTTACAAACGACATGTAGAAAGCAAAGAATCTCAAACCAATCATTGATATCGGAGGCCATTCTAAAGGCGTTATATCATGGTTAAAGAACTCTCATAGAGTTTCTTGGAGATTCTCAAACAAAATTGATCAACCCCACAATTTGCTAATCATGTCACTTTCTCCCTTTTTTTTCTCCCCTCTTCTTTCCTCTTTTTCTTCCAAATATAATACATGTTATATTTATAACCCTTCAATATAGATTCTATAGATATATTAACATGTTTCTTCCATAAATGTTGTATTAGTTGTTCTAAAAGGATTTTTCAACCATATTGCAAACTACACCTCTAGAATAAACTATATTATGCATAGAGAAGTATTGTGGGTCCAATAAGCACCTAAAAATTAGTATTAAAAAAAAAAAGCACTCACAAATTAGAATTTGATATTTTCATCCCAACAAGATTTGGATTTTCTTGATCTACCATGTGGCCTTCATTTTTTCTCTTGTCTTTTTAAAAAAATTCTATTTCTTTTAATTATATAAACATTATATTTACTACTCTTAGATATAGATTCTATAGATATATTGATACATATCTCTCAAAAGTGTTGCATTAGATTTTCTAGAAAGATTTTCTAACTATATTGTGAACTATATGATGGATAGAAAGGTATGGTGAGTCTAACAAGTACTTAGAAATTAGTATTTAAAAAAGCACCTAGAAATTAGGATTTGCTGATTTTCATCCTAACAAGATTGGGATTTTCTTAATCAGATTTGCACAAGTATCTATTTGTCATCTTTTTCTTCTTCTCAATATGTTCTGTACAAGTTAATTTAAATATACATCTCCAACCAAATCCTTGATCTTGCCTTCAATCAAAATTTCATTATTTTATTCACTGCATATGTGCACAATTTTAGTTCCATTATAATCACTTTTCTTAGATAACCTTTATTTGTACATATATTGTATTGGATTAAGTATCTCAAGGTCGCTCACTATAGTTTGCAATTGAAGAGTAAGATTAAAGTTAATATACCATATAGAGTAGTGTGTTAAAAAAAAATTAATGGTTCAAATTATCACAATAAAGAAAATTTGGCTTTTCCTCTATAATCAAGTAGGCATCTCAAATGATTCCTTTGGGGCATGGCTTACTTAAGATACATTATAAACTCTAAAGTACATTCTCTAGATTTAGTGTTAAATGAAGAATGTCATCTAACCATTCGCTACTAAGTTAGGTTTGTATTTTATAAAAATTTAAACTACACATTATTCTTTGTACTTCTACAAATTCACATTTCTCAGTAGTCTATCGTTTAGATCAGCACTTGATAATTTATATTGTATTATATGAAACTTTATCTGCAACAAACATCATGATCATTATCATTTAAATGGAGAAAGAGAACCAAAGTAAAGAAATGAATGATCTCTCTCTAGTGTATTCATATTTGCTATATTTTAGTGCAACACATTTTTCATATTCATGATTTTTTGTTTAGTTCTACAAATTTTTACCACTTTCTTTTATAACCACATGTTTGCTTATTCAATTATTTTATTTTAACATTACTATTCAAACTATTTCTTAAATATATTAAGTTCCATTCTCTCTTCCAAATGATCATAGCTGGTTTTGAAGGTACCTAATCTATGAGACTTTAATCGACACTAGACTATCTAAAGAAGAGATTCTAATATGAACTCCCTAAATCACTACAAACACATATTAGCCTTTGTACCTATTTTTCTCTTGTATCACATCTGGTTTTGAACTATTCCTTAGTGGTTTTTGTCTATAGTAAAACATAGCTATTAGCTGATGCATGAAGTGGTCAACTTGCTGGCCATACTATAATATAAAGAATGTACTAGAGTGGTAGAATTAGAAGTAAAGTAGAAAAGGCTAGAGAGAGAGAGAGAGAGAGAGAGATTTTAGGGATTAATAGTAGAACTATTCAATTAGAATTAGATTCGATTACATATTAAGCTAATGAGGGTTTTCTTGGACCATTGAACCTTAATTTTCCTTATGCCGCATAGACATTTTTGTCATTTGAATTATGTTAATTTATCTTGTGGTATTATTTGAATGAATGGGCCTCCCTTTTTAGGGCTGTCTAAGGTATATCATGATAGACCCTAGAAAAGTTTGTTGCCTATTTCCCACCTTAGGATCATTTGAACAAGTTAGATCAATTTCTTGCTTAGAACTTAGAACCCACAAAATAGTTATGCGAATATGAAAATAAAAAAATATAGAAAATTAGGGAAGAATAAGGGGAAAAAAGGAAAATAGAAAGGGTACTTATGGATTTTCTTCCTATAGGAAGTGAAACAATCTAGACATCAAAGAGTTAATACTTATTGCTCTACAAATATTTAAGGAGCCCATCTTCTCTTCTTGGCATAATCAAACACTTCCACATGTTTATATTCTCACAACCACTCGTACGAACTGCAAGGTCCCTCAAACAATCGTGCTAAGTCATAGAAAGCTCTTGTAACTACTATATATGTTGCTAGCCTTGTTCCTAAATAACAAATGATGAAAGGTATAATGTATTTACCTAAAATTCATTATGAATTACTCAAACATTAAACTTGAAGATAACAAGAGTGCATTGTTACCTATTGTGGATCTTTCATGATAGTGAAATAAGAAAAACATCTTCTTCATCTAGATAATTTATTTCCACCCACATGTTGATGAGCACATCCAGAGGTATCTTTTTGTCCTTGGAAAAGGCACTCAAGTCTATAAAAAGCTCCCTAACCTTTGTTGACAAAGCGCTCGAAACTAATGGTCATTTGCCCTAGCAATTTGAATTCACAAGACTTAGAGATTGTCACTCATGATAATTTGTTGTTAGCCCTTTCCCAAACTTTTGAAGGCTGACCTCTCAGTTTAAGTCCATTCACTTATAAAGCAAGAGGAAGCCCTTTAAACTCTGCATCTATTTACATTCAATGATGTCTACTTTCTAAGTAAAAATAACAAGTTTTGTTTTTGCATATTCATTATTTGGAATAAGAAAGAATAAAATTGGTTTGAAGAAAGGTTTAGTGCTATTAAGATTTTGCAAGTTTTTGCTTTCACTTGTATTCCTTATTATCGAAAATTAAGAAAACCAAGACTACCCTTTTTATTTTTATTTTTCCTGTCCTTGTTTTTCTCTAATTTTCCTTTTTCTTTTATCGCATAACCAGTTTGTAGGTTCTAGGTTACAAGCAAGGAATTGATCCGAGATGTAGAGTTGATCCTAAGGTGGGAAATAGGGGACATGCCCTTTCTAGAGTCTATCATGATATACCTTACCCATCCCCTCATCTTTGCACATCCTCTTTATTTTAATTTCTTCAACTTCTAATTCTAATTGAATAGTTCATTTACTAGCAATACCTAAAATCTCCCTCTTTCTCTAGTATTTGATCTTTATAGCTATTATCAATTCCAATGTTATACTATTAGTTAAAAAGTGAGCCCATATCAATGTATTTTTTCAGCAATCCAAGGCGTTCATCTAATTTGCCTCATATCAGATGGCCTAGGTATTAGTTTCTCCATTTTTGAAGATTTTGAAGCTAAAAAATAAAGTGTAACACAACAAAGCTCCAAAACACAAAATAGCATCTTTTTTTTTCTCCTCAGAAGTTCAAAAAATAGAGGACCTAGAGACATCCAATTGACATGAATTTTGGTATCTAAGCCATATGACATAAGGCAAATCAAATGAATGTCTTTGCTCATTGAGAAAACATGAAACTTTCATTTTTAAGAATGCCTATATTACAACTATGATATAACTCATTGTATAATATAATTGAGAGAGAGAGAGAGAGAGAGAGAGAGAGAGTGTGTGTGTGTGTGTGTGTGTGTGTGTGTGTGTGTGTGTTTAGAAGTCTCTTCTTTTGCAAACATATATAATCACATATGGGAAAATCTTAAAAAATTAATAGCACTGGAACAAATGTTTTCTATTAATTTAGGTGGGTTTATTTTACCAAAAATCTCAATATAAACTCTCGTTGTTTTATTAGGGAAAATTATAAACAAATATTTTCAATCACGCCATGGACTTCAAATCACAGCAATTCCATCCTGACTTAACACCCAATCTCAATCGTGCCCAAATTGCACCCAGCCTATTCATGCTGCTAATAGGAGTCCTTCGTGGACATCAGACTTATCGTTTGATCTGATAGCTGGCTTTGAGAAAAGGACATGGCAGCTGTCGTAATTTGCAGTAGTTCCATCATCGTCTTCTCTTGAGGCGGCAAGAACTTTCTTAAACGGCTTAAACTGTGACTGAATATCATGTTTAGGTGATTCAATGCCATCAGCAGCTGGAGCTAAAATTTCTGATTCAGTAACAGAATCAGTAGGCTGTCAAGTATGAGCCTGCTGAGAGGATGATTGGAGTTGAGTCCGAAACTCAGATATTCGATGCTGGTAGTAAGCATGGTAAGGATCTGAGGCACTCAATAAATTGAACTCACCATTGCTAGTGCCATGTTTAAGAATCCTTTTCTCGAAGCCAGGCTTATTTTTCCACTGAATTCTGCAGTCTTATCGACAATAGATCAAATATCTGGAGTGGCAAGAATCCTTTTCTCGAATTCAGGCCTATTTTTCCAATGAATTCTACAGTCTTCGGACTCACTCATCCAACAAATGCCATGAGGTAAATTAAAAATAACTTTAAAATGCCATATCTCCCAAGGAAAATAAATTCAAGTACTCAAAATCATATCCTGATTAAGGGGTCCACTGCATGGATCTTGTTCTTCCATTCTCCTCTATGAAGGGTCATGACCTCATATAGTTTAAAAGTTTTTAAATATTTTCTCGCCACTTTTATTCACATCCTTTTCGGCCTTCCACCTTGCCCTTTTAGAGCCTTCAACTTGGATCAGCTACCTCCTTCTAATCGATTCTATTTGTGGTCTCTGTTGGACAAGTCAAAACCATCTACGTCTACTCTCCCTCATCTTGTTACCTATTGGTGGTACTTCTAAGCTTCCTCTAGTGTTTTTATTTCTAATTTTATCCATTCTTGTCTTGCCACTCATCCATCTCAATATCCTCATTCCGGCTATGTTCATCTTATGTGCATGTTGCTCCTTATTTGGCCAAAATTCTAATCCATTAGGCGTGGCTGGCCTTACACCAACCTATAGAATTTTTCTTTTAGTTTGAGTGGCACCTGCTGATCACACAAAACTCCAGAGGCACGTCTTTATTTGTTCCAACCCACTTAGATTCTTTAGATAACATCTCTCTCAATCTCTTTGTTCTCATGAATTATCGATCCTAAGTATCCAAAGTAGTATTTTTGGGAGACTTATTTGGTTATTAATCTTTACTGATGCTTCATTCTCATTCTTATCCTTGCTAAAATTGCATTCCATTTATTCTGTTTTAGTTTAGCTAATTTTAAATCCTTTATACTCTATGCATCTCTTCATAACTTTAGCTTTGTCTTTATACCCTTCCTTATCTTATTAATCAAAACTATGTCATCTGCAAATAACATGTACCATGGAATCTCCTTGTGCATTTATTTTATCAACTCATCTATAACTAAAGTGAAAAGGTATGGGCTCGATGCTTATCCCTGTAGTGATAGGAAAATCACTAGTCTCTTTGCTAGTAGTCCTAACATTTATTATCGTTCCCTCATACATATCCTTAGTAATGTCTATATATCCCCATGAAACTCCTTTCTTATGCAACAACCACCATATTAACTCTTTAAGACCCTATCATAAGCTTTCTAAGTCAATGAAGACCTTGTGGAGGTCCTTCCTCCTCTCACTATACTTCTCTATCATGTTATAGCTCATAAGTTTGATCCCACTATAATTAGTGCAACTTTGTATGTCTTCTTTTATTTTTATAAATTGGTTTAACATTTTTTTCGATTCTACAATCTTGTTAAACAACTTTGTCAGCTAAACTACTCAATTATCACTCATATACTTTCAAATCTCTAGTATATCATTACGCTTCAAGGCCTTTCCTAATTTCATCTTTTTTAAGGCCTCTTTCACTTTAGGTATCCTGATCTGATGGTCATATCTATATAGTCTAATGTTATTTAGATTTATAGTTCTTTCAATCTTCATATTCTTAGGATAATTGTCATTTAGTAATTTTTGAAAGTAACTTTCTCACTTTTGATTAGTAAAATTTTGGTCATTACTTTTAATTCATTTAACATGACCTATGTCCTTGCTCTTCTATTTTCTTATTTTTGCAAGTTTGAACACATCTTTCTCACCTTCTCTTAACCCAATCTATTATAGATATCATCATATGCCTTGAGTTTAGCCTCAGTCACTACTCTTTTAGCAACTTTTTTAACATTCTTATATTGCTAAAGATTTTTGTTATTTATAGTATTATGTCATGTTTTAAAATGCATCTGTTTCTCTTTAACAACTTTATGCACTTTTTCACTCCACTACCACGTTTCCTTTACTGATTGCATTTTATCTTTAAATACCCCTACAACATCTTTTGCCACTTTCTTAATAAACTCGGCCATATCAATCCGCATGGCATTTACTTTTGGTTCATTATTCCACTTTCCTTTTAACATCAACTTGTTTATGAATAATGTTATCTTTTTCCATTTTAAGTTCCAACACTTAGTTTCTGGACACCTATTAAGTTCATTTCCTTTTTTATATCTCTTAAAGTAAGTATCCATAACTATTAACCAATGTTGTGTTGTTAAACTCTTGCCAAGTATCACCTTGCAATTATTACACATTGATCTTTTGGTATTCCTAAATATAAAGAAGTCTATTTGGCTTTTATATGATTCAAGTAACTATTGATCCCTCTTCTTAAAATGTCTGCTAGAGCTAGTTTATATGAAATCAAGGATAGCTTCTTTCATTTCATTTCTTTCTCGATATTCCGTACCCTCCATATACCCACTTATACCTTCCTTTTAATTTCCTAAATTATCATTTAAATCTACATAAATATGGCCTCTATGTTAGAAATTTCTTACATTGCCTTATGCTAGTTGACACCTAACACAACCCTTTTCCTTTATTTAGGCTTGGGACGGGCTGTGAGATCATAAAACCAAACACAGGGAGTTATTCAAATAAACGTGTCATCAGCTTAATATACAACGAATGTTATAGCAGTTTGTAAAAGTTTTTGTTGATAGGTTTATTGCTGTGTTTTGTTTTCTCGATTGGCTTTTCAGCCGTCAGGTATGTGTTTGAGCTTCGTATCTTCCTACTCTTTCTGCATATTGTAATTTCAGACTTATAATCAAAAAAATATTATGGAGAAGGTTCTTAGTATATTGGCTGTTACTTGCTAAGATACGTATAAACAGCAATAAGCAACTTGCTACATTACCCATGGGAATGAACACAACGAAACTGGATTAATGCGACTAACTAGACCTTGGCAGACAGGGTTAACAAGGCTATAAAATGAATGCCTATGCTTCGGAAACTTATCCAAAAGAAGCGAGGAACCATAAAGGCGAGGATATTGTAATAAGTCATACTGAATACACTTGCCTTCACAATGGCTAGATCCACTACCCATTGCAAGTTTGCATTATCTTCTAAGTGTAGGCTGTTGCTCTACGCATATGCTAAAATTACCCTCTTCATTTCCCCACATTCTGTGTTTTGTGGGGCGAGGATTGTGAATTCCATTTACCAGGAAAACCACTCTATTGGTTCTGCAAAAAAATACACGGATGAGAATTGAATCCAAACACCCAAGGGAAAATGGGTGAGAGTTGAACATTCTATTTCTTTTCTTTTCTTTTCTTTTTTCGAAGCTATACACACGCACAACCTCGAATCGTGGTCACCCAGGTAAGAGACTCCCCGCTGAAGTCTTTTTGTGCTCGAATTTTCTCTTGTTGGAAGGAAACTGAATGCCCTAAGGGATGCAATGTTAGTGCAATTGCACAACCAGTGAAATCTAATTCCACTAATTCAATTTCTCACAAAAGAATCGATTCCAAAGTGCACAACCCCACAAAGTTGTCATGCTGCCGACCAGAATTCCTGGCAACGTTGGAGTAAAAGCATGAGTATAGCTATAGCGTTACCCATGTAAAGTGAAATAAGCGATACCAATTCTTTCGTAGTTTGTCAAAAAGACCAAAGAACCTGTACCAAAAGATACATGCATAATTTCAAATCTCCTAGCAGTTAAACTAATATCCAGTCCAGAATCAACTAATTAATAAATTATCAAATTGAATTCTACTAATTGAACAAACAAGCACATCAAAGCAGTACTGTCATAAGGAGAACCAAAGTCAGAACTTATTCTACTGTTACTTCAGATCACATCACCAGTTCTGCATGGGATCACTTCATACTTGGATTGTAACACTGCACAAGCACAACCCAGATGGCTTCAGCGCTGAAGTTTGCCATTCAGAACCCGGTGCTGCATCTGGATCATACAGCAAAGTCTGATATCCTGGTTCCTCCTCCAAGGAGAAAAGCAGCAGTTTCCCATTGAGAATCCCAAAGCGAAACCCCACGCTTGAGCTTCCTGTCAGTGGTATTGGGATCATCTTCCATGAGTTGTCTACAGGATTGAATATCACAAGCTTTCGCTGGTTCTTCCACTCCATACAGAAGAGTTTTTTGCCGAGCACAGCATGGGCAGTGACCATAACACAACCATTCTTCATCTCACACCACGTTTGGAGCTCAGAATCATAAACATCTACAAACCTAGAATTGCCAATTGTGAAACTTGATCTCCCACCCATCACATACAGCTTATCTTCAAATCCACAAGCAAAGCAGCCCCATCTTGGGCGCCTGAGGCTCTCTATTAAAGTCCACTTGTTCTTGTCAGGATCAAATGCTTCAGCACTTGATAGGCTCTCCCCATCAGCTCCTAAACCCCCTACTGCATATACAACACCGCCCACCTCTGCACAAGCAAAGTTGTAGCGTGCAATGTTCATCTTGGCCAACATGCCCCATCTGCAATTCGACAGGAACAGCACTGGGTAAACAAACAGGTTCTTCAATCATACATCTTCCTTTGTGCTTATGCATTAGAGAAGGTTAGAGAAAAGTTATAGCAAGTGTTTTCCTTTTTCAAGAAAGATAAATGTTGCTCCATCAAGAGGAAATAAGTATTGGACTAGAATTGAGTACTAGCAGAATGCTAGTTCAGTATGTAAGCTGATTTGAGCAGTTTTAAATAAAGCTTACAGAAATATTTACAAAGAGTGATCATCACGTGTCAATGCATTTTCTACTTCTTTAATCTAAGTGGGTTCTCGCAAATTCTCTCCATGGGTTCTTCATAGAATGCTGGTATAAAGCATTAATAGACATAGCTGAGAACAAATACCATGAACAAAGTGTACTCTAGTAGAAATGATGCAACTATTTAGCCTGCAATTTACTGTAGAAGTGAAGTGCACAAGAGCTCTAAAAATTTCTCTATATTCATTCCAAATATTGCCATGAGAATTATGTCAACTTGAATATATACTGAACAGGCTCAAAAGGTAAAGGCATGACCTTCTTATATCAAACATTCTCATAAAGTAATAGAAATTTCAAAAAATGCAGTCAAACACATAAGCATAAGCAGGCAGAAGAAAGTAGTGGTGCTTGGTGTGCTCTATATGCCCATGCACTCAACCAATGCCTGTGTGCTGATCTGGGGTGTCCCGAATGGAAGGAGTTGGTTATGAATGTCCAGTGATCAGTGCATCTCAAATCTTTACAATGATTTCTTTATTTCAGGTGGTGATTATAGATATCTAGCCCTTAAGCACAAATAGCTGGGACAACACCATGGTGAAATTTTTTGTAGAAGAAGCGGAATGAGTACTTTGCTTGTGTAATACATAAACATGTAAACAGTGTCACCCTCATAAAACATAGGGATTTTCCATGTTCTCTTGGAACACTTCTTATGTATGGCTATTGACAAGTTAAAGCAAGCCTTGTTAAAGCAAACAGACAAAAGCACGACATTTCTCATACCAAGACCTAACTGCTGCTTTCTTTCTTTTTTTTAACAGTAACAGTGGGTGGATTAGAAGCCACAGCCTCTTGGTTGTGAGATCTGATACTTAACCATACCAAAACATTTTCTTAAACCGGGGATATTCTTTAGGACCTTTTTGACAAAAAAATAAATAGGGCAGCCCGGTGCATGAAGCACCTACGTGTGCAGGGTCCAGGGAAGTGGCGGACCACAAGGGTCTATAGTACACAGCCATACCTTACATTTTTGCAAGAGGCTATTTTCATTCCTTAAACCCGTGACCTTAAGGTCACACGATGACAGCTCTACCACTGCAACAAGGCTCCCCTTCTCTTTTTGACAAAAATATGCATCTACAAATATGCATATAATGTCTATGTGACACATCTATGTGTCACAAACACAACATACACAAGAATATAAATATATTACAAAATAAATACATACATATCCAGTAGCAGCCATTTTGGGAATACGCAAAAAATAAAAATATTTTAGAAATTACAACTTTTCAATTGGAACAAAAATATAGGAAACAAAATGATAAGATCAATAGGAAAAACTAATGCCAAATGTAACCACATAGTTTTTGGACCCATCTTTAGCAAAATTTGTAGTATCATCTAACTTAAATCAAGACAAAGAAACCATGTAATTTTCTACGTATGGAGAGGTCAGTGGTATTATCAAAGCTTTGTTTTGAGATGACTTCTCAGCTGAAGAACTTTTAACTTTTCAAGGAAAATTTAAAAGAAGCATAAAAAGTTCTGGAAAAATAGTGATGCATATAGCTGAACACAAAACAACTGGAAAGACATGAACAACCAAAACATTCCGAATATTAAGAATTAATACACAAGTGTGTGGGTGTGGCATAAGAGTGAGCCTCAATCGTGCAGGTCATGGTTTCGAGGCCACTCAAGGGTATACTGTCTGCGGGTGTGAATATTTATATAACTGTGTCAACATTATGGTACAGCTTCTTTTCGAGAATTTGCTATGGAAACAGAGGTTCTGGAAATTCAATTTAGAACACAACCAAATCGGCAACCAAGGTTTGCAGGCTTCTCATATGTAGGCATAAAAATAGTTTTCTTTCTTGCTTCAGAAAATAGGAGATAATGGCAAACTTGATATTTCACAGAATTCAATAGATAATGAATGGATTCATGAATTATATAGAAAATAATATGTCATACAGACCTATGGAGGCGACTGTCATATTGATAAACATCTGATGAGACACACCCATTACCAGCATCCGCCAAGTAGCCACCCATAACCAAAAGCTTGCCATCGAGAACCACAACCGCAAATGCAGCCTTCACTGGACCAGGCATTGGTGGAAGCAGCTGGTGTTCCTTTCCAAGACCAACCAAAATTTCCCAATGGCTCCCCTTCCCCTCTGCATCACCAGTTAAAACATAAAGCCATTCCTCAAGTCTCCCAGCCTCCTTCCTGACTGCAATGAATTCCTTGCTTTGGATGAATGACCTCCAACTCTTGCACACAGCACTCATAACAGGAAAGTTATCACATGGAATGAGTGCAAGGCAGTATTTCGCCACATCATCAGGCAAACCAGGTAAAATGGGGCTGTAAGTATCAGACTGCATTTGAGGCATTAATTGGGTGTTGAATTTAGTATGTGCATGTTTCTGTGTTACAGTGGAGAAAAACATTTCTGAAACAGTGCACTGCTTTGGCACACTGAGAAGTGCAGGCATTTCTAAGTGGAGTTGGTACACTAAGAAGAAATGAGAATTACTCCATCAGCCTGCCCGTCTGACAACTGGAACCAAGAATAACTATTGTTGAGAAGTGGCAAAAGGATAGGATTTTTATAGGAATTCATGGAAATCATCACCTATAGGGATTTTACAAGACCAAGGCTTGAAAGAAGAAGTGGAATGGAAACTTCGAGTCACTGCAATTAATGGTTTTCTGGGCTTTGTTTGGTCTGTTTCAAATGCCATCCCAGTGCTGCTTCTACTGGAGTACTGCTTTCCTATCAATCCGTAGACAGTGGAATCAAATCTTGTGTTGAAAGTACTGTGGTTTCCTCCACACATCGCCCCAATTCCTACACAGTAATTTAAATAAGGAAAAAAATTGAACAATTTTTCAGAAATCAACCAATCTTACTGGAAGTAATTAAAATGACCGAAAGAAGAAAGAAATGATACCAGCCAAGGCCATAGAACATAGACAAATTTATCCCGCTGTAACTTCCATTTTCTCAGTGTTTACAGTGAGTCAACTGCAAAAGATAAAAACAAGACGTGGATATGTATACTAAGAAAGTTCATGACAACACAGGTCTATAAAAGCGCAAAAGGTTTGAAAAAACATGAAGCTATCAAATTCTGCAGCCAAAGGGAAATCTGAAGAAATTAAGATATATAAGTTATGAACTCATAGAATAGAGTCAATACACCAACATTGTTATTTCATTTCTAATTAAAAGACCCACAAATTTATGCGAAGACAAATTACAATTTTGAGAAGAAAAGGAAGATGATATTATCTCAAACAAACGAGAAAAAAAATGATTAAGTCCCATGGTCCGTACATGCTATTCCTATACGAAGGCAAAAAATGTCAAAGCATCAGGTTCAAGTACACTAATATCCATATCGATAAATAGAAAATAATTTCCAATAACCCATTCTAAGAATCTAAAGCTAGAGAAACGATGCCTGGCACATGAACAAACAACACCCAGACCTGAAATCCTATCCAACCAAAGAAGAAAACAGAAACCAAAGCAAGCAGATCTGAACAGAAATGCACCTCAAAGATCCTCAACAGCCTTTAAAAAATGGAAATGCATATCCGACTCCGACCACAGAAAAAAGGAAACGTGATGCTGAAACAACCAGAAATTGGCACCAAGATTCAGAACCAGAAAACACGCTCACCTTACCACCAACATAAGTAATCAATAGAGTCGACGCTACGAAAACAGCAAGAGATTTGTAAAAACATCTTCAGTTAAATAGATCCAAGAAATCAAAGAACTAGACCAAAACACGAACCTCTGGAGCCAAAATCAACAAGCAATGAAAACGTGAAGATATGTTTAATCAAAAGGAAAAAAAAAACTGTAAAGGCTTCAATGATACGGAAATGGCGAGACACTTTCACTCTGGAAAGATAACTGAAACAATCAGATCTAGACCGCAGACACTTTGGATAGAGATTTACGACAAACACAAAAGCAGTGTAGAAATCCGCATAGATGCGATCAGAAGATACCTTGAAATAACTAAAAAATGGCCTCAAATTTCTATCTGATTACAAGACCCGAGACATAAAAAGCTGAACAAACAGATTTTGACCGAATAACATAAATCTGCGAGAAAACAAAACACAAATAGAAATCCAAATCCAAATCCAAATCCAGGAAGAGAGCACCATGACTCCCAAGTTGCCATAAACGGCGAAAATTCGTCATTCCGATATACAAAACAGCAAGAAATTGATCCGCAGAGCCAACCAAAAAGCAGGATGAAGAAGAGAAAACGTGCAAAACAGCGACACGGAGAATAAGAAAGTTTCAGATCAAATCCAGAACAGAAGTACAACAACAGAAGCAGAAGAAAAGCAAGATTCTTCAGATCTTACATGGTGATAGATTTCTGACATCACACAGAATAATGTATGGAGATTAACGAAGAGAATGGCTGAAGATTTTTGTTGGGAGAAGATTGCACGGGAGAGGGGGGATTTAAAGGCGGAATTATCAGAGGAAAGACAACAGGAGAGAGAAAAATGAGAGACAGCTAGTACGTCAGAAAAATACTCCACCAAACGATAAGAAGAGAGACCCAGGATTTTCAGTTCTTACCCCCAAAAAACCCAGGAAAAATCATGGAAATTAATAAATATGATTATTAAAAGAAGAAGATATTATGCCAAGATTTGAAGAAACATAAGACGTCGTAATAATTGGGTGATTTTACACTTTTTATTTGCCGATCATAGGCTGATTTTCCAGAATGTTGGCCTAGCTAGATCCCATCACAGGATAATCTAAGGCATTCATCTTGTTTCAATCATGATCTGTGGATAATTTAGCTTTGTTATTTTTGAGAACTGCCGAACTAGGCTCCACCCTCACATTGTCTAAATAACAAAATTCATATACACGCACAAAATTCATATACATGCATGCTTGAGCATTCTTGAAGTCTCTCAAACTCATAACTTCACGATTGAAGACTTACCCTTACATATCACTAACACACACATAACCATTGATGATTAGCTATGTTTATTTTGAATTTTGATTTATGATCAATCAGATTTCAAGTTCAACTAGAAAACTAACAGCTACAAGTATATAATGGGCCTCAAGTTTTGCAAGGAGCCCAAATAGGAGAGTTTAAACAAGCTAAATGGGCTAGATCATCTAAGGATAAGGTCTAGCTAAGCGGGATCTTAAAAACATGTTATGAAGATGAAAAAATAAATAAATAAAATCCGAAGATAGAAAAGAATACAAATTTACATGGCTCCCAATTGAGATACGTCCACGAGCTCACACTATTTTCACTATCTCCATGGCCAAAAAATACCCACCACAAGATAGCGAAAATTTCTCCACTCTTTAGAGCTCTAGGATCATGCAAATACATACATACATATATATTGTAAAAGACACAATTGCCCGCCTCGCCCTCCATATTACAAAATAGAAATTTGTGTATTCTTTTTTTGGGCTAGGGGTTCAATCTACTACACCCCAGTGAGCTGACCGCTCAGCTTGGACCTTGCCGAAGGCTCTACACTAAGACACTCATTTTGCAGTGCAACATAATTCGAGATGAGCACAACAGGATCAAACTAATCAAGATCCACACTCACAACAGAGTCTCATTTGGAGACTAATTGCAAATGGCCCTACTCTCATCATTTGTAAATGATGCATATTCTCCATTGAGGTGAATTTTGATGTGAGTTCTTCTTATCTTCACTGTCGAAGACCTATATAAGTTGAGCATGTTGGTATAGGACAATGCCCACCTCAATAAGATAACACTAGAAGTGCCACAATGGTACAACCAACTTAGTTGTTGATGAGGTCATTAGAGACTGCGATAGTTACGAGAAGAAATAATAGGGGTTCAAGGGCAGTGCCCCCAAGGAGCAGGGTCTAGAGCGGTAGCTTCTATAGGGATCCAACGGGCAACGTTATGTATCAAGTATGAACACAGGAAGCTTCTAGCAGCCACTTTTTTGACCTATTCTACAGTAGCCATGTGAAAGGTGTGTTGAAAGTCCAATTCGATGTGTTGGTGGGTGAAGGGTTGGTGAAGACTTAAAAGCTATAAATAGGCATAACACAAGCCTCTCAAGTACACAGAAGTTTTTTGTTAACTTTGTAGTCCTGCTTTCCTGTTAGTTCAAAAGCCATTGAAGCTCTATTAGAGAGCATGTGGTGGGACGATCATCTGTAGTAAGTTATTAGATTGAAAGTTTGAGTAATGGTGTATTTCCTCCTGCTTGGTGTTTAGACGTTTTTGGTGTAAGATCGTTTCTTTACAGAGCCTTCAACCTCTGTACTATGAATACCTTGGTCAACATATTTGTGACAATTTAACTTGTATGTATCTCATTCAAAGAAAATATAACTACTTTCAAATACAATATTATGAAATGATATCTTTTGTCTATATGCTTTGTCCTAGCATGAAAAGTTGAGTTATTTGCCAAATGATCACACTTTGACTGTAGTATATATTCCCAACTCAATGAGACTTTGTAACCAAATAATTTCTTTACTAGCTTTTGCTACAATAATATACTCTACTTCTATTGTCGAGAGCAACCATTTCTTCTATAGCCTTAATACCCAACTAGCTACTATGCTCTCCAAAGTGAAGCTGTAGTCAGTCGTACCTTTGCCATCATGGTCTGTAGCCATATTAACATTTATATGTCCTTATAAAGTAATTTATGATCATCCCCAACAACGTCATATATGAGATGCCTCTCATATGCCTTAAAATCACTTTATTATCTTCCAATGTTCATTTCTAGGTTTGCTAATAAATTTGCTAACAACTCCCACTACTTGAGTAATATCTGGTCTTGTGTAGACTATTCTATACATCAAACTATTAGTAGCATGAATCTTTAGACATATACTCACATCCTTCATGTGTGTACATCATCTTGCTTTGAAAGTTTAAAGTGGCTTACTAAAGAAATGTTTATCGACTTAGCATTTATCATGTTGAATCTCTTAAGGACATTCTCAATGTATTGACCCTATTGTAGCCTTAATTTCTTTCTTATTTTATCCATGCTAATATGCATCATAAGGATTATTTTATTGGACCTAAGTGCTTCACTAAGAATTCCTATGCGACTTGTTGTTTCATATTTAAAGTCTCATGCATGTTTAATCCTACAACAAGCATGTCATCCACATACAATACAAGAATAAAACCGGATCTTCAAATCTCTTAAAGTAACAATAGCGATCAGTATGCCATCTAATAAAATCATTATTAGACATGAAACTATCAAATTTAATGTATTGTGTCTTGAGGCCTATTCCAAATCATATAGACTCTTTTTAATTATGTATACCAGATTATCCTTCTTATACTCAATATGGCCTATAATTAGATGACTTCTTCCAAGTCTCCATGAAGGAAAGCAGTTTTTACGTCTAAGTACTCTAAATGTAAGCTCTTTATATTCACAATGCTTAGAACTAATCTGACAGTAGATAATTTACTCACATTTAAAAAAAAAAATTAAGTAAAGTAAATACCTTCCTTTCATTAAAATCTTTTTGCAACCACTCTAGCCTTATACCTCTTTGAACCATCATTGCTCTTCCTTCAATTTGTAAACTCATTTATTATTTATTGCTTTCTTTCCTTTAGGTAGCTCAACCACATCTTGTGTTTGATTTGATCGTAGAGACTTCATCTCATCTTTCATTAATAAGTCTCACTTGTCCTTGGCTTCCAACTACATAACTTCTTCAAAACATTTTGACTCACTATCATTAGTCAATAATATATAATGGAGTGAAGGAGAGTAACAAACTAGGGCTTTTATTTTTCTGGGCTCCTTCTTCAATGTAATTGGGGTGTTGTAAGTTTTATCTTTACGTTGGTATTATTAAGGGGTCCTGACAATTTTCTTAAAAAGTATCTTCAAGTTTTATGTATGCTCTATTTTTTTTCTTTCTATTCTGTAGTCCTTATACATAACATTCATATTAAATGCAATGTTTTGATTTATAATGATTTTCTTATTTCAATATCCCAAAATTGAAAATCAAAATCATTCAAATCAGTATCCAATGAATATCCAATTTTTAGACATAGGATAAAGTTTGCTTCTATTTTCTGAATCAATAAGTAATTAAGGTATAACCAAAAACTCTTAAGTTGGAAAGGTTTATCTTTTTTCTAGTTTATACTTGTAATAACTTTAATTTTTAAAAGCTTATTAAGTGCAATTTTTATAACAAAGAAAGGAGAAAATAAAATTTTTAATTTTGAAATTTCAAGAAATGAGCTTTTTATAGAAGCCAAATAAAGTATTAAAACCTTAATAATTGGATTTTACTCAAAAAATAGAATCTAACAACACTAAGAATGTTAAAAACAAAGTTCAAATGAGAAAGTTATATGATTTTTAATTGTAGGGGTATTTTATTAATTTTATAATGGACCCCCTTACAGGCTTAAAATGAAAAGAGACTAGAAATGGAGAAGGCCATTTTTGATATTGGCACCTCCACTAATAGAATCGTCACGTAGCTAACCCGATGCAATAACATGCACAAGGTGGCTATGCCAAACCCATCCCCCTTTTTTTTTTCTCCAATGCATAACGAAAACCATACCTTTTGAAAACCCCCTTCCCATGATACTTTTGTACCTCTTTGACTCATCGATGGCGATTGCATGACACCCAGCCACTGCCATCGCTAGTCATTAGTGCTCGCCCTCAACTCTTTATCTCTCTACCCTTTGCTCTTCTATGACTGATGCAACCAGATCGGCATGCTTGCCTGTAATGACCCCTAATTTTTGTAATTATTAAGGAAAATTAATAAAGTTTGAATTTTTAGAAATTCTGGGCTGGAATATTAGGTTATTGAAAATTCTCTTTTTATAGAGATTATATTATGAATTAAAACATATAAATTATGGATGTACTTGAAAAACTGATCGAAACAACATTAAGTACGTTCAATTCTGAGTTAAAATGAAAATTCCTTAATTTTTCCATTTGGGGGTAAAATGGTAATTTTACCCATATCCCATATCCAAGAAATAAGACCTCAATATTCATGAAGTACTTAGAAATACAATTCCAATGCCACTAAGTACGCTCGATTCTGAGTTCGTACAAATATTGCTTATTATTCTCCAATTTTGGAGTTAAAAGGGCAAAAAGGTCTTTTTACATAAAAGTGGGGCTCACAAAGTGGGCCAACATTCTAGAAGCACCAATAATTGCTCAGTGCATTATTTCTGGTAGTGGAGATTGTAGTGGGAATGGAGAATGCATTAGTAATTAAAAATTCTAAAGTAATAAAATATCTTATCAAAAGAAATGATAAAAAAATTCAAATTTGGCTATAAATATGTCCCAAAAATTTCCAAAAATTTTCAAAACCTTAACCACGAAATTCCCAAATCTTCTCTGGAATTTCAGCCCCAAATTCCCCTTCATCCCACCCCAAACTCTCTTTTCCTTATTTCTCTCTCCTCTTTCTAGTTGGAATGAAGAGACCTAAATTCAATTAAGCACTCCGTTCTAGGAAGAATCTCATCAATTCCACTGTCCATAACATCCTATACTACAGTATATACAAAAACCCCAAATCAATTTCAAGATCCAACGGTTCCAACAACAGAAAATCACAAAAAGGTGAACAATCGGGCTATATTATCATCAACCGGTAATTCTCTCAAATTGGGCATCAATTATATTGTTTTTCTCCAATCAGGTAGGTGGAACTACTTCCCATACATATTTATTATGGTTTAGTGTAATTTTTATTTTTTTGTAATTTAATTTGAATGAAAAATGGTAAAAATAAAGTAAATACAAGAGCCTTCAATTTATGGTGATAAAGAGCTCAGATGGAAATTCTGAGCTTTCCGATCGATCCATAAGGGTCCAAAACCCCTCAGAAATAATTTTTAAGAAAACCTAACAAGGTTTGGACCCTCAATTGAGAGAGATTAATTCTGCTGGGCCCAGATCAAATCTGGACCCTAGGAACGGCTGTAAACTTCAATTTAAGATTGTGGAGTCATATGAACTCCAAATTGAGATCGGAAAGAAGATATGGAAAGCTTGTAATGTCTAGTTTCTAATGAAGTCATATTTTTAAAAATTATTCCTGAATTATTCTGTATTTTGGAAATAAGTGTCTGATTTCTAAGGTCTTCAAGATCTGAGGTGATCAGATCTTGGAAATTTATTTTAATGATGATATAATACTGTAATAAAGTAATATCTATGGTTAATTTGGATAGATCTCGGATAAATTAAGGGATCTATCTTTTATGGTAAAAAAACCCTAAAAATACAAAGGGACCCACTTGATCAATGAGATCAAGTATGATCAGATCCTTGGGATGGATTAAAGGGATGATATTATGATGGAATCCAGTTAGATCATGGATGAAATGTGACAAAATCAAGTGGGTATGATTTTTGGATCTTAATGAATTAAAAGCCCTAAAGGTAATTAAAACCCTTAATCTAAAGGAAAACACCTAAGATCTAATGGTTGGATCATATTTAAAGGTTTATAATAATCTTAATAAAATTATATTTTAATTATCTTTTATTGGATATAGAAGTGTAAATATGATTTATGTTCTAAGTTAGAAAGCATGATAGTGTAATCTTTAAATTTTAGTATGATATGCCCTAAATGAGTAATTTGTTAGTAGATTTGATTATCTTAGGATCATGTTAGTGTAAATTAGGATTTAAACATGATTTCATTATGATAGAAGATGTGTTTCATAACTTAGGATCATGTTAGTTTTATTTCACTAGCTTAAGTTACATTCACAGGAAGAATGTTAGTATATAGTTGTTAAACTTATATTTGATTTATGCTTTCAAGTTGATGAGTTACTTATTGTCAAATTTTATTCAATTGTTAAGTAATTGTTAAGATATAAGGAGCATAAATCACCAAAAATGTAAACTAATGAAACATAGAAATTCATGGACAACTAAGATGAATGAATTATTTTGACATAATAAGGGATATAGTTAGTAGGACAATATAAGGAATGATTTATCATTTCCTTGGCCCAAAGTAGGAAAATAATGAACATCCATAGATGACATTGTACATATCCATGGAAATTAATTAAAATCAATTAGAGAAGGGACTTAAGGTAAAGAGCTCATAGGAACCTTGTCAAAGGTTGAGCTAGTACCACTCCAGTGGACTCTGAACATTGTGGTTTGCTTTTCCCTCACCGCCTCACCTCCCATTGATGTAAGAGAGGTCTAAACACCTCCTTACATGAGGGTTGTATTAACCACTTTTTGAGCAGACTTTAATTGGTAAGTACTAGTCATCCTGAAATAAGGAGGAGTTGTCTAGTGATAGGAAGAAATAAATTATCTTCAACCAAGTAAGACACTAACTGGTTGAATAATAATAAGAACATAAAAAGATAACAAATTATCTAACCCTAATAAAAATAGTAAGTGAGATAAGGATGATCAAACAAGAAGAGATCTTGTATGATAAAAAACAATAAGGAAAAAGAAGCATCAATGTAAATTGGATTGTTATGTATGATATAGATAGTATTTGTATAGATGATATTAAACCCATGGATATATGATATTCAAGGAAGAAAGATTCAGATCATCCTACATAAGGATGATCAAAAGATCATGTAGTATGTACCCTTAATTAGAAAAATAACATTATACATATGATTTGACAGATATATGTTGATCGAGACTATGACAGATTTCAAGGAGTAAGAATACCTTATTGAGGTAGGTGGATTATTAAGAATTCCTTTACATGAAGATACATGTCTAATACATAATCTTATGTTTTGAAATATTGACATGTATGATACTAATATATTAAGGTAAATACCTCAAATTGAAATATGATCCAACCAAATGATGAGGAAAATAAGTATTAAATGGTCAAGTTGAGAATTGAGAACAACCCTAAGTGAATAGGAAAGTAGAAAATATTTCAGTCCTAGATAAACAGACAGATAGTCTGATATGTATAAGAATGATTTTACATACAAGCTTGAAGGCTTGTGGTTTTGTTTTAAACAGGCATATGCCTGGGGATGCTATGCTAGGAGAGTTAAGAGGGTTTGGCCATCCACTCTCTAAAACTTGATGATATTGAATACCAAGCCTAAGAAAGGTTAAAAGTCGAGTGGGGCATTTATGGGAAGGCCACCACTGTGACAGCCATGGTCCTCCCATATGGACATGGATATTGTAATTTTCACTGAGAATAGTATAAGTGGATTATTGAACAGTTATCTGGGCGCGCTGTATGGATCAGATTGCAAGCATAGTAGTCCTTGATTATTTTGCATTATGATGCATATGAAATTGGCATAGTGAAATGCCTTAAGGGATGGCATGATGAAATGCCAGGTAATTGTATATTACCAATATTTTTCACAATAAGGGAAATTCCATGTATAGTAACTATTTGAGATACAAATCTCTTATAATGAAAGGAGTTGATCAGCTTTGTATAGAAATGATTATTGATTATTTTTACATTTTTAACGGATTTGTCCTTATACAATATGTATGTATAAAGGTGAACACAAATGACCAGGAAATGAGATGTCCTTATAACTAATAGTTATTAATGAATGTGTTTATGATAGAATGAATTATGGGATACTTGAATACTGAGATTATACTGTCAATAACTTACATTCTTATCCCCTACCAAGCATAGCTTGTTGAGATATTGTAAATGTTCGAATGTTTACAATATCTCAGAAATAGAGAAGGAGACTTAGGAGCTCAAGACTTGAAGAACAATTGAAGAATAAGTAATCAGGGTATATCCCTTGAAACATTGTATTAGAACATGTATTGAATTTTGAACTTTGTAATTTAGATTGTATATTTGGACAAGTATTGTAAGGATACAATGGGCTGTGTACTGTGAACCACTGGATGGATCCTGAAGTTTAATAAAAGAATATTCCTTCAATAGAATTTTATCTTATACAAAATTCTACTTATGTTATGTATGAGGTGGTGACTTAGGTTTTACAAAACAAATTCTAAAGAAAAGAATTTTCGCTGCTTTGGTTTGCGAAATTTTTTTTACTCTAAGGGCCCTATCTTTACAAAATGTATTATAAAATGTGTTATAAAAACCTGAGTCACCACATTGCCTGAGCAGGCTTCTTGTGCTAGTGGTCGTTTTCGCTTCCTCCCCTCTTCTTTCCAAACCCCATTGCCCATGCTCCCTCTCTCTACTCTTCCTATCTTTCTCCCTTTAGCTGGCCACCTGTAACGCACCCACTCAATCAACCTCCTCCTTTCCCCTTGTCAGCATTTCTCAGGATAAGCCAATTGGGGATGTCCCTTAGAACTCTCTCTCTCTCTCTCTCTCTCTCTCTCTCTCTCTAGTGCACCCAACCGAGTGAGCTTGTTAAGCTTGGTCAAGCATGCTATGCTCTCTCCCCCTTTTCCCTATATCTTCCCATGTAACCGTACTAGCCCTCTCCCTTCTCCATTTCCTCCTCTCCTTCCCCTTCTATCATTGGTGATAAAAAAAAATCAGCAATTATAACCATCTGCTGGTCATAGCGACATCTGGTGATGAGGAAAACTTCGATCAAAGATCTTATACATTTGTCGCGATCCTTGCAATGCAAGTAACAAAACCCATCAACAAATTTGACCATCGATGAAGATCCAATGGTGATTTGAAGCCAAAAATTGTGTACTAACACAATAATGTTGATTTGTGACCGATCCGACCATCCATCATCATCTAGCCATTGATCTACCATCAAATGTTAGATCTATAACCAAATCAACAAACCTTCATAGGATCCAATCTTAATAATTTGCCAACACCCTAATCTAAGATTGATCTAACCTTTCATCGTGATCCAATCGTTGATTCGTCACTAAATGCTAGATCTATAGCCGATTTGCCCCTTTAAAACTATCTAACTTTTGATCAGCTACTTAGCGCCTAGATCTATGATCAATTTGAGCTTCCATTTGGATATGGTTGAAGATTTAACACTATACCATCTAATTTGGCCCCACACATTGATATAACCACCCATCACGATCTAGCCATTAATATATCATTAAATGCTAGATTGATAACCAATCCATCCCCTTGTAATGATCTGACCATGGATCAAACACCTAACACCTAGATCAATAGCCAATTTGAGCTTCTATTTAGATCTAACCATAGAACTAACACTGGACCATCTGTTCACTACTAATATGATCTTACACTATGATCCAACCATTCATCAATTTTCAAAAGTTCAAATTTGTGTGATCAAGTTCTCTCTTTCCTTGATGAATGACCTAATACTTGATCTCAGTTGTCTCTTCTCGAATTTTTATCACATGTGATCAAAACCAATTAGGCCACATTAGACATTAAGTCATACATAGATTTAAGCAATCATACGTAGGATCACCACCAAATCTTGTTAAACCAATTAAATTTTATTTTATTTTGATTATGTCTAATAAATTGTAGAAAATTTAGAAAATAGACAAGATTTAGAATGGATTACACCTTAAGAAGAACAGCTAAGCTTTTTAAATAATTAATTATACTAATCTAATGGTTAGATTGTCCTAATGACCTTAGATTTGATGTTAGGATAACTTAGAACTATTGATTTGACTAATCAGAATTTAATCTGACCGTAGGATCAATAAATCAAAGATTGAAATATGGAATAGAATACTTGTAAGTCCAGGATGACTTGAGGTTGAGAATAATCAAACTATCTAAACCGTTGATCTTTAATCAACGACCATGATTTGAGAATAGATCAACAATAAAGAGATATATCTCCAATTGAAGGTTAGTATGGGAAAATCATGATATTTAATGATGATCAGAGACTAGATTAGTAATGACTAAAAATTTATGAGTAGGAGAATTACCTAAAATGAATGTATGTTTTAACAGATATGCTAACTAATACAAATTAAACTTATTGAGCAATTTGAAGAATGGGACAATCCATATCTAGATAGGTAGAATCTAAGATGTAATTGTCAAAAAATACATTATATTTTGATATATCATGATGTGATTTTGATAATAATCATAAAATATGATTATTATTTGATATTATACATGCAATATTTATGACTTGATTTATGAAATACAAATATTATAGCATTGAATATGGAAAGATTTTTATATTATGACTATTGTTTCATAAATTGGGAATGTATGGCATTTACTTAAAAGGCATGATTTGAAAACATATTGCATCTTATGATTTGATTTGAAGCCGAATTGTTTTGATTTTGGTATAGGGTACCAACTATGAATATAGTATATTATTTTTGTGAATTTGATATGAGACAGGCATATAGCTTGATGATTTCATCATACCCAAGCATGGAGGCCTGATGGTTTTGTTTTATACAGGCGTGAGCTTGGTGGATACTATGGTAGGAGGGATGTAGGGTTGACCATCTACACTTTGAGATTATTGATACATTATGGACACCCAGCCTAAGGGGCTAAATTCGGGTGTGGCTATCATGATGTATGCTACATGCTATGATCTGCTTCCTCCCATGCGATGTGGTGACTAGTCATCTGCTAGTGGTGTCAACGGACCCCAGCGCGTGGGATGTAAGCTATAACATAGTAGTCCATGTTTAGCACAGTATTGCAAGCACGACTAAGTGACAACACATGTGCTTAGTTTTATGTGACCGAATACTACGATCATGACTGAGTGACAATACCTACAATTATGTGGCATAATGATATGTCTGGTATGAGCTCATGCCCATTGTGTATACTCAGTGTTGACTGGATGAATATGTAGACCTAGCAATGGCTAGATGATTGTGGGCCTCATATGTTAGGGGTGTGATCACTTATTATTATATTCATTACTATTATGAGTTTGACATTATTTAACTCGTACTGTTATTGAGAAAGTTTATTCAAGATTTTGATTGTGATTTGAATGTGATATTGCATTTTTGGATTTATTCATGCTATTTACATGAAATGCATTGAAATTTGATATTCTAAAATTTGAAATGATCTTAAATTTAATCATGTAAATTATTAATGTGTAATGTTTTAATACATTGAAATGATTATTTAAATTGTGAAAAGAAATATTTCTTCATTATTTCATATGCATCTTTATTCCCCTACTAAGCATAACTTATTAAGATATTATAAATGTTTTAATGTTTATAATATCTCAAAGTCAAATAAACAGGAGTGAAGAGTATCAAGCAAGTAACTGATTATGACATTTCAATCTTAAGGATATGTTTTAATCACACTTGGAATATATATGCTTATTTGTTGTATTAGGACTATAAATTGTAGTAATGTAGAGGCTGTGGCTAATGATTGGATGGATCCTAAAGAAGTAAACGTGTTTTAAAAATAGTTTACTTGAGAAGAAAATTTTTATTTGAGTTTTTGAAATTTAAAATCAGAATATGTATAAATAAACATGAAGTTGAAAGTTGAAACTCAGGGTTTTGAAATGGATTTCAAATAAAACATTTTTCTCTATTTTGTCTTTGAAACTGTTTTCAAACTTGAGGCCTCACATTTCAGAAAGAATTATGAAGAGTGTCTTTGAAATGGATTTTCAAAGATTTTTTTTTCATTATTTTGTTTTTTAAATTGTTTTCAAACTTGGAGCCCCACATTTTGGAAAGAATTTTGAAAGAGAGTCTTTGAAATATATTTCAAAGAAAATGTATTCTGCAGTTTTGTTTTTGAAACTATTTTCAAACTTGGGGCCCCATATTTCATAATTTTTTAAAAAAGAGTATTATAAAATCCCAGGTTGTCACAATACCTCCCTTAGAATCTCATAGTTGAATGGGGTGGAAGTCCTCTATTAATCAAATAGATGGTGGTATTTATAGTAAATGCCAAAAATTGTTTAGGCAACCAAGTATGCCTTCGTTCCATTGTCATTCTATTCATGCACTCCGCAACACCATTTTGCTATGGAGTTCTGGGGTTTGTTTTCACTCTTCTAATTTTATTAACAACACAATACTCCCTCAGCAGACATGAATGATTAGGCATAAAACTATTAACGAATCCTAAAAGTTGCTTAGTGTACATCTCTTCTTCCAGTTTAACATACATAAATGCATTATTGTTATCAAGTTGATGAATACTTCATCCATTAGTAATAGCAATAGATAGAGCAACTCTCATAAGACTAATAGATGATTGTAGTATGTTCCAGAACATTGAAGGAACCCCTTTGCAATATGTCTTGATTTCAACTTTTGAACTATCCAATCATAATTGCCCTTAATCATGAATACCCACATTCACCAAAAACATTTTGACCTGGTAACTATACTCCACATACCATTTCTGATCAAGGATGTCTCTTTAGAAGTAGATTACACCAATTAAGTTCTTTTAAAGCTTGATAGATGTTGGTTGGCTCAATAAAAGGTGGCAATGGATGCTTGGTATTAACTAAAATATGTTTTCATGGAAGGTTGACCTAGTATGTGAGGGGTCTTAGGTGGGGATAGCTTAGGCAAAGATAAAGAAGTGGTAGGTGGCACAATCTCCAAAGGAGACGATGTTGACAAAGATAAAGATGAAAGATGTGTTCTATAGGGAGAACTTAAAGAATGATGACGGATAGGTGACTCTCTAGATGAGATAGAAGGACTATAAATAGGATGAGATAATGGTAGTTTGTTCGGGGGAACCACATGAAGTAATGTTGTGGTAGGTGCATGTGGAATGTCAAATGCTTGTAAAGGTTTGATTAAGAATGTTGATGGCATAGGAATATTCAGGCAAGGTATATCATGTTGTAGCTCTTGGGTTTGTTAGTGGCTCATATAGGTCGTAGGGGTGAAGATTTAGCATTTGGAGTTTTAAGAAATGGAAAGACATTTTCATGAGCACTTGTCCAGAAACAAAGATTCAATTGGTAGGAATAAGGCACTTGTGGCCATGTTATGCTAGATAATATCTAAGAAATACACATGGACATGATCTTGATTAAAGCTTATATGAGATATAAGGTTTGAGTCACGGAAAATGCAAACAACTAAAAGGTTTAAGAAACTTGTAATATGATTGAATGTCAAATAAATATGATATGGGGTATCAGAATTTAGGATGTGAGTATGTGGGTGAATCATTAAATAAATAGCAATCATAAAGGTATAGGATTGATAAGAGGGACTGAAGCATGGTCAAGGAGTGTAAGGCTTACCTCAACAAATTGATGGTGTCTTTGTTCCACAACACCATTCCATTTCAAAACAGGTTACTCAATGGATAACTCCATTATAGTAATGCAAAAAGGTAGAAAGAAATGATTCATGATAAATGGGATGTAATTAAGACTATTTGGTTTAATGATCATTAAAAAAAACATAATAATGAAATCCTCCAATAGAAGAAAATCGAGTAGGACCCCATATATTAGTAAAAGGTAAATCTAATGGACAGGTAGTCTTAGTTCTTGAATCATAAAACGGTTAATTCATGAATCTTATTACAGTTGTATGAAACACATAATCTAGAAGAAGATGACTTATGAAGAAAGTCCAAAATGCACATTCCAACCACGATTAAAAGCAACTGCATTATGTAGGTTATTAGTTCTTCATGTGTCTAGCATGCAATATATGCATTATCTAACTATCCCAGGCATTAGAAATGCCCATGTTAGCTGATCCTTTATCACAAAACAATTTGTTAAAAAATCAAAGGAAAAATGCTAGAGATACAAAATTGAGAAAGTGAAATTATGTTTCTTTCAAGACTAGGCACATGAAACAAATTACTAAGAGAAAAGGAATGATTGTGGAATGAAAGGGCAAAAGATTCTTGATGATAAGTAAGTAAACCTATTTCATCACCAATTTTAATATAATTAGGGCCTTTTATATCTAGAGGAAAGATAAGGATTGCTCAAATATCCAGTAACATTGTAAGATGCAAAAGTCTCAATTAACCAAGGCAAATGAGAAGGGTTGGTAGAACTTGTGAAGTACACATTAGGGGATGCATTTCCTTCACTTGGTTATCATTCTTGTTTGGAAGTTTTTAGCAATATGTCCTTGTTTATCACACCATTAACACCACACATCAAGTTGGTGTCGTTCTTTAGAATCATTGTGATTCTTTTTACTTTTATTTGAGACATTTAGACAAGCGACTTGGATGGACCGTAAATACAAAGCCACTAATTGTTATTATAGTGAAGAGTAATTAATTGATCTTTCATTTGTAACTTGCAAGTGTTTGATTTGCTAACATAAGTAAATGTTAGGATAGACCAGGGTGATTGACATGTAGGAGCTGAAGCAATCAAGGCAAGTATACACTCTATTGTTGATGTGGTAAGAGTACTGAGGACTAGAGCATGCTAGCAGATCTAGATATGATATGATGGATTAGAAACCATTATGTTTGGAGAAGTACTAGGAATGGTTTTTGATGGATAGGGAAGTGAACCATCAAAATATTCAAGAAGCTGTAACCCAATTGGATCATTGACCATTGCTGAGAGGAGCAAGTTGGACTAGAGGTTGCTCACTTGGGCTGAAGGTAACTAGTTTGGGTTGAGAATTGGAGTTAGGAAGGAGAATTCCTTGAGACTGACAAAAAATTTGTTTTTAGAAAGAATCACGCTAAAATGTAAAAATCATGCAAAAAATTTCTTAGTTGGTTTTCAAGTTTAAAATTAATACCAAATGTTGTAAAGCATATTGATAAAACTACTGCTATTGTGAATGTATAGAGCACAAAAAGGCCCTTCTAGTACACCAAAAATTATTGCTATCTAATGTTATATGACCAAGATACAACCTTTTAAAGGTGAAATGGTCAAGAACAAGGTTAAACAAGGGAAGTCCCATGAGGACATTTTCTCTTTGATAGTAATGGGTCCAACTTATTAGGTGAGTAGACCCCATTGTTGATAGTTTAGGAAGAAGATTGTAAATAATTTTTAAGGATAAGCATCTTTCAGGGTTGAGACATAAAGGACTTTCTATCTTTGGGAGAGTCCTAAATATTTTCAAAACTGAACAATCCATCTAATGAGGGCTTTTTTTATTTATTTTAATGATGGTGGGACCCACTTGTAAGCACAGTGGGTCCCATCATAATAAACCTAAGAAAAAGGATTTAAACACTATCCAAAGGTAGGATCTATTTGAGAGAGTCCTAAATGCTTTGAAAAGGAAAAGAGAAAGACTCTATGACTCAACAAACTATTTGAAGAGACGGATGTCTAAAATGTAAGTGCTAACCACCTATTGGAGCTCCTTCACCAACAAAACCACATAAGTCTTGTAAAACAACATCCTCATCATCAATCATTTATCAATAACTGCAACTTCATTAGCAAGGGACTTAATGGAGTATAAATACAAAACCACTAATTATTACTACCTCGAAGAGCAAATAATTAATCTTTTATTTGTAACATGTAAGTGTGTGATTTGCTCATATAAGTACATGTTAGGGTAGACCAGGCAGATTGACATGTAAGCCTGAATCAATCAAGGTAACAACCCACTTGATTGTTGATGTGTTGAGAGCATTGAGGAGTAGAGCATCCTATTAGATCTAGAAATGCTATGTTGGATTGGCAATCGTTGTCTAGAGAAATACCAAGAATGGTTTTTGATGGGTAGGGAGTTGAACCATCAAAATAAATGGGAAGATGATGACCCATTTGGATCATTAACCATTGACATTTCCAAGTGATGTAGTTTGAAAGACCTATAGTTACTAGAAGTTGAGTTGTTGGGTTGATGGTAATTAGATTAGACTGAGAATTAGAGATAGAATTGAGAAGTTCTTGGGAAACTAATAAAAAAATTGGCTAGGGGTAAGAACGACGCTTGAAAAATTGATAGAAATTGTGAAAAAAATTTCAACCTTGATTTTCAAAATAGAAATGACTTGCAAATTCTATAGAATATACTAGTGGAACTAGTGCTACTTTTAATGCAAATAGTATAGAAAGAACTTTTAAACACACCAAAAATTACCGCATTCTACTATCATATAACCAATATACGAACGTTTGAAGGTAAAATGGGCGAGAAGAAGGCTAAAGAAAAGGGGGGGAAAAGTATGATCTTTAAGGAAAAACATGGGTTGAAGTTTGTATGGCTTGAATGAATAAATTGTATTGATGAGTTATGTACATTTGTAATATAAAAGAGAGACCTAGCTTGAAGGTTAAGGAATACACAAAATAGGCACAAGATACGAATAAAAAGTGATCTTTAACAAGAGAACTTCTAAGAATGTAAGCCTCCAAAGGTTAGAGAGAAAGTTTCATTAGTTTTAGAAAAGTGTTTTGAGTCTTTGATTTAGTAATACAATGAACCTCAACAAATTTAGCATTAGGATTAAAAAATTCCTATCAATTTCATAAAAAAATCCTAGATAAATTAATATGTGCGTCTACATTTACTATTTGTATGTTTTTTTTGGTATGATGCACCCATGCACTAAATTTAAAAGGGTCTTGTCTTATATGATAAGTGAGAGAATTAATTCATCACATTGAGCGAAGTAGGGAACAAAAATGTTCTATTAGTTTAGCAAGAATATGAATTTATAACATATTATTATTTTTTAAAATTACACTTTAATCCCTGGTGTGTCTTAATTATCATTGCAAGTGCATGGCTCTATTAGAGTATATTATCAGCAAATATGAGTCGATCCCATAAGTAATCTTTGATAAAAGGAGTTAATTAGTATTTATGTTATCTTACTTTAACCTAGCCAAGCATTCAAAAAAATAAAAGAATTCTACATAAAAGTAACTAAACCAATCGATTAAACTAAAACAAAGAATGTAAATAAGGCAATGTAATAAAACTATATAAGAAAATAAGTAAGCAAGTATAGAAGTAAACTAACTAAATAAAAGGAAAACAACTTTTTAATTAATCTAACTTTGGTTACAATGGAAAGTAAAGACATGAATAAAAGAAAAATAAAGTAAATAAGAAACTTTCTTAAAGTTGCTGATATAGGGGTCTTTCGTTGTGTAACTCAACAAGACTCTTTACATGTTCTCCTTTTCTTTTTCTGAGCTTGAATTCTGCATTACATTTTACTTTGTTGTGTCACTCAATAAGGGCCTATACGCTTACATTCAACCCAAAGTATACTAATCTACAACAAAGGTTTTCACTTCTCATTAACTCAACATACCACAAACCCAAATTGTTTATCAACCATGCTTTAGGAATTGGAATTAACCTTGGCTACTATCAAAAGGCACGAGGTGTTCTTCCTCGTTCTTGAGTTCCTAAATCCCAAAGAACGAGAAAAGATTAAAGGTAGAAGGCTAGAAGATGGAATGGAGAGACTAGGGAAAGAAGGATATGTGTAAGGGAGAGGGGTAAAGAGTATGGGTGTAGTTTAAGAATGGAAAAAAGGTGATAAAGCGAATAGAGAACTATAGTGGAGCAAAGTGAAAAAGGCTAGTGTGTAGGATGGAAGAGATGCTTGTTTAGTTATGGTGGAAGGTGTGTAAGGGAGAAAGTAAGATTGATGGAGGTGGTGCATGAAGAATGAAAAAGAAAGAAGGAGAAACAAGGAAGAAGATGAGAGGAATGAAAAAAAGAAAAGAAAAGTGGGGAAGGTTGAGCTTCTTTACCTCTTCTCCAATTGATTGCTTTTGATCTTATGGGAGCTTTGACAAATATGATCTCTCTCCTTCTATTTCTTATAGGTTTAGCTTTCAAGGTCAAGGGAATGTAAGAGATAAAGGTTTTCCTTCTCTTTCACTTTTTATTTATGAAGTTTTAGGAGTGGAAGACTTAAGGATTGATGGCTAGGATTTAAAGGAAGAAGGGTTGAGATGGTCAGGATGATGAGAAGGGGAGGAGAGAGAAGGGGAGGTAGGGAATTCAACTAGGAGTTTGTTTTGACATAGGAGGAAAGGAGGAGGAAGATTTGAAGAGAATGTAGGAATTCAATGGGATTTAGTTTGAAATTAGAAAGTGGACAAGGAGGGAATTCCCCCCCCTTAAAAGTAGGAGTGAATCTTCTCAAAAATAGGTGGGCAATTCACCAAAAAACTCTTAACAAATAGTATCTCATTTTGGTTTTTATTGTAATCTAACTTCATATTGGTCCATCCTTACTTGAATGTGTCTTCATTGTCTAGATATGCATCTACAAGAGTTGATTTTGAACTTTAAGCACTTGAAAAGTAAGATGGTTTTTAACTATAGATTTTTCATAAATTCTCTCTATGTTCTTTTCCTTATTTTTCTTCACCAATCCTCTTTATTTCTTCATGTATTTCACTTGAAATTGAGTGAAAATTATCACCTTTTGCATGAAATTTTTGCGCTTCCCCTTAGGTGGTCCATTCCTTTGGTTAAGTAGGAGAGAGAAAGTAAGGAAAAAGTCTTCTATGTGCTCTTATCTTCTAACTTGTTTTATTTCAGAAGCTCACATTATATATGATTTAAGATACCTTAAGAAGCTTCTCAAGGTGATAATATGCATGAATGCATGCATGGGAAGTTTTGTCACCTTATGTTTGACATGAACATCCTATTTTGAACGAACAAGGCTTGATGTTTCATTTAGGGTTTTTGATTGCTCCGATTTTATATTCGACATAAAATTTCTAATCTGATCTCTCCAACTTCATGATTGACATGTATTGGTCTACAATGTAGCTTGGAAGGTAAAATTGCTCTTTCAGTTGCTACACTTTTTCACTTATGATATTTTAGTTCTTAAGTTTTAGTAAAACAATTTAGTTCCTAAACTATTAAGTTAGGTACACTTTGGTCCTTTAACTTTCCATCAGTAGAACTAACCGTTAGGCCCTGAAAAATACACTTTAGTTCTTGAAACTATTCAATGATTACACTAGTCCCTTTAACTATTCGCTTATGATATTTTAATTCTCAAAACTATTCACTTATGACACTTTAGTTTTTTAAAGTTCCTAAAAAATAGTTTCATTTTGGAATTAAATTGTTGCTTGTGGGTCCTAAAGAGTGAACAGAAGGACTAAAGTACAACCTAAACTAATAGTTTTATGTAGTAACATGTTTTTCTTGAACTTTAAAGACTAAAGTGTCATAAAGGAATAGTTATAAGGACGAAAGTGTACTCTCTTTCTATTATTTTTATTTGGTAAATAGAGATATAAGGAACACTCTTGAACCTGCGACTTACCACGAAAGGGATTCTCCTTCAGCCACTAAGCTATAAGGCCCTGAGGCTTACGTCAATTTGAGAAGCAATTTATTGGATATTAATTCATCGTCGTTTAAGTGTTTTTTGAGAAAAACAAAGTAACCAAAGTTATGAAATAACTTAGAACTTTTATTACCAAAAGTTACCAACAATGCCACAATTTATGGCCAATTAGTTGGATTTGCGTTGATTGCATTTCCAAATGTATATCAATAAGATAACAAGAGAATGGCTAGACGACATGGTAGACGGGTCCAACTACTAGGTGAGAAAAGGATAGTGGAGCACTTTCCGGGCTCCATAGGAAAGGTGTCTGTATGCCTTTCAAATCATCATTATTGTGCAGAGAGGAATGCTAGGACCTAAAAGAACCTTACCTAGAAGCTCCCATATGTGGCATGACCAAGGGCCACTTTAATGATTATGATTGAACTCATTCATCTCATTTCTTCTGCATGTTAGAATTATTCAACCTTACTGTTTGAAAGAGTTTGATCAATCAAAGGTCCTCCTTCATCATGGCAAATGTGGGACGTTTCTAGATGAGGTCCTTTTAGGGCCCTTGGCATTCAGTGGTCCCAAGCTTCGGTCTCTAACCCTTATTTTGAGAGAGAGATTATTTGTATTATTTAATGAATGAGAAGTTTGCAGCCAGGTCGATCCAAGACATTACCTAACAGGTGATTGTTTGGACCGCTCAGAAGATAGATTAGATTATAGTTTTAGCCATATGGATAATAAACTCCCATGGACTTGTGGACTGAAGGCTCAATTTATCCAAATCCAACCATCAAAACTTTCCATTGTATTTGAGAGGTCTCATACAATAATCACTAGAGCAAAACGTACACGTTTAGCCAAACATCTCTGAAGCACGTGCATGGCTTAAGATGAAAGATGACGTTCTCATTGACTGACCTTGGATATTGCCAATCCTCTTTCCCACCAATTACATTTAGTCAATGACAAATGGAAAACGAAGGGTTTTGTAGCGAGCCAGTGGCAACATCACAAGAAAATCAACTCTCCACCGTCCATTTCACAAAATTCACCTTTTAAAATGAGTGTCAAAAGTTCAATAATTCAAAGACCACTTCATTTGCATTTTTTAGAAGTGCAGCAGAAGCTGACGGCCACAGCGAGTGGGTGGGGACAAAGATGATGTCGAGTCTGTTGACAGCTTATCTTTTCCTTTCCGGGAAAGCTATCTATAAAATATGATGAATGCTAGGCGAAGGCCTCCTGTTGGGCGTTTTCTAATTAAGGTGGCCTGCGGCCTAACATTCCTCCTATACTAATCTCTTGTTATTTGCTTGGAAACGAAGCCATATATGTAATTGAAGAGGAAAGAGGAGAATAGTGGACTCGTCAAACTTTGTTCTAAACCTTGAGGAGCAGAAGCGGCCTCGATGGGCAGGGAGCAATTTCCGTTCAAGTTCAAGGCTTGGCTTGCAACAAACAGATAAGAGGACGAGAGATTTCACAAAAAGCAAGTCATAAATGCTACTGTAATTCTTGGTTACGTTGGTTGGAGCGGTTAAGCACTTCTTTTTGCAAAAGTAAGGTGCCATGGCAGATTTAATGGATTGTGGACGGAAGGATGGCAGCAGCGGTGAATATCCTTACACACTGACAGTAGGAGAGGTGTGATTATTTTCAAACGGTAGTTCTAAGGAGTGTTTTATATTGTTCCCTTTTAAACTTGCATTTTGAAGGACTCTAGCATCCTAAAAATCATGTTTTTATGTCGAAATATTACAGTTGGTGGTAGAAAAAAAGGTGTTTTTCCTTATTACACTTGGTTGAGAGGTTTGAGGTGGCACCTTTTCATTATTTCAATTAAATTTAAAAATTAAAGTATAGCTAAACTTAAGAAAAAGAGAAAAGAAAAAAGAAAAATGGAAATAGAGCCTGTTCCATGCAATGAAAAGTGCAAATTTTTAAATACTAAAATTATCGAATCCCCAGCTTTGAACTACTAAATATGCAAAGCCAAAGCTGTCACATGACCGGTCGGATCATATAAGTAGAAAGCCCCTCCATGTAAAATCGCCTAATGAGGTTCGTTTAGCATTCTTCTTGCTACTTTGGCGACTCGACTAACTTGTCCACTGTACCCAACTCTATTCAACCCCTTGGAAAGGGTGGTGAGAGACCGGCGACGTAGAATAAAATAACTGGCTTCCACTGAGCTACCCAGAACAGGGGGAGATCAATTAGATCTCGTAGACTTAAACTCCCATCCTCAGCCCATGACCAGCGATTTCCAAGACGTAAATAGTAGAAAACCACACCTAACACCACAATATGCTTGCTCTCAGAGCCATGTTTGACCCTCCATCTCTGCGCACCTAATACTAACCCTTATCTTGCACAAATTAACGCTTTATGGCTAAGGCTTAACCTCTTTATTTTTAAATAGATTTTTAAAAAAAATAAAAAAGATGAATGGACGGTGGTGCTTGCTTGATCTTGAAAATGATATAGGTCGCATCATATTGACCAATGGCAGAAGGCCGGCCATATTTCTTTATGGTCCCCCAATGACGCAGATTGAAATTTTCACAGTGAAAGAAATGTCTTTGCGCAGCTTGGGACCAATAATATGATAGATTATAATATCATATATGGGACCCACCCAGCAACCCTAATCACCAAGAAAATAATTGAGAAAACCAATTAATTTGCATGTGGATCTCATACTAGTTGTGGTTGATGACCTTGGACACCGACTCTGGAGATATATCACAAGGCGTTTCAACCATCCAATACCATATATCTAGGGGAACCAGGAATTGACCAGTTAGGATTTAGTCTTGCCTTTTTGGAATTTACCTTCCTATGGCTGATGACTCCACAAGTGGATGAATAACATGCTGATAGATAGGAAAGCGATGCAAATCCACCCTAGATCACTAACTTCATATTGTGGGACCATCTTGAAGCCATTCAGATTTTGATAGATTGACGGATGCAGCATTGCATGTGTCTCAACAGTTATAGATCGTCTAAGGCACCAATAGTGAGCCAAGAAGAGAACGAAGAGATTACGTTATCAAAATCTCAGTCTTCAACTCCAAAGCGTCACTATCTGGCTGGGTGGAGAATAGAATGCCAACCCTCCAGCTTTGGATGTCTAGTTGTTTATGGGTTTTAAGATGTTTGAATTGTCCAATCAACATGAGTTTTTGTTGTTGTGTTCTTTTACACTAGCCAAGAATTTTCAAATCAAATGAGTAATAGAAACTATCCTTAGTGTAATTACCCATTAAAGGGGAAAGCAGTTACTCAAACCTGCAACTACGTGTATTGTAGAGAAAATGCCTGAGTTGTTTGTGATCAAGTACACTATATACTTCACCCTTTGTAGTCTTGTTAATTCTCTCTCTCTCTCTCTCTCTCTCTCTCTCTCTCTCTCTCTCTCTCTCTCTCGTATGTATGTATGTATGTATGTATGTATGTATGTATGTATGTATGTATGTATGTCTATTCAAAAATTAGGATCATCTAGCGTATAAGAAATTTGAGTATGACCATCTTTAATCAAGGGCAACATTATGAATGATTTAGATTTTGAGAAATCTTGGCCTCCCTAGAGTTATAGCCATTCTTACAATTTAACTAAGGCTTTATGAGGGCAAATAAAGGGTGCATATCACTATAGTTTTTTGTTTTGGTACTGAATCAAAATTTTATTGAAACAAAGCAAGATTGCATGTCTTGGCATATATATGCATAAATAGTCATGATATAGAATATGTGTCAACCAAAAAGGCTATTTTTCTGTACATACAAAAGAAGATCCAGAAATAGATGCTCCGCTTGCCAAAAAATCTGTAACCATATTACCTTCCCTATAGATATGCTTGATCTCCCAACAGCTCCAGGAAGAGAGGAGTTCCCAGCAGTCCTGCTGATATACCTGAAGATGCCATTGAATCTGAATATCCGGATCCAAGATAGTCGTTACCACCGGTGACAAGTCTCCCTGTATCATCAATCTATCTTTGTTAGCTTGATTAGCATGTCTTAGGCCCTGTCACAGTATCAACCATTCTGCAATGTTATTGGTGCCATGTCCAATGCAATTTGGGTAAGCAAGAAGGCAACAGCCATTTTCGTCTCTGATTAATCCCCCCATTCCAGCTTCCTTTGAGTTATTTCTTGATGATCCCTCAAAATTTAACATAAAGAAATCATGAGCAGTATATCAGAAGATATTAACTGCTAATTCCCCAATCCGGCCCCATTTAGAATAAGACTCTGGCCATTGTTCAATAATACCTTTAAATAATTGTTATTTTTCTGGTATTCGGCCAATGATTTGGCCTCATTTTTTCACTATAGAATATTGCATGAATAACATTTTCTTCAGTTTGCTCATGACATTGGGGCATGGATCATTTTGAATATGTGGTAACTGCCTCAAGTTATCTCTAGCGGGGAATCGATCATTTAAGTCTTGCCACGAGAAATTTTTACTTTTGGATGGCACCATTATTGAATGTTATCCCATGCAATAAGGAGCACCTGCTAACCCTTCTTTTCTATCTGAAATGGTGGACTTACACAGTCACACTTCCTTTAAGAAGCCTCAAACTGGTGCCCTTCATGGTTGCTAGCTCACTCTTACACCATTGCGCCATCCTCACATGCCCAACCCTTCATCTCCATGATAAAGGCTCTAAAGTGTATTATTATTGCACCTTAGTCTAATTACATTATAAACTAGACTTGTATTTTGGACCCACTTGGAATGTCACTAGAATGCAATACAGGACTCATTTGGGGACTTTATTTTCCGGACTCAACCTAGCTAACCCTTTCCTTTGGATGATCTAACCCATTCATCTTGTTTGAAGTGCCTTAGATGGTTAGACATCAACATTCATGATCATTTTATTATTTAAATTTTTAAATCATGTCCATTGAATTTTCAATTGAAAAAACTAGTAGTTAGAAGCATTCCATAAATTTTTTCAGGTAGCATAAATGCAAGAGACCAAACAGTATATGTGGGTCAGATCATCCAAAGGTGGGAACTAGCTTGGTTGAGCCCTGAAAATGAGTCCTCAGCATTTCTTGAAGTTATTTAGACATAATTTTGTAGTAATGATTATGTAACATTATTTTTTGTTTAGACTGAATTCACCACATGAACTTGATTCTTAAAGTCAAAGTTAGGAATCAAGAATTCTAAGATCTGAGTCATCTAAACTGATCATGACTATTACACCAGTTGATTTAATCTGAATCTAACCTGTCAATAGCTTTTAGATAATCTTGCCTTAATAAGGTAAATCTTTAATTTTCATAAAATACGAATGGGATTTGATTAGTTCAAGGCTCAGACTTAAGCATGACAATTTGTATCTTTTAGTTTAAGATAAAGAAGAAAGATTATGTAGCTTGGTGTACAGTATGTGGGAGTGGAAATTTAAAATGTAAGAGACTGAACTCATCTCTTAGCTAGTGATAGCTATTCCATGTTGTATAGAAGTAGCCTAATCCTCTGGAAACTATCAAAGGGATATGTCCTCAATAGTTAATAAATGATGTGACAAACATTGTACTAACATATATTGGTTATGCCTCTGGAAGCTACTTGACCCTTGGTGAACCCAAGGTTTCACAACTTTCATGATATCTTCCTTGACATCAACAGTCTTTGTTTTACTACTTTACATTTTTTATTTTGTTTTGAAGTAGTAATACCTCTATCTCTATCTCGACAAACAAAAATACTCCTTTTATACAATTGCGAAAAAGCAAAAGCATACTAGTGGTGTTTTAGTAATCAAACGAAGGTGAGTATAGATGTCCAACCTTTTGAGCTTTTAATTATATGTCAATAATAAAAGATGACACCTTTGATTATCCATCAATTAAATATTGTATGCCTAATGACACGGGAGTATCCCAAAATTTCAAAATCGATGGTCAATCAAGTGCGATCAAGGATGACCAAGCTATGAATGATTGAGATCATTATCAAACCCTCTTAGATCAAAGTATTTTGAATGTATTTGGTCATGGAGGGGTGGACGACTTACACCTTAAAAGTTCGAAGGGTTGAGATCAATCAGAGAAGACATTTTGGTGCTTAGATAAAAGATGCCTAAATTTCTCATTAAATGAATGCCTTGGATTAAATCATGTGGAACATTTTGAATTATCTCAAATGGACGTCTGAGATCAGCTTGGTGGAAAATGTCTTATGAGCAGCTAAAGTTTCTTCATTCAAATTGATCATAAATGCCCCTTACAAGTCTTCCTTTGTCTAGTGGTCAAGTATGTTGGCTTGTCAAAGATTTCAATATACCAAGATAAAGGAAAGTTATTACTTCGGAAGTTAGAGAATTTAGGAACTTGTTGACTTGTAATATATGTATTTAGAATTTACTTAATTGTATTAGGCAACTATCCAATGTTTACAAGATGTTATCTAAGAAACAACCAATTTTAGGAAAGTCCTCTTGGACAAGTACCTCATATTTAGAAATTATTTTCTAACCTATGAAATTATTGTAATAATTATTAGTATTTTTGTACATTGCTTATTTGGAAGGGTTGTTCCTATTTATATATACTTTTGTTTTGAATCAAAGAAAGACATTAGATTGCAGATTGATTTTTTCAATTCTTAGGAGTGTGTAATGCATCACAGCTTATTGTGCTTTTTATCTCTCGGAGGGGTCCAAGTGTGGTGAGCGCCTAGTTTTGTATCTTTAAGGTAGTAACTTATATGTATTCTTAAAGTGGTGAGGTAGTTTCTACCCATAGTTGTAACAACTCAACTTTTCTTAATATAAGTATTTATTTTACACAGTATTGACATCAAAAAGCTAATCAGCCTACTTGCAATAGTGAGGAATAATATATCTTAGGTCTAGAGCTAAAGTCACTCTATCAAGGAGAAAGACGAGGAGAAGGAGAGAGAGGGTGAAAGAGAGAAGAAGAAAGTGAGTGGAACGGATTTATAGGCAACCACTCCCATCCACACGTTTGAAGAGAAAGAAGACTGCAAACAACTAGATCTCCAAAGAGGTAGGGGGCTGTCAAACAGCTAGATCTCCAAAGAGGTAGGGGGTTGTAAGGATTCTTATAAGTTAGGCGGTTTTTATTTTTCCAAAATATGTTAAATCTATGATATTTCAAATTGAGTTTTGAAAAGCATGCATCATCTTAAGGAATGATGTTTATTTGTTATCCAAATTCAATATAGATCATTGTCAAATTCCTGTAGTCATAAATGCCTATTGCTATTACTGCTTTGCATCTTAGAGGATATCATTCAATGCGAAATGTCTGTAGTTAAATACACATATTTTGATTATAGAGTGTTGATCACTGTCAAATTCCTGCAAAAATACATGTCTATTTCTTTTACTGCCATTGCATCTTAGAGAGCATCGATCATGGTTAAATCCCCTCTGTAATACATATATATTTGGTTACTATCCACACATCTTAGAGGGAGTTGACAACTGCCAAGTTCCTTCAGAAATACATGCTTATTTCAGTTACCATTTCTGCATATGAGAGAGCATATATCACTGTCAGTTTCTACAGAAACGCATGCTTCTTTCAGTAACTATCTTAGCATTGATCACTGTCAAATTCCTGTAGTCATACATGCCTATTTTGATTACTATTTTGCATCTTAGAGGATATCATTCAATGCCAAATGTCTGGAGTTAAATATATTCATTTTCGTTACTATCTTTGCATTATAGAGAGCATTGATCACTGTCAAATCCCTATAGAAATACATGTCTATTTCGATTACTATCATTACTAGAGAGCATCAATCATTGTTAAATTCCTACTTGTAATACATGTATATTCGATTGCTTTCCGCACATCTTAGAGGGTGTTGATCACTGCTAAGTTCCTGTAGAAGTACATGCTTATTTCAGTTACTTTCCTACATATTAGATAGCAGATATCACCCCCAATTTCTATAGAAACAAATGCTTCTTTCTGTTACTATCTTTGCATCGATCCCAATTTTTTGCAGTCATAAACATTTTTCTTACAGTCCTTGTATCTTATAGAGCATGGATCACTGCCAAAAGATGTAGCCATCGTTGCACCCTTCGATCGGTCTTTGAAGTGACATATACAGCCATGGTTTTCACCGTTTAAAATGGTCTCTGTTACAGTTTGGATCAGTCCTTAGAAAAAGATAAATTAAGTCATGATTCTACTGTTTAAAGATTTATGTTACTACATTTAGAGACTCATCTCCATTTTAGTTATGACTAGTCCATAAAATGATGCTTGTAAGTTTTGGTTTTACTACCCAAGAAAGTAGTCTCATTACACTCTTTATCAGATCTCAAGGTGTGGTATGTAATCGCGGTTTTCTTTATTTAGAATTACATCTCTATTGCACCCTTGGTCAGTCCTCAAAAATGATGTGTTTGGTTATTAATTTACTGCCTAAGGAACCGCACCTCAATGCCTAATAACTCATCTTTGTTTCAGTCATTAATCAATCCTTAGATCAATACACATCAAAATTGCATGACTGCCCAAATTTCTACAGAAAACATATACGACAGTGCACCTACTGTCCATACGCCCTACAACTTGTTACTCATTGTCACAACCTGCTGAAAACCATCCCATTACTATCCATAAGGTTAGATGCTTCCGTAAGTATTGATTGATTGTCCAAAATCTCTAGAAACCCGATTGTCCAAAAACCTACAGGAAAATTCTCACTACTATCCAGTGTGCTTAGCTATTGATTCTGGAATTCTATTCAACATGTTTTGCTATTGATTATGGGCCAATATCCAACGAGTTTCACTACTGATTTTGGGACTGTTTTCATCGTGTTTGAACCATGAACATGGACTGCTATCTGCTGGATTTCATTACTGAAACTCGGACTGTTTCTATCATTTTTGAACTATAAACATGGACTGTTATCTGCTAGATTTCATCACTGAAACTTGGGATGTTTTCCTTGATGTTTGAACCATAAACATGGATTGCTATTTACAGGATTTCACATTGAAAGATTTCACACTGATAACTTGGACTGTTTTCTATCGTGTATGAACCATGAAGACTGCCATATACTGGTTTTCATCATTGAAAACTTGGATTTTTTTCTATTGTGTTTGAACCATAAACATGAACTATTATCTATCAGTTTTCATCACTGAACATGGACTATCATCTATTGTATTTAGACCATAAACATGGACTGTTATTTCTTGGGTTTCCTCACTGAAATTGGGACTGTTTCCTATCATGTTTAGCTTATAGATATTGACTGTTATCCACCAAGATTCATTGTTGAAACAGGACTATTTTCCAATGTATTGATGGGAATGGATGAACTATTATCCATCAACTGTAATCACTGTTTTGGGACTATCATTCTGCATGACTAACCATTATTTTAAGACCGTTATTCATTGAATTTAACAACTATTTTTGAGGCTGCTATGTGACACATTTTTATTCAATGTTATGGACTGCCATTCTCACCGTGTTGAAGTTACTGTCAAGAACCACCTTTCCATATGCATTGCTTATGTGGTGAATTTCAAAAGAATGTGTATCATTTTTAGTACTTGTTCTACAACTTACATTAGAAAGATCTTCTAAAGTTTATTAGAAAAATCTAAGTTACTCTAAAATTCATTAAGAAAGCTATCTTGAGATGAACAATTTTTTCCTGTGTGATTTCTAAGGATTACTATTGCTTGTATAAGTTACTTATTGGTGGAATAGCTTGTGGCTCAGTGACATTGCCTATGTGGCCCAATAATATTGCAATCCAATTATATAGCCCTTGTGGCTTAGTTACATTATCTTTGTGGCATAAGTTGAAGTTGCCTGTGTGGCCTTAGTTGAATTTTCCTATCTGGCTTTGATGAGATTGCCTTTGTGGTCCTCACTAGTGATTGCCTTAGTGGCCTTAGCAAGTGTTGCTACTTATTAGTATTATCTTATTTGATATATAAATTAAATTTTAAGTGTGTGTATATATCTTATGAATGTATTGCAGGCTTTGAACCTTGTTTATATTTTAATGGAAGCATTAATTTTAGATGAGCATACATGTGATTTAGAAATTTTAACCTAACTTCTACTGAGTGGTCATACTCACCCCTCCAACAAATCTAGGTGAATCTTTTGAAAAGTGAGCAATGCAAGGCAAGGATACCTTAGAGGACATTTATAGAGATATATGGAGAAGAAGCTTAGAAACTTTTTAGTTATTTATTACATTGCTACTTGAAACTATTTGAACATTAATGTAATAAGTCATGAAGTCCTGCCACTCTATTTGTGGTTAATTCCTATTACTTGGGATGTAATTAGTAGTTCCTAGAGTAGTTATCTTTCACCAACAATTTCAGGTGAATCTTCTGAAAAGTGAGTAGTGCAAGGCAAGGAAACCTTAGAGGACATTTCTAAAGATGTATGGAGAAGAAACTTTTCAGTTATTTATTACATTGCTACTTGAAACTATTTGACCATTGATGTAATAAGTCATGAAGTCTTGTCACTCTATTTCTGGTTAATCCCGATTACTTGGGATGTGATTAGTAGTTCCAAGAGTGGTTATCTTTCCTGGTAATATATATATATATATATATATATGTAGAAAAGAAGGTTTTAATCAATGATGTCGGATTGAAGGGTGGTTTTCAAAGTAATACATAGTATTACATGTTTTCAAACATTAAAAAAAAGAGAGAAAAGAATCCTCAAGGAAAATTTTATTTTGCAAACTTTATTTGAAAATAATTTTATAAAACTCAAGTCACTAGTTTTGTATCACTTTGGTGGTGTTTCTATATCCAAGGAGTGGTGATATATTATCTCTTAGTTCTATATCTCTACTACGATGATCATTCTATATTCGTGGCATGGTGAGCTAATTCTTTACTTAGGTTCCGTATCTTTATAGTGGTGACATTCTGTATCCATAGAGTGATGAACAACTTTTTATTTTTATTCAATTACCTTTTATTTTACTTGGTTATTCGGTATCAATTTGGTATCATAGCTTAAGGTAGCAATGATGTTTCAAGCAATATATGTAACTACTTCTGACAAGGATATTTGTGATTGGGAAGACAAGTTGAAAGACTCTAAGAATGTTTAGAACAATATATCAACCATGGTGATAGAGGTGAGAAATTAGATGTTGGATCTTTTAATAGAACCTTAGGTTTTTGACATAGTGAGAAGTTGCATGGGTTCATCACATTCAATTTGTGAAGGTTATTAGACGAGCCTCCTTGTTGTGTCTACATTAAGGGATGATGGCCTTTCCTATGGTTGAATTAGAGGGAGCTGAGTTATTGGCCTTCAAGCTTTCAATCTTAGCATCTTTCTCCACCATTTTGCATTAGAGCTCATAGAGCTGTTCTTCAAGCATTGCGGTTCAAGTGCCAATGATGATGATTAGTTTGGTGTTAGTGGTGGGAACTCCTCTTTACGTATTATGAAGGCTTCTAGTCTAATGAACAACCCTCAAGGTTTGTAACCTTGACTGTGAGAGGAAGGAACCCTATTTCTTTTTTCACTAATCTTTAGCCAATGTCTTTTAACTTCACACTATTCATACATGTGTTTTTTAAAGGCTTCTTGTTTAGCCTTAGTGTATCCGTTAAGGGAGGCAATGACCTTCGCTTTTCATGAGTGGTGCAAGAAAGTGACGTCAATTAGTCGTTCTACCTATTTTTGAGGTAGATTGTTAGTTGGAGACTCTATGGTTGCTTTCGTTTGCAAGCCAGTTGATGACTCAAAGGGTGGTGGAGTCTTATTAGTCTCTTTTTTAATTTTCTCATTGCATTGAGGCAGATCACTATGGCCCTGTTCTCTCTCTTCTTGTAGGTAGCAATGTCAATGTTCATCTGACTTCTTAAAATCTTTAGGATAGGTTTCTATAGGGTATTGGACTTTGTTTGATAGGTTTGTGTGACGGATACATTAGGGAGGAGAATTGGATGATTTGCCTCTTCTTATATATAGATAACTTGTTGGAGAAACAAACTCTAGATTTATTTATTTGAGGGTTGGAAGAGCCCTTTAGCCTTATTCTTAGGAGTGGTTATCTTATTCGAGGTCAATGGGGGCTTGGATGCCTTGAGTTTAGTGGATGGAGGTGCCTTTGCACTTGTCTCAATCCTCAACTTTCATAGAAGAGGGAGGTAGATTGCCATTGATACCCCAAGAGTCATATCCTTTCCCCCTTGGAGTGATGCATTTTTTGTGGAGAATTTTGGATATTGCCTTGAGAAAACGAGAGCCTACACTATTACTAGTACATTTTGTAGAACTATTGAAGGGTGGAAGTAAAGCTGCGACCTTAGGGAGGGAAGCTAGTGGTATTACCCTTAGATGGTACACCCTTAGGAAGGGATGTAAGTTGCTACCCTAATAAGGGACTTGGAGCCGTAGATGTAACTTGTATGGTTCACATGCTAATCTTGATAATTATGTTCCCCATGAGGAAGCCACCACATTTTTAGTTCTAGTCTTAAATTCCAATGAGTTAATCTATAAGGCAAACATTGATGAATGCAATTTCAAGATGAAACATCATATATGTCCCACAGTGCATGTTAGAAAATTTTGTATAAGCAAAATGCTCTTTCCATATAGTTGCAAATAAACAAAAGCATAAAGAAAATAATAAGGAGGAAACTTTGTCCAATAGTGGGTTTTTATTAATCAAATCAAGTTAAGTATATATCTCCAATCATTTGGGTTGTTAATTACATGCGAATAATAAAAGACAGCAACTTTGATTATCCATTACATTCTTTGATTACATGCTATAGTCTTAAGGCTAGATTGAGCCTTGTGTAGGTATTATGAGAGCTATGAGTTGGCTAGAGACCATAGGCATGATATGAATAGTCACAGAAGGTCCAGGTGATAGTATGTCATAAGGTTCCCAAGATGGTTAAGTCATAAACCTGCATGATGTAAATAACCACATACACTAGCCATGCATAGCTTGGGGAACCCTAGCTTACACCTAGTAAGAAATAAGGGTACAATCCTAAACCTAGTTATGTGGACAATAGGTCAACATGACTGTCATAGTGTTTAGCCAATGGTCAGCCTAGACTTGAGTGATTTAGGCCTGGTTAGTCAATCCCTTATGCACAACATTATGGATAAGACGAGGGTGGTCTAGGGCATATGATGGTTAGTCATAGGCATCACCATAAGTAGATTAGGACATAGATGGTCCAAGCCAAGGTTTGAGATGTGTAGAAAATAGCATTCATAGCTTTGTCTCCAAAAGACCAAAGCTAAGTCCATATGTCGAACCAGGAAGCATAAGTAATAGCGGTTATAGTTATAACCCTAGGAGTATAGGATTGGGTTGAACCTAGGCTCATATCTCTGATAAACACCTTGTAACAAAAAAAAAAAACCTAAGGAGTCTCTCACTTTTTGAATAAAAGAGAGAAAGAACTAAACTTTCTTCAAGTAGGAATTCCAGGATTTGATGTGGATTTGATATTGATTCAATGGATTGGAATGGAGGGGAGAACCCATATTTATAGTTTTGGGTGCTCAAGTAGTTATTTGGGGCATCCAATGAGGCTAGGACACTAAATCCATATCCATCCTAACGTGAAGTGGATGGAAGTACCCTTGTAATTGATTGGCTTCAGTAGTCACATGAGGTGCTATGAGTCAAGAGAAAGTAGTAAAACTGTTTGGTGTAGTTACTAATCATTGCCAGGGGGATGGTGTTGGGAAACCTCGGTTGTTGAGTTTCGTTTGGGTTGAAACAAGAGCATCTAATGCCATGCTATCAAAGAGATCATATGGTGCCACTTGAGGAGACACCTTTTGGTGGAAAGCCTGTTTGATGCTTCTCGTTTGATGCCACCTTTTACTAGTGCTGGACTTCTTTCTTAAAGCATTTAGAGAGTGTTTAATGCCACTTGGTGTCAAACTCCTTATGGCAATATGAAAGTGTATGGTGCCACTAGTGTGGACTCTTTCTTAAGGTGGTTTACAAGCATCTAGATCCTTTAGTGTTGAGTTCCTTCTTAAGGAAAAATTAAGAGTGACTAGGTACCACTGTAAAGCAAATGATGTGACCAATGCGACCTTTTGTCCAACACCACTTGTGATCAGTGACAATTGAGAATGCACTAGTATCTTTGCTACGAACTAGCCCAGCTAACATGCTTATTGTACATGTGCCTACGAAGAGTGCATATTTTCATTATAATATCATTTAAGTAAATGTTCTTATTATTTTTAACAACATTTACTTAAGACATTATAATGTAAATAAGAAACACTTCTTATTTGAATTCAACAAAAATAGTCATAACACCTTATTCAAAAAGGAGAAAGTCAACTTTGTTCAAGTTTAAAAGTGACTTCCATGTACAATTATGCACATTGACCTAGATTAGTTGAGCAGTACCAATTAGCACCTTCTTGGGCTTTGATATTTTGAAATCACCTTTTTTTAAAACTCTCTCTCTCTCTCTCTCTCTCAACTTCTAATATGTGTACCTTCCACAAAAGATTTGAGTGATATTATTATTATTAGTGGAATGCTAGTCCTAACTCCCCTAATGCCATTCCTAAGCCTAGATGAAAAAGGAAGAGGGTCTTGCGTCAAGTGCCAGCTGGCAAGGAAGAAGTTGAAGATAATTTTGATTTTGTATATGAATTTATATATTAGTTTGTAAGTAAGAAGAGAAGATAATGAAAATCATCTTCAACTTTTTTAAAGTATGGCAACCCCAACATGACATGAATTGAAAATTGACATTCCCTCAATCTAGGGCATCTCCCATAAGCGACGCATTGCATCGGATCCCAGGTGCAATGAAAAATGGGCAAGGAAGTGATGCGCTACATCAAATCTCGAGTGTAGTGGAAAATGGGCAATGGCGACTAAAGCATCCCCTCGAAAGCGACATGTTGCAGCAAAACCTAGGTGCAGTGAAAAGTGTAGGTTCATGCCATGGAGGTTGAGAAGTGCACAGGTAAATAGGTTATTTAAAGAGCATAAGATTCGTATCACCACATGGAATATAGAGACATTGACAGGTAAGAGTTTGAAGTTAGTAGATAAGATGAAACTTAGGAGAGTCAACATCATTGTGTTCAAGAAACCAAGTGGAAAGGGGCTAAAACTAGAGCAATTGATAGGTATAAACTCTAGTATGTAGGAAACGATAATAATAGAAATGATGTAAGAATAATAGTGGATAAAGAATTAAAGGATAAAGTTATGGATGTTAAACGAGTCGATGATAGAATTATAACAATAAAACTTGTTCTAGGAGAGCAGATCATAAATGTTATCAGTGCATGTGTACCATAGGTAGGGTTAGAAGATATAATCAAGAGACAATTTTGGGTAGATATAGAGGGAGTCATGTAAGAAATTTCCAGCACTGAGGAGATAGTTATAGGAGTAGGCTTAAATGACCTTATAAGAAAAGAAAAGGAATGATATGATAAGATACATGGAGGGTATGGTATAGGAGAATGAAATGAGATGGGGAAACTATCCTCGATTTTGCTTTGGCATATAGCCTACCCTTGCAAATACATTCTTTAAGAAGAGGAATGAACACTTAATAACCTTTAAATGTGGACTCCACAAAAGCCAAATAAACTCTTTTCTAGTTAGGAATACTGAAAGATCAATGTGTAAGGATTGTTAGGTGATACCCGTAAAGAGTTTAACCTCATAGCATAGGTTAATGGTTATAGATATCTATATTAAAATATGGAAGAAAGAAAATGAACTTAATCAGTATCCAAAAACTAAGTGGTGAACTCAAAAGGAGAGAAAATAACCTCATTCACAAAAAAGTTCGTGGTAGAAGGAAACTGGAACTATGAAACAGAAGTAAATACCATGTGGACTAATATGGCTGAGTCCATTAAGAAAGTCGCCAAAGATGTCTTAGGAGTCTCTAAAGGTAAAAGACAATTAGTAAAGGAAACATGGTGGTGGAGTGAAATAGTACAAAAAGTCATTAAAGAAAAATGGGTGTGTTTTAAAGCATGGTAGAAGATTAGAAATAATGAAAACTATGAACAATATAAGAATGCTAAAAAGGTTGTTAAGAGAATAGTAAGTGAGGCCAAACTGAAGGCATATGATGACCTCTACAGTAGACTAGGATTAAGAGAAGGTGAAAAAAATGTGTTTAAACTTCCAAAAATAAGAGAACAGAGGACTTAGACCATGTTAGGTGCATTAGAAGTGATGATCAAAGGGTATTAGTCAATGATGTCAAAATGAAACAAAGGTGGGATACTTACTTTCAAAAAAATTTATATGACAATGGCTCTGAGAATTTAGGGATTGAAAATACTATAAACCAAAGTAATTTTAGACATTATAGCTAGGAACGTAAGATTAGAATACCTAAAGTGAAAGAGGCCTTAAAAAAGATGAAATCAGGAAAGGCCATGAGGCTTGATGGTATACCAATGGAGGTTTGGAAGCATATGGGAGATATTAGAGAATTTTCATTGGCCATGTTTTTTAACAAGATTATAAAATCAAAGGGAATGTTAGATTAATGGAGGACAAGCTCTATTGTACCAATTTATAAGAATAAAGGAGACATATAGAGCAGCACTAATTATCAAGGGATCAAACTTATGATCCATACTATGAAACTTTTTGAAAGAGTGATTGAGAATAGGCTATGGCATGAGACAAGTGTATCAGAGAACCAGTTTGGTTTCATGCCTGAGAGGTCTACAATGGAAGCAATTTTCTTACTAAGACAATTAATAGATAAATGTAGGGAGAAGAGGAAAGTTCTCCACATGGTCTTTATTGACTTAAAGAAAGCTTGTGATAGTCCCTCAAGAGCTATATGGAGGGTGTTGGGCAAGAAAGGGGTTTAGCAGAGGTATATAGACATAATCAAAGATATGTATGAGGAAGCAGTAACACATGTTCAGACCACTAGTGGCTAGATTAGTGATTTTCTCGTCACTGTAGGATTGCACCAAGGATTGGCATTGAGCCCATACCTTTTCACGTTGGTTATGGATGAGTTAACAAAACATCTATATGAGAAGATTCCATGGTACATGCTATTTGGAAATGATATAGTCTTAATTGATGAGAAAAGGGAGGGCGTAAACACAAAGCTAGAGTTATTGGAGAGAAGCATTAGAATCTAAAGGATTTATAATCAACTGAACTAAGACACAATATATGGAATGTAATTTTAGTGAGGAGAGGAGTAGGAGTGGAACACTAGTTGAGATTAATAACCAAGCAGTCTCTGTAAAAGACCACTTAATGTACTTAGGGTCAATGATGTATGAGAGTACAAAGATTGAGAGGAAGGTTCCCTAGAGAATCCAAGCAGGTCGGAACAAATGGAGATATGTATCTAGAGTTTTGTGTGATCAGCAGGTGCCACTCAAATAAAAAGAAAAATTCTATAGGATGGCCATAAGGGATCAAGAGTGTTGGGCAGTTAAGGAATATTATGTTCATAGGATGAGTGTTGTAGAAATGAGGATGTTGAGATGGATGAGTGTTAGGACAAGAAAGGATAGAATTAGGAATGAAAACATTAGAGGAAACTTATGGGTAACACAAATAGTTAACAAGATGAGGGAGACTAAATTTAGATGGTTTGGACATGTCCAAAGGAGTCTTAAAATGGCACTAGTTAGAAGGAGTGAGGCAATACATGTAGAAGGTTCTAAAAGGGCAAGGGGAAGGCTTAAAAGAATATAGATAGAAGTAGTGAGAAAAGATTTAAAACCTTTAGGACTAAATAAAGCCATGATACTTAATAGAGGGGAATGGAGAAACAAGATTCATATGGCCGACCTCTAATTAGGATAAGGTCTTGATGATGATGATGATGATGATGATGATGATGATAAGAGAAATGCTAGCTGTATACACATCCTTCACACACACACACACACCCTTGACTCGTGGACACATAGGCAAGTGTACAACTAGTGTGCTTCTTGAATTGTTCTATTTATCTAAATTAGAGAATGCTAACTACATGTCCGCAAGTAAGGGGTGTGTATGTGAAGGTTGCATGTGCAGCTAACGTTCCTCTCATTATGACAAAGATGACAACTATTATTATTATATTTTGAATCTTGGATGGCATGCATACTCAAGAGCACCTCAAACCCATGACCTTTTAGCTTCATACCACCAGAGAGACCCTTCTTGTGCCACTGTTAAAGGCATTTGTTCATTTGAGTGATATTATTTCTTATATGTTGAATGTAATATTTTTTCACTTGAAAAATATAACAAGAAAAGTATAACTAAAGCTCACTTTTCCCATGGATAGAGATCATGTATTCCATTCCATTGGTGATTCTTTCCAAAAATCAAAGACTTGGAATCTCTAATAGAGAAATTGTATATCATGTGAGATAATGTGGAGGATACTTGATATATCTAGAGTCTGCAAGATCTTGAGTTGACCAAATTTTGCATTAACTAGCAAGAGTTTAAGTTTAAAAACTAGTTTTTACTTGATTCAGCAAGATATATGACAACTTCATTTTTTAGACATCGAAATGATTTTGGTCTAGTTAGAGTGAGTTTACCTAAAATAGACATTGGCAGAGTGAGTTTACCTAAAATAGACATTGGCAGCCAATAGGAATTAAGTGTTATACAACAAAATATTATGATGCACTGGGCTTCCTCTGAGTTTGCATATGTGATTTTTATTCTATTTGGCCACTTATGAGAGGCAACATATAAGGTTAAGCCTTCACTTGTAGAAGGATTGTTATGACCTAAAATATTCTATAAGCTCGTAATAAGCAATTTACCCCAACTTATACAAGACAAGATTCTATATGATAAGTGTTCAATTTTGTATAAAAAGTACCTAATTAGTAGCCTATGTGTTATAAAATCTAGTGTTATTTCTAGGGCCTTTTCAAAATTTTGTAAAACATACATTTCTGACCTAATGATTTAAAAGTTTGATATTTTGTAGGTCCAGAAGCTAATCTAGGATATGTAAATCTTCATAATTTTCTAGGACTTAATTAGGGTCTTTTATCTTTTGTAGGTGTTGAGGAAGTCATCCAAAGATTGAGCTTGATAGAGATAAGAATTAAAGTCATTCATGAGGTTTTCTAGTCTAAGTAAGAAACCTAAGCAAGTCAAAGCCTAAATGTCCTCAATCCAAGGTGTGATGAAGGTTCAATACTATCCTAGGACAAGTAAAGAAGCAATTGGAGAAGTAAAAGATGACTAGAAATGGACCCAAGCCCAAGCTATGCATTTCCACCACCTTTGCATGGGAAGCAATTAAACCACTTAGCAAGTAAAACCATGAAAAAAGGGTGATAAGCCATATGAGCTACTCAAGCAATGAAGTCAAGCATTGAAACCACTTTAGGCACCATGGATTGAGCCATCAAACCAAGGATAATGTAACATGGAGCCACATGATTGGAGCATCAATTCAAGCAATTTTCCTATGATAAAAGTATCATTTTAAAGGGATTTTTAGTGATAATTGTAAAAGGTAAGATGATCATGCATTAAGGGACACATTAAGAGAGGAAAACCCACTTTCCCATTCCTAATCCACCCTTCATCCTAGGGTTCCATGAATTTGACTTCTAGAGGGAGGCACTTCCTAGGAAAAAGATGCCTCCTCCATGTTGGAATGTGACACTCGTGTGGTTTCCTAAGATGGGAACCTTAATCCTATGTTCATTTAAAAACACATCAAGTCCCTAGGGTTTCTTGGATTTTTTTTTCCTATCTTATTTCCCATTTCTCACACTTTTCTATCATTCAAAAACTACCTTAAAGGGGAGGTAGGAATTCCACGCCATCTTTCTAAAAAGCTGGCACCTCCCCCCTTCCTAAGTTAGAAACCAGCCAGCCATCTTTCTTACATTACCTTGCTTACCTCACCTCCCACCTAACTTTCCTCCTTCATTCTCCATATTTGCCCTAGATTTAGATCTCCTTCCCTTTCCTAGGTTGAACATTCATCAAATTGGAAGCCAAATCATCTATGCATTCATCGTGGAGTTCGATATTTTTTTTTCCAAGTAGGGGTTGAGTAAGACAACCTTGAAACATAGCTCTCCTTTGGTCATCTTACTATTGGACATTGGCATTCTTTTGGTGCTTTTCTTCTTTTGGATTTCTTGTTATTCCCTTTGTTATTTGCTATCCAATTTAGGTTAATGGTAAGACTCTTGAATGGAAAGTGAAATTCGTGATGCATCCTAGGAGTGAGGTGAAAATTGAGAAAAAAGTGGGAAAATAATGAAAAACATGAAAAATAAAAGGTCTCATCCTATTGATCCACATGCAAACTTATCCTACTGAATTTTTCTTTAATTCTCTTCAAAACATCCCTTAGAATCTCATAAATAATCTTCATCTTCTCCACAAATCATGGCCTTCCATTTAGCTTAGCTTATATGGCTTTGATGGCTTTCTTGGCTAGGCTTCATGGCTGGCTTAAATGGCTCTCTTAGCCTGGCTTCATAGCTCAATCCCTTGGCTTAAGTGGCTTGAATGGTTTGGCTTGATTTCCTTAGCTTGTCACCTTCTCTCATGGCTTATATGGCTAAGGTGGCATGAATGGCTCCCATGCAAAGGTGGTGGAAATATATGGTTTCCTTCATGGATCCACTTTGCGTACCTTTAACTCATTTGATTGCATCCATTGCTTGAACTTGACCTTGACTGATATTAGATTGATGATTCTTAGGCTTTCACTCAATCTTTTGATCTCGATCTTCAATATTCATCTCGATCGATCTCGGCCATTTGATCACCGTCTCACATCCTTCAAAAGTAAAAACCTATAATTAAATCTTAGAAAAAAAAAGAATAATCATAGACTTACCTTGGATTAGTCTCTAAACCTACAAAATATCAGAAATTTAAGTCGTTAGGTAAAAAATGCATGTGTTACAAATTTTAGTCTAAAAACCTAATTTACCCGTATAAGTTGTAACACATGGGTGAGTGGTTTTTATTCAAAATTAAACACTTTATCACAAGCTCTAACTAGCATTTTGCTAGTCTCGAGCAAAACATGCGAATAATTATTTTACAAAATAAGATACAAAGTACCACTTTTGTAGGTACTCACTATTGCACTTAGCTCATGCAACCAGCCCTTAAACCACTAGGCTACCCCTAGTGGACAAGTTAGGCCTCATGAGGGCTTGTAGTGAATATACCCACAAAATTTCCTAAGGTTAAGTCTCATATTTTCTCTAAGAGAAACCTCATTCATTAATACTCCACTAGTTTTTCACAACTTAATAGAGAGGATTGACAATTTTACAAATTATAAACACATTAAAAATGTTTCATTTTAATTATTTCTCGAGGTGCATGTGTATGTACAACCACATAAGTCATAAATTCTAATTAATATGCTCAAATTCCATTAGAAATATGTTTTGACATCAAATCCTCTCAGGTATACTCTTACAAAGTGGGCTTTCATATAAGGAATTGAACATGTTTCTCTCATTATGTGACCTGATCCAACTAGCTAATGGTTCACATAATTTTTGAAGTGTTAAAGAGATAAGGAAAATGATCCTTAAGAGTGGATGGTATCCAAGAATAGTAGGGATCTTTTACTTGAATTCCTTCTTTTTATATCCTCTTTAAAGCTATGTTCCACCTAAGATCCATAGGTCTTTAGATAGGGTGAATCATAGGCTTAGGTAAGGCTCTAAAAAGAAGGTTATAAGGATTTCAAAGGTTGAAAATTGAGTAGAGGTCTTTTGTTTGATTGTTGGACAATTGATGGTTGACTATACTAGAGTGAATTTCCTTTATAATCTTGTCTTTCCACTTTTGTCTTATATTTATGATATCTCTTTCTTTCCACTTTTCTTTTTCTTTTGACTGCTTTGAAAGAAAGACTTCTGATTTTTCTTACTTCTTTAACTTTTTGTCCTTTTGAAATTTTTCTACTAACTCTACTCATTTTTAAAGTGGGTGATGGTTATTTATTTTTCTAGCTTATGCTGGGTTAAGGTAAATGGGGTTAAAAAGAAAAGGCTTAATAATAGCAGGCTCAAAGGGCTAACTAGTGAGTATGTTTTATGTCTCTCGGTTGAACAAAGATGATGTATATCATTTCCTAGGTTTCTTAAAGTCTATTAGATTCAATAAATTTTCTAGAAAGAAAGATATTACTCCAATTTGTTCTTAATAATTAACCAAAACAAGGATAACAAGATCCTACTAAAATATGCGCGTTGAAGAATTTGTGGAATTACTTATAACTCTCTTGAAAGAAGATAATCTCCAAGGCTTACTATGTTACCTGTCTCTACTGATTTTCCTCCAGGTCTCTAAGTTATACATTTCTAGTAGTCTTGACTATGTGTTGTGTGCAAATATTTTTTGAGAATTGACATTCATAAAATGATTCAACACATGAATAATATGCAAAACTAGCCATATACACTTCCATTAGGAGGGAAAAACATTAGAGTTACTAAATTTTGAAAATTCAGTTCTCATCATTGTAAGGGAACTCTACCTCAAAAACTTTTTTTTTTTTTTTTTTTCTAAAAACAAAATACAGTCTAGTTCACATAACTAGAGATCCCATGAGCAAACAAAGTCTATCACAACCCATAGAAGTGGTTGTTGGGTTGATAATAAAGTAGGGCAGATTAAGGACAATCTAGAGGAGAATGAACTAGTTAAAATTCAAGAGAAAGAGACAAGATAGAAATCTGCTACTCCATTTCATCCTATAGTGGAGGTGCCTAGTGTGCCTCAAGCCCCATTTCCTCAATCACTCAACAAGGCTAAGAAAAGAGAAAATTTCAATGAGATAATGGAACTATTTAAATATGTGAAAATTAATATCCCATTACTCAATGTTATTAAGGATATTCCTACTTATGTTAAGTTTCTTAAAGAGCTTTACACAAAAAACACAAAAGTTCAATGTGCAAAAGAAAGCCTTTCTCATTGAGGAGGTGATCTTTTTAATACAATACTAGACCCTTCCTAAGTTTAGAGACCAAGGGTGTCTTACCATTTCTTGTGTCATTGGAAATCATGTCATATATAAGGCATTACTTGATCTAAAGGCTAGTATCAACTTGTTTTCGTATTTTGTCTATGAGCAACTAGGGCTTAGTGATCTTAAACCAACCAATACCACATTGCAATTAGCAGATAGATTAGTTAAAATTCCATGTGGTATAGTTGAGGATGTGATAATACAAGTACACTACTTCTATTTTCCTATAGTTTTCACATCATACTATATACCTAGCCTATGTTAGACACTAGTAGTCAAATCCTAGTTATTCTTGGACGTCCATTTTTGACAATGTTCAGCGCAATCATAAATTGTAGAAATGGCACATTGCAATTATCCTTTGGTAATATCAAAGTTGAACTCAATGTTTTCAATGCCAACCATCAACAATTAGATCTTGATAACTCTTGCAACATAATTGAAGATCTAACTCCAAAAGTATTTTCCACCATTGTCTACATTTGATCCATAGGAGGCCTATCTTACACATCGTAATTGCAATTTTTAATGTTTGGTTGAAGACGTTAAACTTCGTGCTTATTGGAAACAACTTAGCATTTTTAAGTTTCATGGTTTTGCATCTCTCATTTATCTTATAAGTGTCATATGTTTTCAAAACATTGGAAACAATGTTTAGTTCAGTTTGGGGCAGTAGACATGCATGAGATTTTTTAGTTTTTCTTCATATTTTTGTTAATAAATAAATAAATTTTGATTTTTTTTTTTTTTTTAGTTTTTCAAAGTTTTTAAGGATACATTTCTTTGTCATGATGAGAATTGAATTGTCTGAAGTTTAGTATTCCTGCTACTTTAACTTCTTAATAAAAATGCATATGGCTAATTATGCATCTTATTCATGTCTTAAGTGTTTTATGAAAGTTAAATATTGGAACATACTTACATACAATACATAGTCTAGACTAATAGATGGTTATAACTTAAAGACTTTGAGAAAAATTATGAAAACCTATGTACCTAAGTGAGTATTAGAGATTATCATCTTTCTGAGGGTTATATATAATTTCTTATTTTCTTCAGTGAACATTAATTTGAGAGATCCCAGTACTCTTTATTTTGGTCAAATTGTGAAGAACTAAAAAGCAGTACTAAGTTTGGTTCTTGAATATTTATTGTACTAATATACAAGACGTCCTTGCTATAGCCAAAGACATAAAGCCTAACCAGTATGTCATACGACTAATTAGACCCTTTGAGCCTCTTAGTAAGACTTTTCTTTCTAAAATCCATTCACACTAACCCAAGGAAACCCTAGTAAGAATATCAATTACCTATCTTTCAAGAACGAGTAGAGATGACAACAAAAGTTCAAAAAATGACAAAAGTAAAAAAAACATCAAAAGTACAAATAAAGGTGTTCTTCTAAAAAATACAAGAAAAAGGTGAAAAAGTATAAATAAAAAAAAGGTGAAGGAAAAATAGAAAGATATAAACTTCAAGTATATTCAAAACAAAAAAGTTGTCCAACATTTATGAAAGACCTCTACTGATATTTGAAACTTCGAATCCTTATACTCTTCTTTTCAAAACATATCTTGAGCCTATGTTTCATCCTATCTGAAGACTTATTAATCTTAGGTGGAACATAGCCTTGATGAGGATATAAATAAGAAGGAATTAAGGTGAATTAATCTTTATAGTCTTAGTAATGGCATCCATTCTTAGGGATCACATTTCTTTGTCTCATTGTGCTTAACATATTATGTGAACCATTAGTATTTTTGGATTTGGTCACCTAAGTGAGAGAATTTTGTTTGACCATTTCTCTAAGAGTTTTATTTCTAAGTTTACACTAGTGAGAAATTGAGGTCAAGACATCTTTTCAAAGGAGTAATAAGCATTACTATTTAGAAGTCCTAACTTATATAGCATGTATACATGCACATGCACTCTAAGATTAAACTGGAATAAAATGGCTTTGGTATGTAGGTAGTTGGTAGAATTTTCTATTCATCTTTAGTAACTTGTTGAAGCAAGTAGAGTTCTAATAGATGAGAATTCTCTGAGATAAATTAAGGAACTTAGCCTTTTTGAATTTTGTGGTTGTATTCATTGCAAACCCTCATGAGGCATAACTTATCCACTAGGGATAACCTAAGGGTTTAAGGGTTTATTGCATATGCTAAATGCAATCATAAGTACCTACGAAAATAACAACTACTTTTCTTTTCATGATTTTTACTATGTTTTGCTCGGGATTAGAAAAATGTTAGTTGGGGGTGTGATAAGTGTTTAATTTTGTATAAAATCTACCTAATTACTAGCCCATATATTATAAAATATAGCATTATTTCTAAGGTTTTTTCAAAATTTTGTAATACATGCATTTCTGATTTGATGATTTAAAAGTTTGATATTTTATGGGTTCAGAAACTAATCTAGAGTGAGGATGTGAATCATCATAATTTTTTAGGACTTAATAAGGTTTTTTTAAAATCTTTTGTAGGTATTAAGGGAGTCATCCAAAGGTCGAGCTTAATCAGGATAAGAATTGAAGTCATTCACAAGGTTTCTTAGTCTAACTAGGCAACCTAAGCAAGTTAAAGCCTAAATGTCATCAATCCAAGGTGTGATGAAGGTTCAAGACTATCCTAGGAAAAGTGAATGGAGAAGTAAAAGGTGATTATAAGTGGACCTAAGCCCAAGACATGCATTTCCATTACCTTTGCATGGGAAGCATTCAAACCACTTAGCCACTAAAGCCATGAAAAAGTGTGATAAGTCATATAAGCTACTCAAGCATTGAAGGCACTTAAGCCACCATGGATTGCACCATCAAAGTGGACCCTAAAGCCAAGGATGAATGCCACATGGAGCCATATGATTGGGGCATCAATTTAAGAACTTTCCTATGTTAAAAGTGTTATCTTTAAGGGATTTTTAGAGATAATTGTAAAAGATAAAGATGATCATGCATTAAGTGACCCATCAAGAGAGGAAAACCAACTTTCCTAATCCATTTTTATATTCCTAATCCACCCTTCAACTTAGGGTTCCATGAATTTGACTTCCAAAGGGAGACAGTTCCTAGGATGTTACACATGTGGTTTCCTAAGATGGAAACCTTAATCCTATGTTCATTTAAAAACACATCAAGACCCTAGGTTTTCTTAGAATTTTTTTCTTCCTTATCTTATTTTCCATTTCTCACTGTTTTATATCATTCAAAAAGCACCTTAAAAGGGGGTTGGAATTACATGCCACCTTCCTAAAAAAGTGGTGCCTCTCCAACCCCCCCCCCCCCCCCCCCTCCTTTACCATCTAGCCATCTTTCTTACATCACCTCCCACCTAACTTTTCCCCTTCATTCTCCACCTCAGCCCTAGACCTAGATCTCTTTCCCTCTCCTAGATTGAATAGTCATCAAAGTGGAAGCCAAATCATCTATAAATAGCCCATGGAGTTCAATGTATTTTTCCAAGTAGGGGATGGGTGAGACAACCATGAAACATTGCTCTCCTTTAGTGATCTTTGATGTTAGACTTTGGCATTATTTTGATATTTTTATTCTTTTGAATTTCTTATTATTCCCTTTATTATTTGCTCACTAATTTAGGTTAATAGTTTGCTTTCATTATTTTAGTTTCATTGCCTTAGTTTCCATTGATTTGCTTTCTAGTTTTTCACGCATCTTTCCACTTAGCTTCCCTTGTTTTCTTTGCTTTAGATACATTACTTTCCTTGGTCCTTCCCTTAATATTTAGTTCTTCTCTAGTAGTGACATCCAAGAGAAGAAATATCTTGCAACCTTAAATTCTAGCTTAGGAAATTCACATTCTCTTTCTAAATTCTAGCTTAGTTTTAGGTCAATCTTCCTTGCTTTAGTTTACCATCTTAGCCATCTTCTCTCTTGAATTCCTTTTTAGGTTTTCTTTGCATGTCATCTTACTTTAGTTTGTGATCATTAGATTGAAGTTCTGTTTTTGTTTAGATTAGTAGTTAGGCCATAGTTTATTAGCAATTTTTATAATTTTGTACTTGTTTATGCCCAAAAATTTTGAGGTAAGTTTGCATTAATTCAATAAAGTTGAGAATTCTTGTTATGAAATGTTTCTTTCATCAAAGTAGTTTGGATCTAGGTTGTTATCTTTCATAAAATTTGTGGTTTCAAATGCTTTATCTTGTTGATTTGATTAATTTTCTTAAGTACTTAAAATCTAGAAAAAAAATTTCCTTAATCTTTGTGCTTTGTTTCCAGCCATCAAAACACTTTATTTTCTTGAATCTTTAAGAACCCATTTAGCTTTTAAGTTTTTTTTATTAAGTGATGTATCTTTAAATTTACTCCAAACGTACAAATCAATGTAGTATTGCATGCGAGAGAGGTTGATCCCATGAGAAATCTTACAAATTCGTATGTTGTATGGATCTTATTTAAAGTGCTTAACTTTAGCCAAAGAGATGGAGTTGTGATTAAACTAGAAAATTAAAACAAACTAAGAAGGAAACATGCATGGAATTAGAAACTAGAATTAAAAGAAATATTTTAACAATAAAGTTAAGCAATTAGAATGGAAACTTACCTAACTAATATGAAAGCAACTAAAGAAAATGTTGATTGTTTAACCACAAGTGCACGGGCTATTGTAGTGTAGCTTATGCAAGTACGGGTCGATCCCATGGAAACTTGATTTAAAATGATGGAGTTTTCAATAAAATTCAATTAATAAAAGAATAAAAATAAAGAATATACCAGAATTAAACTAATAATAAAATAAAATCCATATTCAATTGTTGCAATTTACATAATTTCTTATTAAAAAAAAACAAAAAATAAAACTAAATAAGCTATCCTGGATAAGCCTGTCCCTGGATTGTCAGAATGAGGATAATGTAAAACCAAGATATTTAGGGACACAAATGGAATTAAACTAAGGACACAAATGGAATTACATCGATCATCCAGGGGCAGAATTGTAATTTTTTGGAATTTTGGTTTTTAACCAAAAAAACCAGGAAAACTCGATGGGGGGAAAAACGTAGGAGATGGGGAAGAAGGAAGAAGGAAGAGAAAGAAGAAGGAGGAGCAGGGAAGAAGAGGAGAAAAGAGGAAAGGAGGGCACGGGAGTGGAAACTGGGAAAAGGAAGAAGTGCAATGGAGGCAGTCCGATAAAAAAGAGAGAACAAAGGAGAGAGATAGAGGGAAAGAAGGAAAGTGGGATTGAAAAAGAAGAGAAAGGAACGGTGAAAGAGAAGCAAGGGCTGAGTGTGATGAAGTTGGTTGAGCAACGCTGGAAACGAGGGAGATAGAAAAGAAGCAGGTGGAAGAAGAGAGTGGAGAGGATAGAAGAATAAAGAGGAGAATGAAGGTGAAGGAGATGGGGGTTGGAAACAGATAAAGAGGGGTGCAGAGAAGTAGTTCTGATCACTGAACAAGGAGATGAGGATGGGATGGGAAAAGAGACTAGAGAAGGAGAGGAAGAAGAGAGAGCCAAAGAGAGGAAGACAAGACGTGAAGTTAGAGAATGAAGATAAGAGGATGGTGGAGAGAAGAGGAACTGAGAGATGAATAGAAGAGGAAGTGAGCCATCCCAACCAAATTGATGAAGAGCCCCTTTTCATGAGAGATAGGAGGAAGGTGTATGTAAGGACGAGAGAGAGAGAGAGAGAGAGAGAGAGAGAGAGAGAGAGAGAGAGAGAGAGAGAGAGAGAGAGAGAGAGAGAGAGAGAGAGAGAGAGGGTAGTGAAAGAGTGGGAGATAAGAGGGAAAGACGTGTAGGAGAGAGAGAGAGAGAGAGAGAGAGAGAGAGAGAGAGAGAGAGAGAGAGAGAGAGAGAGATGGGGTCCACTAGCATCCCAGTATTGCTAGAACTCTGCCTTTAACTTTGTTCTGTCCTAAGAGTCTTCAAAGTCTTCTTTTTTCATGCAACTTCATTATCCTCATCTGATCTTCGTGATTTGATCTAGATCGTCCACGCTTGAGTCTATTAATCTACAATGCACATGACCCAATTAGAATCATCCAAACTGTTTATTATTTATCTAATTAGCATTGATGATCATCTGACCGTTAATTTTACAATTCAATGGTTAGATGGCCAATTAAAGCTAAAATAGAATATTTTATGCAAAATCTTGAAATTGATGGCCTAGATGCTCTAATTGAACACTAAATTAGGGGTATTTTGACCAAAATTGCACACTTAATAGAAAACTAATGCTAAATTAGAATAAATCAAATTAGGCAACTAATTTTAAGGAAACTACTCAACTTAGAAACTTTTCTAAAATAATACTTACCTAACCTAAAACTTATTAGAAATAGAACTTCCTAAAATTAAAAAAAAAAAAACTTTCTAAATCTAGAGTAAGATGCGAACAACTAATTTACAACAGGCAAACTAAGATTATGCAACTAAACTAAGCAAAAATCAAAGACGAATTATAACCTAGTATCATGCACATGATCCATGGACTATGTGCATGGTACTAGGGTGGAAGAATGGCCAAAATTCATGGATCTAAAGTAAACTATCATGAAAAATAATTAATGGATCTTATAAACAATATGAAAAGCTAAATGGGTTCCTAAGGACTCAATCAAAAACAATGTTTAGATGGCTAGAAACAAAGCACAAACTTAAGGAAAGAAAAATTTCAAAGTTTAACTACTCAAAAACATCAAACAATTCAAGCATAAGAAAGCAATTGAAACCACAATTTTTATGCAAGGAAACAACCCATATCTAAAGTACATTGATAATGAAATGCTCTATAACAAGAAACCTCAAAGAACTTTATTAATTCAACATCAAATTATACCCAAATCCTGCACATAGTACTATTTCTAAAAATTGGCAGAATTTCAATGCATAAGATCCAATCTAAACAACATCAACAATGCCATATAATGGTCACAATTTAAAGTATGATGAAATGCAAAGAAAATCCAGAAAGGAATTCAAGAAAAAAGATGGTTAAATGGGTGAACTAAGGCATGGAAATTAACCTAAAACTAAGGTGGGAATAAGGTAAGAAAAGTGATTTTCTAAGGAGGAAAGTCAAGGTTACAAGTTATTTATGCTCTAAGATGTCATTATTAGAGAAGAACTAACTTGAATCTTGAGAGAATAAGCAAAGAAGACTAATGAAATGGTTGCAAAGAAGATAAGAAAAGCAAGATGGAAAGAAGGATGCAAAACTAGAAAGCAAAATAAGTGAAACTAAAGCAATGAAAACTAACCCAAAACAAGTATACTACTAATTTGATTTGGAGGGAAAATTAGCAAGACAATAGCTAGAAAATGAAAGGAAGAAAAGCACCAAAGAAGTCCTCAAAGTCCAGCAGCATTTAAGCACCAAAGGACAGCTTGATTTCAAATTTGTCTCGCACAACTTCTAATTAGAGAGAGAGACAGAAAAAAACATTGGAAGCCTTGGGGGATATATAGATGTTTTAGCTTCCTATTTAATGAATGTTTAATCTAGGAAAGAGGTGGAGATTTAGATCGAGGGTTAAGATGGAGTTTGAAGGGGAAAAAATTTAGGTGGAGATGATGTAATAAGGATGAGAGAGAGAGAGAGAGAGAGAGAGAGAGAGAGAGAGAGAGAGAGAGAGAGAGAGAGAGAGAGAGAGAGAGAGAGAGAGAGAGAGAGTCATGGGTTGGCTAGTTTCTAAATTAAGAAGGAGAGGCATCTTTTTCCTTGAATGGTAAGTGGCTCTCAACCTTCCTAATTTGATGGTCATTGGATGGTAGGAAGAGTGAGGGGTTAAAAAAGACATAAAGATGGAAAATTTGGAAGAAGACCTAGGGTTTTTGCATGTTTAGATGGACTTGGATCTAAGGTTTTCTAATAGAAAACCACTTCAATTTTGGCAACTAAGCAAGGGGAGCATCCTCTTCTAAGAAGGTTGCTCCCTCCTTGAGTAAAAAAATTGGAACCCTAGGGTGAATGGTAGATTAGGGTTAGGAAATGGATTAGCAACTCTCTCTTGATGAGTCCCTTAATGCATGATCATCTTCCCTTTTACATTAATCCCAAAATTCCTCAAAAATCACACTTTTAACATGTAAAAGTTGCTTGAATTGATGCTCCAATTGTGTGGCTACATGTGGCACTCCTCCTTGACTTGATGGCTCATCCCTTGGTGGCTTAAATGGCTTTCAATCAATTCTTGGCTTCAAGGCCTGAGTAGCTTGGCTTAATTAGATTTCTCAGTTGGATCAAGAAACCTCATTTTTGGCTCCAATTCTCATGTAAAGTGGTGAAAATGCATGAATTTTTGCATAGATAATTTTGATCACCTTTTCTTTCTTCCAATTTCTTCTAGGGACTCTGCCCCCACATCCTTGGGTAGGAGCATGCTGCCCGTGCACCCCTGGTGAACTAACCATGTAGCTCAACCCATAAAAACTCTACGAAGAGCAACATAAGTCATTGGATCATCTTCTCACTTCTTACATTTAGGTACTTTTATATAAAATTGAACACTCATCATTAAGTTCTTAGATTAGTTTGCATGTTTGTTTGCATTAAAAGCATCAATTTTGACCATTTTTGGACCCATGAACAATGCACACAATCCATGGATCATGCCCATGGTATTAGGTCACTTTTATTTTTTGATTTGTGGTTAGTTTAGTTGTCTAATCTTCTTTTAGATATTATTATTTGATTGTTTGCATCTTAGTTTAGGTTTAGAAAGTTTCCTTTTTGATTTTTGAAAAGTTCCATCTTTAGAAAGTTCTAGGATTAGAAAGTCTCTTTAATTGTAGCTTCAATTTACATGTGTGTTTCTAATTTCATTTTAAATCTATTTAGATCTCATTTGTTACTTGTTTTTGCATGTTAGTTTAGTCTTAGAAAGTTTCCTAATTTGGTTTTAGAAAGTTTCTAATTCTAGTTTAGGAAAGTTTTCATTTTAGTAGTTTCCTTAACTTAGTTGCTTAGTTTAATTCATGCATGTTTTGCATTAGGTTCTTTTGTTAAATGCATGTTAGTTAAGTTAGTTTCTAATTTCATTTCTTGGTTTTAATTTTGGTAGTTTCCTTTAATTGTAGTTGTGAATTTCATGCATGTCTTTCTTTTATGCACTTCAATTTTCTAACTCAATCAAATAAATATCTCTCTTTGGCTGAAGTTGAGCACTTTAAGTAAGATCCATACAACATACAAATTTGTGAGATTCCTTGTTGGATCGACCTCTCTCACATGCTAATATTACTTTCATTTGTGCACTTGTAAGTAACTTTAAACTAAACTACTATATAAATAAGGTGTGGGTTCTCTTGGTCTACTAGATTTTGAAATACTAGATGGAGATTTGAAGTGAGATTACAAGTTCATATACACACACTAAAGCATAAATGATGCAAGAACATTGGATTAATTTAATACTTGATAGATAATAGATATATTGTTGGCATATACCCAACCCTCACAATAGAAATGAAAACCATATGTGAAAGGGTTGATCAACCCTTCTAGATAAGCTAATGAAACTTATCAGAAAACCACAAACTCAACCAACTCATATAAACATTTTCCATATATGAAAGGTTGATCTACCCTCACCAACAACCAACCAGCCCTATTATTGCCATATATTTATCATGTTAATATATAAGTCCAACAAGTTCCTGAAAGTAGAGCTTTTTATTAAACAAATTGATTTATCATTCCTTGATCCTATAGATCATCATGAGTGACATTTATGATCTCGGTTGGTTGGTCCATTTGTTGACATACAAGAATCAAACGTATAATTAGTTCTCTTGATGAAGGCTAGAAAAGGCTTGATGGACCATAACTCCTAGTAAAAACCAAAGATGAGGCTCCATGGATCCAAGAGTTAATATAATCCATACAGTGAATTCTAGTGAGATTAATTTGTCCTTAAGCCTATCAACTTGTTTCACCATGATGAGAAAACATCGTCATTGCAAAGAGAAAACATCAAGAAATGTCTCATCGTTAGTCCTCATTCAAAAAAAAACTTAAGTCTCACATGTATTTTACTAAGAATAACAAGGGCAAATTGTTCATTAAGGAGACCTATCTACAAACTCCAATAAAAATCAACACCAACACCTCCCCACCCCCCCCGCCCCCCCCGCCCAAAATTTTTTTGGTTGAGCTAAGTTCATAGTTCAATTTACTCTTGCAATGGTATTGAGCAAATTCTAGCTATGTGTGGATATTAGAACCCAAGGGTTTCTAACACCATAGGCCTTTCTCATTAGCCGTGTGTTCTTGTTATGGGGGGTTTAGGATGAATCCATTTGGGTCACCCTTTGCCTAAATTAGAGAAATAAGGCTCTAGGACTTTTGCAACTAGAGAATGGATTCATAGTTTAGTTATGGGGTTAAAAGGTGTTAGACACCAACCCCACCTAGTCTAAAAACTGGTCCTTACTACATTAGAAAGTTAAGATATTGTAGGTTACAAATGGATATGGTTACCTATTACATGTGTTTTATCCTAGAAAATCTGACTATAAGAAATCTTCCAATGCATAGGAAACATGGTAAGTCATTGATCTAAAGAAATATGCATGGGCTATGTTGCCCTTTAAGAGACTCTTCCTACTGTGAGATTAGAGAAATCTTCTTTAATGGGCTATGATTAATGTAGCTAAAGTAAACTTTAAAGATAAATGATCCTCTCATGCTTTAATGGGGTCTTCATCTTCAACTCCTCTCTAGAGGAAATTCTACTTTATAGAGAACTATTCTACAAAGCAAGAAATCTATTTTAAAAAAAGGAAGAAATCACAAAAGGACTATTATATATACAAAATCTATTGTAAATGCAAGAAAGTAGAAATAAAATAGGAGAAAAGGAAGAAAGTATACGTGACGAGGCAAAGAAATAAGAGAATTAAAAGTCCAAAAAACCAATATCTTGAAAGCCTACAATACAATGCCACAAAATATGCTTCTAAAGATGACTACTTCTTAAAAATATTTGAATTAGAAGCCTTGGTGCAATGTTTAAGTTGTCACTATTGTGACCTGGATGTCACGAGTTTGAGGCATGAAAACAAATGGATATGGTTACCTATTACATGTGTTTTATCCTAGAAAATATGAGTATAAGATGCTAAGACATTGATCTAAGGAAATATGCATGGGCTATGTTGCCCTTTAAGAGGCACTTCCAACTATGAGAGTAGAGAAGTCTTCTCTAATGGGCTATGATTAATGTACCTAAAGTTAACTTTAAAGATAAATGATCCTCTCATGCTTTAATGGGCTCCTCTTCTTCCCCTCCTCACTAGAGGAAATTCTACTTTATGGAAAACTATTCTAAAAAGCAAGAAATCTATTTTGAAAATAGGAAGAAATCACTAAAAGACTTTTCTATATACAAAAGATATTGCAAATGCAAGAAGGTAAGAATAAAATAGGAGAAAAGGAAGTGATTATACTTGACTAGGCATAGAAATATGAGAATTAAAAGACCAAAAAACCTCTATCTTGAAAGCCTACAAGGTAATGCTCCAGAATATGCTTTGAAAGAAGACTTCTTAAAAAGATTTGAATTAGGAGCCTTACTGCAACGATTAAGTTGTCGCTATTGTGATCTAGAGGTCACGAGTTCGAGGCATGGAAACAAATGGATATGGTTACCTATTACATGTGATTTATCCTAGAAAATATGAGTATAAGAAATCCTCCAATGCCTAGGAAACATGCTAAGTCATTGATCTAAAGAAATATGCATGGGCTATGTTGCCCTTTAAGAGTCTCTTCCTACTATGAGAGTAGAGAAATCTTCTTTAATGGGATCCTCTTCTCCCCCTCCTCTCTAGAGGAAATTCTACTTTATACAAAACTATTCTACAAAGCAAGAAATCTATTTTCAAAAAAGGAAGAAATTACTAAAAGTCTATTCTACATACAAAAACTATTGTAAATGCAAGAAAGCAGGAATAAAATAGGAGAAAAGGAAGAGATTATACGTGACCAGGCAAAGAAATAAAAGACCAGAAAACCAATATCTTGAAAGCCTACAATATAATGATTCAGAATATGCTTTTAAAGAAGACAACTTAAAAAGAATTGAATTAGGAGCCTTGGTGCAATGATTAAATTGTGACCTGGAGGTCACAAGTTCGAGGCATGGAAACAAATGGATATGGTTACCTATTACATGTGCTTTATCTTAGCAAATATGAGCATAAGAAATCTTCCAATGCCTAGGAAACATTCTAAGCCATTGATCTAAAGAAATATGCATGGGCTATGTTGCCCTTTAAGAGACTGTTCCTTTTATGAGAGTAGAGAAATCTTCTTTAATGGGCTATGATTACTGTAGCTAAAGTAAACATTAAAGATAAATGATCCTCTCATGCTTTAATGGGCTCCTCTTCTTCCTCTCCTCTCCAAAGGAAATTCTTCTTTATGGAGAACTATTCTACAAAGCAAAAAATCTATTTTAAAAAATAGGAAAAAATCACTAAAAGACTATTCTAAACACAAAAAACTATAGTAAATGCAAGAAAGTAGGAATAAAATAGGAGCAAAGGAAGAGATTATAAGTGACCAGGCAATGAAATAAGAGAATTAAAAGAGTAGAAAACCAATATCTTGAAAGCCTACAATATAATGCTCCAGAATATGTTTCAAAAGAAGTCAACTTCTTAAAAAGATTTGAATTAGGAGCCTTTGTGCAATGATTAAGTTGTCGCTATTGTGACATGGAGGTCACGAGTTCGAGGCATGGAAACATATGGATATGGTTACCTAGTACATGTGTTTTATCCTAGAAAATATGGCTATAAGAAATCTTCCAATGCCTAGGTAACATGCTAAGTCATTGATCTAAGGAAATATGCATGGGCTATGTTGCCCTTTAAGACACTCTTCCTACTATGAGAGTAGAGAAATCTTCTTTAATGGGCTATGATTAATGTAGCTAAAGTAAACTTTAATGATAAATGATCCTCTCATGCTCTAATGGGCTCGTCTTCTTCCCCTCCTCTCTAGAGGAAATTCTACTTTATGGAGAACTATTCTACAAAGTAAGAAATCTATTTTAGAAAATAGGAAGAAATCACAAAAAGACTATTTTATAATGAAAACTATTGTAAATGCAAGAAAATATGAATAAAATTGGAGAAGAGGAAGAGATTATACATGGCCAGGCAAGGAAATAAGAGAATTACAAAACTAGAAAACCAATATCATGAAAGCCTACAATATAATTCTCCAGAATATGCTTCTAAAGAAGGCAAGTTCTTAAAAAAATTTGAATTAGGAGCCTTGGTGCAACGATTAAGTTGTCACTATTATGACCTGGAGGTCACGAGTTTGAGGCATGGAAACAAATGGATATGATTACCTATTACATGTGTTTTATCCTAGAAAATATGAGTATAAGAAATCTTCTAATGCCTAAGAAACATGCTAAGCCATTGATCTAAAGAAATATGCATGGGCTCTGTTGCCCTTTAAGAGACTCTTCCTACTATGAGAGTAGGGAAATATTCTTTAATGGGCTATGATTATTGTAACTAAAGTAAAATTTAAAGATAAATGATCCTCTCATGCTTTAATGGGCCCCTCTTCTTGCCCTCCTCTCTAGAGGAAATTCTACTTTATGGGGAACTATTCTACAAAGCCAGAAATCAATTATAGAAAACAGGAAGAAATCACTAAAAGACTGTTCTATGTACAAAAACTATTATAAATGCAAGAAAGTAGCAATAACATAGGAGAAAAGGAAGAGATTATACTTGACCAGGCAAAGAAATAAGAGAATTAAAAGACCAGAAAACCAATATCATGAAAGCCTACAATATAGTGCTCCAGAATATGCTTCTAAAGTAAGCAACTTCTTAAAAAGATTTTAATATGGAGCCTTAGTGCAATGATTAAGTTGTTGCTATTGTGACCTAGAGGTCACGAGTTTGAGGCACAGAAACAAATGGGTATGATTACCTATTACATGTGTTTTATCCTAGAACATATGAGTATAAGAAATCTTCCAATGCCTAGGAAACATGCTAAGTCATTGATCTAAAGAAATATGCATGCCCTCTGTTGCCCTTTTAGAGACTCTTCCTACTATGAGAGTAGAGAAATATTCATTAATGGGCTATGATTAATGTAGCTAAAGTAAACTTTAATGATAAATGATCCTCTCATGCTTTAATGGGCTCCTCTTCTTCCCCACCTCTCTAGAGGAAATTCTACTTTATGGAGAACTATTCTATAAAGCAAGAAATGCATTTAAAAAAATATGAAGATATCACTAAAAGACTATTCTATGTACAAAAACTATTGTAAATGCAAGAAAGTAGGAAAAAAAAATAGGAGAAAAGGAAAAGATTATACATGACCAAGCAAAGCAATAAGAGAATTAAAAGACCAGAAGATCAATATCTTGAAAGCCTACAATATAATGCTCCAGAATATGCTTCTAAAGAAGACAACTTCTTAAAAAGATTTGAATTAGGAGCCTTGGTGCAACAATTAAGTCGTCGCTATTGTGACCTAGAGGTCACGAGTTCGAGGCATGGAAACAAATGAATATGGTTACCTATTACATGTGCTTTACCGTAGAAAAGATGAGTATAAGAAATCTTCCAATGCCTAGGAAACATGCTAAGTCATTGATCTAAAGAAATGTGCATGGGCTATGTTGCCCTTTTAGAGACTTTTCCTACAATGAGAGTAGAGAAATCTTCTTTAATGGGATCCTCTTTTTCCCCTCCTCTCTAGAGGAAATTCTACTTTATACATAACTATTCTACAAAGCAAGAAATCTATTTTAAAAAATAGGAAGAAATCACTAAAGGTCTATTCTACTTACAAAAACTATTCTAAATGCAAGAAAGCAGGAATAAAATAGGAGAAAAGGAAGAGATTATATGTGACTAGGCAAAGAAATAAGGTAAATAAAAGACCAGAAAACCAATATCTTGAAAGCCTACAATATAATGATCCAGAATATGCTTCTAAAGAAGACAACTTCTTAAAAAGAATTGAATTAGGAGCCTTGGTGTAATGATTAAGTTGTCGCTATTGTGACGTGGAGGTCATGATTTTGAGGCATGGAAACAAATGGATATGGTTACCTATTACATGCGCTTTATCTTAGAAAATATGAGTATAAGAAATCTTCCAATGCCTAGGAAGCATGCTACGTCATTGATCTAAAGAAATATGCATGGGCTATGTTGCCCTTTAAGAGACTCTTCCTACTATGAGAGTAGAGAAATCTTCTGTAATGGGCTATGATTACTATAGCTAAAGTAAACATTAAAGATAAATGACCCTCTCATGCTTTAATGGGCTCTTCTTTTTCCCCTCCTCTCTAGAGGAAATTCCTTTTTATGAAGAACTATTCTACAAAGCAAGAAATCTATTTTTAAAAATAGGAAGAAATCACTAAAAGACTTTTCTATATACAAAACATATTGTAAATGCAAGAAAGCAGGAATTAAATAGGAGAAAAGGAAGGGATTATATGCGACCAGGCAATGAAATAAGAGAATTGAAAGACCAGAAAAACAATATCTTGAAAGCCTAAAATATAATGCTCCAGAATTTGCTTCTACAGAAGACAATTTCCTAAAATGATTTGAATTAGGAATCTCGGTGCAACGATTAAGTTGTCGCTATTGTGACCTAGAGGTCATAAGCTCGAGGCACAGAAACAAATGGATAGGGTTACCAATTACTTGTGTTTTATCCTAGAAAATATGAGTATAAGAAATCTTCCAATCCCTAGGAAACATGTTAGGTCATTGATCTAAGGAAATATGTATGGGCTATGTTGCCCTTTAAGAGACTCTTCCTACTGTGAGAGTAGAGAAATCTTCGTTAATGGGCTATGATTAATGTAGCTAAAGTAAACTTTAAAGATAAATGATCCCCTCATGCTTTAATGGGCTCCTTTTCCTCCCCTCCTCTCGAGAGGAACATCTACTTTATGGAGAACTATTCTAAAAAGCAAGAAATCTATTTTAAAAAAAGGAAAAAATAACTAGATGACTATTCTATATACAAAATCTATTGTAAATGCAAGAAAGAAGAAATAAAAAAGGAGAAAAGGAAGAGATGATACATGACCAAGCAACAAAATAAGATAATTAAATGTCCAGAAAACCAATATCTTGAAAGTCTACAATACAATGCTACATAATATGCTTCTAAAGAAGGCAACTTCTTAAAAAGATTTGAATTAGGAGCCTTGGTGCAATGTTTAAGTTGTTGCTATTGTGACCTAGACGTCACAAGTTTGATGCATGAAAACAAATGGATATGGTTACCTATTACATGTGTTTTATCTTAGAAAATATGAGTATAAGAAATCTTCCAATGCCTAGGAAACATGCTAAGTCATTGATCTAAGGAAATATGCATGGGCTATGTTGCCCTTTAAGAGGCTCTTCCTACTATGAGAGTAGAGCAGTTTCTTTAATGGGCTATGATTAATGTAGCTAAAGTAAACTTTAAAGATAAATGATCCCCTCATGCTTTAATGGGCTCCTCTTCTTTCCCTCCTCACTAGAGGAAATTCTACTTTATGGAGAACTATTCTACAAAGCAAGAAATCTATTTTAGAAAATAGGAAAAAATCACTAAAAGACTATTCTAGATACAAAAACTATTGTAAATTCAAGAAAGCAGGAATAAAATAGGAGAAAAGGAAGAGATTATATGTGACCAGGCAATGAAATAAGAGAATTAAAAGAGTAAAAAACCAATATCTTGAAAGCCTACAATATAATGCTCCAGAATATGCTTCTAAAGAAGACAATTTCTTAAAAAGATTTGAATTAGGAGCTTTGGTGCAACGATTAAGTTGTCGTTATTGTGACCTGGAGGTCACGAGTTCGAGGCATGGAAACAAATGGATATGGTTACCTATTACATGTGTTTTATCCTAGAAAATATGACTATAAGAAATCGTCCAATGCCTAGGTAATATGCTAAGTCATTGATCTAAGGAAATATGGATGGGCTATGTTGCCCTTTAAGAGACTCTTCCTACTATGAGAGTAGAGAAATCTTCTTTAATGGTATCCTCTTCTTCCCCTCCTCTATAGAGGAAATTCTACTTTATAGAGAACTATTCTACAAAGTAAGAAATCTATTTTTAAAAAAAGGAAGAAATCACTAAAAGTCTATTCTACATACAAAAATTATTGTAAATGCAAGAAAGCAGCAATAAAATAGGAGAAAAGGAAGAGATTATATATGACCAGGCAAAGAAATAAGATAAATAAAAGACCAGAAAACCAATATCTTGAAAGCTTACAATATAATGATCTAGAATATGCTTCTAAAGAAGACAACTTCTTAAAAAGAATTGAATTAGGAGCCTTGGTGCAATGATTAAGTTGTCGCTAGTTGACTTGGAGGTCACGAGTTTGAGGCAAGGAAACAAATGAATATGGTTACCTATTACATGCGCTTTATCCTAGAAAATATGAGTATAAGAAATCTTCCAATGCTTAGGAAACATGCTAAGTCATTGATCTAAAGAAATATGCATGCGCTATGTTGCCCTTTAAGAGACTCTTCCTACTATGAGAGTAGAGAAATCTTCTTTAATGGGCTACAATTAATGTAGCTAAAGTAAACTTTAAAGATAAATGATCCTCTCATGTTGTAATGGGTTCGTCTTCTTCCCCTCCTCTTTAGAGGAAATTCTACTTTATAGAGAACTATTCTAGAAATCAAGAAATCTATTTTAAAAAATAGAAAGAAATCACTAAAAGTCTATTCTATATACAAAAACTATTGTAAATGCATGAAAATAGGAATAAAATAGGAGAAAAGGAGGAGATTATACATGGCCAGGCAAAGAACTAAGAGAATTAAAAGGCCAAACAACCAATATCATGAAAGCCTACAATATAATGCTCCAGAATATGCTTCTAAAAAAGACAACTTCTTAAAAAGATTTTAATTAGGAGCCTTGGTGCAACAATTGAGCTGTCGCTATTATGACCTGGAGGTCACGAGTTTGAGGCATGGAAACAAATGGATATGATTACCTATTACATGTGTTTTATCCTAGAAAATTTGAGTATAAGAAATCTTCCAATGCCTAGGAAACATGCTAAACTATTGATCTAAAGAAATATACATGGGCTTTGTTGCCCTTTAAGAGACTCTTCCCTCTATGAGAGTAGAGAAATCTTCTTTAATGGGCTATGATTATTGTAGCTAAAGTAAACTTTAAAGATAAATGATCCTCTTGTGCTTTAATAGGCTCCTCTTCTTGCCCTCCTTTCTAGAGGAAATTCTACTTTGTGGAGAACTATTTTACAAAGCAAGAAATCAATTATAGAAAATAGGAAGAAATCATTAAAAGACTATTCTATGTACAAAAACTATTGTAAATGCAAGAAAGCAGCAATAAAATAGGAGAAAAGGAAGAGATTATACGCGAACAGGTAAAGAAATAAGAGAATTAAAAGGCCAATAAACCAATATCTTGAAAGCCTACAATATAATGCTCCAGAATATTCTTCTAAAGGAGACAATTTCTTAAAAAGATTTGAATTAGGAGCCTTGGTGCAACGATTAAGTTGTCGCTATTGTGACCTAGAGGTCAAGAGTTCAAGGCATGGAATAAATGAATATGGTTACCTATTACATGTATTTTATCCTAAAAAATATGAGTATAAGAAATCTTCCAAAGCCTAGGAAACATGCTAAGTCATTGATCTAAAGAAATATGCATGCCCTCTGTTGCCCTTTAAGAGACTCTTCCTACTATGAGAGAAGATAAATATTCTTTAATGGGCTATGATTAATGTAACTAAGGTAAACTATAAAGATAAATGATCCTCTCATGCTTTAATGGGCTCCTCTTCTTCCCCTCCACTCTAGAGGAAATTCTACTTTATGGAGAACTATTCTACAAAGCAAGAAATCTATTTTTAAAAATAGGAAAAAATCACTCAAAGACTATTCTAGATACAAAAACTATTGTAAATTCAAGAAAGCAGGAATAAAATAGGAGAAAAGGAAGAGATTATATGTGACCAGGTAATGAAATAAGAGAATTAAAAGAGTAGAAAACCAATATCTTGAAAGCCTGCAATATAATGCTCCAGAATATGCTTCTAAAGAAGACAACTTCTTAAAAAGATTTGAATTAGGAGCTTTGGTGCAACGATTAAGTTGTCGTTATTGTGACCTGGAGGTCACGAGTTCGAGGCATGGAAACAAATGGATATGGTTACCTATTACATGTGTTTTATCCTAGAAAATATGACTATAAGAAATCGTCCAATGCCTAGGTAATATGCTAAGTCATTGATCTAAGGAAATATGGATGGGCTATGTTGCCCTTTAAGAGACTCTTCCTACTATGAGAGTAGAGAAATCTTCTTCAATGGGCTACGATTAATGTAGCTAAAGTAAACTTTAAAGATAAATGATCCTCTCGTGCTTTAATGGGCTCATCTTCTTCCCCTCCTCTCTAGAGGAAATTCTACTATATGGAGAACTATTCTACAAGGCAAGAAATCTATTTTAAAAAATAGGAAGAAATCACTAAAAGACTATTCTAAATACAAAAACTATTGTAAATGCAAGAAAGCAGGAATAAAAAAGGAAAAAAGGAAGAGATTATACGTGACCGGGCAATGAAATAAGAGAATTAAAAGAGTAGAAAACCAATATCTTGAAAGCCTACAATATAATACTCCAGAATATGCTTCTAAAGAAGACAACTTCTTAAAAAGATTTGAATTAGGAGCCTTGGTACAACGATTAAGCTGTTGCTATTGTGACCTAGAGGTCAAGAGTTCGAGGCATGGAAACAAATGAATATGGTTACCTATTACATGTATTTTATCCTAAAAAATATGAGTATAAGAAATCTTCCAATGCCTAGGAAACATGCTAAGTCATTGATCTAAAGAAATATGCATGGGCTATGTTGCCCTTTAAGTGACTCTTCCTACTATGAGAGAAGATAAATATTCTTTAATGGGCTATGATTAATGTAACTAAGGTAAACTTTAAAGATAAATGATCCTCTCATGCTTTAATGGGCTCCTCTTCTTCCCCTCCTCTCTAGAGGAAATTCTACTTTATGGAGAACTATTCTACAAAGCAGGAAATCTATTTTTAAAAATAGGAAAAAATCACTAAAAGACTATTCTAGATGCAAAAACTATTGTAAATTCAAGAAAGCAGGAATAAAATAGGAGAAAAGGAAGAGATTATATGTGACCAGGAAATGAAATAAGAGAATTAAAAGAGTAGAAAACCAATATCTTGAAAGCCTACAATATAATGCTCTAGAATATGCTTCTAAAGAAGACAATTTCTTAAAAAGATTTGAATTAGGAGCTTTGGTGCAACGATTAAGTTGTTGTTATTGTGACCTGGAGGTCACGAGTTCGAGGCATGGAAACAAATGGATATGGTTACCTATTACATGTGTTTTATCCTAGAAAATATGACTCTAAGAAATCTTCCAATACCTAGGAAACATGCTAAGTCATTGATCTAAAGAAATATGCATGGGCTCTGTTGCCCTTTAATAGACTCTTCCAACTATGAGAGTATAGAAATCTTCTTTAATGGGCTATGATTAATGTAGCTAAAGTAAACTTTAAAGATAAATGATTCTCTCATGCTTTAATGGGCTCCTCTTCTTCCCCTCCTCTATAGAGGACATTCTACTTTATGGAGAACTATTGTACAATACAAGAAATCTATTGTAAAAAATAGGAAGAAATCATTAAAAGTCTATTCTATATACAAAAATTATTGTAAATACAAGAAAGTAGGAGTAAAAGTGGAGAAAAGGAAGAGATTATTTGTTACCAGGAAAAGAAATAAGGTAATTAAAAGACCAGAAAACCAATATCTTGAAAGCTTACAATAATCCAGAATATGCTTCTAAAGAAGACAACTTCATTTGAATTAGGAGCCTTGGTGCAACAATTAAGTTGTCACTATTGTGACCTAGAGGTCACAAGTTCGAGGCATGGAAACAATTTCTTGCAAAAGCTAGAGGTAAGGCTGGTCTGCCCACCCCCCATTCCCCCTTTGGGTAAGGTGATAAAATAATTCACTCTTTCACTCTCTAGTAGATCTTACTTAGCCTAATTGGACCATGAAAACTTCTAAAGAGTGGATTTAAGGATGAAGGAATCTTATTAGAAGCATAGCTCCCCTTTCCTCTTGAATGATACTCCTTAATATATCATTCTAAGGAACACCTTCAACCAATGAGATTGCAACCTATAATTTTTTACAACTATCCTGAGTCATGTCATCACATGAAGTGTCATTCAACAGACAAAGGTCATATGGCCCATGAACATGTTATCATCTACATGCTTCTATTATCTTTTGAAAAGGATCACGTGTGCAAGACTTCTAAGTCGTGCTATTTCATGCCTACTTTATGAGGTATTGGTAAACTATAGGTTAGAATGTTCCAAAAGGGACACCTATCTAGGTGATGCAGTTTGCAGAGGATGGGTCATGTAGTCATAACACATTAGTTATGTGGCCATATTATCCTCCTATCCTTGTTCTATATTTTAATATTCTTATACTACAAGCCCTTTTGGCAAATTTTTCTTTAGAATTCTAAATAAATAAGATGTCCACGAGTAAATGTAGATAATCATTGTGATGCTTTTGGTTGGACTTGTGAGGATTAAGGTGGGGTCAAAACACTAGGTTGAGAAATAGTCGAATAACAAAGAGTAATTAGGTTGAGTTTCGACAAAGTCTTGTAAACTTGTCATGTAACATTGAGCTTGAAAGAGCTAGATTGATAATCGAGTTAAATTGTGCTAAACTAACACTGAGTTAGCAAAAGTTTTATGAAAATCGGGTAAACTCTTCTCTAACTAACACGAGCTAACCAATCAGGAGAAAAATCAATCAAACTCGGCCTAAGTCAAGTGAACTCTTGCTGGACTGACCCCATATTATATATTATTTGTTTATTCTTTGCTAGATAAATGTTTAGCATAATCTAAAGATGAGCCTAATTTGTTTTATACTTTCCTAAGTGACAAACATGAGCATCCATCATATGATAAGTCTCTATAAAGTGGGTATGCAAGAGAAATTGATGGTAATCACTTGACTACATGAGAAATTGATGATAATCACTTAACTACAACGAAAGGCCAAAATTCTCATGCACCATATAGTTGCAAGTTTTTTTTTCTTTTGGTACAAGTAAAGCATGGTAAAGCAAATCACTCTCTCTCTCTCTCTCTCTCTCTCTCTCTCACACACACACACACACACACAATCTAATCAAGGGAAGTCTTTTTTCATTTTTTTGGTCTAAGCAAGACAAAAAATGATAGAATTAGGAATAAAAACATTAGAGGAAACTTAGAGGTAGCACAAATAGTTAACAAGATGAGGGATATTAGACTTAGATATTTGGACATGTATAAAGGAGACTCAAAACGGCACTGGTTAGGAATGAGGTAATGCAAGTAGAAGGTTCTAAAAGGGCAAGGAAAAGGCTTAAAAGAACATGGATAGAAGCGGTGAGAAAATATTTAAAAACTTTAGGACTCAATAAAGTCATGATACTTAATATAGGGGAATGAAGGAATGAGATTCATGTGGCCGTCCCCTAATTGGGATACGGTCTTGATGATAATGATGATGATGATGTATAATCAAAGCATGACAAAGCAAATCACTCGTACACAATCCTAAATCAAATCCAGGTTTAAGTGGAAAATGATAAATCAAAATGTAACCTAAGTGTATTATATTTTATAGAGGTGCCGAGTTGTTTGTGACCAACTGTACTAGATATTCGTTGGCTTGTCTTAAATCTTATATATATAATTGGGCCCTCTTTGAGCAATGGTAGATAAGTTCGTTATTCCTTCCCCTTTATTCAGCGGCGATAGCCCCTTAAATTGACAAGGGAATTATTTGGTGTTGGTCTTGGTGTTGGCAAAGGGTGCCATTACTCTGCACGAATCAAAATAAATGAAAGAAGTAGTATTTAATTAAAAACATAAAAAAGAAAGAAAAAGAAAGACGATACAGGATTCTTACAATCCGGCAGTGTCTGCTCCTCAGATTTGTCTACAAAAGTGGTGTTCAGAGACCGACCAATTATTCAAGCGCATATGTATAACGTAATCATAAATACATCTTTATATATGAACATACTATTAGAGAGAGAGTTAATATTGGGTTAGAAAAGATCGAAGATTACTTATAACCGATGGTTAGATCAATCTGAAACAAACAGATGCTTAAATTCTTCCAATTAGACTTGGAGAGAAATGGTTAAGAGCCCCAATGATCTGAGCCCCACATGGCAGTTTAGAGCCCTCAGCTTTGAGAAATCTGAAGGAGATATAGAACTTGTGATTTTATTTCTAACTCATCAGTGAGTCAAGTGGAGTTTCTTCTCTTTCTTGTTTCTAAAAGCAAGGTTTACTTCAGACCCAAAATCAAAATCCACAGTAAGTGATTGAGTGCTTGGTGGAGTGGCTCATTCAAACATGCACCGCCATGACAGCTGCTTGCTCTACGAACTAAACCATTACTCCTCGAAACCTTAAAGGCAATAATGACCGGCAGGCTAAATTCTTTACCAAGATCACGAACCTTACTCTTTCAGCTCTCGCTCTGGCCCTAGTGCCATCTTGCTGCAGGTAGCCTTTTCGTATACAGGTCGCCTCCTCCCAGATTGGTTCCCAGGATATGGAAGTCTGCTATAAGAACGAATGCTCCGATCTTTGAGCAATACTCCTGAAACCTTAACGACAAGAAGGAGAAGCGCTATATTCTTAACCATGGTGATAACACAGCAAGGGTATAGTCCCGTTGGTTGCATGAAGTTGATGTGAATTCTTTTGATCGATTGGAATCAACCTCAAGCGACGACAACCATCTTGAACCTAGCACGAGGAGTTCCATATTAGGATCAAGTCTAGGAGGCCAGTAAGACCACTACAAGTTCAAAAGAGAGAGAAACTTGAGACAAACTATTGCTATACATAGAAGGAAATAGTGGGCTAAATCAATGTACAACAGAGACACACATCGATCTTATGCGACATTTCATTGTACACGTTCCATCCGCAAAATCGTATCCGAAGAAGGTGAATGGTTCACGTTTTATAGGCGAACCCTAAATAGGCTTCATGGATTAAGGGTTTAGGACCACACGATAATGGGACGAGATCAGAGTCACCTCTATGGGTTTGATAGTTCTACATGGCCGTTTTGGGTTTGAGGATTGTTTTGCTGTAGCGCAGTGATAGACGATCCTTATCTTTATAACACAGATATCTTTATAAATATGTTTGGTCGACTTTTTCGGGATTAAAGTACTCGGATATTGAGTCAAGAATCATGGAGAGCTTAAAAAGTATGGATATTTTTTCAGAAAATTTCCTCAAACTTAAAGTAATTTGGCAATGTATTCAGAAAAAAATAAAATAAATTATTTTGACATTATGCCTTCGGACTTTTTAATGCTTAAAGAACTCGAACATTATGTCATGAATTATTTAAGGATTTTGTAAATTTAAATATTGTGTTTGAAAAGGAGGGACTTTTTACAGCACCTACATATTTATGCATTGTGTCTTGGGACCAAAAGTGCTCCAATATTCTGCCAATTATTAACCGGATTACAATTAATAAGCGCGCGAGTATTTAGGAGAAAAAAATGTTGATCGAACTCGTTAGATGAATTTACTCACACCCGCATTTTTAATCCACAGGACACTAAATAGGGCCCATATACACGTGTACGGCTAGATGAGGCCGGTAGAGCCTTTTGGGTCGTCCGTCCCCCCACACTAACAAAATATGAATGGTTCAATCCAATCAGAGCGCCACGTGTAGTTTCTCCCACTCTCTCCCTCCCAAAATCCTCTGGAAGCTACTCCAACTGTCTCACCTTCTCCCCATCGCCAGCAGAAAAACAGTCTCTCTGCGTTCTGCAAGAACAAGAGCAAGAGCGAGGGTGAGAATCAAATTTTCCGCAAAATCCTTACTTCCGGTTTGATCTTTCCACTTCTCCTTCATGCCGATTTCCTCCATTTCAATCTTCCGATTCAAAACCTTGTCCCTTCATTCGCCCCCAACACACAACTTTCTCCGCCATGTCTGCCCCAAAATCCACCCCATTTCCACAGTCGCAGCCCAGAGAAAAACTAACCCTAACATTTCCAGCAAACCCAACAAAACCCTGCTTAAGGCAAAAGACTCAGTCAAAGAATTCTCAACTCTGTCTCGCGATTTCACCTCCCAAAACCCCCACAATCTCTCACCAAACCAAGCAATCGGACTTGTAGCATCAGCGCAAGCAAATTTCATGAGAGTCATTGTTCAATCGGCTGGTTCTGAAGTCCCAGAAAACACTAAAAATGGAAACGTTCTTTTCTCTGAGGCTGATACGCGTGTTGGAACTGAACTTCTTTGTGTTGTTAGGGCTGTTTTGAAGAAGATTAGAAGGAAGGTTTTGGTTGGGGATAAGGTTTTAGTTGGGGCAGTGGATTGGGTGGATAGGAGGGGGATGATTGAGAATGTCTTTGAGCGGAAGTCTGAAGTTATTGACCCGCCTGTTGCCAATGTGGATCATTTGCTTGTGCTTTTCTCCATGGATCAGCCGAAACTCGAGCCTTTTTCGCTTACGAGATTTTTGGTAGAAGCGGAATCCACTGGGATTCCTTTGACACTCACTTTGAATAAAGTGGAGCTTGTGGAGGAAGAGGTTTGGATTTGTTTTCTTTGTTTCTCATCTTTCTGTCTTTCTTTCTGGTGTTTAGTTTCCGAAACTGGTGAAAATAATGCGGTAGAAATATGGTTCTCTTTTACCAAATAAATGGTTTCTCCTTGCTAATACACTATTTTCGTAGGTGTTAGGAATCTTCAGTGGGCTATTTCACCCTAATATAATGAGGTATGTTGTAAATAAGGGGGGTGCCACCTTTCGGATAACCAGTGCTTTTAAATGATGCCATTAAGAAAATTCTTACTCTGGTTAGATAGTGGTACGGTTGTCAGATGTGAACTATTACATATTTATAGTTTGTGATGATCTGTATTCAGTGGCTGAAAACACAACTAGTTGGTTGGTTTAATCTCCTACTGGGTATTTTTAACTTGTAGGAGATCCAGTGAGGAAGCTATTATATGGATGTTTCAGATCAACTTAAGTGGGGCCAATTACTAGTTCCATGCATCACCTATTTAACAATGAGGTTGACGGTTGACCTACTGAAGTATTCAAGAAACCTGACTTGTGCAGTGTGGTAGAGGTAGCTCATTTTATGGAGAAGGGGGAATTTACTTGAAATGGCAGCGACTTGTCATCCTAGCTGTTCAATCACTACCTCACTAGGCTTGCAAATGGACTTTTCTAAGAAAATCGAAACCAGATGCAGAGTGCAAAAAATGACTTAGAATCCATGGATAGAATGGTACAGTTGGACAATTGGAAAAGCCACATTGAGGCCTATACTTTGAATAATAGCTGTTCTTCACAATAGGAATGCAATGACTGGGAGTCAAGAATGCATGCATTAAACTGCTAGTAAAGAACATAATAACTGCAATTTTTAGAGGCAAACAAAGCACTATCAGTAAAAAGTTACTCATGTAGGATAGGTAAACCCTTTTCTTTTTCTGTTTTTCTTCTTATCAAGTTCGACACAGACTCATAAGTGACCTCAAACCTGTAACCTGCCATGGGACAGGCACCATCTTCTGCTACTACGCCAGAAAGATGTAGCTTAGTGATAGATGAACCTTGTATGATACAAAGGACTGTGCCAGATAATTTGACTTGTTGAACATTTAGCTTCCAAGAAATGATTCACTTAGCCAAGTTGGTCAAGTGCCATGTCAACAGCTTCCTGTCTGTTTGAAACTTGAAACTGATGGGAAGAAAAGGAGACTGGTTGAAACCCGAGTTGGATTTTGATTGGAACAAAGCAAGCTTGCAGCACGAAATAAATTAATGAGAAAACAGCGAAGAAAACAAGCAAAAACAGTGAAGCTAATAGGGGAAATATGACGGTGAAACAAGGCTTACTATGGTGATGGAAATGAAGGAAAAATGATGGGAGTTAGTAGGAGAAAACATGGTAGAAACGATAGGGAAAATAGGGTGAATCAGAGGTGAGAATGGTGTGGAAAAAACAGGGGTGGCGGCAATGGGTACTGGTGTTGGATTTTGGTAAGGAGATGATTGGAAGGGAGGTGGGAGGGATGAGATTCTTCGGCTTCACTCCTTTAGTCCTTCCCAGTATGAATCCTCCATACGGTTCTCCCCTTCAGTCTTCTTCTTCCTTCCTATGGTCCCACTCTTCTTTCCTGTCTAAGTCTCCCTCGGGCAGCCCCCATTGCTTTCTTATGTAGACAACTTCTCCTCTATCGGTTTCCTAATTAGGAAATTGAGTTTGATTCCTTGTCAGCTTCTATGTTCCAAAGGTGATTTATTTCCAAATTTAGTTTCCTAATTGTCTTCAACTCCTAGGTAGTTTCCTCCTAGATTTCTTCTTACATGATCTCTTCCTGGTTAATTTGATCGTAGTTGTCCATGTATGTTATGGTTGATCTGTAACACATAAAATTCTATTAGAATCATCTTAACTATGATTTTTTCATCTGATCAGCTTCAATGATCATCTAGCCATTAAATTTTACCGATCAACGAGTTAGATGATCAATTGGAGCTATAATGCATATTTAATCTAAGAATTCAAAATTAAGTTAGATGATCTATCCTGATGTTAATTTAAGGGTTTTTTAAGCTAAAATTGAACACTCAACACTCAACAACCCACAACCTAGAGGACTTGGGGTCAAGTTCATTCACCATTCACAAAAAGAAAGAATCCAATGTAGTTGGAGATTATTGTTATGAAGGTTTGTGGACCTGCACCTGATTGGTTTCAGTTGGTGATGACCACTTGTGGCCTTTAAATTGGTTTTCACGATCACTTGTACCGGAAGCTTGTTGCAAGTTGTTACTCCAACACTCATCTATATGTGCTCAAGTATGTTCATAATGCATCTTTTATGCTTCTTCTCTAAGCCTTTCCACCCTGCACCTTTTCTCTTTAGGTAACAATGATCTAAATGAATTGCATTTGTTCATTCTTTAGGTTTCAACAGAGGTTTTACAGATTCTTCCTTCAGGTTCAACCTATCTCAGGTTTCTTGTTAGATAATCTGCATTTCAGTCACACTTCACTGCTTGTTATCATTATGTGCTCTTTTGCTTGTGCATGGACATGCATGCAAGTCTAAATTTATGCCAAGGAGCCTGCTGTTGATCTTTTCTTACTGAAAATACATTCATGTAGGCATTTTAAGTTTACTGAATCAGAGAAGGATAACATCCACTATATGCATGCACATATGAACTAAGCACCCATAGGCTGTACTATACCTGTCATGTTTGTAAATACCATACTCCTCTAAGCAGGGACGTAGCTACCTTAGGGCCAAAGTAGGCCATGTCTCCCCCAAGTTTTTGAATTTTTTTCATTTTGGTATATGTTTTTGTGTTGAACCCTACCACATTTGTATGCATATGTTATTTTTGGCACCTCCTGCCCCCCAGCAAATTCAATGTGGCCCCTCCCTAAATTGAGTCCTGGCTTTGTCCATGCCTCTATGTAACTGAACTCTTCTTATTTTATGACATTGAGTATCATGTATATGGTTACAGTTCTCTCAATGGGTTGTACATACACCTTGTTGGTTTAGCTTGTGTGTGCTCTTTAATATTTAGTTAAAGTAGCAAACTATGGCATTTCTATTCTACCTTCTGCTTTTACTTAGAGTTCACATTATTAGTTTTAGATTAACATTGGGGACTAATGTGCTTCTCAGAACTTCTTTCTTAGCAAGCTAGGCACTAGATAAGAGCGGTCTGAGCTCCTGCTTATATACTATGATCATTCCTCTAAAACACTCAACAGCACCAGTTGTCGAATTTTTGTAGTGTAAGACACCTTTTACTGGTCTTAACAAGTAGTTTAAAGCTTGGATTTTTTCATCAGTGGATAGAGAGGACGTGACAGACTAGTTTTGGCTCAATAAAGGTCGATTGGAAATGATTATTGCCTGATTATTTCTTAGTTATTAAAAAGGCTGCCTAGTGCACAACTCTCCTGCGTCTTCGAGGTCTAGGGAAGGGGTGGACTGGAAAGGGTCTACTGTATGCAGCCTTACCTTGCATTTTGCAAGAGGCTGTTTCCACATCTGGAACTGGTGACCGCAAGATCACATGATGATGACTCTACTGTTGCGCCAAGGCTTCCCATCTATTTCTTAGTGATTATGTCAGAATAATTCATCATAATCACATAAGAATTATATAAGCCTTCTCCAGTTTTGAAGTCCTTCTTGAATTAAGCTTTCTATCTTTTTCTTTTTCAAAGAGTTATTTCATGTAGTTGCAGTTGGTAGTTATTTTGACAGGAAGGGCTGCTTAAGATGTAGCTCCACTTTTGACTCTATACTGTCATTTAAAAGAATCTATCGGTGTGGTCGGGGTAAGAGGAGATATATCTATTGCGTAAGGTGCTTATTAAGTTGTGAAGTATGAAGTTATAACATATTCTATACCAAACAATTCAATGGATTAGATAAAAATATGCATTTAGGCTCCATTTGCCAGGCTTATATACTCTGGTTTATTGGACTATGCTGGACTGTTCCATATAGATTATATAAGCCTCACCAGTTGGGCTGCAGTAGACAGGACAGAACAGAGAAGATCATCATTTCTTTTCATTGGTAATTTGCTTATAATTTTTTAGTTTCATACCTGCTTACTGCTTAGTATATTAGCATACTTTTCCTGTTATGACAGCACTATCCTCCCAATTATATCAGGAATTATATTTGGAGATTAGTTCAAAACTTCATTAGTGGTGTTGGTGCATACTGTTTTATGTGTACCTATTCTAACAAAAATTGCTATTCAACTGCAGACTTTGTTAGCATGGAAGGCAAGGCTTCATGCTTGGGGTTATGAACCACTGTTTTGCAGTGTCAATTCTGGATATGGATTGCCTACCCTTCAAGACACCTTGAAAGGACAAACGACTGTCATTGTAGGTCCAAGTGGTGTTGGGAAATCCAGCCTGATCAATGCATTGAGAAGCAGAGAACATCATTCTATTGCAGCATGGGAAAGCTTGGCGGATCATGTACTGTTCTTTTATTTGTTGTTCACTATCCTTATTGCCATTTTTGTGCATTATTGTTACCCTAGCCTCAGTCCTGATCTGCCTGCATCTTATTGTTGGTTTTATTTATTATATCTGAGGACACTAATGATTTGCCTTTTGACTTGGAGACCTTGAAGATATTTTGCAATGGAAAATGGAAATAAGATAGCCTTGTTTTTAGACTGACCAAAGTGTGTATAGTGCCTTATCTTGTAGAACTTGAATGTGGATTATTGCTTATTTTCTACTTAATACTCCTATCAAAAGTTGGAATGATTGAAGATCAAAACAAGTGAGATATTAAGATGAGCGTAAATTTTGGTAGTGATTTGTGCTTGAGACATGTGTGATGGTATCTATATATCCAACACACAGAGATACACGAGAGGTCACTCATGAGCACAAATAGCGTTAGGCACCTCTGGTTGGATGTTTGGTAACTGTTTGGGATTTCTTCTTAACTTCCACTGCTAATTATAACGATGGTAAAATGAAGAACTGGCCATTACCAAGGAAACAAGGTCCTCATATCAATTTTCCTTGCCAATGTAATTACTTGTTGGAGGATCTATTTCTGTTCGGTTAATTTCTCATTCACTTACAACTCCGGCAAACTATATGCACACACACATATATGGAAATGATAGCCATAGAGACGTTACCTGGGACCTTTATTTAGATCTAAGCCGTTAATCTTGTTCGGCTTACATATGACAAATCATGGCAATTGGATGTTTCTAAGCACTATTTTCATTTTTCAGTTCTAAGAACCACTGATCCTGATCTTCAACCCAGTGAAACATTTACTAAAATCAGCCCATTGGTGTGATTTTTAGTGTGTAGGTATCTAAAGGATGCTGAAAAAGATGAATGGCTTAGATCCTCCACGCCTGACCCATGGGAAAAGGACATCTCCCATGGATACTCCTTTCGTACGTCCACAGATTCATTTAGGTTCCTACAGTATGGTATACTAGAATAAATGCAGCACTAGTTGGTGAATGGTTGTGCATTGTTTATATGACATCCTATCTGACTTATGAGGAGCATACATCCAACAGACACTCATCATGTAGTAAATTATCATAAACATGGCTAAAGCTCTCCTTTGTTTCTTTGCTAGGTATAAGAAAATTTTGTGTCATTGGGGTTATGAGTGTTCCTAAACATTTTATAATTATATGTTATATTTGACCATTTAATTTCAACCTCTAAGTATAACGGTTGTGGGTCCTTGTACAGCAAGTAGGCGTCTCAGTGAAGTATGATCTAGCAGCTACTAGTAAAAATTATAAACAAGAACCCCCCCCCATCTTATTCTCTCTGTCTCACGTGCTTTTTCTAAGCAAGAAATTTAGATATTCACAGTCTGTTAGAATGATCTCTTTTGTCTCTACTTCATGTTAATTGTCAAAACTCAAGCAATGTGTTGACATGTATAGATCATACTGTGCATAGGATTGAGAAGCAGTGCATGTATCACTACAGAAAAAGCGTTTTCTGAAAGTACATCTGATAGTTAAAATCATTTTTGCTCTTGCATCATTTTTCAGAGTGAAGCCAGCAAGTGGTTCAAAGAACAGCGTGTTGGTGAAGTTTCTACTAGAAGTGGGAGAGGAAAGCATACTACACGCCATGTTTCTTTACTTCCGCTAGCAGCAGGGGGATTTCTTGCTGATACCCCAGGATTTAACCAACCCAGTCTGTTGAAAGTGACAAAGAAATCTCTTGCGCATATGTTTCCAGAGGTTTGTGCAGTAAATTTGCTTGTCATTTCTATCAGTTATTGAGCAGTTCTTTTTGTTCACACTTGCTGCATCATATGTTCTTCTTTTTGTGCCTTCTATCCAGCTCTGACTAGGTACTGCTACCCTCTTTCAGGTCAGGCAAATGCTCAGTGCCAGTGAGCCTGCAAAATGCTCCTTCAGTGATTGCTTACACCTTGGTGAACCAGGATGTGTAATTAAGGGGGACTGGGAAAGATATCCATACTATCTTCAGCTCCTAGATGAGATCAAAATCAGAGAAGAATTCCAATTACGGACTTTTGGAACCAAAAGAGAAAGTGATGTGAGGTATGTTGAATGTTAATATACTGCAACTAGATAAAGAAGATTGCTAAAATTTGTGTGTGCAATGAAAGACATTGCTGCCAGAAGTCTTGTGACCCTTAACATCTAGATAAAGAGGTGTTAAAATTTATCTGTAATGAGATACATTGCTTACTGAAGTCTCAGTGACCCTTGACATGAATCAGGCCTTTAAAATTGTTTTCCAAACATAGAACTGCTAATGGTGATAGGGAGAGAAGTTTATGTTTCTCTAAAATTTTCGTGACAGAAATTTTAGCTTCTTCCTAAATCTGTCAACAAAAGTTACTGAGATGAAATTCTTCTAGTAAATCCTTCATCCAGATTTTTCCTTTTTCTTTTTTGAAGGGAATTCATGCATTTTGAGAGAAACGTTTTGCGTCCAGTTTTCTAACTGGTGCCACTCTTTTTTGAAAGAAAGCAAAATGATTTACTTCAAGGCAAGAACAAATTCAAGGAACAAAGACATCATCAAGGTGATGCTGGAAGAAAGGGAAAGGAAGACAAGGCATTGTCATGGAATTCTAATGAGATTGGTAAATGGGTTCTCCTTATTAGCGTCATCCTGAACAAGACTGTTTATTATTTGTAAATTCTCTAAAGATGTCATAAAAGGGCCTCTGAAGTCCAAAAAAGAACTTCACTGAACTTAGAAGCTCTTAAGGAAAGATGTACTAGTTCTGATATAATTTTAACTAGAAGGAGAAACAAAAAAAAACTCACAAATTTCAGACAATAAATGAAAAAAGGATAATTTATGCATAAGTTCATCAATTAAACTTGAGATAGCTGCCTTATTCTTGGCTTATCCATCAAATGATAAGGGATGTAAAATAATGATGATAATTTTCCCTTCCCAAGTTATCAATTACATTTACTGTTGTCAAGTTGTACTTTTGTCTCTGTTACATTAAATTGGTGGTAATCTATTGTCTGTATGTGTCTTATTTGTGGTAATATTCTTTTATTCCCTTTGTTTACTGGATTAAGACAGAAATTTAGAAGTTATTGTATGAACATTGCTGATTACTGCTGTGAGTATATATATACCTGTATGCTGATAGTGCTTCTAAACACCAGTCACTATTTTTTTTCCTTTAGACGAATCTAAGCACCAACTACTATTATACTTTGTATGTTACCTTCACATCCGTGCATTTATATAGTTTTTGGTATACTAAGTGTGGTGGCAATCATTTTCATTTGATGATTATTTAATAGAGAATATTTATAACACACTCCCACGCATTTAAGAAAAGCTTTCTGACTGGTCTTTTTCCTACTGTAGTCTCTTCTGATCTCAACTGTTGCATAATTTAGTAAAACCAACTACGACAGCTTAAACCTCGATTGGCTTAAGCACTAAAATTCCTTCAGAAATGCTTCTAAGAACTCACTCATCTGCTGGGTGGTAAAGCTTATCTTCTTGATTCAAGTCATATTAGTTTCCATCTTGATTATCTGTCCAGCTTGTTGGGTCTATGACAGAACATTTTGAGGCTTGGTTTTATCTTAATCAAGGCCATGATTTACTGTTTTTTGGTGCAATGATAAGATTTACTCTGGTGGCCCCTCTGATAGACGATGAGAAGGTAATCTGAGGGAGTTTAGACATATTTTTAGCAGTCAAATCTCTCATTATTGAATCCGGTCGATAGTACAAATAACAATGGTTCTTCAATGTCAAGGACAACAAAACTGACAGAAATAAGAATTAATTCTGTTCAACACATTATATTAATTACAAAATCTTAAAAGGAACCCATTGAGATTGTTGCTCTCAACTATCAAGAATTTTGGCAGGTATAAAGTGGGGGATATGGGTATGAAACAGGCGGAGCCACGACTGGAACTTAAAAAGCACAGAAGACAGTCTCGGAAGCGACTCAATCAGTCATTACTAGATGATCTGGAAGAAGTAGATGAAACAGATGACTTGGCAGACATTGAAGGAACTGGTATGTAAGGCTCTCATAAGGACGGTGGGCACAAACAACCCGGTAAAAAGTCTTGTCCAATAGATCAGAACACTGTAAATAGCATTTTCTTTTCTTTTCTTTCATTCTGTTGAAACACCCAATGTACATAGATATAGGATCTTTCCGATTGAAAACAGAGAAGTAAAGTTGACATGCTAGCAATTGAAGTTTCTCACAATTGATGGGTTGGTTATGCTTATAGTAGAGTTGACATGCTTATAGTATCTTAACCAGATAACATGATAGACTTCAAATTTGATTTCTACTAGAGTAAGGCAGGAAACAAAAGATGGATATTTCTCATCCTTTACCATGAACATGACAGCTTCCAAAAGAAAATGCTGTGTATAACCCCTCAACCCTCATCCGCGTCCTATTTATATTTCTTGGCTAGAAGATTCTGGTGCTGATAATTGATTCTTCCGGTACACTATTTGACCTGACTTATTATCTTTCATTTATACTCTGTTAAGGTGCTTTTTGTCAAAGCGCTCCTACTTTTTGCATGATGGGTCTAGCTATAGATGATCTATCTAGTTCATCTAATTCCTTTGACTTTGGATGTCTCCAAAGTTCAAAAATCATACAGATTGGCATGTTACAAGATCGAGTTTCTCTTTTGAATATAGACGACTGTTTAGAATGTTTCTTTAGCTAGCCCTGAAAAGAATATTTCTTTAGATGTTAGAATCATCAAATCGACATTTTTGGAGTAGGAGACATCCAAAGCTAAAGGAATTTGATGAACTAGGGAGATCATCTATATAGGTGGAACTATTATGCAAGATGTAGGAGCTCTCACAAGCATTTTGATTTATCATTCCTCTTTGTATTAAGTTCTAGACCTGCTACCTGAGAACCTGCAACTGTGTCAGGCAATGCTTGTTCTTTTAGCATGCAGAAACATCAGATTTCTATGTTGGCTGGAACTGTATGGTTGTTGCCTCGTGCTGTGGTATATATCTTTGCTTGTGACACCAGCATCTAGTTTCTGGTAAGCTCGAGCTCTGGCTATTATAGCTTAGAAGGTGTTTGGGGTCTTTACCTAACCCTTTTATCAAGAGAGAGTTCAGAAATGCCAATTGTTTTCACGTTTCTACATGATCATGAGCGTGTCTCATGGACGACTCATAATCCAATAATAAGGGCAGATACAAATCCTAAACATCCGTGTACATGGATGATGTTCGAGGACTACAACTGGTGATCAACCCAAAATTTAAAGAGGTAATTGGATGCAATTTCGCATTCAACAGTTAAAGAGCTACTAAGTCTTGATTCTTAGCCAGCAGTAACGAGAATTGAGTAAGGAAGCAGGGATGGAATGGTCGCGAGAAAACTATTTGGAACCCTTTTGCCTGTTTGGTTGGCAAGGAAACGGATGGAAATTGATTTTTATGAAGAAAAGGACTATCCAAAGATAGTGTTTTCGGCCTTGAAAAAGAATTATGCCAAAGACTTATACCATGAAACATTTTGTCTTTTGACGAAATTCAATTTCAAAGCCTTAAAAGCACTTCTTACAGAGAATTCCTTTTTGCAGGTAAATCAATTTTTTGCCAACAAGCCGGCCAGGAGAAATGATAGCTTTGTGTGCCACACGAGCAAGTTGTAACGTGGCTCCATCTGGGGTTGATCGGACGTGTTCATTTGATTTCATCGATTCTTGATGGCTGCTACGCCACCGTGAGGATTAGATGAGCTCAAAATGTGAACAAATTTTGCAAAATATGAACAAATGATGCTATAACATCTACCAATCAAAAGCAAAAGAAGTCCACGGCAGCTATTTTTGGAAATACGTATAAAAGTTGTAGAGTTGTTGTCATGGGACCTTGAGGTCATAAGGTTAAGGCTTGTGGTCTGCCCGTTCCTCGAACCCTGCATGCATAGGAGCTTTGTGCAACAGACTACCCTTTTTTATTCCTTTTTTTTTTACTAGAGAGGGACTTTTTCTTGCATATTTGATTTTACTGGAGAGGGTGTTTTTTTCTTTTCTAGGGGATTCATTATAATTGAAATTGAGTTGTTATAAGTACTTAATCTTGAGTGATCAAGCATTGTATGCACTTAGATGTTACACAATGATTAGTGAAAACTAAAGGTGAGAATAATCTTAAGAGACTCAAGTAGGAATATTTTTAAGAGAAACAAAGTACGTGTTAGTTAGGCTGGCTGAACGTGTATAAATCCCCATGTCTTTACCTTGTGATTGTTTTTTGTTGTGCTTGGTATGGTCTTGTTTTAATTGCCACGAGTTTTTGTCAAATCTCCCTTGTTTTCATTTTGGTTACGAAGTGTTTGATGAAATACTTGAGTGCATTGTTTTGTACAACTTACGTCCTTTTCATTGTCTTGCATCTTCCACATGTTTGACAATAAGTTTGTTAGAAATCTTTGTAGTGTATTTCTTATAATCCATTATTTATTCATTTCTTTGCTTGCAAATTGTTTGTAAAATTGTTTTTGAATGAGAATTGAGACCAAAATATTTCAAACCTTCAAACTTGCCTTAGGTTGGATTTATAGGAAAATTTTCGTAGGTTTTAATATTTTGGTCCAATTTACCCCCCCTTATTAGGACCATCAAATTTGGTATTTCGGTTTCCAACATTTGAGTTCTAATGTAGGAAAAGTGGAGTTTTTGGTGATTTTAGAGAAGGTTTTGAGATATGTTCTTTCAGGTTTTTGTGAATTTGAATTTGAAATTTCTATTAGGTGTATTAATGGAATATCAAATAGGCTTTTAGAAGAAGAAGACCCAGTTTGGTTCTTCTCTAAGTAGAAAACCCATTTTTAATTCTTGTATAACTAGAAAAGAACCCCCCCACCCCCCCACCACCCCCACTTTTTTTTTTTTTCTGAATTTGAGTTAAAGACTAGAAATTTCTTATTATAATCTAGAAGGATTGATGAGATAGAGGCCGAAAAAGTAATAGCTGCAATTAAAAGTTTGATACCATGTTAGAGGTACTTTTGTCATTTAAGATAGCAAGATAAGAAAATGGGATGGATATTGAGGCCTAGTTGTCAATTCCCTTGGAGATTTGATGGAAAATTGATGAAGGGACTACATTGAATGCTAAGTGGTAGTTGAGGTCTATTAATTCTCTCACTTAGTAGTTGGAGGAGTTTAGTTTGTAGTGCCTAGAATTTGGGGCTTTTTACCATACTTTTCTTTTTCTGAACATAAAGAAATGTACTTCTTCTTGTCATTTTTTTATATGTTGCACTTTTCATGAAGAAAGTGTTGGCCATGGGGAACTTTGATCATAATGTGTGGCTTGTAGGCTCCATTGAAAATGGTCTTCCAAAGTTCAAAATTGACAAATTGGATGTAATTATCATCCTAGTCTTCTAATAATTATAGTTGGTAACACTGAGATAGGGAAGTCTATGAGTGGATTAACCTTATTGAATGTTGATGCCCACAATTAAAGAAATTTCAAACAATTTAAAAATAAGTGATCTTGAACTCTAAAACTAGAGCACCAAAGCACCTATACTACTTGATGGCCCCAAGAGTGGAGTGACTTAGGCCCCAATTAAAAACTTAAGGATTTTTTTACTACAAATCTAGCCAAAGGCAAGTTTGAAATGTCTTACTCAAAATAGTCAAAAACAATTTGACAAACTCTTTGCAATAAAATAAATTAATTCACAAAGGATTATGAGAAATACACTATAAAAAAATTTCACAAACTATTGCTAAACACATAGAAGATGTAAGACAATAAGTTTGAAAAGAATGTAAGAAAAAGTCTAGAATTTGATTTATAGGGACTTATTTTCTTTAAGCAAGTCATTTTAGGGAGTTCTTGGGGGAGCTCGCTCCTTTGAAGGGCCTAATTCTGTGGCCTTGAGGGGGCGCTCCTACAAGTGGGAATGCCAAACCCATTTCTCCTATGAGAGTTGGTTCTTAGAGAGAGAGAGACCCAGCTACCAAGAAAAATGAATTCTTGGAATTGAATGCTAAACTCTCAAATTGTGCAACTCTTTTTCCCTAAGGAAGTCATTTTAAGGTTTTTTGTGCAATCATTTTTATTCAAAAACATTGAAAACATTATTTTGAAGATGGTTTATCTTTAAAATCATTTGTAAAACTTGAAAGCAAATGTAATTATCTTCTCAATGATTGAGTTGGACAAATTTACCTATGAACCTGTGTACAACCATTCAAACATATTAATAACAACAAATTTGTTTTTTATCATCATAATTACTAAAAGTGAGTAACTTAACACAAATCTCACTTCTTCTTCCTCTTTCCTTTAAAACCTAATTTCTCCCCTCTTTTAGTTGCAAGTTTACAACTGACGGAGAATGAAGAAGGTCAGTCCTCCATAAGATCAATGTAGCAAAAGTGACCACTGCAAAGGTAGGAAAGAAAGTATAGCAAAACCCCTAAAGAGTTCTTTTGGAGATTTAAATAGAAATTGATGGAGGGACTACATTGAATGTTGGGTGCTAGTTGGGGTCCATCAATTCTACCAATTTGTAGTTGGAGGAGTTTAGTCCACATTGGTGTAGCTTTAAAATTACTTGTAAGCGTACAAATCAATGTAGTATTTTCACACAAGCAAGGTCAATCCCAAAAGGAATCTCATAGCTTTGGAATGGATTAGATTTTATTCAAATTGATTAACTTCAACAAAAGAAGGAGAGTTGTAATTAAACTAGGAAATTTGACAACATAAAATGAAAGCATACATGGAATTAGAAACTAAACTTAAAAGAAACTTAAAAAAACTAAAACTAAACAATGAAATTAGAGACTAATCTAACTAACACGCAAGCAACTAAAGGAAACTAATGCTAAATTAGCATGAATCAAATTAAGAAACTTAAATTAAAGGAAACTACTAAAAATGACATTTTCTTAAATTAACACTTTCCTAAACTTGAATTAGAAACTTTCTAAAAATAAACCTTTCTATAACCAATTCAGGAAATATTTTAACATAAACTAACATGCAAAAAAAAGTAACCAATAAGATTTAACTAAATTTAAGAAGAATTAGAAACATGCATATAAATGAAAATTACCATTAAAAAGACTCTAGATTTTAGCACTTTCTAAATCATATAACTTCTTACAAATGAAACTTTTTAAAAATAAAAAATAAAACCTTTTAAACCTAAAAAATATGAAAAAATAATTAAAAACTTCTAAAACAAGATCAAATAACTAAATTAATCAAGAATATAAAAGGAATGGGATTTAGAACCATGCACATGGTTTTTGGACTGTGCACATGATTTAGGAGCCCTAAAGATGTTGAAATTTAATGCACCTAAAATGAGTTACTATGCAAACTAACTATGGGATCTAATAAACAAGAAAATCCAAATGGATACCTCAGTATTCAGGAAAATAAGATGTTTTAATGGTTGGAATTAAAGCATAAAGTTAAGGAAAAACAAATTTTTAGATTTCAGTACTCAAGAACAATCAATAAATCTAGCATTAGAAAACTATTGAAACCATAAATTTTATACAAGATAACAACCCAGATGTTAAGTACTTTGATGGAAAAAACCATCCATGATAAGAATTCCCAAAGAGCATTAGTGAATCATATCCAATTTACATCAAATTTACGCACATAAAATTGTCTATAATTTCTGAAATTTGTGCACTTTTCTAAAGCTTGAAATCCTATCTAAACAATAACAAAATTTCATTCTAATGCTCACACTCTAAAGTATATTAACATGAAAATAAAACTTAGAAAAGAATTTTAGAGAAAAGGTCTAGTGGGGAAACTAAGGCAAGGAAGTTAACCTAAAATTAAGGTGAGAATAAGGTGAAAAACTTAAATTTCAAGAGGAAAAATCAATGTTCTAAGCTAGCTATTCTCTTAGCTATCATTACTAGAGATAAGTTAACTTGAATCTTAAGGGAACAACAACGAAAAACAAGTGCAATTGGGGTTCAGAAAGAAGGAGAAGCTAGATGGAAAGGAAGGTACAAAACTAGAAAGCAAAACAATGAAAACTAAACTAAACCAAAGCAAGCAAACTACTGACCTGAATTGGAGGGCAAATAACTAAGAAAATAGCTAGAAGTCCCAAGGAAGAAAAGCATCTAAGAAATTCCAAAGTCCAGCAACAGATAACACCAAAGGAGAGCTTGATTTCAAGGTATCTCACTTACCTCTACTTGAAAAATTCATACGAAACATAGGCCATATATGAATGAGTGGGTTTCTATTGTAGGAAGGGGTAAAACCACGGGCAAAGTGGCCCTAAGGTTAGGGTATTGAATGAGAAGGATCTGATAGAAGATAAATTAGCAAGATGATGTCATAAACATGACATAAGAGAGAGATAAGAAGCATGGGCTGGCTACTTTCTAATTATGAACAAGGAGTAGCCATTTTTTTCCTGGAAGGAGAGTGAAGATTTTTCCTTTCAAATTTTGTGATGCTTGGTTAATGGAAAGTCATGACAATGATAAGGAATGGGGTTTAGGAAAGACATGTAAAGATTTAGTGTTTTAAAGTTGTTTGGATTGAAGTAGATCTATGGTTTTCTATTTAGGAAACCCTAGATCACCAAATAGGAAAGTAGGGGTTATCTTTTTCATAATGAGGTTCCTCCCTCCTTTAACTTGTAACTATAGGAAAAAGAGTGGGAGATGGAGTTGGAAAGTAGGCTTTCTCTCTTGATGGGTCCTCCAAAGCATAATCATCTTACTTTTTACATAATTCTCTCAAACCTTTTAATTAAACCCTGAAAATCTAAATTTAGAAAGTAGGCCATTGCTTCAATTCTCCTCCAATTGAATGACTCCATATGGCATTTGGATTAATTGGCTTATGTGGCTCACTTTGAGGGCTTATTTGCTTGGCTTCATGGCTCACACACTTGGCTTTAAAGGTTTGAATTCCTTAGCTTGTCACATTCTCTCATGACTTATATGGCTAAGGTTTCTTGAATGGCTCCCATGCAAAGGTGATGGAAATACATGACTTGCTTTATGGGCCCATTTTAGTCACCTTTAGCTCTTCCAATTGCTTCCATTGATTTGTCATCTTTCCTTATTATGATCTTCCACCTTGATCTATTTTGAAATGTTGAAATTTAAGCCTTGATTCAATATTTTAATCTTGATCTTCAATTCTAATCTCGATAAATCTTGGCCTTTGGGCCATCTCTCCAAGACCTACAAAAGGTGAAAAAAATAATTAAATTCTAAAAATATGATCATTCATATATTTACTTCGGATTAGTCTCTGAAGCTAAAAAATATCACTTATTTATTTATTAGGTCACAAATGCATGTGTAATAAATTTTGGCCAAAAAACCCTAAAATAACACTGTAACACATGGACAACTAATTTGATAATTTTTATACAAAATTGAACACTTGTCACACCCCCAACTAGTATTTTGATAGTCTCGAAAAAAATATGCAAAAAATCATGAAAACAAAATGGTTGTCATTTTCGTAGATACTCAAGATTGCATTTAGCATGTACAACAAGCCTTTAAGTCTTTAGGTTACCCCTAGTGTACAAGTTAAGCCTCATGAGGGTTTGTAGTGAATATATCCACAAAATTTCATGAAGCTAGTTTCCTTAATTTATCGTAGAGAATTCTCTTCCATTAATACTCTACTAGCTTTAACAACTCAATAAAGATGAATGAAAAATTCTATAAGTTACCCATATACCAAAGATATTTTATTCCAGTTTCATCTCAGGGTGCATGTGTGTGCATAGACTACAGAAGTAAGGACTTCTAAATAGATATGCTCATTGGTCCATTAGAAAGATGCCATAACCTTAAATTCTCACTGTTATACACTAAATAAAGATATCATAGAAATGGGGTAAAAAAAAAATTCTCTCACTATATGACCGAATCCAACAAGACTAATGGTTCCATAATTTTGTAAGCACATATGAGACAAAGAATATGTGATGATCCCTTAAAATGGATGCCATATCAAGACCTGTTAAACACTCAATTTTGGCCAAATACCCTTAATCTAGTATTTAATGAGATTGTCTTGTTGATCAAAATACATTTTAGCTCCAATTGACCATCCAACCATTGATTTGTAAAATTTAATGGTCAAATGATCATCGAAGTTGGTTAGATGATTCTAATTTAATTTTATGTTGTAGATCAATTGAAAGAGATTTGATGACTTAGATCAAATTTATTGGATCAGATCATGCAAGATGAAGTTCAAGAGGAAATTAATTGGGAAAAAGGAGACTAGAAGACAATCAAGAAACAAATTACTAAATTTGGATAAGGGATGAAGTTGATTTGGAATCAAATTCCAATGAAAATTTATATAAAGACAAGGGGCAACATGGTTTAAAATATGAAGAAAAAGGTGGTAGTACCATCCCCTATCTTTCTTCCTCTCTTAGAATCTCTGCACTACAGAGAACCCTAGCCTACATCCTCTCTCTCTCTCTCTCTCTCTCTCTCTCTCTCTCTCTCTCTCTCTCTCTCTCTCTCTCTCTCTCTCTCTCTCTCTCTCTCTCTCTCTCTCTCTCTCTCTCTCTCTCTCTCTCTCTCTCTCTCTCAGGCTTCCTTTATCGTAGGAGAAAGGACCAAACCCAGTACTTATCTCTCTTAGTCTCTCATTCCCTGTACACTGTTATTCCCCTTCGTTTCTCGTCATCTTATCCCCTACTCATCAATCGATTTTAACCTCTTTTTATATATCTGTCATAGTCATGTTCCACCCATCTCAGTCCCCTTTTCACCAATTTTTATTCTTTTCATTTCTCCCAATTTCAGTCAGTTTTTTCTCTCAATCCATCACTGTCCCTATTTTTTAGCCATTTCTTTCACTAATTTTCCTTGTTTCAGTCATTGTTTTTCCCATTTGCTTACTGTCAGTTATCTCCTTTGGTTCAGTCATCATCTACCCCTTGCTTCTTCACCTCTTCCTTCTTGTTTTCACTAGTTTTCCTCTATTCATAGTCAGTTTTAGTCAATTTTTTCTCACAGCATTTTGCCTTCGTTCCATTGTTTTCTTTCAAATTTCTTTCCTTCTCTACATTCCATCTTGTTTTAGAGAAAACTCAATTTGGATTTTCTTCATTCCTCTTATTTTCCCCCCATATCTCATCCTTCCCTGGATCATCTTCTTCCTTGGGTAAATTTCTTCTTCATTCAGTTAAAACTAGAAAAGCAAATTTTTTTTTTTTCCAAATTTGCCCTTTGCAACTTAGTTTTAATTCTTTGTGTCCTTTTTTGCCTTATTCCTATTCTATCTTATTCTTATCCATGGTTTCCCTTATTCTAGTTTGTTCTATTCTTAGTTAATTCCAAGAATTAATTAATCCAACCCTATTTGTTTAAAGCCTAACGAATTAACGATTTAGCTTTAACCAACAGGAGCATTTGAGTTTTTGATCTTTTCCATCTCAGATTTCACATCCCTCTTTGGATCTTCACCTTGGACAATTCCTAGTTTATTCATTGGTCTTGATCGTCAATCTTTCATCCAAAAATTTGATCTAAACCATTCAAATATAACTTTCTTTACTTAGCCTAGATTATCAAAATTTTGGGAGATCTATTCAATCCAACCATTGAATCATTAATCAAAGATATTAATGAGAGATTGATGAAGGCTGATAGACTTCGAGGTGACCAGAATAGAAGAAATCTACTATGATCAAGCTAGGAAAATAGATTTTAGTTGTTGTTTATTTAAATTTCTATCATTTTAGTTTACAATTTTGTAATCTTCATTAAATTAATAGATTTAAATTTTGAGTTCATTGTTAATTAATTCTTTTAATTTGTGGTTAATTAAATTTTATCTATACTTCATCTTTCTTAAGTTAAGTCCTCATGGGATTGACTTGTACTTGCATAAGCTGTACTACAAAAACCTGTGCACTTGTGGTAAACAATTAATGTGACCATTTGGAATAGTTTACCTTAATTCCTTTATATTTATATCCTCATCAAGGCTATCTTCCATATTAAGATCAATAGGTCTTTATATAGGACGAAATGTAGGCTTAGATAAGGTTCTGAAAAGAAGGGTATAAAGATTCAAAATTTCAAATCTAGGTAGAGGCCTTTAATGAATATTTGTTTGGACAACTTTACTTTTGGTTGTACTTTGAAGAGAATATCCTCTGTTTTTTTCTTTCTCTTTATTTTCATAAAATTTTCTTTTTCTAATACTTTTTTTTTTTTTTTTTTTCACTTTTCCTTGTATTATTGAGGAACACTTTTCTTCATGCTTTTTTGATATATTTCACTTCTTTGACTTTTTCCTTTTCTCTAAATTTTCCATCATCTCTACTTATTTTTGAAAGGTAGGTAATGTATATTCTTTTTACTAGGTTTCTGGGTTAGGGTAATGGATATGCATCTCTATTAAGAGATTAAAGTAGTGGAAATACTAAGCTTCTAAAATCCCAATTGTCATCATAGTAAAGGAACTTGACCTTAAAACTCATAAAATTTTGAATTTTCTTTTTGTTACAAGAAACCTATAGAAAAACTCAGAAATCTCATGCATGTCATACCCCCCAACCTAAACTAAACATTGTCCCCAACGTTTTGAAATTTAGGACATCTATATGTTAAATGGGTAAGGTAGAACAATGAGACTCTAAACACTTGGGTTGCCTCCTAGTGAGCGCGAAGTTTAATGTCTTCAACCATATCTAACCTAATGTTTCTTAGTCTAGACCTTAATAGCTTAACCTCTTTTTTCCTAATCCGAACCCTAATAATGAAACAGGAAAATTTTTCATGCCACTTCAAAATCTCGCAATAGTCTACATGCATTCTCCACCTTGAAATTTTTGGTGGTGATAATATTGACACAATAGACCATTGCAATTTTAAATTTTGTGGGACCACCTTAATGATCTGCCATTTTTAGAATTTCATGGTAGTTAATATAATTCCTCCACTTGAAAGTTTTGGTGGTAGTAACATTACAGCATGGAAGACTACCATGCATTTAAATTTTTTAGGACCAATTTGAGAAGAATTGTTCCATTTGTGATCAAATTTAGGGATAATAGTGACCATTGTACTCAATTCATCTTTATTCTCCTCCCTTACATTGTCCTAAATTGGGAATTAAACTAACTCTATATTTCCATAAGAGGTTGTTCTTGTTTTTCTGGAGGCAAAGTAAAAGTGGGACTTAAATCCTTATGAATTTCTAATGTGTATCCTAGAGTTGGTTAATGTTGAGCTAGAACATCAATTAGCTCTTTTTCTTCCCGTTCTTTAGACATAGGTAAGATTTTAAGTGAACCCATATTCTTATTTGGTGTTTTATCAAATAAAGTCCATAGGTTCCAACTGGGCACTTCTTCTACACTACAAGGCTCAAATTGAATTCTAGGATATGTAGAGAGTGCTACTTGGTCTTTCCATTGAGAAGTGTCTACCAAAGGCTCAATGTCTAAAAATTCAATCTTTTCATCAATGAATGCCTCTTTATCATAATCATAATAAGGAACAAAAAAATGGCTCGAGTAGATATTAATAGGAGGCTTTTATAGATGGTTGTGGGCTTTGTGGCTCAGAATATTCATAAGATATTTTCATCCTATCATCATCATCAATGGTCAAGGTTAGTGAAAACTTTGAGGTTTAGTAGGAATTGGTAATTCCCACCTTGAAATTCTTTCAAGTGTTTTTTCACTCTCCTCCCTAATTTGTTTCATTAATTCAGCCCCATTTTGAAGTGCAACAAGATTATGATCTATTAGTTCACTAAGTTGTTGCATATTCTCTTCTAATGATGACTCTTGATGTTGTAAAGGAAATGACTCATAAGGTTGGCATTGATGTGGCATTGGGGTACTGAAAAAGGACTGAGTATGTTGAACCCATGATTGTTGACCCTGATATTCTTTATAATGGTAGTAGGGTGGATCGAGGTGGGATCATTATGGTTCTCCCTGGGATGATTGATATTCCTGATATCGTGGTTGTTTATGATGCCTAGCCCATCCATTTTGATAGCTGTCTCAAGATAATATTTATTGTTAGGGTATGTGAATGCAGTGGTTCCATCCATTAGCTCTGACAATAATCATTGTGTTGAGCTTGATGGCAATGAAGTAGTGGGATATTGTGGGTTAGAATAGGTGTAGAAATTGTCGTACTGAGGCCATGGATATGGCTTAATATCTTGCCTTGAAATAATTAACCTATTCATTAGACTTTCCACACTATCCAATCAATTATCAATTGCATTGGACAAATTAGGAGTACTCCTTATCTCTGTCTCATACATATCAAGTAATGGCTTTGGAGTGAAATAGTATGAAAGTAGTGGTTTTCCATCCCTTATTTGGTAGTCTAGTGCTCTCAACTTTACATACAATGAAACAAATCATTGTATACAATGAATAAGTGCTCCTTTTCTTTTTCTTTTCTTTTTTTAATGTGACATTAATGAGAAGCCTTAGCTATATGGTGCAACTTAACTAAATGTGACTCCTAACTCTAAATGACGCACAACCAATCCCTAATGATTGCGAGATGTCTTGTTGATCTTTGTTAATCTATGAGGCTATAGCTTTTAAACGCAAAGCTAGATGGCTACTCCTTCAATCTAGACTTGACTATTGCTTCCTAGTTAGGTCCTACCCAATGTGGTTAATACAAATCTCATGAAAGGAGGCATTTAGACCTCAAAAACTGTTACCAAAAGATGTGGGAAAATCACTTTGATTTTGAATACCCACTATAATCACAAAGTTCAAGAGCCACTAGAGTGACAAATAGATCACCTATTTCAAAAAGGGTCTTATGAGCTCAAAGCCCTAGGTCTCTTGTTGCTTGATTTTAAATTAAAAATAACGACTAGGATCGCAAGTATGCAAGAAATTGATTTGATTTCCTAGGTGGGCCAAGCATTTGGTGATAAAATCCTATCCTTATCTTATGAAGGTTCTAGTCAGGCCCTTACTAACATTATGTTCCATCCACCATAAAGTAATATATGTGCAATGCAAGTACAAAGAAAGAAAAACTAATGTAACCTATATGCTATCCAACCAAGGATTAAATAGGTGCAACTAATGTAGTAACCCTTATTAAAGATGTAACAAATAAGATAAAATGGCCATAATCTATATGGATTATGCTACCAACCAAATGCAAATTACACTAAAAGCAACTTAAACTAGGAAAATAAAAAGAAAGTTAGGGAAACTTATAGTGGGGCTTTTTTTATGAAGATCAAGTGTAAGCCTCCATACCACAAACTTGCCCTATTTTAACACAATCCATTTAAATTTGAATTTGAATTTGAAATTGCAAGTTACAATGGGTCTCATTACAAGTTTCACTCAAAAAACAAAAACCTTAATCTAGGAAAGCAAATAATTACTAAGTGATGAAGCCACTCTTTTGTCAAATTCCCCTTACACAAAACAATTAAGATGAATTAATTTTACAAAGTCCAAGAACTTGCAAAGTCTAGCAACAAAGATAAGCAAAGAAGAGCTTGATTTCAAAGTGTCTTACCCACCTCTACTTGAAAATTCATATCAAACATGTTAGCTGAGTGGGTCTCTAACTTAGGAAGGGATGAAACCATGAGGAAAGTGGCCCTAGGTTAGGGTATTGAATGGGGAAGATTTGGTGGAAGATGGATAAGCAAAATGATATCATAAACATAATATGAGAGAGAGAGAGAGAGAGAGAGAGAGAGAGAGAGAGAGAGAGAGAGAGAGAGAGAGAGAGAGAGAGAGAGAGAGAGAGAGGCTAGTTTGTAATTATGAACAAGTAGGCATCTTTTTTATTGAAGTAGAATGGAGCTTCTTCCTTTCAAATTTTTTGATGTTTAGTTGATGGAAAGTCATGGAAATGGTAAGGAATGGGATTTAGGAAAGATGTGCAAAGATCTAGGATTTAATGTTGTTTGGATTGAAGTAGATCTAGGGTTTTCTATTTAGGAAACCTTGATCACTGAATAGAAAAGTGGGGGGTCATCTTTTTCATAATGTGGTGCCTTCGTTCTTTAACTTGTAACCAAGAGTGGGAGATAGAGTTGGAAAGTAGGGTTTCTCTCTTGACGAGTCCACCAATGCATAATCATCTTACTTTTTATACAATTCTCTCAAACCTTCTAATTAAACATTAAAAATCAAAATTTAGAAAGTAGGTCATTGCTTCAAGTCTCCTCCAATTGTATGACTCCATGTGGCACTTGGCTTAACAGGCTTATGTGTCTCACTTTGAGAGCTTATTTGGCTTAGCTTCATAGCTCACACCCTTGGCTTTAATGGCTTGAATTCCTTAACTGGCCACCTTCTCCCATGACTTATATGACTAAGGTATCTTGAATGGCTCCCATTCAAAGGTGGTGGAAATGCATGAGTAACAGCCGGGGGCCCAGTAACAATATTGTCCGCTTTGGGCATAGCCCGCACAATTTTGTTCTTTTCCAGTTGCCCAGGGAGGATGCGTTGTTACTGTTAGAGTTCTCCGAACCCTTATCAATAGCCCAATCACTTTTCCCTTAACGATGTGGGACTAACTCTCAGTCCATCCCCACCTTCATGCCCTCAGACCATCTTGGGCTATTGCCTTAGACTATCTTGGGGCCTCCCCCTCACACCATCTTGGCTCACCCTCAGGCCATCTTGGCATACGGTAACGAGTTCATCTCTCCCCCTTAGGGGACATGCATCCGCACGTTCGGTTAGCCATCCACCACCAGGTCAGGGGTTGGCTTTGATACCACTGTAACGACCCGAGGGCCCCACACGCAACCATATTGTCCGCTCTAGAGACTGGGGCCCATATCACCCAGTCCCTGCACGGTTTTGTTCTTCCCCAGTTGCCTAGGGAAAACGCGTTGTTATTGTTAGAGACATCCAAACCCTTATCAATAGCCCAGTCACTTTTCCCTTAGTGATGTGGGACTAACTCTCAATCCATCCCCGCCTTCATCCCCTCAGATCATCTTGGGCTATTGCCTCAGGCTATCTTGGGGCCTCCCCCTCAAGCCATCTTGGCAGAGGGTAATGAGTTCACCTCTCCCCCTTAGGGGACACGCGCCAAGATGGTCTGAGGGGATGAAGGTGGGGATGGACTAAGAGTTAGTCCCACATCACTAAGGGGAAAGTGACTGGGCTATTGATAAGGGTTGGGATGTCTCTAATGGTAACGACGCATTTTCCCTAGGCAATTAGGGAAAAACAAAACTGTGCAGGGGCTAGGTGATATGGGCCCCAGTCTCCAGAGCGGACAATATGGTTGCGTATGGGGCCCTCAGGTCGTTATAGTTGTATCAGAGCCAACCCCTGACCCGGTGGTGGATGGCTAACCGAATGCGCGGACACGTCCCCTAAGGGGGAGAGGTGAACCCGTTACTGTTTGCCAAGATGGCTTGAGGGTGAGCTAAGATGGCTTGAGGGGGAGGCCCCAAGATAGTCTGAGGCAATAGCCCAAGATGGTCTGAGGGGATGAAGGCGGGGATGGACTGAGAGTTAGTCCCACATCACTAAGGGAAAAGTGGCTGGGCTTTTGATAAGGGTTCAGATGTCTCTAACGGTAACAACGCATTTTTCCTGGGCAACTGGGGAAGAACAAAACCGTGCAGGGGCTGGGTGATATGGGCCCCACTCTCCAGAGCGGACAATATGGTTGCGTGTGGGGCCCTCGGGTCGTTACAGTGGTATCAGAGCCAACCCCTGATCTGGTGGTGGATGGCTAACCGAACGCGTGGACACATGTCCCCTAAGGGGGAGAGGTGAACCCGTTACCTTCTGCCAAGATGGCCTGAGGGTGAGCCAAGATGGCTTGAGGGGAGGCCCCAAGATAGTCTGTGGCAATAGCCCAAGGTGGTCTGAGGGCATGAAGGCGGGGATGGACTGAGAGTTAGTCCCACGTCATTAAGGAGAAAATGATTGGGCTATTGATAAGGGTTTGGAGAACTCTAACAGTAACAACGCATTTTCCCTGGGCAACTAGGGAAGAACAAAACCGTGCGGGCTATGCCCAAAGTGGACAATATTGTTACTGTCGAACCTAGGCTGTTACAGCATGGCTTGCTTCATGGGTCCATTTTATTCACATTTAGCTCTTCCAATTGCTTCCATTGATCCGTCATCTTGCCTTGCTATGATCTTAGACCTTAATCTACTTTGAAATGTTGAAATTTAGGACTTGACTTGATCTTTTGATCTTGATCTTCAATTCTTATCTCAATAAATGTCAGCCTTTGCGTCATCTCTCGAAGACCTACAAAAGGTAAAAAAACCCTAATTAAATCCTAAAAATATGATCATTCATATACTTACTCCGGATTAGCCTCTAAACTGGAAAAATATCATATTCTTGAATTATTAGGTTAGAAATGCATGTGTTATAAATTTTGGCCAAAAAGCCCAAAAATAATACTATAAGTTATAACACATGGGCAACTAATTAGGTACTTTTTATAGAAAAAAGAACACTTATCACACACCTTGATAGTAGGGGTCTATATTTTAAATAAAAGAAAAGTACACTTAGTGGGGTTCAATCATATGTACTGTGTTTACATGATTAAATCTATTAATCTAGTAGATAATGTAGTCCATCCCATTAAAATTGAATTTTTCTTGATTAGATGTTTTTGAACTTTCATCCAAATAACTCTATTAGGACTATGCTAGGAAAATGTGAATCATTTGTCTTTTGTGAAATATACTATGCCAATGAAATATTAGTCAAAGCCATTTTGGATAGTTATTGATAGTGTGAGAGTTTATTAGTAAGGATTGACGTAGATTTTATGTGCACCCAAAACTATTCTTATGTACTGCTTCCTTAGTTAGGAAAGTGTTCGTGGTTGCTGAAAGAAATATACTTTTTGGAACCACCTGAGCGACCTAGGCATGATCTAATCATGTTAGGCAAACAATGATGAGACCAATGCATGGCCACTAATTTGGTATTGATTGGATTTCCCTAAAAGTTTTCATCTAAGAAGCCCTATTTAGGGTCTTTGTTAGGAAAATGTAAGTTGTTGGTTATATTGATTTACAGAATCTGATGAAATATTAGTTTGGTATGTGATCGTGTTTATGTAGTTTAGTTATTGATGGTGTGTTAATTTATTAGTATGGATCTAAATATGGATTTTTCATGTAGGTCTCGCAAGTGCACTTCTTTCTTGTTTTAATAACTACTATCTTCCTCTCACTATAACTAATTATGGAAATCTACATGTGTTGTATTAGGATCGTTCATTTGAGGGGAAAATATCCAATCTTATAATCAAATGCACCATCTTCATTAAATATGCTTAACTTAGTCCAGAAACTATCAATAAATTAGATTGTGGGAAGAACAATAATAGAAACCTCTTTTGTCCACCAGTTTGGATCTCCTAGCCGTGATTATGATTTTGTGGTAGCTCACTAGACCATTTTCCCTTCAAACAATGCTTATAAAGAAATGCCTTCGTAGACCGTGACAAAGCCCAAATAGCCATATAGTATGCCATTTTGTATGAAGGGTCTACCACTGGATGATCCAACTAATTTTACCTAGTTACTTCAAATTTGGATGTCTAGTAGTCCCAAATGCAAGAAAACTTTTGATTCTGGACTTAAAATGTTGTACTTTTGATCATAGGAAACAGACCACTAGAACATCCAAAGCCCGGGTAACAAGATCTTGGATTCATCCATTCTATTAGAAATCCTGTAGAAAGCTGAATTTGATAAACCTTACCTTAGAAGTGCACTTATAGTAGCTTCTTAGAGATAATTGAAGCCTCCCAAAATATGCAAGGGATATGGTAGCTCTATCTCCATGATTCAACTAAGCTAGACTCAATCTATACTTTAACTGATTTGTACGATTAGAATTACTCTGTACTGTAATCTCCAAATGAATGCCTTAAAATTATTTTTGTAAATCAATAGATCCATGAAAGTATATCTTAGTCAAACAATTAAGAGTAGAGACATTGAAAGCAGATAAGAAAAGACATCTTAGTCAATTAGTCAAGACAATATATAGAGGTCATGAAAGTCACACTAGTAACATATGTGTTTTCTAAGACATGAAAAAATGACAGTTATTATGCAATTGTCTTATAAAAAAAATAAAAAAATATGATTACAAAAAAAATAAATCTTATATAATGTAATTTAATAAAAAGGTTTCTCAAAATCCATCTTAAAATGTCATTATAGTGAAATTTTTTGAATTTCTTTCTAGGAAGAGCTTAAGAAGGTAGTTAGAAAAGAACTATCTTAAAAAATTCTATGTAAAGACAGCTAATAGAGCTTAATTACAAATTATCTTACAACTTATTTTTCACGGTCAACATTTTTCACAACTATATTGATTTCATATGATCTCTGGAGATTTCTCAAACATACTTTTGAACAATTTTCAAGAACCTAAAATTGATAGTGAACCTAGCGAGCTGCTCCTCACGATGTTCACGATAGTTGGATCATCATAGTTTAGGTAAGTCTTTCTTCCCCATCTTATGTTTAATTTTGGTGGTTAGCATAAAAATTCCTTTCCTAAAGTTTGCCTTACCTTGTATGGATCCATCATGTTAGCGTCGATCTTCTATCCTAACCTAGAATTGGAAAATCCATATATGATAAGTTTTTCTCAACATTTTCTTTGTACACTCAGTGTTTGTTAAAATTCCTAACTAAGAGAAGATCAAATTGGAAAAATATGCTTGGATGACCATGACAAGATCTTCAACAAAATATGAGGAGAGAAAGAAAAAGTTCATAGAGTTTGCACTTAGGGAAGGGGGTGACTGTAATTGCATGAGAAGGGTAACTATGGGTGAGTTGAAGAATATTTGTACTCCAATGGAGTTGTTGAAAGTTATCACTCTTAGATTGGTCATGGAGAAGAATTACATTAGGAGACATTTGTAGAAAGATGTGACCATGAAGGCATTGTAGGAAGTTTTGTAGATAGTAAATTTGCATCAATGTTTCAAGATGCATACGATGATTTCTGAGACAACCCTAAACAATTGTAGACTACATTCAATGAAACAAATAAGCCATTGTACCTTAAGTGTACAAATTATAAAAAGTCATATGCAATGGTAAGACTATACAATGTGAAATCGAGATTTGGTTTTCTGGATCAAGGTTTCATACAAGGCTTGAAAGTGGTGGGTAAAATTTTACTAAAGGAGAATAAACTAGTAAAGTTCATGTGCGAGGCAAAGAAAACATTGGCTATACGAGACTTGAAGTATGAGAAGATACATGCATATCCCAATGATTACATCTTGTAAATGAAGAATAGTAAATATGGAAGTTGAAGAAGAATTCCATTAAGCAATTAAAAGACATGCTTGTAAAGGTCCTATGATATTTCACCCATATTCCAAGGATAAAAAAAATGTTTTGTATTATGAAAATGGCTAAAAAACTAGTATAGCATGAGGAGGAGAGAGTAGTTGATATTTATTTGTGCTATTTAGTAAATAGCTCAACATGGAAGCTTGTAAACTTATTGCAGTCTAATTTATGACATGAATTGAGAAACATACGACTTGTAATATTTGTAGACGAAATTAATTCTTATGGTTCAGTGAGTAGTAAGTACAATTGTTGGCTTGTTATAATAGTTTGTTAGAACTTCTCGTTGTTGTTATACATGAAGAGAAAGTTCATGATGTTAATTATGTTCATATTAGGTCTCAAGGAAATGACATTGACATGTATGTGACTCTATTGATCGATGATCTTAAAATATTATGGGATGTAGGATTGAAGTTTATAATGAATACTCAAAAGTGTTACTCACCCTGAAGGTTATACTATTTGTGGCCAATTAATGAATTTCTTGCATATGATAAACAAGATGCACTGTGAAGAGATATAATGCTTATCCTAACGATAGTGGCCAAATGTGTGTGATATAGCTTAAACATGGTAGGAAGATGGCACTACTAGGCTATATATTTCTAAAAAAGGTGGAATTTAATATAAGTGTAGAGGTAAGGATAACTCTAATGATGTCAACCACATGACAAGTAGTGAAAAAGGTTGTAAACCTTAACTTTTCATGGGGGAAGAAGAAAGCAACAAAACATACAGATGATAGTGTCTGTAAAAGTTATTAGAAGAAGAAGTCAATATTATTTGAACTTGAGTACTAGAAATTTTTGCATGTATGGCACATGCTTAGTATTATATACATTGAGAAGAATGTCTATGGGAGCATGACTGATACCACGCGTGACACACCATAAAAAACAATGGATGGACTTGAAGCTTGAATAAAACTTATGAAGATGTGTTTGAAGGGAAGGTTGCATCCACAGGATAGGGGTAACTAAGAAACATACTTGCACTCATACGAGGGAGAGAAGAATAGAGTGTAAAACCCTGTTGGAGCTCAAAGTTTGAGACAACTACTCTTCAAACTTTACAAACATTGTCTCCATGGAAGAGCTGAAATTATTAGGGAGGAAGTTGCAAGATTGTCTTATGCTGTTACAATAACCCTCTCTACATAAATACATTCAGTGTTACTATATAAAGTTAGAAGATCCATTACAAATTTCTACTACTTTTTCAATACTTTGTTCAAGAAGATGGTAGATGTTTCAAAATTACAAGAAATATAAGAGCATCTAGTAACAATCTTATGTGAGCTTGAGACAATCTTTCCACCATTTTCTTTAGTATTATGATACACTTAACAGTGCACCTCATTGATGAGGTTAGAATCTGTGGCCGATTTATTTGCAATATATGTACCCATTTGAGAGATACATGAAAGTATTAAAAGGGTATGAACGAATCTCAGTTGTCCAGGGAGGTGTATCACTGAATGATACGTTGCAAAAGAAACAATGAAGTTTTGTATGGAGTATTCATTAGGAGTGGATGCGATTGGAATCCCATCAAGAAAGAAGCAATCAGGTAGTTTTTATCAAAAAGTTGGTGAACCTCTCTCGAGTAGTCATGTACCAACCATGGTATGCAAAGATTGGTATTAGGTGTACCTTTATGTCTTATGAAACAATGTTGATGAAGTTGACTCTCTCTCATGTTGCTTTCACATTTTCCTCTATTTTATGCATAATGTGTATTACATTGCTTTACATCTTTTCATTATAGCAAGCACCTCGAGTTCATGAATGTGAAGTATTTAAGAGATGCAAAAAAATAAAAGTGGTTACAACATGGGCACTATAGCATCATCACTAGTGGCTTTATCAGAAAGTAAAATAAACTAATGCTTCATTTACTTGTTATGCATACACATACTTGTTATCACTTTTTCACAAAAGAGAATAATAATTCAAGAATATAATAGAATAGTGAGGTCACCTTAGTTCAAAGGACGACAACCTAATTATTGTGAATGATACTTATTACAGGATTATACAAGATATATAGGCACTAGTTTGTATTTCTAGAACTGTAGTTGTGTTTAAATGCAATTGTAGGAACATAACAAAGATAACATAAAAAATGATGCCCTTAGATTGATATTATTTAACCCTAATAAGACTTGTTATAAAAATGATCAATTTATTTTGACATCTCAAGTGAAATAGGTATTTTATGTACAAGATAAGCATGATACATGATTGTCAACTATTTTATCAGCCTTCTTGAGGGACTTTTATGATAAAGGTGACCTAAGCAAAATATTACCCTTGTATTACTAAAACAATACCACCAATTGATGTAATCGGCGAGAATGAGATGGATTATGCATGTGATATTGATGAGGAGGGTACTTAGGTTGAAAATAATTGATGTAAAGGGGCCAAATTAAAATGTAATGTTTCATATGTGTAAATAAAGAATGGTTAGGAATTATCAAAAAATATATTCTTGTGTTATTTTTATTTATATATGCATGATTTTTTAATAGGAAGTCACTAAATATTTACATATCTATAGTTATGATGAAAGTATATTAAGAATGGCTAACCCGAGTAACCCTTATAAAAGGAAGGGCAAAGGGCAATTGAAATCATAAATAGATATGTTTTTAATCCTTTAATGTATTATAATATTTAATAACATATAACTAATATTTTTTTTAACTAATGCATTTCAATTATAACTTATAAGTGAATTGTATAAATGGGTTGAACTTACTCAAACTACAAACTCACCAAAACTCACTTGGAAGAAGGTTAAGTTAAGGAAAACTAGCTAATTTCTCTATATAAGAACTAAGTTACAAGTAGACATTATAATAGTTGATCCTTTTAATTTTATTTATTGCTTAGTGCCCTAAATAATAACTAAATTGGGAGTATTGATATTTTATTTTAAGATACATGAGAACCCCTATACGCCATCATGTCAAGCTCCAACAATTGTAAGCTTTGATGCTACTTGACTGGGGAGGCAAGGATTACTTCCAACTAAATCTTGAAGAAATATGATGTGAATGGGGTGAGTTTGTATTGAAATTCAACAATGAATGATCTATTTCCACTGCACTAACTTATGTTTATATTAATAGTTACTTGATTTTTTGACTTAACATTATGATTAGTAATACCAAACCACTTCATTTAATTATTTGATGTGGATGTGTGCTGCATTTTTCATATGCTTGAAGTACATATGTATTTTTCTTATCTGAATGAGGGATTATGTGGTGTTTTGTTTATCTGATTGAAAGGATGTTGAAATTTGGAAGGAAGAATCTTATGGTAGATGTAGGTCTTTCCTTGATAAGAATGTGAGGATATTGGAGTGTGGAAGTAAATGAGTGTGTTTGGAGAAAGGTGTGTAGAATAAATAATATTTTTTAGTTAGTATTTGTGAAGTTTTTCTCTTTTATGTCTATGAATTTTTTATATTGAATGTGGATATTGGAAATGTGGATGTATAATTTTAAGATGGTTTGTTAAATCGTCTTTAAAATGTTTTTAAGATACTTTTTGGGACCATATTTAGAAATAGATTTTTATGAAAGTTCTTGAAACCATCTTTAAAACAATTTTAGATCAATTTTAAAAATCATCATATTTATCTTAACCTTTTTAAGAGGATTGGTTAGAAGCAGGTTTAAAATTGTCTTGGGTAGATGTTTTGAACTGTCTTAAAACCACTTTAATTTAATAGCATTGACAAGAAAGAGATAATCGTTAGAAGGTCATAATAATACTTAGAGGTCTTGAAAGTTGAAAAAAAAACTAATTTAAGTTAGATAGTTAATGTAATATTTAGATGTCTTGAAATATTAAGAAAAGAAATCTCAATTAGACAGTTAAGACAATATTTAGAGGTCTTGAAAGCCAAGAAGAAAACAGATCTCAAAGAGTCTCCAATTTTAGAAATCTAGAGAGAACAAATCTTAACCTTTAGAAATCAAACATAGTACTCTTCAAACTAAGAAAAATCCTAGCAGAAAACCTTCCTAGAACTCTCAAAGACTTGAGAATTGAATGAATAAAGCCTAAGGGGACATCCCTTTTATATGGGATTCCTCTTCTCTAGCCTTTCTGTTAGAAGCAACATGGGACTATTAGTTCATGTCCCTTATATAGAGATACCACTTTATATCTCTTATAAAAAGGTGACGTGGAACTAATAATAGCTTTAACTTAAAAGACAAAGCCAACCATCCCTTGCTACTTTTTAAAGTTAAAATAACTCAAATTAACATTCACCCACTTGGTTGTAAATTTAAAATTGATAAACAACAGTAAAGGATGTATAAATTAAATAAAGTGGAAGTATAGGAAATTTAGGACTTCAAGAGGAATCGTGGATTAGAGAAAGTGAACAAAGTCTTGAATTTTCTCATAGCATATCAATTCAATAAGTACCAAGGCAACTAGTCAAATCAATCTGAAACTATCAACCCAAAGAAAGAAATGTAAGACACACTTTCTCTAAAATGAGACATGTGTACTTAAGCTACTTGCTTATATTAATGTCCATGCAGTAATTCCATGATTCATCAAGTGATCTAGAGATGAACCGAAGCTCCACAGAAGGCAACCAAAGCCCCACACAAGGACTAGGCAAATCCATCAATGCTACGCATGTATACACCTATTTGACTTTTCCTGCAAGTGCATAGTATTCAATTGTAACATTATGCAAGGTCAAACCCACAAGGAGGATATAATGAGAAAATAAAGCACTAAAGCTAATCTAGACTAATTATTCTAAAAATAATACAAAATTAAAGAAAGATGATAATTTTTTAATTTAATGGATGAGATTGAATGGATTTTCAATCTAATTTAAATTGCTAGGATTAAAGATCACTTATTTTAAATTAGTCACACCACTTTTATATATATATATATATATATATATATAACTCAAGAATCAAATTGAAACTACAATTATCATCTCAAAAAATATTTCATTGAAAAATTAGTATAAATTTTTTTTATCATTAAAAACCTAAATAATTCATTAAATTCTAAGCATTCTAGGTAAAACTTAACTAGAATAGATCAAAGATCAATTCCAAGCATCTACTATGAGAATTATTAATACAAAATCAAATAATTACACTAAGGTTACAATTATCTTTTTTGAGTTAATTTAATTTTTAAAATTAATTTCCTAAGATAATTAAAACATGAAAATTTTCATAAGTAATGTTTCTAAACTAAAAATAAGATCACTTTATTACTAGGAAAAAGAAAATTAGCCTAACATGATTTCTAAATTTATTCTAAAAATTATGAAAAGTTAACTAAAAAAATTTAACTTTCTAACTACTTACGAAAGCTAATTCCTAAAAATTCAAACATAAGATAAAACTAACACCCAATAATCTAAAATACATCCTAGAGTATAACATAAAAGAAAGAACTAAAATCCTAAACAAAGTAATTTTTAATTTTTATTCACTTTAATATCTAAAAGGTACTACAAATGCTAAATTAGTTAAAATTTGAGATGACCCATAATAATGCTTGATTTTCATGCATCCAGAGATAACCACAAATTTTCATGCAATTTCTATAAAAGAAATAACAAGAACTGAACCAAAATACTATGCTAGTGTAAATGGAAGAGTGATACTAGCAGCTTAAAATTTGAATATGAATCCTGAAACTAACATTGACAATGGATTTCATGATCAATTTCATTCAAGATGCATATATTAAACATAAAAAATAGAGATGAATTGAAAGATATATAAAGTGAAAAAAGAAAAATTGGGAGAGTGACAGTAACATTAGGTCATTGTCTTATTGAATCCAACTTTGAGCTTTGAGCTCTTCATTCAATGTCTTATTGAATCCAAATTAGAAATATAAAATATGGGTCTTCTTCTTTTTGATGCATTCCATCTAACAAAATAAATTTTAGAGATCTTAGTCAATTATTAAAGTAGGAAGTGATGCACAAAGTACCTATGTTCACCATTGTGCTCACACTGTTCATCTTCTTCCTTTTTCTCTATTTCTCTCTCCATATTTTGAATCATTTTTTCACTCTATCTTCGATCTGATATTTATAGATGATGAGAAGTTAGTTTTCTTTACTTTTTACTAGTTTTCATCTCTAATTTCTCTTTCTACCCGAGCAATTCTAAAGAAAATTGAGTTTCTAAGCTTTGCTTGGTTTCCAACTTAAGAAACCTCTTTAGACTAGGAACCTTCCTCTTTGCTTCTCATCAACACACTTTTCTCTCTCTCTCCAATCTTCACTTTCCTTGTCTCTCCTTCTATATCCTAGCCAAGTATGATAAATGTGGTACCCAGATAGTTGATGGTTCATAATAACTGTTCATACTATAGGTCATACTCAAATATGTTAATGCCAAATAAATCTTTTATATTTTTTACTATCAAAGCCTTCCATTAGTTAATATTTATACATCAATATCTTTCTATTACGATATTACCACTCTGATCTATCATCTCCCATGGGATTATCTTGATTCAATCAAAGATGTCCAATAAAGTCTTTTGGTCTTGGCCCAAAGTTGATAATTCTGAATGGTCCAAACCATTGATCATGCCCATCTTTATAACAGCTTTACATCCATGACCAATTATTCTAAAAGTGACACATTTCATGATATTTTTTGGAGAGTTCTTGACCATTTAGACTTAGATTGCTTAGATTACCATTAAATTTTTTTTTATCAGGCACTAATCTTGTAGTCCTTAGACCATTTATAATTGGAAAAAGTTAGACTTAATATATTTTTTCTTGATCCCTAGATCGCCATTAATTTTCTTTGATCACCATCCATTTAATCTAAGTTTGATCTACGATCTAAAATATTGATTGGCTTGATCTAACCATTTGGACCTTGATCTACCACCTACAAAACTAGGAAAAGTCCTAATTAATATGATACAACATGTAATTTTGCACATTTACCTCAAAATTTCATCTAACCTTGAAAATTCATTAATTTACAATTAGATTCTAAAATGTTCAAATGATATATTTTTTGCATAAATTTCTAAATAATGTCCTAAAAATATATCAAATGTCAAGCTAAATGAGGGTAGTTTACACCAAAATGGATGCTTAACAACACCATAATCCAATATTGGCAAATTTATAGACTCATTAAGACATAATTCATCATTAATGCTGCAAGTCATACTACATGCATTGTAGGAATGGGAATGAAATTTTGTTCATAAATAATTGTAGGGACCAATGACACTAGGTAAGGTTGCTGCTAATGGTTGATTGCATATAAGCCCATTCCCGTTAATGTCTTATCCACTATCTCTTTGCTTAGGCCTTTGTGCGAGGGTCAGATAAATTTTGTCTGGGTTCACATAATTAGTATGTCTAAGATGGGTGCTCATTTTTGTAGTTGGACCAAAAGGGTGAATGCATGGGGCATCCTTTTAGTTTACTAGCGGTAGTTCTTGTTTATGGAGGTTGGGACTAGTGTGGTTCATCCTTGATTGATAATTTAGGAGTTGCTACCTTAAGAAAATGCTTTAGGACCTAGATATTTAGATACCAGGTTCATAACTTAGTTAAAGGGTTGGAAGATGTTTGGCACCAACCCACCCTGTTCATAAGCTGGTCTCTACTAAATGAGTGGGCTAGGCTATCTTGGGTTTTTTGTGGTGACCTAGATTTTTAAATCATGATTTTCTAGAATTTTTAAAATCAGCTTTATGAAATCAAAACATTGGAAAATCTTTTTCTTGAAAAATCATTTTCTAAAAATAAATTATTCTTTTTTTCATTCCAATACTCGCCTTTTAAAAAATTGGCTGACCCATATATGTTCTATCACAAATAATATAAATGGCCTATATAAATCAATCAATGTAATCATTATTATAATTTGGCACCTTGTTCCCTCATACATGAATAGTTCTTCTGAGGATAGAAATGAATGTTAAAATTAGCAGCTCGTCATGTTGTCTTCTCAAGTATAGCCTAATTCATCCTCTCTTTACTACTACACCTTATGTGATGAATCTGCATATTTTATTTTTGTTTGAGTATACTTCATATCCAATAGATAAACCTAGACCACAAACTTAGAAACCACAACATCTAGCAAGCACATGCTTTGAAAGTCCTATTTTTCATTGCAATAAATCTCGTGACTATCTTACTTTAGTTTTTCCATGTTATGCATTTATAAGTATTTATAAGTATTCATATAACCTAGATTCATAAAAGTAGATAATCACATTTCTATAATATTATTAATACTATCATGATAGCAAAATAGTAAAGCCACAACATCAGCAATCCAGCCAAAAAATATCTCGTGCCTTTTGGCACCTTAACAATATGTCTGCCAAATGGTCATGAGAACTTATCTGATGACCATATTAGGTTTATCTTACATAGACCTATCATCCGACTCTCCAAGAGCCAAAACAGAAAACTCATGGAATCACTATGCTTACAACCAGATCACTAGATTGTGTTCCCTCTAGTAACCTAGAGGAACTACCCACCGTGTCCTCATGGAGCCACACAGATATATATTGAATGGGTATTTTGATCACCTTCGGTGGTTGTTCCTACCACATCAATTCAGAAGAATCAATACCACTTTAGATGTTAGATATCATTCAACACTTGGTGATCAAGAGTTAGGATGCTAACTCGTACAAAAACCCCTCAGCATAGCGCCTAGAAGGCACCTGCTGAAATACATATCTAGGGTATCATCCTACCCAAAATTTTATATCAAAATCTTATCAAATATGATTTACAAATCATTTTCTTTTCAAGAATTTGAAATCCTACCATCTTAGTAGGCATATCAATACTTTCACAAAACATATTTGAAAAAATATCTCATTTTAAGAGATTTTCAAAACCATATTTAACCAGTATTTTTAACTCAATAAAATTCACATTTTCAAAACAAATAAATCTTGACAATTAAATCAACACATGCTATCAATCTTAATTTTCACGAATGCTAAAAATATAAGAATATTATTTCTTTTAAAAACATATTTAACATATAATCTCATAGTTTTTTATTTATGTTTGAAAAGATAAAACAACACTCTTCACCAAAATTATGCAAATTTTAAAATAAAATGGTTAGAAATCATTCAAAGTGTTTTTAGAAAAAACATGATTCACTCACTTCTAGTAATCCTCATTCTAGAAAACCTTGGTGTAGCTTTAATATTACTTGCAAGTGCACGAATCAAAGTAGTAAATGTATGAGAGTAAGTATGACCCCACAAGAAATCTCACGGATTTGTATAGAGTTAGAATTTGTTTAGATTACTTATCTTAGCCAAAGAAAGATTGTATTTTTTTTATTCATCTATGATTTTAAATACCATGAAAATAGTAACATGCATGGAATTAGAAAATTAATCTAAGGAAACCTTCTAAGAATAACACTTTCCATGACTAAACTTAGAAACTAACTAAAACTAATCTAAAGGTGCAACTAAACTTAGGCAAGAAAATATAACATGAACTAAACATGTAACTAACCAATGAAAGAAACCATTCAAATAAAGGAACTAGAATTGAGTGAGTGCACATGAAACTAGAGAGATGAACATGGCATATAAAATGAACTTTGTCATGAAGGAAACATCAAAGATCTGCATGGAAACTAAAGCAATGGAAACAATCAAAGAGAAGTGTGCATAAACCAAATTGATTTATCGAATTGGAAATTGTACATGAAAAGTGCACATATTACATGAAATATAGAAACATCAAAAGATGGATGTGCAACATGAAATTAATCTAAAATCTTGTGTTCAATCTTCTTTAATGTAATCCAATAATCATTATCAAGGCTAGCATGCATGTGAACCCCAAAAGAGAATCAAAAATAGAGAGCACAATAGAGATGGAACGAAATTAAAAGAGTAGCAAGGACATATCCAAATCAAACAACTAAACAAAGCAAGCAAGGAAAATAAAACAAGGATGATTCAAAGGCCACTATTTCTTGGTTGTCATTACGAGAGATGGTTGGCATTGGATCATAGAGAAATAAGCAAACTTTGAATCAAATCACAATGGAAAACAAGCCTAGAACTATGCGCATGAATCAATAAGATAAGGTAAAAAAACAAGGAACAAAAGATGGAAAGGAACCAACTTGGAAAGGACTTGCAAAATAAGAGAAAGGAAATATCCTAAAGCTTGAAGGAAGCTTGGACCACCAAGGTGGAGGCTTAGAACACCCGAACTTTAAGACATGAAACCCTAGATATCATCTAAGGTGGGAGGTTCCACTTCTTAAGGAAGGAGGCATGGAACTCCCCTCTATGTGGTTCATGGAGAGAGAGAGAGAGAGAGAGAGAGAGAGAGAGAGAGAGAGAGAGAGAGAGAGAGAGAGAGAGAGAGAGAGAGAGAGAGAGAGAGAGAGAGAGAGAGAGAGAGAGAGAGAGAGAGAGAGAGAGAGAGAGAGAAGAAAAAAGAAAGTTTAAAGGCTGGCTCTTCTTCTAGTGGTCCACCTTAGCATGCCACCTACCCTTGTTTGACAAGTCAACTTTCCTCTCATTTCTTTTCTTCAATTCACATTTTTTTCTAGTGGAATTTGCATTGAGAGTTTCCAAAACGTGTGGACCCATGTTTACATGGCTTAAGTGGCTCAATTAGCTTCCTTTGATGGCTTTTAACTTTGTGGCTTCATGGCATACATTACTTGGCTTCTCTTAGCTTTTCCCTGGGTTAGGTTGCTTGCATGCTTGAATTCTCATGCAACAGTGGAGGAATTGTGTGAACTTTGCATGGGTCTATTTAAGTCACCTTTGATTCTTCCAATTGCTTTCTTGAACTAATCATCTTGCCTTGGAATGATCTTGACCTTTGCTTAATCTTTGGAAACAATGTAAAATAATTCCTTACTCTCTAAGTTGATCTAGATCATTGATTTTGATCTAAAGCAATCTCAACTGCTAGATCATCCTTCAATACCTACATAAGATCAACAACCTTAATTAATACCTAAAAAATTATGACAACTCATATACTTACTCTAGATTAGCTTTTGAACTTGAAAAATATCAAACTTTTGAATCATTAGCTCAAAAATGCATATGTCATGAGTTTTTGAAAAAACCCTAGGATAGTGGCTATAATTTAGAACAAGAGAGCTATTAATTGGTACTTTTTAAACAAAATTAACTACTTAACACCTCTCCTTAGACAGAGATCGCCATCATCTAAGGAACCTATGCTCTAGATTCTTGATAACTTGTTATTTATATGTATAATTCAATCTCTAAAATAATCACACTCATGGCCAAATTTCAAGTGAACAAGCTTGATATATGGATCAATTTTTTAATAGCACCAATCTTGTCGTCTATTCCAAAACATGCCACATATTTAATTTGAATACCCTCCAACATGTTAAAGCACATACATGGATCATGTAAAAAAAAAATTACCTGTTAAACAATCTTTATAGGCTACATCATCTTTAGAAAAAGAAAAATGAAGCAGGTGTTAAATTCACCATCCAATAAATGGATGGTGTATACATACCATGCACACATATATGACATCCACATTTGATAGGTGCATTGCATATAACAAGAGGATTTGGTTTTGTAATATAACCAAAGTAAATCAAGTTTAAGAACGAGACCCATCTAATCAAGATAGCACATGTAAGTGTGGTGCGCATGGATCCATTCATGTGCATTCGTTACAACCAAGAAAATGGAACAAAATACCTCTATCATGCTCCATCATTAGTATAACAAGTGGTTTTTAAGACTATTAAAAATATATATACAAGACAGTTAAAAAATCATCTTATACCGGGCCATCTTATATATATAATGAAAACAAATATGAGACAACTTTTGAATAATCTTATAAAACTACTAATATAAGAATAGTTATTGAAACCATCTTATATTAATATTAGAAACTGTCTTATATTAAAAGTATTATAAGACTTTCTTCTTCTTTTTTCAAAAACCATCTTATAAAATTATAAAATACAAGGTGATTTTTTAAAATCATCTTATAAAATTGTAAAAATATGAGACATAAGTGACACGCAATGTGGGGGGACGCGTGCATTCTCTTTCTCTCTCCTCTTCTCTCTCTCTCTACTTCTTCAACTACTGAGGGAGGTTTTTATTTTTATTTTTTCCAGTTGGTTGGGGGGGGGGTGCTTTTGTGTAGTAATTGAATATAGGATGGTTCATTAAATTCCATTCTATATTATACATAAATTTTTCTTGCTTATTCTCATCTCTTTAATTTTATTTGAATATCAAATAGTTTTTGAAAAATGTCTTATAAAAATGTTTAATAATGTAAAATGGTTTTTGAAAACTATATTATAATGTCATGTAGAATATTATTTTTGATAAGATGATTTTATTAAAACCATCTTATAATGTCACATTTAGTAAGATGGTTTTCAGAAACTGTCTTTTTTATTTTTAATAAGATGGTTGTGTTTAAACCATCTTTTTTTATTGCCTTATAAAACCCCAATTTTAGCAGTGCATTTTCTAGAGGTTAAATCCTTAGTTTTTCTCAAGACTTTAGTGCATGTTTCACAAGTGAACAAAGCCCATGCAAAGTCACATGATTAGGCATCAAATTACCAATGACTTAGAGCATAATAATATATCAAACCGAGTTGCCATCTTGGTTGTAATTTATCAGGATTGCATTAAAGAATCAAATCATAAACAACATAATTCATAACCAACATGTTGACGAGACATGTTTGATATTATTTTACACCAAGAGGTGAGTAATTGAATATAGGATGGTTCATTAAAAACCATTCTATATTATCCATAAATTTTTCTCGCTTATTCTCATCTCTTTAATTTTATTTGAATATCAAACGGTTTTTGAAAACTGTCTTATAAAAATGTTTAATAATGTCAAACATAATGTAAAACGGTTTTTGAAAACTATATTATAATGTTATGTAGAATATTAATTTTGATAAGATGATTTTATTAAAACCATCTTATAATGTCACATTTAGTAAGATGGTTTTCAGAAACTGTCTTTTTTATTTTTAATAAGATGGTTGTGTTTAAACCATCTTTTTTCATCGCCTCATAAAACCCCAATTTTAGCAGTGCATTTTCTAGAGGTTAAATCCTTAGTTTTTCTCAAGACTTTAGTGCATGTTTCATGAATGAACAAAGCCCATGCAAAGTCACATGATTAGGCATCAAATTACCAACGACTTAGCGCATAATAGTATATCAAACCAAGTTGCCAGCTTGGTTGTAATTTATCAGGATTGCATTAAAGAATCAAATCATAAACAACATAATCCATAATTGACACATGTTGTGGAAACATGTTTGATATTGTTTTGCACCAAGAGGTGAGTAATTGTATATAGGATGGTTCATTAAAAGCCATTCTATATTATCCATAAATTTTTCTCGCTTATTCTCACCTCTATAATTTTATTTGAATATCAAACGGTTTCTGAAAACTGTCTTATAAAAATGTTTAATAACATCAAACATAATGTAAATCAGTTTTTGAAAACTATATTATAATGTCATGTAGAATATTATTTTTGATAAGATTTTTAGAAACCGTCTTTTTTATTTTTAATAAGATGGTTGTGTTTAAACCATCTTTTTTTATCACTTTATAAAACCCCAATTTTAGTAATGCATTTTCTAGAGGTTTTTTCTCAAGACTTTAGTGCATGTTTCACAAGTGAACAAAGCCCATGCAAAGTCACATGATTAGGCATCAAATTATCAACGACTTAGCACATAATAATATATCAAACTGAGTTGCCATCTTGGTTGTAATTTATCAAGATTGCATTAAAGAATCAAATCATAAACAACATAATCCATAACCAACACATGTTGTGGAAACATGTTTGATATTTTTTTACACGAAGAGGTGATTACAAAATCATTAAGTGTTAAAAATCAACCCATTGAATAATGGGAAAAAGGGTGTGGAATGCATCATGCACATGCTCTTCTTTGGATGAAAATTTCATCTTATAGGGTCATGCACATCTTGACCACAATCCATTCTTCTATACCACATCACTTTATCAAACACATTAACTAGATGTTAATGCATCACATGCATACTCCTTTCATTTAGCTAACATGTGCTAAATCGATCAATTTCACAACATTAAAGAATGCTAATAGACCATGCTCATGTAAATCACTCTTGAAGACTCATCAATATTAATCAATGCTCTGCACATAAACTAATGTCTTTTGATTGTGCATATACTACTACTAGTTAGAGATCTATCATGCTATCATCATTCAAAGATCACATATTTTCAAACATATAAAAATATGCCTAAAGCAAACATTGATTAGTTAAGAAGGAATAAGATAGAAAAACGTCACTACTTGATTTTCAAAGCATTTTGAAAAATTCAATGAAAGCTTAGAAGCAATGATCTATCTACCTCTTAGTCAAATTTGCCATGTTTACCCACTAGGTTTCCTCTTATTCTTTCTTGCAAGTATGCACCATCTCAGATCTATTTTCTGATAACCAATAAAGGAATGTCTCCTCTCTCTCTCTCACTCTCTCTCTCTCTCTCTCTCTCTCTCTCTCTCTCTCTCTCTCTCTCTCTCTCTCTCTCTCTCTCTCTCTCTCTCTCTCTCTCTCTCTCTCTCTCTCTCTCTCTCTCTCTTCCTACATTCAGACATTTTAAATCCATATTTAGAGAGGAGTGTTGTTATCAATGAAAGGTCTTGTTTTCTTATAACTCTGATATCAATTATTGGATTTTAGCTTGCTTATAGTCATTGGATAGTTCTCTAAGAGCTATATCTATCAGCAGATGTCTCATTATCAAATTATTTAGCTTCTAAAATCTTAATTTTTAAATTCATAATAAACTTTGAATTTTTATTAATCCTAAAACAAAATTTTAGGATATTATATTTCTAGAGAGATGAAGATGGTCCTACTTTGTCATATACATGAGTATTTTGGAATGATAACATGCTACGTATTTGAATTAACATGCTTAAAATGCATAGAGGAGGAATAAACTAGGATACGTTGCCTAAAAGGCTTTCATACTATATAGGACAAGCAAGCCCCCTTTTATTAGGCATCACTAAAATGATCAAAGTATGCCAATAACCAAATATCTATCTCATGCTTTTTGTTATGAAATTCCCTTCTACTATGAGACTAGGGAGAACCACTAACCAAGCTAAGAGGATCCTAAGATGAGGGACCTTAGCTTCTCTTGTTTTCATCTCCTTTGAGGCACTACCCTACTCTACTGAGAAATTATATTGTAAAGCAAGAACTGTATGCTGGAAAGCAAGAAGAACTCAACTTCTATTCTATATACGCCACTCCAAATTCTAGAAATGTTATAAATTTAAATTGAAAAAGGAGAACTTACACCTTATGCTATAGAGAAATAAGAAGACCAAGAATTCAATATAAAGAACTCCAGCTCCAAGAAATACTCCAAGGGAGATCTCTCCTTTAAAACCTTGAATTAGAACTCCCCTCAAGGCAAGATGGAAATAAATCTCATTCTTTCACCCTCAAACAAGATTTTTTCAACCTTTTTGAGGTTGTGAAAACCTAGAGTGAGATTTTCAAGAGTGAAACAACCTTCTCATGGGCGTAGCCTTGCTTGCCATGAACCCTTCACATCCTCTCTTTTGTTATTGCATGAAAACCCATTATATAGGCTTTCAAGGAATACCTTCAGCCAATCAAATAACATTTATATTTTCTCTAGCAATGTGGGCTATAAGGCCACATGAAATTCAATCATGTTGCATGACTTTTGACAAATCACACAATGTGAACTGTGAGGTTGCATGAGCATGTCATCATCCAAATGCTCCCATCATCTTTTAGAAGTGAGCATATGTATGTAGTCTTCAACTATGCTGTTGCATGTCTACTTTTGAAGTCAAGGGGTTGCATCATTGACTTTTTTATAAGGGACACCTATCTAGATGATGCATTTTTGTAAGATATAGGTCATGCAGCCACATTTGAATTCTTTCTCAGCTTGGTGTTTTTCATGCTCTTTATATTGTAAGGCCTTTTGGGTGTGCATCCTTCAGAATTATAAGGAAATGATATGCTTCAAGAGTAAATGGAGACCATCATATAGGCTTTCAAGGGATACCTCCTACTAATCAGATTGTAACATTTATATTTTCTTGCAAGTTGGTTGGGTCATAAGGCCACATGAAATAGAATCATGTTGTATGACTTTTGATAAATCACATGACTTAAGTTATGAGGATGCTTGAACATGTCATCATCCAAATACTTCCATCATCTTCTAGAAGAGAGAAGGTGTACTGGATCTCCGACTATGCAGTTGCACATCTACTTTTAAAGTCATTGGGTTGCACTATAGACTCTTCCAGAAGGGACACTTATCCAAATGATCCATTTTTTAGAATTGAGGTCATATAGTAGCATGCCAATCCTTTCTTAGCTTGGTATTTTCTATACTATTGATATTGCAAGGCCTTTTGGCTATGTTTCTTTTGAAATTATGAATAAAGTATATGTTTCAGGAGTAAATGGATGTCATTGTTGAGGAATTGAAGTTTTTACTCCTCTTGATCAAAGTGGAGTCAAAATTCGATGTCTATAGATGCATCTCTTTGGAGGAGGATGTGCAAATGAATGATGGCTAAAGCTAAACAGAACATGGATTTTGTACTCTTGATAATCATCAGAAGCTAGACTTCTTGGCATCTTGAGCTCTTGCCATGTTATAGACCCTCTTGTACACATTGAGGATTGCTCTTCATTAACAATTTTGAAAACTTTTGATGTATTTGAAAAGTCTGGTGACTTTGAAAACTTTGATGGCTTTGAAAATTTGATGACTTTGAAATTACAAAGACTTTTTGAATTTTGTGAAGTGCCCTAATAGATTCTCAAGGTACAATTCAACTTGGGGTAGGTGGCCTGAGATTTTTCATGTGACACTTTAATTTTGTGAAGTGGCCTGAGGAACTCTCATGGTATGCTTCAACTTGGAGAAAGTGGCGCGACCTTTCCATTTCACTGCTTGGATTTTACAAAGTTTTGTAAGGAACACTCAAGGTATGCTTCGACTAGGAGAAAGAGCCTTGGCCTTTTTAAGTGTCACTTGGAATTTCTTAAGTGCTTTAAAGAACTCTTGAGCTATGCTTTCCAAGTGCAGCGAGATTTTACACAATGCTTTAAGGAACTCTAAAGGTATGTTGGAAAAAGTGTCATAGCCTTTTCAAATGACACTTTGACTTTGCAAGTGCCCTGAGGAACTCTTAAGGCATGTTATGGCATGGGATTTTTCAAATGATAGTTGAAAGTTGCAAAGTACCCTAAGGAACTCTTAAGATACACTTTAGCTTAATCTTTGAGGTCTTGGATTGATCAATTTTTATTGGATGGTTATATCTTTTGTTATTTGGAACTTGGATTATATATCTTAAGATCTAAGAATTGGATTTTGAACTATGATTATATCTCTTAAGATTTGTTACTTAGATCTTAAACTTGAATTAGATCTCTTAAGATATAAAATTTACGTATTGAAACTGGATCAGATCACTGGAAGACTTAAGATGATAGATTAGATCTTTGGTGAGGCTTTTTGGCTTCAATAGTCAAGAAGTCGCATGACCTTGGGTCATGTGGTTGTTGATGTTTTTCACAAGTGAACAGGCTATTGTGGTATAGCTAATGCAAGTACAATTCGATCCCACAGGGACGCACTTTAAATTTTTTAGAGTTTTTAATAAAAATTAATTATTTAAAATTTAAATCAATTGACAAAAATTAACAAAAAAAATTCCAAATTCATCTTTAGTTTAATAGTAAAATTCTAGAAGTCTAATTCCAAGAAGAATAGAAAAAGAAACAATAAAACCTTAACTAAACTAAAACTAGAAGAAATTAAGAAAAATATAATTCCCTATTTTAAGTGCTGTCTAATTTCTTCTTCTTTTGTATCCCAAACCTTGATAAGACTCCATCAATATGTTCAACATAACTTGGATTAATGATCTAATGGAGGAATTTGTCAGATTCTTCAAATTGTTAGAGATCTAATCTAATTAAAGAATTTAAGATTTAATGACTTAGATCTGTTTTCAGAACCTAATTTGAAGATCATGAAGAACAATTAGATAGGAAACTATCCTAAAAACATGCTACAAATTTTAATTTAAATTCTGAATTAAAGCAGACAAGAAATTAAAGGTTTTCTGTGGTTAAACTAGAGCCTTTGATTTTTTTAAACAGGAATGGAATAATGTAGAATGTGAATAACTCAAAATATAATAACATAAATTGGGAATAAGAACAGTAAAGGATAGTAAATGTAATTTAAAATAGTCTTGCAAGGGCAAATTTGGAATTTTGGCCAAAATTTCCCAAAAACTCCAGTAAAACTAGAGGAGATCGCTAGAGAAGAAGTTCTGTGATGTTGGAGGGAGGAGGTGTTGGATTGTCTAGAGCGGTGCCATCCTGAGCATCATTGCTCTTCCGGTGAGAAAAAAAAGAAAAAAGACGCCCTTTCTGGGTGTCGTCTAGTTCATTTGGAGCAGAGGAGGATATGACGCCGGGCTTGTGCGTGATTGCTAGGATGGTGTGGTGTGGAGTTGGTTGGGATGGAGAGATGGAGAATGAGAGATGATGGCTGGTTGATTGGGGTGGTTGAGTAGATGCAGTGAGGATGGTAGTGGAAAAGGAGGTGCAATGAAGGCAACTGAGGGATTTGGGTATCAGGTCTCTTCAGTGGAGATGAGCTCTTCAGGTAGAGGAGGAGAAGGAAAAACATAAGAAGGGAAAGGGGATTTGTTTGATGTGCGATGAGCAAGGAGAACAACAAAGATGGGGGTTGTGACTATGGAAAAAAAAAAAAAGAAAGAAGAGAAGAGGTAAGAAGCAGAGACTGAAGAAAAAAAATGGGACAAAGGTAGTGTCGATGATGGAAGGGGAAAATGGGGCATGCGATGGGTGCAAGGCTGAAGAGGCAAATACTAGAGAGAAAGAGTGGTGTAGTAGTGGAGGCTGGGTGTGATGGAGGGTGGGGTTGATGCGTTGAAAAAAAAAACATGATGAAGGAAAGGGGAAAGCTGTTAATGTGAAAGAGATGAGTAAACAAGAGAAACTCCAAACAAACAAGGAAGAGGAAAGTAGAAAGAAAACAACTAAATAACTCTAAAAACTCCAAACTCTTTAGGCTTGTACGACTCTCCCTATTTATATTTTTTTTTTCATCCTAATTTTCTTCCTTTCCTTTAAGATTTAGTTTCCTATGAGGAAACTCCTCTTCTTCCCATTTAGGACTCTTCTTCCAAATTAGGACTCCTCTTCCTTTGGAGCCCTTCATCTCTTACCTTATTGATCTTCAACTGATTTGTGCCGTTGAGATTGAATCCGAATCATCCCCCTTCTTTAGTTGATCTACAAAATCAAAGACTAGATTAGAGTCATCTAAACCATACATTAAGCATCCACTTGGCTCAATTGCTCATCTGATTGCTAATTTTGACAAATTATGGTTGGATGGTCAATTTGAGCTATTTTTTTTATATTTTATTCAAAAATTACCAAATTAATGGTTAGATGGTTCAATTAAACGCTAAAGTAGGGTCTTTTAACCAAAATTAAATACTTAACACACACACACCCACCAGCATTTTGCTAGTCCCAAGCAAAACATGCAAAAAACTATTTTACACAAAACAGGTACAAGGTGCCACTTTCGTAGGTACTCACGATTGCATTTAGCATATACAGTAAGCCCTTGAACCATTAGGTTACCCCTAGTGGATGAGTTAGGTTTCGTGAGGGTTTGCAGTGAATATACCCACAAAATTTCATGAGGTCGAGTCCCCTATTTTATCTCAGAGAATCTTCATTCATTAGCAATTTTACTAATTTTTCACAACTTAATGAAGAGGATTTGACAATTTTACACACATACATATATTAAAGACATTTTATTTGAGCTATTCCTCGGAGTGCATATGTGTGTGTACAGCCACATAAATCTTGACTTCTAATTGAATATTCTTACATTTCATTGAAAATATGCCTTGACCTCAAATCCTCACAAGTATACGCTCAAAAATAAAACTCCCAGATAAGATGTTTAACATATTTCTCCCATTATGTGACCGAATTCAACAAGCTGATGGTTCTCATAATTCTTTAAAATGGTCACGAGACAAAGAAAAGTGATCTCTAAGAGTGAATGTTAACACCAAGAATATTAGGGGTCTTTTACCTTAATTCTTTATTTTTATCTCCACTTAAGGCTATGTCCACCTAAAATCAATAGGTCTTTAACTAAGATGAAATGAAGGCTCAGGACAAGTTTAAAAAAGAAAAGTGTAAATATTTCAAAGGTTCAAAATTGAGTAGATGACTTTAATGAATATCTACTAGGACAACTTTTCTTTTGGGTTTGTACTTTGAAGTGAATTTCTCTATTAGATTTTGGTCTTTTTTTCTTTTTCTTCTTTGGAAGAAAGACAACTAATTTTTCTCACTTCATTGACTTTTTGTCCTATTTTTGAACTTTTTCTACTCTACTCATTTTGAAGATGGGTAGTGGTTATTTATTTTACTCGGTTATTTTGGGTTAAGGTAAATGGGGTTAAGAAAGTTAATAACAGGCTCAAAAGGCTAACTAGTGGTATACTATATTGGGTAGGCCTTACGTCTCTAGGCTGAGTAAGGATGGCCTATATCATTTCTTAGGTTTCCTAAAGCCTATCAGATTCAATAAATTTCTAGAATTAAAGCTATTACTCCTATTCATTCTTGATGTTTAACCAAAACAACGATAATAGGATCACACTAATGTATCTATGCTGAAGAATTTAGGGAATTACTTATAACTCTCTAAAAGAAGATAGTCTCTAAACTTACTGGGTTATAGGTCTCCACTGATTTTTCTCATGGTCTCGAAGTCATACCTCTATATTAGTCTTGATTATGTGCTGTGTAAATGGTTTCTGAGAATTAACTTTCATAAAATGCTTCCATATATGAATGACATGCAAAACTAATCATATGCCTTCCCATTAAGAGGTGAAAATAGTATATTTACTAAATTCTAAATATCTAGTTCTCATCACAGTAAGGGAACTCTACTTTAAAAACTTTTCTTTTGTTTTCTTTTTTTTCAAAAAATTTTCAAATTTTTTTAACTCAAGAAAATTCAAAAGCTCTAGTGCATCTACACCCCCCAACCTGAATGAAACATTATCCCTAATAAGCGCTAAGTTTAATGTCTTCAGCCAGACATTACCTAACCTAACTTTCTAAACCTAGAGCTAACTGGGTTAGCTTATGTATCCTAATCCTAACCCTAAGATGAAATGGCGAGATTTCTCACACCACTTCAGAATTTTGCAATAATCCATATATTGCCTCCACCTTGAAATTTTAGGTGGTGATATGAATACAATATAGTAGATCACCACAATTGTGAAGGTAGTGGGACCATATTGTTGATCCCCCATCTTTAGTATTTCACGGTGGTCAATATAATTGCTCCACCTCAAAAATTGAGGTGAGGTTAACACAATGACTACATGAACTACCGTATATTTCCTTAGACCATATGGTGAAAAACAGTCCTTGTCTTGACCAAATTGAGGGATAATAATGACCATTCTATTCGGTTCATCTTTTTCTTCCATGTCCCTATCATTGTCTTGAACTCGGGTAATAACCTGACTTTGCCCTTCTCTAATAGGTTGTTCTTGTATTACTAGAGGCGGGGACAAGTTTGGCTTAAACCTTGGTTATCTTCTAACGTGTACCTTAGAGTAGGTTGATGCATTTCAACTGACTCTGCTTCTTCCTGTTTCATAAGCACAAGTATAGTATCAACTGTGTCTATATTATCTTCTAATGTTTGTTCAAATAAGGCTGCTCGGTCTCAATCAAGTACATCTTCTACATTGAAAGGTGCAATTTGAATTTCAAACTTTATAGGAGGATATACTCTGCCTTGCCATCAAGAAGTGTCCATTAGAGGCACAGTATCCAACAACTCATGCATCTCCTCAATAGATGTGTCTTCATCAAAGTCATAAAAATAGGTGGGACACGCATTGAGAGGATTATGGTTGGATTTTTCTAAAGCTTTATTCTCTTCATCAATGGAAGTCTCTTCATTATCAAAATCAAGACATGGCTCAAGTATATCTAAGTTGAAGATTTCTAAGGATAGTTGTAGACTTTGTGGCTCATAAGGATCATAGGAAATTTCCATCCTAGTGTTAAGAATAAATGGCTCTTTATTCCCCCTAATTTATTTTAGTGCCTCCTCAAATTCCTCCCTCCCTTGTTTTATTTCCTCAACGAAATCTTCCATCATTTTTAATTATGTATTCATAGCAACCATGCTTTGTTCTGTTATTTCACAGATGCTACATATTTTCTTCTAATAGTGGTTCTTTCCATAGAGGAAATGACTCATAGGGTTGGTATTACTATGGCATTGGGGTATTGAAAAAGGACTTAGCAAGCTGAACACATGATGGTTGACCCTGATATTCGGAATAATCATGGTAGTGTTTACTAAGGTGAGACCATTGTGGTTCTTCCTGATATTGGTAATCCTGAGACCATGGTTGTTCATGATGCCTAGTCCATCCATTAGAGTCTTGATAATTTGTCTCAGAATAAAAATTACTAGGGTATGTGAATGAATTAGGTGCATCAAATGACTCCTAATAGTATTCATTGTATGTGGAGCTTGATGAGAGCCAGGAAGGAGTGGAATAGGGATGCTTAGAATAGGTATAATCACTATGGTATTGAGGTTGTAGCGCAACTTGCCTAGAAGCTATTACCCTAAGCAATTGATTTTTCATAAGATCTAACTGATCCATCTATGCATCTAATCTATGAAATCTATCCCCTTCTTGATATGCTCTTTTTTTTCTTTTCTTTTTTCTTAAGATGAAAACTAACCTACATGATGCAACCTAACTTCCTAGAAAGATGCATAAACAAAGGGCACAAATATAATCCTTGAGGCCAATATGCGACAATATTTTAACATTCTTGAATTTGTGTAGGGACAATGCTTTTAATTGGCCTAATCTAGCCCTCCTCCTTTCTTTTAGATTTGACTAATTTTTACCACTTAGGATCTACGCAATGTGGTTAATACAACCCTCATGTAAGGAGTTGTTTAGACCTCACAAACATCAACAGGAGGCGAGGGAAGAGCAAGGCTCTATTAGACAACCGCTCATAACCACAGTGCTCAAAAACCACTAAAGTGATTATAAATTGCATCTTAGTAAGAGGGTCTTACGAGCATGTGATGGCCCTATAGGTCTCTTCTGATTGATTTTAATTTGAATGGAAGGGTAGGGTAGCGCACTTAAGATGATTATCCTAGGTGGGTCAAGGAGTGGTGATGAAATCCACCCTTGATCTTATGAGGGTAGGGTGCCCTTACTAATTAATTTCACACTCCATGGCAGTTCAATCAACATATATATCACCTTAAAGCATTAACCATGTCCTAAGAATGCAATTAAAATGGTAAACTAATGCAAAACCCTAAAAATGCAACAATTATAAAAAATGCTTTCTATATGAGTTACATTACCAAACAATGCAAAGTTACTCTAAATGCAAACCCTAATCTAGGAATTAAATGAGGGAGAAAACTTATAGTAGGGTTTCTTATGAAGATCAAGTGTGGGCCACCTTACTCCACACTTGCCCTATATTATACAACCCTTTAAAATTAAAATGAAAATTGCAATTTACAAGGAGTTAGATGGTCTAATTAAATGCTAAACTAGGGGCCTTTTAGCCAAAATTAAACACTTAACAGTGGCTACTAAATCTTTTCATTCTATATGATCGCACGTCAGGGGTCATGTGATGAGATGTGAAACATCCATCAAATGACCTACATGTCTCCCTTTCAACTGCTAGAATTTGAATAGAGAGAGAGAGAGAGAGAGAGAGAGAGAGAGAGAGAGAGAGAGAGAGAGAGAGAGAGAGAGAGAGAGAGAGAGAGAGAGAGAGAGAGAACTCTTCAAATTTCCTATCATCCTTATTGTTGGAAAATTTGAATGCATCCTCACTCTCTTCCTTTTCTTTTCTTTTCTTTTCTTTCCTAATCTTGCTTCTTTTCTTTTCTTTTCTCTTCTTTTTCCTTCTTCTTCCTTTGTTCCCTTGTCTTCTTCTTTCTTTCTTTGTACTTCTTGGTTTTTCAATAACCATGGCACCAAGGAAGCATGCGCAGATGAACGAGGATGATAATTAGGCCATCCAAGCTAGGAACTTGGGTGAGGAGGACCCTAGGAGATGGAATATGGGAAAGGATTTGAGTCGAAGAAGAAAGAACAGTGCCTAAATTAAGGGAATCAATGAAACACAACACTATTGGTAGAGGGATACTTTCTAGCATAGTGTTATTATGGTTATCTTTGATGAATACTAGCTACCATGTCTCCAAGTATGCTTACTAAAGAAAGGTAGGTTTTTTTTTTAAATTTTTTTTAGCCTTTATCAATTTTATGCATTTCTAACCTTAGGATCTTAGATTATGATCAAATCTACATTCTAGGCAGAAAGACAAACAAAATAGGATAAAAAGTGCTCAAATTGGACATCGTCCTACTAAGATCTGGCTATTCAAACTCTACGCAGAATTATGAGTAGTTGTTGGCAAAGTCATGTGGCCACACTTGATATAGTCCATCCGCATATGGATAAAATCAGCTTGAAGAAACTTACCAATAAAGGAGACTGATTAGATAAGGATGATCAAATAAGGACGATTAGATAAGCATTACCATATAGAGTTTGAGTTAATGTAGAAAAGTTCATGCCTTCCTCTAAACTCCTATAAATAGGAGCCAGAGATAGTGTTGAAGGCATCCCTTGTACTTGCCTCCTCGTAATGAAATATGTTCCCCCTCTTCCAGTGGATGTAGGCCAAATTGGTTGAACCATGTAAATCTCTTCTACTTGTGTGTATTTGTGATGCTTTTATTTATTTATTTATTTATTTATTGAGTTTTTGCATAACAAGTGGTATCAGAGATGGTGAATATTGGAGTGTCATAGTAGATTGAAGTTTAGTCTAGAACTAGGCAAACGATCAACCTAGATCCAGTTTAGACATAGCTCAAGGTTCGGCCTAGATCCTATTTAGACCCGGGCAGAGGAACGACCCAGATCCATCTTAGACCAGACTGAGGAAATGGCCCAAACAAAATCCAAACTAGGTGCAGGCCAGGAGCCCAAATCGGAGAATGCCCTAAATTGCCTCACATCAGAGAAATCCTAGATTTGAGATTGCCTAGGTCAGAGAACTTTTTTTTCGATAAGATTCTTTGTAAAAAAAAAACAAAAACAGAGAGAGTGAAAAAGGGGAGAAGGTGATGGGCCGACCACATCACAGGTTGCTTACCTGGGAAGAAGAACAATATTATATAATAATAATAAAAGAAGAAGAAGAAGAAGAAGAAGAAGAGAGAGGGAGGTTGACAACGACTGCCTGCTCAGGTAGCAGTCAAGAAAAATAAAAAAAAACATTATGAGCTGTTGAATCATTAGATAGAGTGGTGATTGCCAAACAAGGGGTAGACACACGAAGCTATCAGAAAAAGAAGGGCAACTGATTTGTTGTTAGGCCCAAATCAAAGAAGCAACTACCGATCAATTAGATAAACAGAAAAAAAAAAAGAAGAAGAAGAAGAAGAAGAAGAAGAAGAGAAGGAGATCAGGACCTATGATAGTGAATTCGTTGGCCCCTGGGAAGAAGAAGCAGGGAGAGAAGAGGAATCCACTGGCAAGTTGACTACACAAGCCCTTGAGAGGCATCGTAGCCATCGCACCCAGGGGGATACTTATCTGATGCCTATGATGGTAGAAGTGCCGATGGAACGCCTTCCATCTACTAAAGATAGGATGATCGCCACAATCGTAGGGGAACATCGACCGAATATAAATGGGGAAGGAAAAGTGGAAAACAGGTTAGGGTTTTTTTTATTTTTTTTCCCTTTTATATTAAGTGTTTAAAATCATAGGTCTCAGTTTGATACAGACACCCCCCTAAGGGCTGGAAATAAACTGGGTTCAAATTGATAAGGTCACTCCCCTATATGCTGAATCAATACCATGCCAAATTACAAGGGCACTCCTTTATTCCTAACTAACACCCCTCAGTTTTGATAAAGACACCCCTATACAAGAAAATTTTAATGCCTCAAATTTGTCAAAAATACACTTCTTAAGGTTTTTTATAGTTCTAGACTCAACCATATAGCCCATTTTTCATGATTTGATTTAGAAAAGACAGAAACAATGTTTACGAACCCATGAAGGAGATCAATTTAGAAAATATTGTGGTCAGAGCCATGATAAAACTCAACACCACTAATTATACTCTATGGAGACCTAGGATGGAGGATCTTTTATATTATAAATATCTCTGTGACCTATTGGATGATCAAGGAAAAAGACCTGAGGGGATTCTACAAAAAGATTGGATAAAAATGAACAAGAAAAATATAGGTCAGGTTAGGTAGTGAATTGACCATAACATATTTTACCATGTGGCTTAAGAAGAAAATGAATGTATTCTTTGGAAAAAACTCAGAGAATATGCATCAAGCTAAGACTGCTTCAAACAAGGCCTTGTTAATGAAAAGGCTTATAAACCTCAAACTAAGGAGCGAAATGATTGTAGTAGAACATAATAGTGAATTTTAGAATCTGGTAAATCAGTTAGGATCAGTGGTGCTATAACTAAGAGATGAATGGCAAGCCCTACTACTGCTAAGTTCAATATCAGAAAGATAGGAGACACTAGTAATCTCTCTCAACAACTCAACTCCAAAGGAAAACTTACCATTATTATGGTCAAGGATACCCTATTCAAAGAGGAGGTTAGAAGAAAAGAAGTCAGTACAGACCAAACACATGCCTGATAACAGAAAATAAGAATAGTGGGAGAGACAAGTACAAGGAGAGGAGTAAGAGCACACAAAGGGGGAGATCACAATCTCACAATAGATCAAAGAGTCAACCTAGAAGACAATTCAAGTGCTTCCACTGCGACATTCCAGGTCATATGAAAAAAGATTGCCCAAAACTCAAGAGGTAGATGGGACAAAGCAAACCAAAGTAGGACAATGGTGAAACACTAGTCACCATCTCTCAAGACATATCAGTGCCCACTAATAAAAAGAAATCATTCCTACACGTAGCTAAGAATGAAATAGAGAGGGTGATAGACACGACAACTTCCTACCATGCCACTCCACATAAGGACTTCTTCACCACCTATAAAGAAAGAGACTTTGGCACTATAAAGATGGGAAATGACAATTCCTCAAGAATAATAGGGATCGATGATGTGCAAATAAAGACAAATATTGGCTACATAATGGTGTTAAAGGAGGTGCAACACATATAGGAACTCAAGCTAAACTTGATCTAAGACCCAACACTTAACAGACAAGGCTACTCTAACTATTTCAGCAACACTTGAAAATTGATGAAAGAAGTAATGATCATAGCAAAAGGGAATATTTTTAACACACTATACAAGACCCATACTAGAATATCCAGAGATAGCCTAAACTCAATGGAGGATTAAGCATCACCAAACCTTTGGCACAAAAGATATGGTCACATGGGAGAGAAAGGGTTGTTCACACTTGCAAAGAAGCATCCCATCAAAATAGCCAAAGGTATAACTCTCAATCCTTATAATCACATTTGTTTGGCAAGCAACATAGGGTTGCCTTCTCTTCTTCTAATAATAAAATAAATGAACTTTTGAGTTTGGTGTACTAGGATGTATGTGATCCCATAGAATTAGAGTTATTGGCCGGGAACTAATATTTTGTAACTTTTATAGATGATGCATTTAGGAGGGTATGGGTATATTTTGTAAATAACAAAGATTAGGTATTCAAATGCTTTAAGAAACTCCACGCAATGGTGGAACAACAAATAACAAAGAAGTTAAAGTGCCTCCAAACAGACAAAGGAAGAGAATATACCTCAAAGGAGATTAATGCATATTGTGCAATACGGGATATTCGACATGAGAAAATAGCCCCACATATCCCACAACACAATGGAGTAGCAAAAAGGATGAACCAAACTATTATGGAGAGAGTAAGATGCATGCTCAATATGGTTAGGGTAAAGCTATAAGAATTGCTTGCTATCTTATCAACACATCACAGTCAGCACCACTAGACTTCAAAATCCCAGAACAAAAGTGGACTGGCAAGAAAGTGACCTATTCGCACCTGAAGATAATTGAGTGTAAAGCTTTTGCACATGTATCCAGGGAGATGAGATAGAAATTGGCCTTGAAGTCCACTCCTTATATCTTCATCAGATACGGAGATGAAGAATTTGGATACCAATTATGGGACCCTAAAGCAAAAAGGATCATTCGAAGCAGAGATGTGGTGTTTCAAGAGAATCGGTTATATGAAAAATAGAGAAAGGCTAATAAAGAAGGTATCAATGCTCCAGATCTAGTACTTAACTCTACATCTAGATAGGTTAACTCAGAAGTTGTGCCTAAAGTTGAAGAGGAGGCAAAGGAACTTGAGCAGGGCGCATTAGTCCTCTATGCTAGAGGATGTAGGAACATTAGATATTGGATCAACTTTTCAACTAGAAGCAAAACTTCATCCAAAGATCTCAACAAAAGGACGTATTCTCATTCCATCACAAAAATATCTAGAATCAGAATATATTATGCTCACTGATGAGGGGGAGCCAGAGAGTTATCAGCAAGTCCTGAAACATGCATATAAGGGCAAATGGGTGCAAGAAATGTAAGAGAAAATTAACTCATTAAAGAAAAATCGGACATATGAGCTGGTAAAACTTTCCAAGGGAAAAAGAACATTAAAGAAGAAATGGGTATTCAAGCTAAAAAGAGATAACAACAAAAAACCAATCAAGTACAAAGCACGATTGGTCATCAAAGGCTATGAACAGATGAAAGGAATTGACTTTGATGAGATCTTCTCATAGGAAGTGAAGATGACATCAATCAAGATCATACTTGGAGTAGTGGCGAGACAAAACCTAGAGCTTAAGTAGATGGATGTAAAGACAGGTTTTTTACATGGAGATTTAAAGGAAGAGATATACATGGAACAAGTAAAGGGTTTTGAAGTTGAAGGGAAGAAGCAATTTGTGCACAAGTTGAAGAAAAGTCTTTATAGTCTTGCGCAAGTTGAAGAAAAGTCTTTATAGTCTGCCAAGGCAGTCGTATAAGAAGTTTCACTCATTCATGACAAGTTAAGGTTTAAAAGGACAACTACAGATCCGTGTGTGTACGTGTAGAGACTACTTGAGGGTAAATTTGCCATTCTTCTACTTTATATAGATTACATATTAATAGTTGGTCAATATACAACTATGATTAGCAAATTGAAGACAAAGTTATATAAGTCTTTTGACATGAATGACTTAGGAGCAGCTCAGTAGCTCTTGGGGATGAAGATCACAAGTGAAGAAAAGAAAGAAAGCTGTGGCTATCACAAGAAAACTACGTTAAATGAGTATTTAAGCGGTTTAACATTGAGAGCTCCAAGCCAGTCAACACTCCGCTTGCCAATCATTTCAAACTATGCAAATGGACTTATCCCTCAACAACACAAGAAGTAAACAAAATGGCAATGATTCCTTACTCATTAGTAGTTAGGAGTATGATGTATGCGATGGAATGCAAAAGTTGGATATCACTCATGCAGTAGGTGTCATGAGCAGGTTTCCGTCTAACCTAAGCAAAGATCTTTGGAAAGCCATGAAGTGGAAGGGTACATCTAAGTTGTGCTTGTGTTTTGGAAGTACAAAGACAATCTTGGAAGGATTCACAGATGCTGATATGGAAAGAGATCTTGATGGAAGAAAGTCAACATCAGCGTTTCTTTTCACTTTTATAGGGGAGTTGTATCTTTGTAGTCCAAGTTGCGAAAGTGTGTGGCCTATCGTCAACAGAAGCTAAGTATATTGTCATAGCTAAAGAAGGCAAGGAAATGTTGTGGATAAAGCGATTTCTCCAAGAACTTAGTATCATGCAAGAAGAATATAAGATACGTTGTGACAATTAGAGTGCACTAGACTTGAGCAAGAACTCAATGTATCATACTTGGACAGAGCATGTTGACATACAGTATCATTGGATACAGGAGGTGACAGAAGAACAAATGTTAAAACTAAAAAAGATTCACAATAATGAAAATCCAACAAACTGCTAACAAATGTGTTAACATATGAGAGACTGGTTGTAATATCCCCTATTTTCAAATTCAAAAAATGCATGATTTGTGGAATTTTGCAAATTTTGAGTAATTATGGAATTGAAAATTTTAGAGATTTAATCTTAAGTTGAAATCTTAATAATTGGAATGTACTCGAAAAATGGAATCCAACGCCACTAAGAATGCTAAAATAGGATATCAGAGTAAATATGACTACTTATTTTAATTATTGTATTTAATTAAAATTAATTAGAGGGACAGAATAGTCATTTCAAAAGTGGGGCCTACGAAAAAAGTCAAACACTGAAACTGAGAGTTGACTAGCATTTATGACGTAAGGTGATGATTACTAGCCATAAATGCTGGTAATCATTTCAAAATAAAATAAAATAGATTTGAAATCGTTTTAGGGGGGGGGACCCTTTAAATGCATTTCCCCTTCTTGTTTCCCATGATCAATCCCTCGTTTAGTGTGCCACCGGCGACTGCAATAACAGGGAAACGACGAGCTTACACTTAGCGCATGCAGCAACAAACTCCTCTCCCCCTCCGACAAGCCAGACCAAGGTAGGCATCGTCCCCTCTTTCCCCCTCTCTTTTCCAACATTACTTTGAAGTTAGTCATTCTTTTAACGTTGGAAAACGGCGTGGATTTGCCGTTTTCCAGTAAGTTTTAGGCATCATTAATCTTTTTGAAATAAGTTAATGAAACGGTGTTAGATGATGATTTGAACTATTCATCTTGTACATGATGACACAAAGAACGAACCCATGAATTTTCATGGTGATCGAACGGCCAGGGAAGCCCAAAAACTCAGAAAATAGTAAAAGGGAGATTTTTAAAAATGTGGTAAAAAGCATGTAAAACTATGGAAATAAAATAAAATCCCTTGATGGGAAGCTTAAAAATGGAAGGTACGTGAATAACTAAGCAAAATGGTACAAAAATCATAAGATTTGGGCACCTGGGGTCGTCGGCGGCGACCAAAGTTCGACCGGCATCTTTGATGATGGTGGACCAGTCCAATTGTCATCCCCGGCAATGGCCAGTGGCGGCAGCTCAACTGACGACATTGGGCAACACGCGCAAGCGGGGAACACGCAGCAGCCATCACGCACAACACGCGGTACAACCCACGTGCAACACTCATGCAGCAGCCATTGCATGCAAAACATGATGATGCATGCACGCAAGTTGCAAGCACACAACGCAGCGGTAAGCACAAGTGGCACACACGTGTCATCAGCGGCATGGCTTTTTCTTAATTTTTGAATTTTCTAAGCTGTCTATTCACAAAAATTGTGATTTTAGGAGATACAGAGATCCAAATCGTGATTCAAAAGAGGCGTTGACATCGTCTCGATAACATGGACCTAGATTTAAAAGAGGCGATGAACTCCTCTCCCCCTCTGACTAGCCGGATCAAGGTAAGCATCGTCCCCGCTTTCCCCCTCTCTTTTCCAACATTACTTTGAAGTTAGTCATTCTTTTAACGTTGGAAAATGGTGTGGATTTGCCATTTTCCAGTAAGTTTTAGGCGTCACTATTCTTTTTAAAATAATTCAATGAAACAGCGTCAAATGATGATTTGAACCATTCATCTTGTACATGATGACACAAAGAACAAACCCATGAATTTTCATGGTGATCGGACGGCTAGGGAAGCCCAAAAGTCAGAAAATAGTAAAAGGGAGATTTTTAAAAATGTGGTAAAAAGCATGTAAAACTATGATAAAATGATAAAATCCCTTGATGGGAAGCTTAAAAATGGAAGGTACGGGAATAACTAAGCAAAATGGTGCAAAAATCCTAAGATTTGGGCACCTAGGGTCGTCGACGACGACCAAAGTCTGACCGGCGTCTCTAATGATGGTGGACCAGTCCGATTGTCATCCCCGGCAATGGTCAGTGGTGGTAGCTCGACTAGTGACATTAGGCAAAGCGAGCAAGTAGGCAACACAAGACAGCCATCGTGCACGACACGCGGTATGACCCACTTGTAACACTCATGTAGCAGCCATCGCATGCAACACGTGACGATACATGCAAGTGGGCTGCATGCACACAATGTAGTGGTACGCACGAGTGGCACATGCACGTCATGAGCGGCATGGATTTTTCTTTATTTTTGGATTTTTCTAAGCCATCTATTCACGAAAATTGTGATTTTAGGAGATACAGAGATCCAAATTGTGATTCAAAAGAGGCGTTGCCATTGTCTCAATAACACGGACCTAGATTTAAAAGAAGTGATGAACTCCTCTCCCCTATGACTAGCCGGACCAAGGTAGGCATCGTCTCCTCTTTTCCCCTCTCTTTTCCAACATTACTTTGAAGTTAGTCATTCTTTTAACGTTGGAAAATGGTGTGGATGTGTTGTTTTCCAGTAAGTTTTAGGCGTCACTATTCCTTTTGAAATATGTCAATGAAACGGTGTCAGATAATGATTTGAACCATTCATCTTGTACATGATGACACAAAGAACAAACCCATGAATTTTCATGGTAATTGGACAGCTAGGGAAGCCCAAAAACTCAGAAAATAGTAAAAGGGAGAATTTTAAAAATGTGATAAAAAGCATGTAAAACTATGATAAAATGATAAAATCCCTTGATGCGAAGCTTAAAAATGGAAGGTACGTGAATAACTAAGCAAAATGGTGCAAAAATCGTAAGATTTAGGCACCTAAGGTCGCCGGCGGCAACCAAAGTCCGACCAGCGTCTCTGATGATGGTAGACCAGTCCAGCTGTCATCCCCGCCACTGGCCAGTGGCAGTAGCTCGACTGGCGACATTGGGCAACGCGCACAAGCGGGCAACATGCGGTACGACCCACGTGCAACACTCATGCAACAGCCATCACGTGCAACATGTGATGATGCCTGCACGTGGGCTGCACGCACACAACACAACGATACGCACGAGTGGCACACGCGCATCATGAGTGGTATGGCTTTTTCTTGATTTTTGGATTTTTCTAAGCCATCTATTCACGAAAATTGTGATTTTAGGAGCTACATAGATCCAAATCGTGATTCAAAAGAGGCGTTGCCATCGTTTTGATAACACAGACCTAGATTTAAAAGAGGCGATGAACTCCTCTCCCCCTTTGACTAGCCGGACCGAGGTAGGCATTGTCCCCTCTTTCCCCTTCTCTTTTCCAACATTACTTTGAAGTTAGTCATTCTTTTAACGTTGGAAAACGGCGTGGATTCGCCGTTTTCCAGTAAGTTTTAGGCATCACTATTCTTTTTGAAATAAGTCAATGAAACGATGTCAGATGATGATTTGAACCATTCATCTTGTACATGATGACACAAAGAAAAAAACCCATGAATTTTCATGGTGATCGGACGGCTAGGGAAGCCCAAGAACTCAGAAAATAATAAAAGGGAGATTTTTAAAAATATGGTAAAAAGCATGTAAAACTATGAAAAAATGATAAAATCTCTTGATGGAAGCTTAAAAATGGAAGGTACGTGAATAACTAAGCAAAATGGTGCAAAAATCGTAAGATTTGGGCACCTAAGGTCGTCGGCAGCGACCAAAGTCCTACCGGCGTCTCTGATGATGGTGGACCAATCCGATTGTCATCCCCGGCAATGGCCAATGGTGGCAGCTCGACTGGTGACATTGGGCAACGTGCGCAAGCAGGCAACACGCGGCAGCCATCACGCACGACATGCGACACGACCCATGTGCAACACTCATGCAGTAGCCATCGCATGCAACACGTGACGATGCATGCACACAACGCAGTGGTACGCATAAGTGGCACATGTGCGTCATGAGCGGCATGGCTTTTTCTTTATTTTTGGATTTTTCTAAGTCGTCTATTCACGAAAATTGTGATTTTAGGAGATACAGAGATCCAAATCGTGATTCAAAAGAGGCGTTGCCATTGTCTCGATAACACGGACCTAGACTTAAAAGAACCGATGAACTCCTCTCCCCCTCCGACTAGCCGGACCGAGGTAGGCATCATCCCCTCTTTCCCCCTCTCTTTTCCAACATTACTTTGAAGTTAGTCATTCTTTTAACATTGGAAAACGGCATCGATTTACCGTTTTCCAGTAAGTTTTAGGCGTCACTATTCCTTTTGAAATAAGTCAATGAAATGGTGTCAAATGATGATTTGAACCATTCATCTTGTACCTGATGACACAAAGAACAAACCCATGAATTTTCATGGTGATCGGACAGCTAGGGAAGCCCAAAAACTCAGAAAATAGTAAAAGGGAGATTTTTAAAAATATGGTAAAAAGCATGTAAAACTATGATAAAATGATAAAATCTCTTGATGGGAAGCTTAAAAATGGAAGGTACGTGAATAACTAAGTAAAATGGTGCAAAATTTGTAAGATTTGGGCACCTGGGGTCGTCAGTGGCGACCAAAGTCTGAACAGTGTCTCTGATGATGGTGGACCAGTCCAGTTGTCATCCCTGGCAATGGCTGGTGGCGACAGCTCGACTAACGACATTGGGCAACACTCGTAAGCGGGCAACACGCAGCAGCCATTGCGTATGACACGCGGTACGACCCGCGTGCAACACTCATGTAGTAGCCATCGCTTGCAACATGTGACAATGCATGCATGTGGGCTACATGCACACAACGCAATAGTACGCACGAGTGGCACATGCGTGTCATGAGCGGAATGGCTTTTTCTTGAATTTTGGATTTTTCTAAGCCATCTATTTACGAAAATTGTGATTTTAGGAGATACAGAGATCCAAATCGTGATTCAAAAGAGGCGTTGCCATCGTTTCGATAACACAAACCTAGATTTAAAAGAGGCGACAAACTCTTCTCCCCCTCTGACTAGCCGGACTGAGGTAGGCATCGTCCCCTCTTTCCCCTTCTCTTTTCCAACATTACTTTGAAGTTAGTCATTCTTTTAACGCTGGAAAACGGCGTGGATTCGCCGTTTTCCAGTAAGTTTTAGGCGTCACTATTCTTTTTGAAATAAGTCAATGAAACAGTGTCAGATGATGATTTGAACCATTCATCTTGTACATGATGACACAAAGAACAAACCCATGAATTTTCATAGTGATCGGACGGCTAGGGAAGCCCAAGAACTCATAAAATAATAAAAGGGAGATTTTTAAAAATATGGTAAAAAGCATGTAAAACTATGATAAAATGATAAAATCTCTTGATGGGAAGCTTAAAAATGGAAGGTACGTGAATGACTAAGCAAAATGGTACAAAAATCATAAGATTTGGGCACCTGTGGTCGCCGGCGGCATCCAGAATCCGACCAGCGTCTCTGATGATGGTGGACCAGCCCAGTTGTCATCCCCGACAATGGCCAGTGGCGGCAGCTCAACTGGCAACATTGGGCAATGCACGCAAGCGGGCAACATGCGGCAGCCATTGTGCACGACACACGATACGACCCACATGCAACACTCATGCAGCAGCCATCGCGTGCAACACGTGACAATGCATGCACGCGGGCAGCACACACGCAACGCAGTGGTACGCACGAGTGACAAGCGCGTCATGAGCAGCATGGCTTTTTCTTGATTTTTGGATTTTTCTAAGCCGTCTATTCACAAAAATTATGATTTTAGGAGATACAGAGATCCAAATCATGATTCAAAAGAAGCGTTGCCATCGTCTTGATAACACAGACCTAGATTTAAGATAAAAACCTAACTTTGAGCACCTTTTAAATGGTTAAACCATTAAAAACTATTAGATAACCTAAATCAGGCTGATCAATGTATAATCAGGCCTTAGACCTTGATTGTATACTTTAGATATGAGATAATCTAGGAGATTAAAAGAGTAAATCTCATTGAATTTTCAAGAAAAGTGATCTTGACCGTCGATCTGAGCAGGTGCCTTAAGATATGTTGATCAAAGAGCGATCTGACCGTCAAATCGATGCGTAATCATAAAGATACACGTGAATTACTAAACGAAATAGAAATTTAATAGATCATGAATGAAAATGAGTAGGGTTAAAATAAAAAATGACATATGATGGTGTAGTTGTTAGAAAGATAAACATCTAGCTTAGAATTGCCCTGATGGAGGGTTAATCAGATGATCTAGGCCGTTAATCTAGGATTAACTACTAGATCAAAGAAGTTATCACTTGGACCTGTCATTTGAGATGTGAGAATACCAAGTGATGAATAACTTATGGTGTGACAAGTACATCAAGGTGCACGATTGGAGTACCGCATTTATCAAAGTAGGTGATTACATTCGAGATTTTTCCTTGATTTCATGATCATGATTTCTCAATTGAAATTCCTGAGGCAGGTGTTTTATGCCCTATCATGTTTATTAAAATGTGTTTATCACTTCGCTTTTGATAGCATGACATTGATTATACAATTATCGATGTTTTCACATATGATGGTTTACACTCTATCATATGTTTTGATTCAACTTATTGAGGTTTATTTCACTTGGGAGTTTTCCATGATTTATAACATGTTTTGCTGCTTTATAATATGTGCTTCTACTCTGTGGGTATTATGCTAGGAGGGTTGTAGGGTAGGCCACCCATCCTTTGACTTTGTAATGATGATGATTAGACACCGCCCTTGAGTGGTACAGGGCCATGTACGTTGGTGGAGGTATCATGGGTAGTCCTTCCTATGAGTCCATTCCTCCCCATGGGGATGGAGAAAGTCTCCTATTTAGGTGTAACGAGGAGCGGCAGTGGTTTAGATCCTGTGTGGTTGCCACTGCAGCATAGTAGCCTATACACTTATTTTGTATGTTCACGTGGTATTTATATGTGGGTGAAGCCTATGTGGGCGGGCCTATGGGCTGGGCAAGCTATCTAGTGTGTGAGCTACAGGCAAGGGCTCTAGGTTTGGTATGAGTACTCATTACCGGTGATCGAGTGTTGTGGAACACTCTTAGGGCTAGTTTTTGTACGGTGCCCTATTTTATCATGACATGCATTATGTTTTGACGTGGACACGGATTCTTATTATGTTTAATGGATGCTCATCCATGTTTTGATCATGCCTTGCATGCCATGATGTTGTATTGCCTCAGATGAAAGTATGTTTTGATCCTAATTGTTTTGTTTAGATTTATGTGATTCATGAGCTTTACATATTGAACGCTTGATGATTTCATTTGCTTTATAAATGGTTTACTCTGTTGATGCTCAACATTATATTGGTACTCTTCGCAAGTGTTTATTGTATGTTTTATGATATTCGACATAATATTGGTACTCTTCGCAAATATTTATTACATGTTTTTATTTCTCGTAATCACCTAGACAAGCATAGTTTGCTGAGGCATTGCTTTGTGTGCAATGCCTCAGATACAGAGAGTGACTATAAGTTGACGCGCTGATAGAGCAGGTAAAAGTGATGGCAGTTTTCCAGTAAAGCATTGAGGATGTTCATAGATGATAAGGCTTGTTCAAGACCTCACTTTGGGTTTTAAGTATGGGTTGTACTTTAATTAAAATTGGAATATGACCTAGATGTAAGAATATGAATTCATGTTGGATGTGATGGCTGTGTGGAGGGACTCTAGGTGTTTTGTCGTGACTATATTTTCTTATCCATTATTGGAGTATTTTTTTTTAAAATAGTATTTGATTGTGTGGATGGGTGTGGAGACTGAGTCTCCCATGTGTCATGTCTTACATTATGTTGTCAGATTATTTTGTATTGCACTAGTCATGTGCAATGGTCCAAAATACAGAGGAGAACTCTGTCGGTTCTTTGATGGAAATGGTATTTTATTTTACCACTAAATCTGTAGCTTTGTAGTTATATGACTCCTCGGATTTGGAAAGAAAATCTTTTACTTAAGTTTTGTTTTGGTCACTTTAAAAATCAAAGTGTTTTTAAAACAGGGATCCCAACTATTTTTATAAATTATTATTATATTTTTGTTAAAAACCCGGGGCGTCACACTAGCACTATGTAGAAACATATCAGGCATGAACTCAGACTAGTGAAGTAAGGCATGGGGATAGAGGGGGAGAATTAATATAGTCCATCCCTATATGAATCAGATCAACCTAAAGAAACATGCCAATAAAGGAGACTGATTAGATAAGGATGATTAGATAAGGATTATTAGATAGAATTTGAGTTAATATAAAAAAGATCAAGCATTCTTCTGAACTCCTATAAATAGGAGCCATAGACAGTGTTGAAGGCATTTCTTGTACTTACCTCCTCATATTGAAATCTATTCCCCCTCTTTTTGTGGATGTAGGCCAAATTGGCTGAACCATGTAAATATCTTTTGTTTGTGTGTGTTTGTGATGCTTTTAATTTTATTTTTTATTTTTTTTTCTGCATAGTACTTGCCTCCTCATAGTGAAATCTATTCTCCCTCTTTTTGTGAATGTAGGCCAAACTGGCCCAACCATGTAAATCTCTTCTGCTTGTATGTGTTTGTGATGCTTTTAATTTTAATTTTTATTTATTTTTATTTTTTTGAATTTCTGCATAACAGCACCTTTGGTTTGAAGTGGCTGCACAACCTTATTGGATTTGCCGCATCACCTTAAGTCATGCGATCGCATCCATGGGAACACACGCCCCTTGCTTTTTTCTTATTATACTACAGGTCATGCCATAACTTTTTTGTTGCATGACCTTGGGTCTTGCGAGAGTTCAAGGGTCTTGCGGCAAGATCGCTTACTTCTTGTGGCAGCGGGTCTTGTTGATGATTTGCCTTGTGTCCTATGGTGAGCCTTTAGTGATGCAATCGGTCATGTAGTTGACCCCTTTTTAGTCTGGCAACACAATCTTTTGGTCTTTATAATTCTTGTTCAAAATTTTTCTTCTTTAATTTTCTAGCTTTTGCCTTTCTGGACAAACCAGGGCTATCCTGATTTTGTCTACAGTTAGTACCAGGGCTTGTGTAGCAAAGTGAAGGCCGTAACAGATTTGACTGGTCTACAAGTTAGGCAATGATCGGAGGGTTTGCCATCCATTTCCTCTGGTGGCCTTGGTAGAGAGATGGATTCCTACCACTCGTTCTTTTCACTTCGATGGGGTTAGATGGGCATCTTCCTGGTCGACTTCTGCCTGTTGACCGCGTTCTCTTTAGGCAGGGAGCAGAGTGTGTTCTCGATTAGTCTCATGTCTGCAGATGAGTCGTAGGAGCTGATGGGGGCCATCAATATCGTAGCAGCTAAAGGACAAAAGGCCCTGAATGTGGCCTACTTTTAGAGCTTGCATGCGCAGGGATGCCCTGCCGATATGAGACTGAACGATGACATTAATGCCAAGGCTTAGGCACAGGATGCCCGCCGCTATCTTCTCACTGTTCTCATGATGCTCGATTACACCCTGTTATCATCCAGCGTGAACAAGGTGTTTTCTTCGTCCGTTTGTGGAGGACATTCCCTGGATAGATCATGTGGACTGGGTAAGTGCAACGTATGCCACCTTGATTGATGACCTGAGTCGGGTTGCTAACGAGGTCTTAAACTCCTACCTCACCACCCCTACTTCTGGTGAGTTTCTTTTCTTACAAAGTTGTTTTTCTTCTTTGAAAAGTTTCCCCCTCCGACTCTTTGCTTGCATTTACAATTCTGCGCCTAGGAGCAGTTACCAGCTTCATTGCCGCTCGTTGGAGTCCTACTCCTACCTTTACTGCTGGTTCTTGATGACACTCCTACCTAACCGAATTTTCTGTCGATGAAGAGGATGATAGCATCGAATTTTTTAGGAAGATGGGATTGAGGAATGACTGGGTCCAAAACTAGCCTAGAGGTTTGAAGCAATGGAGCACCAGGTGCGTCTTGGAGTAAATTTATTATATTCTCATTTTCTTCATCTATGGAAACTCAGCTGTTTGTTTTTGTAAGTCATTTGAGTACCTCAGCACAGGAGTTCTTTCACTCCTCTTCGGACCTCAGGCACCTCCAAGTAGATGCAGCAGTGGTGGTCGGGGGAGACCAGATAATAGACTCATCAGTAGGTTTCGTCGGGCCTTTCTCCGCGTCCTTCAATTTAGGGACCTGTTCCCAGGGGATGATTACTAGTGGCATTTTCCAGGTAGATTCCTAGGTAGTTTTGGGGTGACGGTGTATAGCGTCTTCCTTCTGTCCCGACGGACGCTCCACTATCAAATCCGTAGCAGAGTGATACAGACGCTCTAGTTTGGGATTCCGTCTGATGACAGATGGTGACTTTGCCGGTCTCTGCTCTTCCCAGTTCACGCCATCTATTGCTCAAGTATTTCTGAAGGTTTTTTTCTTTTCCTTTTGAGCTTTTTGGCATTTGACAGATATCTTTTTATCCTATTTCAAATTTTGGTCATTCAACAGGCTCTAGCTCCGATGACTCCAGGTGGTGGCGGTTGTTTTCCACCTGTTTGGCATTCTAGTGGATCTGGATCTCAACCTGCTGCTCCCCTGGCTCCTCCTTGGCCTGTGCCTGTGAGCCAGGGCTTGTGCCATAGAGGGTGGATGCTTTCGGCTCCTCTTTCGCTATTCGGGAGGGTGCTCCAAGGGCCTTCGTAAGCAGGGTTTCCTTCAGGGTTGGCACTCGTTGTCTGCCTTCTCGTGTGATGACAGAGCTTAAGGACGAGGTCATTCCGGACGTGCCGCTACCTCTGCCTAGGGGTTCAACTTCCCGACCCATCATAGATCCTGGTGTGCTTTCGGGGAGTCTCTTTGATTATTTCATTGTTTTATTTTCTTTCATTGTTTGTGACTTACACTTTCAATGACTCGGAGCAGATGTCAGTGGCGCATTCGAGGCCATCATGTAGATGTTTGCTCAGAGCCAGGAGAAGGTGCACCTTCTGTCCTCCTAGATCGGGACTTCTCTTGACTGTTTCTTTTGTTTTCTTCACTGTGAGCCAGGGCTTTTGTTTTCCCCAATATGATTTTGAAGGATGACTAGCTATCTAATACACGGAATCCTATGGAGAAGGTGGCCACCCCAACCACCATGTTAGTGAAGAGGACCCCAGAATGACTAGGCATCTAATACATAGAATCCTGTGGAGAAGGTGGCCACCCCAACCACCATGTTAGTGAAGAGGACCCCCAGAATGACTAGCTATCTAATACGTGGAATCCTGTGGAGAAGGTGGCCACCCCAACCACCATGTTAGTGAAGAGGACCCCCAGAACATCCTTTTTTTTGAGTTATCACATCCCAAAATTGACTGCTTAGTGCATAGAATTGTATCAAATTGATCCTAAGACTTATGCCTGTTTTAAGCTTGACGTAGATGGAAGATTCTTGATCGATGAGGACCTTGTTTACATTTTTCCCCAAGACAGGCCATTAATATGAAAAGCGAGATGACATGATTGCATCCACCGTCGACTAGTTCCTTGCTTGAAAAGCTAATGTTTGTCCCTACTATACGGACTAGCTCTTCACTAAGTTGTGAAGAGAGGCAATCAGCACTACTTAATTGTTTTATAAAAGCATTTAAGTCTGAGAGGTTTTGAAAGTTGATAAGAAAAGAGATCTTAAATAATCTCTAACTTTAGATATTCCGAGAGAATGAATCTTAATTTCTGAAAATCAAGTAAATCACTCTTCAAACCAAGAAATACCCTAACAAAGCACCTTCACAAAACACTTCAAAACTTGAGAATCAAATGAATAAAAGCCTAAGGGAGCATCCCCTTCATATAGGGGTTTCTCTTTTCTAGACTCTTTGTCAGAAGCAACGTGGGAATATTAGTTGATGTCCCTTATATAGAGATACCACTTTATAGCTCTTATTGAAAAGGCGATGTAGGACTAATAGTCCATTTAACTTTAAATATAAAGCTAACACATTCTGAATGGTTTGGCCTAATAGATATCTAAAGCCCGAGTACCTAGGTGAACGGGTTGATCATACGATCATGATAGACCCTTCAAGCAAATTGGGGCATTATATAGTTGTTAGCTATTGTGGTGTTTTTATAGCACTTTACTACAACACTGTAAATAGAGCTTTGGAGACAGTCCATGCTCATAAGCATGAAAGGAGTTCATGTTACCTATTTTATGGTTTTTTTGGAAGATCAAAAGTGTCATCATGTTAGGTTTAAAAGAAGTAGGTAACTTGCAACAAATGGATGAATTTGGATGATCCTAACAATTGATTTTGTCTTTAAAATTTTATAAAAAAAACAGTGTTATGACTTCAATACTAATAAACAGAAGCAAAATTCATCTAATGGGCATGAGATTTCATACTACCCTATTTAAGCCATTCCAAACATAATGAATGGCTTAGATTTATAAAAACTATTTCAATTTATGAGAAGAAGGTAGTGTAGAATCCTTCCATGCATTTGAGTGTTGAATCCTTTTGAACTTAGCAATGATGACAACCAAATATAGTAGTTCCTTCAGAGACATTCTCTCTTCAACCCTATTTTTCAACAAAACCATGTAGTATTTACAAATTTTTTAATTATTTTGTATCATATTTCACTTCTTGAAAGTAGGCCAAAAGATTTGTTTCATTCCTAAAATTTCTCCATTGTTGTTTGTATATTTACACCAAACTCTATACCCACCCTCTCTCCTCATGATAAGAATTCTATCCCTAGGAAATCTCTATTTGAAATTAATTTAGTACTACTCTCTCTTCTTCCTTTTTATTGGTGTTTTTGTATTACACCCGAACCGCGCCCCCCCTTTCTTTCTTTTTTTTCTTACACCCTATATTATCCTATATAAAACAAATTTTACAAATCCCCACTATTGAATTTTTATAAGAAGGTAAAGAGAGAGAGAGAGAGAGAGAGAGAGAGAGAGAGAGAGAGAGATGATTTAAACACAACCATCTTATTAAAAATAAAAAATGATGGTTTTTTAAAACCATCTTATAAATTTTGAAATTATAAGATGGTTTTCATAAAACCACCTTATAAAAAAAGTTTATAAGACAGTTTCTAAAAACCTTCTTATAATGTCACAAATAATATAAGGGGGGTTTATTTAACAGTGTATATTTGGCGTTTCTATTGGCATATCTCCTGCAATATTTCTGGTGATATCTTCTATGATATCTGAGATATGTGTCATATGTTCTATGATATCCTGTGTGATATCTGAGATATACCATTTGTTCTATGATATCTTTGGCGATATTTTTGGTGTTATCTTTGCTTGCAATCAACAGGTGCAATATCAACAATTTCTCAGTTTTTGGACAATGAGAATTTAAACTCTAGCAGCTAAAAATACTACTATCATTCTGTAATGCTATTGGAAGAGGGAGAAAGAGAGATCATATCCAAGCAGTTCCCGTGTCTGCCACTCTCATCAGAATAGTGGTGCAGTTTGTAGTTTCACCTTTGTGGGCTGGGAAGGAAACCTCCTCCATAGAGTTTGATTTCTCTTGGTGGCTTCTCCCACTCGGAGAACAACCAAAGAAACACCAAAGCATAGAAACAAGATCAATACATTCACTCTCACAAGCAAAACACCCTCCCTTGCCAGGCTATCTGCATCAAGAGTTAGTAAATCGCCCGACGTGGGGAAACCAAACTTGCAGAGTAAGATTAGTGTTGGAAGCATCTGAAATTCAATCATTGTTGCATCATTCATCCTCTCAAAATCTGATAGTGCTACCCCTTCTAACACGAGAGCTATTTAGCCCATATGAACATGGGAAGGAAAACCGTATGAAGCCCATTGGGTATTGATATTAAGCCCATAGTTTGAATCTTGACACCAGCCCATCCGATTAAAAATAAGACAAAAAAGCTCAACTGCTACTACATGTTTTACGAGGGATGTGATACTTCGTTTAGAAAATATGACTGATTGAAAATATAGTGGCCACCTATATAATGATCCATACCATTATTTAGAAGGCCTTACTACAGATGATCCATGCACTAATTCTCAACTGCCCAAGGTAACTCAGCCAATATTGGAAACTAACAAAGACCAGATGGATTTTGAGGGATGCATAAAAAGGATCACCTTGTTTGAGATTGGAGGTAATCTAGCTTTTCTGATTCCTTCGCAACAACTTTTTTGATTCCTTCGAAGCAACGATTGCAGCAGCTTTTCTATTAAGTTGCAAAATCATGCTGGCCTTCTCTCCCTTAGGCACTAGGGCCTCAAGTGGGTTTTTGTATCTTTCATCTTGGTTTAGGTGCATGAAATCATTAATTATGAACTTCAAGGTTTTGTTGTTTGAGATAGTAAATAGGAAATTCTAGTTATGGACAATAAACTATGTGTCTTTTAGAGGAAAGTTGAAGCTTGTACGACCCTTGCTCTCTAATATGTCACCCCCACTGATACAAAATCCTAGCTCCACCCTCGGATGATGTGATGGACTAAAGGCAAAGATTTCACCTTCAAACATGTGTTTCAATCGGCAAATGAGGTTGCTGATAATCTAGCTAGACAAGGAGTGGTAAGGACTGATATCAAAGTTGCACACTAACTGGTTCTAAAAGGAATGAACAGCAGCACAAAGATTAGATTTCAACAGTCAATTTTAGTTACAGTGGCTCCACATGTATCTATGTCGACTGCAATTCATTTCGTTCCAGTTGCATGCTTTCTCCCAGCAATTCACGATGCTCTGATTTCTTTTTCAGTTGGAGTGAGATTTGATTCTCTGTTGCTACTAAACTGTTCATATGCAGTTCTCTGGCTTTAGTGGGATGGGAGTTGGTAGTTTTTTGTATTAGGGGCTCACTCTTTAGCCATGGCAATTGATGTTTTCTCTTGGGTTCTTTTTTCTAAATAGCTTTAATACAATAAGAATTTTTTTTTGCAAAGATTCAACTGTAGAAAAAAACAATAACAGAAAATGCAGGCTCAACTGCTTAACCTCTGAGCTTCATTGCTTAAAAGTCCAATCTTCACATTTCAACAGAAAATGCAACCTCAACTGTAGATTTTGATCATCTCTACTCAAGTACACACATACAATGTGAATGAAAGGATTCGATTCATGAATTCAGTCTTGCAACATGCAAAGCGAGAAAAGGGAAACATAAAAATTATTCTTCATCCTATTCATTGCTCTTATATGAAACAAGTGTATCCTTATGTATCTGCAGAAATCGCAAAAGAGAGAAATAAGTCTACTAATTAACACTAATAAGCTTAATGATTCACTACACATAGACTTTCCTAAAATAACATAAGGAGAAATATCAGTTCAACCTTACTATCAAAACAATGCAGTTTCACCATCTATGGAATCGGGATCAGCTTTGCATCGCTTTCGATCCAAGTGAAGGGAGCTGCCATTTCGGTGTAGGTATATGCTAACACATCAAACACTTGAAAATCAAGGAAGTACCATCACAAAATATCAAAGAAGAAAGTGAAATTCAATACAAGGAGATAGAGACTGAAAAGGTTCATCAAGGCATGGCAAGTAATGCAAGATGAAATTTGCCGCATAATGGGGTCATTCTCTCTCATATTTCTTTATCACTCTTTTCCCTCTAACCCCTGAAAAATGTCTCCCACCACCAAATCATATATAGAGACCTTTTGTTTGTTCCCATCCCCAGTCACCTAAATAGATATCTTCTTTTTCTCCTTATCCAAATCCTTGAATTGCAATGACTATCTATAGTCGCCAATTGTAGTAACAGTAACTACCAAGAGAATGCTTAATAAGATTCCTAACCCATCATACATGCCCTTTGGCCACCCTTCAGTCCCAAGTCCAACACCAATGGAAACCACAGCACAAACCATGAGAATTATTAGAGTCAAGTCTTGTAGTGCTTCCCATACAAACATCTAGAGGCTTCAATGAGGTTTCTCAACAAATCTGTTGAAGCCATTAATCTTTTGTCTATGAGGTATATCACCTGTACTGACACCATCTTTCAGTGAAACAGAGACTTATGTGCTATCCCCTCTACTCTATGATGGTGTTTGATGCTCTTGAGATCATGCCCACAGACAATAGATGCAAGCTCATTAGGGTTAATGTAAAAACCAGATTCTGCAACCTCTGCAGAAAGCTTGATTTCAACTTGACTACCAGCTGTACAGAGCAAACATGAACACAAAACTCAGGAAAATATACCATACATTCAACACTTTGGGTACATAGAATGAGTTGTGAAGATCATACCATCAATAAAATGAAGTGTTGCTTTTTGGACGTATAGAGCAACTCGAAGTTTTTCCTGGCAAAAGATCAAAGAAATAATAAGGTTAGGGTAGTAGTAATAAGTTCACTACTTTCAACTTTCAGAAAGCAATAGAAAACTCTGCTTGATGGGATTCTTTCAAGAAGGGGTTGTCATAGATAAGATAGTAGTGAAATCACAAAACATGGCAAGTAAGTAATGCAAGATGCAATTTGCCGCATAATGGCTTCAGTCTCTCTTATATTTCTTTATCACTCTTTTCCCTCGAGCACCTGAAATTCAAATCAAACAAACACATGTAAGAAGATTAAAACAAGGATTTAAAGAGTAAAGATTCATCATTTTTCTTCTTGGCAAGTAGAATATTACCCGTTTTCAACAAACCCTTTGCAAGTGTCCATATTGAAATTCCATCTCACAAACTTCACCAAATGCCTTGGTCTGTAGTGGTAGCATTATAAGGTATGTTGCAATGAAGGTATGTTGTGATGAAGGTTTTCACGCCTTAGTTTGTAGTCAGTAGCATTAGAAGCCCATATTTCTTTAACTTGGTGAAACTTCCTTCCAGATAAATGATTTCTTTGACGCCACGGAGCGTTAACTACGAGGGAGACATGGTCACTTCCTCTATCTTTTAATGCATTAGTGGACTTCGACGCCACATTTGGATTCAACCTCCTATCATCCAACAGCTCTCTTCGATGCATTGTAGTCCCAATTGGTCGTAAGGGTGGTAGCTTAACCAGCATGTAGTTATCAAGCCAGATGAACCATCCCATATGTTGTTCATTGGCAGGGCAACAAAAGTACCACTTGCCACAGTTAGGCTTTGAACGCACCTGGAGTAATAACATAGGCCCTCGACCACATGAGATCGACTTTGTTCTAAGATTTCTTTATTGACGGATAAGGTCTACTTAGGAGACCTATACTACTCACACTTATACATTGCTTGCAGTTACATATATTAAATTTGTCAATTTGTGGTATCACTATATACTTTGCCCATTTATAATGTTCTAGTTGATCCAACAAATGATTGCTTGTTATATAAGCTCTTCCACTTACCATGGTTGTCATGTTTTTGTGCTCTTCATGTTTCTGATCTAAATGGTATTTTTTAATGATTATAGGTAAAATGTTATTGGCTGCATTGGTTTTGTTTAATTTTGTTTTAGTGGAAAGAAAGAAAGCATATCTTGCACAATTTCACAAAATACAATTCATAAGATAACAAGCATTTAAGGCACTTATATTAGTGGAAAGAAAGAAAGCATGAAGCTACAAAAGAACTTCATCTTCAAATTAATCAAGTATGCGCAAGTCAAGCAGCTACATTGATCAATAAATGAAACAAAGATATTCATAATACAATAAGGATCTCATTTTCAAGATAATCTAAAGACATGCCTTTTCAGAAGATGCTTCAAAGGTGCTTGTTTATCCTTATCATCTTTATCCTTTTAATATTTTCCAAAAAACTTTCTCTTAGAGATATCTCTATGCCCTCTAACTTGGTTCTGTAGTGAATAGAATCTGAGAATAAATTATGCAGTGAATATCATCTTACAAACTCATTCAGTGAATAGGATTTGAAAATAAATTCTGTAGTGAATGTCCTCTTACAAACTCATTGTCTCACAGCAGCATATTATCAAGCACAATAGAAGGAAAAAAAGGAATATCTGTAGAACACAAATTTTTAGGAGGATAACCATCACTTTTTCCTTTCTTAGAAATCTCTGAACTTCCAAATCTGGGCTGATAGTTACCTGACTTTCATTTATCATTTTTCTTCTTATCAATGGATGAATTTTATTGGAAGATGGGAAATTTACTTCAAAGCAATGGTTGATGACTACATTGTCCCATCAAATCTTGACAAGTTGCATTTGAAATAAGGAGAAGTAGGCTTTCATTCTAGTAGCTAGTTCTGTATTCATCTACTTGGGAGTAACCCTGCTCGGCCTACAAACTGGGGACCATGTTTGTTTTCCCATATTTTGCTGCTTTGCGTTGACACTATGTTCAAATAAGAAAGAGTTTCATTGCACTAACTGATTCTGTGTTCATCTATTTAACAGTATCCATACTCGTCTTACAAACTGGGGACTATGTGTGTTTTCCCACATATTATTGCTTGCTGGACCTGCATTTGGATAAGAACCTCGAATAGCTGTTTAATTGATGTATTGCAATTCAATCCTAGATTCATGAGAGCACATGATCAAGCCATCAGGTACAGAATTTGTAATTCTCTCTTGGATTCATAAGAGCATGTGGTTAATTTCTTCTACCACAAACCAAAAGGTTAATGATGCCAAATAACATATAACATGTTCAGTGTGGTTGGTGTGTTCTCAGAATATTTCTCACAGCCAAAATATGTACATTATATAAAGTTGTATTACCTTCACAAATTACAGTACAATGGCATTATTTAAGAGTAAATAGGCTTCCACAGTATAGTGCACATGCAGTAGATTTGAAGCATCCTCTAATCAGATCTAAGTAAACATAAAAAACTATGGAAGATCCCACTTTAGATAATTTCCCTGCTTGGGGATTGATCCAGACTGTTTATCTGATTTCTTCTATGTGGATATCTAGCAGCCAAAAAATCAACCTATTTAGAATATTCTTGCTACCAATTAAAAGTCTGCCTTGTCACTGGTTCAAGGATTAGAATCTATGTACAAGACATTGATCCACATTGATGCTTGAGTGTTGCAACTGTCCTAAATGCATAACTTTTGGGCCATTGGATACAAAATTTATAATTGACTCCTAGATTCATCATCCAGTTACTCGTAAGGTAAGGAGTTTCATTCATGGGTTATCCTTGGTAAATTCGATAATACCAATATTTATGAATGAGATGATGTATCCTAGCTAGTCCAATAAAAGATTTAAGATAGACTAGTTCAATAAAAGATTAGTTGAAGTAGGCCAAAACTAGTAGTTTTCTCTTATTTCATACAATAGCAAGGTTGCAGACATCCTACTACAAACCTATTAAGAGAAAGACATTGTATCTTGTATCTTGTACTAGTTTCATACAATGAACAAGACCTTCACTATATCAATTTATGACTCATGAATTAATAATGTTTCATGCACTCAACAAGATCACTAAAAGTCCAAAAGAGGGAAATATAGACAGCAGAATAGGCAGGGAGAGGAACAAGGTAAGCAAGCTGAAAGACTCCAGGCAGCATCATTTCTAGGTTTACCCTTAAATCAGCTGATTTTGCCCTTCAATCCGAACAAAAAGTGCAAAATCCACAACAATATCAGACCAAGAACTACATAATACAGATCATTCCACAATAAACGAGATTTCACAAAAGAAAAACATACCTTGTAGAGAGAGAGAGAGAGAGAGAGAGAGAGAGAGAGAGAGAGAGAGAGAGAGACCACTTGTGCGAGATTGTAGAGAAGTTGTATTTTACCCTCAATAATCTGAGTTTTGCGCCCAAGCAAATCTAGGGTTTTCAGTGAGATGTTAGATTTTCTCCCATTTAACATGAAGTGGGTTTTTGCCCGTGACCGAGATAGATCTTGTGGAGTAGCTGCTTTTGGAATGTTTTGCCAGAGAACGTGACTACATTCGATGAGATTCGATGCCGGCGAACTTTTTCCCCCTGCTTGTCGGGACTTCAATCCAATGCTAGTGAACTACTTTTCCACCTTGCTTGTCGGGACTTGGATAAGGTGCCAGAGAAATATTTTTCCCATCTACTTGCCTAGACTTGGATCCAAACTCCGGTGAAGGGAACTTGCTTCCTGCTCCCCTTTGAGCCTTCCTTTACGGGATGAAGAAGATGCCCTTTTTCTCTCTCTAAAAAACCTTCATTTTCATTTGATTTTTCTATCTTTAAAGAGGAACAAACTTTATAGTAAAACAAGATTTGGCATATTTGAAATAACACCAAACCATGACAAAAGTTAAATAAACCTAATATTTCATATATGTCGAAGATATCGCAGTTAAATAAACATCATAGCTCAAATATGCCAAAGATATCACTGTTAAATAAACATGATATCTCACATATGCCGAAGATATCTTGATTAAATAAGGTGCACGTTTGAGATATGCCATGATATCTCAGAAACACCAAACATACGCCATTAAATAAACCCCCCTAAGACAGTTTTCAAAAACTATCTCATAAACCTTTTTTTATAAGATGGTTGATAGTTTATAAAAACTATCTTATATTATTCAAGACTTTATGTGTGATGACCCCAGTTTTTCAAATGCCTTTACGAATTATTTTTGAAAGGCATGAGCCCTATTTAAAAAATTTCTTTTAGAAAGCAAATAGCAAAAATATTTTTCTTTGAAAAGACTTTTTAGAAAGCCCCAAGTATCATATGACCAATCAAAACACATTCATGAATTCTAAAATCAAACATTTTTATGTTTAAATATGACAAGTCAAAAGTTAGCATTTTCTAGAATTCTGTCAAATTACATCTCACAATCCAATATGCATTAAACATATTTATATATGTCTAAACTCATTATCATAGTTACATAACTACTCATTCATCTCACAATATTTATAAAATGTATAGATCATACATACCTTGTCTATATTCTCTCTAACTATTCGAAGCGCCTAATCTCAATACTCTTGCCTTTTTCTTCTTCGTGTGTAACTACAGAGTTGTTGGGGTGAGTATAAGGGAATATACTTAGTGGGTAAGACTAAGATTACAAATATAAATCATGAAAACTTGCACTCATGCACACAGTGAAACATCCTTAGGTATGGTTCCTAAGGTTTATCAATATAAATTTGCAATACATCATTTGGATACTTTTCAAACATTCCATCAAAGGTTTTAGTTCAACCGAATACAATATAAGTGTAAGAATAATGTGATATGTGGACATCAAAAGATTACTCATTAAACAAATGCACGAAATAAATGTTAAGTTAGTTAAGCACTAAAATCTAAATTTAAATCACATATAGGAAAGTCCTTGTAAATTTATGTCAAACATATTAGTTCTCAGCAAGCAAATATATATATATATATCCTCTCAAATCATCCAAGGCATCGTCATGCCTAGTGGCCAAGGTATCTATGAGCACGTGGTGGCTAAAAAGCAAAAAAAATCAACCTATGGCAACTACCTTATAATGGGATACTGCAACACTACAACAATTGCCCAATCGTGTGACACTACAATAAAAAAGAATACATGGATCACTATGTTATGGCAACTGCCCAATAGTGGGACACTGCATGCTCAAACACTAACACCAACTGCATGAGACTTATCACTATTTCACATGGGAGGAGAACGGATCACGCAATGTAGCCTTGCCATGATGCCACACTCAAAATCTAGTCACTTGGTCTTGGTGTTGAAATATTAACTTTCAGAAGGTGGGTGGCCATCCCTATAACCTTCCTATCATAGTGTCCACCAAGAGAAAGAGCCTGTTTAAAACAAATCCTTAACAAATCAATGCATGAAAAGTCTAAGTATAATTGTACCTTTAGCAACATATTAGTCACCCACTGATCACATAATCAAATCCTAATAATGGTTTTAAAAATACAAAATTTTCATTTAAATGCAAATGAGATGTCAAATATAAATAATGAGTAAAATTTAGTTAGAAATCAACTCATCCTAATGCACCTAATATTCATCATTTCATGTTTAAATAAAAACGGAGGCTTTGTCTCCTAACAATCTCATTCACAGTTAATATAAGTGTCATCACATAATTTACATTATAAGGATACTATACTTACAACCTCAAAATGAGTCATTAGCTACAATTTAAGTGTAGCAATTCTATGTATTTAACAAAATAATGCATATGTGCAATATATGTGAAAACTTAGCAATCTTAGAATTCACCCACCTCAATCTGATGGCTCATATTCACCAAAATAAATTATAGGTAAATTTGGATATTGATCAACAATTAGAAATAATAGATCATGGCTTCTATCACCAATCAAGCATTAATCTAAGAAATATGAAATAAATATCATAATTTAGTCCCTTGATCATGGATTTATACATTAAAATTTAATTTGAATGACTAGATTGTCACTGATCTGCCATTTAACCTTAGATCAAATATCTTTGGGTGTTGAAAAGTCAGTTTCACACATCGATCAGTCAGATCTGATGTTCTAGGTCAAAATCATATAGATCTAAGCACTAAAGTGATCAGATCTACAATGTAATGGTCTGATAAGCTTTTATACATTTAACAAACTTTTCACTTATTGATTCTAACCTAAATTGTCTTTAACATACAATTCACATTATTAGATTCATAGATCTACTATATGATCGTGTTTTCAATGGTTAGATTTGTAGATCTAGCACTATCTGTGCATCATGTTTAGATAAAAGAAATTCAATGGTCATATGATCTCCGATTGAACTTTCGTTGACATGGATGCATAATTTATTCAGGGAGGATTCCATCCATACAAATTTTTCCATTTTGGCCTCGCTAAAAAATAGTCACTTGCATTGAAATCTTGTCACCCTCGCTAGAGAAGATGACAGAAAAATGGTCGTTGCCAGCAGCTATTATAAAAACATCATTTTTCAAGAAAAATGAAATATGGGTTTTTCTATATCTCATTTTTAACTTCACTCCCTTAAAATCTGGAATGATTTTGTCAACATTTGGTGTTGAAAAAATGAGAAAATTTGATGGAAACCTAAGTTGGTATTTTATCGTTGTCGGTGATGGAAGAAAACTATGGTGAGAGAGAGAGAGTGAAAGAGGAGAGGGAGATAGCCGGGCAAGGTGGAAATCCTACATGTGCTGATAATGGAAAAATCGATGTTGACTGTTCATGGAAACATGGGTAACACGGAGAGGGAGAGATGCTGCATGAGAGATAGAGAGAGATGTAATGAGGGAGAGTGATAAAGAGAGAGGGGAGAGGAGAAATCAGGGAGAGCAAACGATGAGCTCTGCTGGCCTGTTCCCTACATGATGGGCAACCAGGGGTAGAGCTCTGCTCATCGAGCTCTTCCTGGTTGGCCATCACATGGTGCCCATCAATGGAGAGGGGGTGCTATCATCAATTTGGCCCCCTCTGATATTTAGTAAAATTTTGAGTTTTTCTGTCTCTGATCTTCGTTTCACACAAAATTAATGTCATTGGAAAGCTCTCATTGTGTGCATTTTGAATTTTGAGGTTTCAAAGTCTTTTGTAAGTTAACTTTTAAGATCTCAATTTTTAATGAAATTTGATTCTTCACTCCCCTTTTGATTTAAACCACAATAAAATATAGGGTTGTTACATGATAAGATGATTTTTAGAGATCGTCTCATAATGTCATGTTTTATAAGATGGTTTTAGAAAACAGTCCTTTAAATCTTCTTTTTAACATAACATAAAGTTCAACATGTAAATGTTTACTCTTGGTTATTTTGACAAAAAACTAGAAGATTGAGTTGGATTTATGTATGTTGTACCGAACTTTGTATTTTCTTAATTGCTATTGTGTGATGACCTGGGTTTTCCAAATGCCTTTTGTGAATTATTTTCCAAAGGGGGGGGATCCCTATTTAAAAACTTTCTTTTAGAAAACAAACATCAAAAACATTTTTCTTTGAAAAAACTTTTCAAAAAACCCAAAATGTCATATGATTGATCAAAACACATTCATGAGTTTTGAAATCAAATATTTTGACATTCAAATATGACAAGTAAAAACTTATCATTTTCCAGAATTCTGTCTAATTATAGCCCACAATCTAATATGCACTAAGCATATTTATATATGTCTAAACTGATTATCACAATTACAGAACTACTCAATCATCTCACAATATTAATAAAATGTACAGATCATACATACGTTGTCTATATTCTCTCTAACTATTAGGAGTGCCTGGTCTCAATACTCTTGCATTTCTCTTCTTCGTGTTTATCTGTAGAGTTGGTGATATGAGTATATGAGAATATACTCAGTAGGTAAAACTAAGATGACAAATATAAATCAATGTAAATTTGCATTCATACACTCACACACATTGTGAAACATCCCTAAATATGATTCCTAAGGTTTGTCAATATAAATTTGCAATATATCATTTGCATACTTTTCAAACATTTCATTAATGGTTTTAGTTTAGTGGAGTACAATATAAGTGTAAGCATAATATGGTATGTCGATATCAAAAGAGTACTTATTAAGAAAATGCACAAAATCGATGATAAATTAGTTAAGCACTAAAATCTCAATATAACCATATATAAGAAAGTCCTTGTCAATTTATGTCAAACATATTAGTTCTTAGCATGCAAATATAAATATATTAACTCTCGAACCATCCAAGGCATCATCATGCTTAGTGGTCAGGGTATATATGACCTTATCACACTAGTGATGACAAAAAAAAAATCAACCTGCGATAACTGCCCTATAATAGGACACCATAATATTGCAACAACTGTCCAATCATGGGACACTATAGCAAAAAGAATACATAGATTACTATGTTATGGCAACTGCCCAATAGTGGGACACCACATGCTTAAACGCTGACACCAACTGCATAAGACTTATCCCCATGGGAGGATAACAGATTGCTCAGTTCGATGATGCCACACTTGAAATTTAGCCACTTGGGCTTGGTGTCGAAATATTAAATTTTAGTAGATGGGTGGCCATCCCCATAACCCTCCTATCATAGTGTCCACCAGGTAAAAGTGTCTATTTAAAACAAATTCTTGGTAAATCAATGCATGAAAAATCTAGGTGCAATTGTACCCTTAGTGACATATTAGTCGCCCACTGGTCACATAATCAGATCCTGATCATGGTTTTAAAAATACAAAATTTTCATTTAAATGCGAATGAGATGTCAAATATAAATAATGCACAAAATTTAGTTAAAAATAAAATCATGCTATGCACCTTATCATTTCAAGTATAATCATAAAATCCTTTTATTTTTATGGAAAACTAAAAGAGTTTTCTCTGTTTATAGTACAATGCACATTTAATGCATGTGATGTGATTCACCTTATAGTCATCATTTCATGTTTAAATAAAAATGGAGATTGTCTCCTAACAATCTCATTCACAATTAATGCAAATGTCATCACATAATTTAAATTATAAGGATGATATACTTACAATCTCAAAATAAGTCATTAGCTACAATTTAAGTATAATAATTACATGTATTTAACAAAACAATGCACAAGTGCAATATATGTGAAAACTTAGCAATCTTAGAATTTACTCACCTCAATATGATAGCTCGAAATTAACAGAATCAATTACATGTAAATTTAGATATTGATCAACAATAAAAAATCATAGATCATGGTTTTTATCACCAATCAAGCATTAATCTGAGAAATATGAAATAAATATCATAATTTAATCTCTTGATCATGGATTTATACCTTAAAATTCCAATTTGAAAGGTCAAATTCCATGATTTGTCATTTAACCTCAGATTAGATATCTTTGGGTGTTGGGAAAGTCAATTTCATACATCAATCGGTCAGATATGATGTTCTAGGTCTAAATTACATAGATCTAAGCACTGGAGTGATCAGATCTATAATATAATGGTTCGATCAGCTTTTATACATAAGCTTTTCACTTATTATTTCTTACTCAACTTATCTTTAACATGCAATTCGCATCATTAGATTCATAGATCTAATGTCTAATCATGTTTTCAATGGTCAGATTTGTAAATCTACCACTATTTGTGCATCATATTTAGATAAAAAAAATTCAATGGTCAGATGATCTTTGATTAAACTTTCATTAACATGGATGCATAATTCATTCTAGGAGGATTCCATCCATATAAATTTTCCCATTTTGGCCTCGCCAAAATATGGTCGCTAGTGCCAGAATCCGGTCATCGTCGTTGGCAAAGATGACCAAAAATTGATCTCCACTGGCAACTGTTATAGTGTTAAAAACATCATTTTTCCAAGAAAATAAAACATAGGTTTTGCATATCTTGCTTTTACTTTCATTCCTCGAAATATGGGGTGATTTTATCATTGTTTAGTGTCAAAAAAAGGGGAAAAACCTACAAAAATCTAAGTTGGTTTTTCGTCATTGGAGGCGATGGAAGAAAACTATTGTGAGAGAGATAAAGGGAAAGAGGAGCAGATAGTTAAGTACGGTGGTCTACCTATGCTGGTGATAGGAAACCGACGCCAACAGTTCATGGAAACATGGGTAACATAGAGAGGGAGAGATGCTACATGAGAGATAAAGAGAGATGCGATGAGGGAGAGCGATAGAGAGAGGGAAGAGGAGGCGATGAGCTCCGCTGGTCTATTCCCAATGTGATAGGTAGCCAAGGGTAGAGCTCCATGCTTCAAGCTCCTCCTGGTTGGCTGTCACGCGGGGTACATCAATGGAGAGGGGTGCCATTATCAATTTGGTCCCCTCTGATATTTAGTAAAATTTTGAGTTTTTTTTTTCTCTGAATTTGGGTAAAATTAGTGTCGCTAGAAAGCTATCGTCATGTACATTCTGATTTTTGAGGTTTCAAAGTCTTTTATAAGTCTACTTTTAAGATCTCGATTTTCAATGAAATTTGATTCTTCGCACCCCTTTCGATTTAAACCATGATAAAATATAAGGTTGTTACATATCAATTTTAGTATGTAATCTTTCTTATTTTTATCATATGTTTGATTTATGTAATATTTATGGGTATAAAATTCTTTCCTAAAGATTTTCCTTCCTATGTGTGGATTATTCATGTGTATGGATCAGTCATATGTATGGATCAGCCATGGTTTTGCATCACTCTTTCTTGTCCCAATTCTAGATTTTGAAATTTTGAGTTCTCTAATATATATGTTTTTTACCAACTGTATGTATATTTTCTATGCACACTAAGTATTTGGTTAAATGCTTAACCTAATGTTATTAATCTTTTCATGTATAGAAAGTCTCTACACACAATTGAACTTCAACTTTTAGACAAAATGGACAAATATGCTTGGACGACTATGAAAAGATCATCAAGAGAATATGAGGGAATAAAAAAGTTTATAGAGTTTGCACTTAGGCATGTGGTGATTGTAGTCGGATGCAATATCCATGCTTGAGATGCAGAAACCTTAAAAAGGTTACTATAGGTGAGTTGAGAGAATATTTGTGCCTTAATGAAGTTGATGAAAGATATTGTCCCTAGATGTGGAATAGAAAGGGAATTCCTCATAAGGCCTTGGTAAGGGTAGCATGTGTATATGATCATGAAGCCACTCTAGGAAGTGCTACAAATGGTACAGCTACACCAATGCCTCAAAATGTTCAAAAAGAAGCAAAAGAAAAAAGAAAAAGTAAGTTTGACTACATCTGAATTTTATGTATTTATCTATAATCTTTGTTCTGAAAATCTCCTAAAATGAACTTTGGTTGTTATTTTCTAAATGTATTGTTTTCACTTATGCACAAAACACAGAACATGAAGAAAGTGAGCGCAAAAAAGAATAATGCAGATAGATACACCTATTAAGAGAAATAGTAAAGGGCCAACAAAAATGGAGCATATCAGTTAGAGAAAGTCAAATGAAATAAAAGAGATAATATAGTTTAACAGTAGATGACAAGTGATAGGTGTTAGTGCACATTCTTATATGAGTTTCATCTACTGCACCATTAGAAGCATGGTGTCAGTCTCAAAGACTAAATGGAGACATGTGTCGCCATCAATCAAAGATGCAATATGAGATATGGTGAAGATAAGTAAATGCTTGCTACATATAACATACTATGTGCTTTATTTTGTTTTATTTCAAATAAACTAACATATTTGTTTTACTTTGTACTCTACCTTTACATCTCTAATGAGTGCAAGAAGAATGCTCCATAAGGGGCCTATAAACGATGGAGGAAAATGGAAGAATGAGCTTGTAAGAAAGTACATACTTTCAAATGCTAATGATCTGTTAAGACTTTACACTATCCCTAAGTTATATTCCAACATCATTGACTAGGATACATGGGATCAATTTGTACAGATTCGCTTATCTTTTGATTTTGAGATAATTACAACTAACCCCCAAGTTTGATTTCTCTAATTATAAAAGTTGACTACACTTAATTTTGTGTTCCTTTGATGTGTAGGCAAAGCGTATGAAAGGACAAATGGTGAGTATGACTAATCAGATGCAGCACCACCTATAAAGGGTTGGTTACACACTGTTAGAAGAGTAAGAAAGTATATGTGGCTGTTCCTTTCTATCTAAATATATCTAACTTTTATTTCATTAACTATTAGTGTCTCTTTTGACAGCAACAGAATGTTGGAACCATGGACCCCATTAACCGTGCTCTTCTTTGGAAAATGTGCATTCACAAGGACATAATTCCTAGACCTTCATTGACGAAATTGTTGCCTTAGTTGCTTCACAAATTGTAAGCATTTTATGTATTTAGTTTTGTATCTATTAAATTGTATTACATATATGGAATTTATTGTGTTTTGATAATTACATGCGTAGGAAGAGTTGACTCAAGAAAGCACAACTATAAGGACTATGAACAACATTACTATGAAGGGGGACATCCTATATAGAGTTATGGGTAACAAGGACAAACACCCTAGCCAAGTAAGGGCCTTAGGCCATGGTGTGGATTCTTCCAAATTCTATCCTAAATCAAAGAATCCTCCAATAGAAGACATGGAAGAATGGAAGGAGAAAATGTTCAATGAGTTATATGCAAAGGTAAAGAATCATCTATATAAGGACTTTTGGAGTTTCAGAGGTCCATGTCAGGATGTTGTCCCTCAACCACCATCTCACAATAGCTGCAGTCCTCCATTTGAAGAAGAGGTGGAGGAGCAACTCAAAGGAGATATCCCAATTAAGGAGGTATTTATTAACATGTTTATGTTTTTAAAGTTCAATTATCTAGTAATCTTTATTTATTCTAATGTATATGCTACATCTGATTTGCAAGTGGCTTAGAGCATGCTACAACTACATATAACTGAGAACTACGTCACTTTGGCTACATACTATTGGGGTCTTTCTATCGCATTGCATGGCAGGTTGATGCATCCACACACTAAGTGTGTGTGCATTACTACCACCCTCCAACTAGATGCCACTACCATTTGCGATAGAAGCAGGTGATATTCATACTATTGAGGATGCAATTGGATACCATGTAGCTTGGTCAGAGAAGTATATGAAAGCAATGTTATCCAAGGTACGTCTATGGTGTCATAGCATCATGTTTGACAACAATTTTAAGGCCTCAGCTAAATTTTTAAATATTATTTAAATCTAATGTTAACCATAAGTAGTATGAGGTGCCTTTAAGGGTGACACCCTCCTAGACAACAAATTTCTATGTAGCAATTGCCCCATCTTAGGCATTTATGTCTATTTTTATGATAAAATTGAATCTCACTATATCTCTTCTTATATATATATAATTTATTTGTTAATACATGGTAAAATATTACATTCATAGTGTAGGGGTCAAGTGGAGGTTCCACTTAACACGCCCATATTCCTTAGTGAACTGTACAACCTAATTAATGAAGATAAGGATATCAACCCCATAAGGATAGAGGCCGATGTGCTTGCCCACAATATAGTTGAGGCTTCACTCATGAAATAGGACCTCTTAGCCATATGTAATATGTCATTTATATCAGGAATGTCATGTAACTACTCTATTAAGAATTTGATTGGTATTACTTGTTAATAAGACATGATAAGTATTTGATATTAAGTTTTTGTAGGTCTTTGCATGATAAATTACTAAGATTAAAGTATAAGGACATTTACAAATTTGTTGACTCTACTATCATCTCTAAACCAAAGGAACATTTACCTAAGGAGAAAGAAATAAAAGATATTACACCTAAGTTCTTATATTGTAAAAAGGGCTAGGTCTTATTGATTCCCTGCAATAGCAAGTTATCACATGTCTTGTTAAATTATGTCATATCATAAACATGAATATCTATATAATTTAAGTTTTGCAAATTTCAATTGAATGACCGTGTATATACATCTCATTAGATGTTATTAGCTTTGGATCTACATGGTGGGCACGTAATATTTTTTTATTCTTGGGGAGTTCACATTTACGACACGTTGATGGAAATCATCAACAAGTAAGTTTGCATTTTATTTCTTTCATTATAATAGCTAAGTAGTTGATAACTATCCAATTTATTTATATTGAATGCTTTTTACTTATATATGGGAAGTGCATGATATAAATGGGCTGAGATGGAAGATATTAACCATCTACCAAAATTCACTTGGAAGAAGGTCAAGGTAAGGTTAACTAGTTTTTTAATATAATTTATAACCTAAACCTATAATTAGACATGATATTTCAACCTTTTCTTTTGTCTTTGTTATGTAGTGTCTTAGATAACAATCTGATTGGGAATGTGAATATTATGTACTCAAATATATGGGAAACTCTCATTTGCAAGGTTTTATAATCTTCCAATTGAGAAAGGTAAGATAATTAATTGACCAATCATCATTCTTACAGTTTTCTATATCTCTTGAATGACTTAAATAATGAATGTCTCAATTGATTTAATATTTATTGTCTTGCAGGCGATTTAGGAAGCAAGAGTTACTCTAATTAGATCCAGATGACATTAGAATGGAATGGACTAAATATTTTTTTGACTTTTAATTTGTAGATAACTAATGTTATTGAGTGTAAACATTTTTATCAATGCAATACAAAAAGAACTTTATTTATATAGATGTCCTCTTTTCTTTTCTTTTCTTTTTCTTTTGCAATCTATATGTACTTTCTTTATTTCAATGAGAAGTGTGCATGAAAAAGTTCAATGTGAAATATTGAAAGTGAATGTATTTTGTAGAATGATTGTAACCTTCAAAAATAAAGTGAATGCACCTGTTGAATGTATTTTGAATTACAGAAACTACAGAAACAATGTATAAACAGAAACCAACCAAATAATATAAAAATCAGGCATAAAGTATGTAAAATATAGGATGATTTTGAAAAAACATCTTCTAATAGTTTTTAAACATAAGACGATTTCAAAAAATATCTTATTAGTAGTATTATAAGATGGTTTCAAATATCATCATATATTTGTTTTCATTTTATAATACACACTAAAATAAGATTATTATTTTTAATTGTCTTGTATATGTGTTTTTAACTGTCTTAAAAACCTCTCGTTGTAGTAGTGTCCTCTCTTTTCCTTTATCCTTTATTTATGCTACAAGAAGTGTACTCAATCAAACAAATCATTTACATTGTCTAAGAGTTGTACCTTTAAAATAAATCCATATCCTTTTCATATGGCTCTCTATTTCTCTTTTCTTCCTTTATTGGCAGTAGTCTTCCTAAATACATAATTTGACCATGCTACATCTTTCCATTAATAATGCAATTATAATTAAATTTATTCACCTTATGTTTTCAAAAGAAGTAGGCAGCGCTGGATTAACCACTTATATTTTAAAGAAATTAGTCCCTTGCACTTGAACTATTAATTATTTTTCGAAGAATTACCCTCATTCGAAGAAAGTATTGGGCCACATGAAAAATTTGTGTAGATCCATACAATTAAACTTGCACACCGTCGGCAAATAAACCGCTTGGCTTTGGTCATATGCCAAACGGATATTCCATAGGCACACTGTAGTTCTCCAAAAACCAGTAATTAATATATTCCTGCAAAATCTTGAACAGGCTTGTTAGCTGGAGGGTCTAAATATATCCAAGCAAGATAGAATTAGTGTCCATGCGCTGGGGCTTGTCATAATCTGTTAGATTCATGGACCTGATCATGCATGCGTGACACACGTGGGCTTAAAATGAAATGCACCTCTTCATGTAATTAATTTAGGTCGCCATTTCATCGGATTCTTCTGTACATCTCGTAGTGTATCGCCTAAATAAGACAGTTTGCCTAATTAAGGCAGGTCATTTAGCATTAAGTGTGACAGAACATCTGCATATGGCACATGGAAAAAAAGAAAAGCAAGCAGCCATGGCATGTTTAAGTGAAAGGGAGAGAGAGTAGAGCCTCTCGTCCAAATCTCTTAGAAAGATGGTGGCTGCGAAGAATTCCAAGTTTGCAGTTCTTCTGGTTTACTTGGCAGGTTTGTTGGCTTTCTTTTACCTTACTTTAGTTGCAACTGAAAGGAGAGAGAGACCATGGCATCCATGGGGCAAAACTGTAAGTACTCGAGTTGCTCTTCCTTCAAGCAGAATCAGATTTCTGTTCCTTATATTCGCTTGCATGGGCAATTTTACTCTCCTTCAGAAACGTCAATCTTTTCTCCGAACCTTGTCTATTTCCTAGCCTGGTTGAGATATCTGATAGAGGATTCTTACTCTCCCGCCTGAGCGCCTGAGCGCCTGGCGTCTCTTGTTTTTCTCGTCATCGTCCTCTATTTGAGAGGAATTTCATGTGGTCGATCCACTAGCAATAGGACCCTCACGATGATTGGCTTGGATGATGAATTGGGTTCCCTACAATGAGATAAGCCCATGAGGACCACACAGGCCTCCTAGCGCTCATTCATCTGAAACCTTCTTTTTTTTTTTCAATTTATTTTCTGTCCTGAAAATCATATCAATTAGATAGGTCTAACTCCCAATCATAGGTAGTTCGGTTATTGAATATGAATGGTAAAAGACCATGTATATACGCAACAAGGTGATGTTGAACGAACTGTCTAACTAGCATGATTTTGGTACATAGAAGATCTAGAACAAGAGCTATTTGCTGAATAGTACGGATCAGGTGTGGGTTCATAAGTTCATTAGGGCGAAGCTATTGTATCCGAATAAAATTAAACAAAAATTTTCCAAATGAGTTTTGCTGTTTCACTAGAAACAGAAATGAGAGAAGCACCAGTAACAGGGTTCCAAAACACACCCTTACAGTGCTCCAATTATACATTTTCAATTCTCTTTTTGTTGAACTTGTTTCTCCATCAGCTTCTTGATCCCAGAACAATACTTGTGGCAACATATCTATTTGTTTGTTATTATGAAAGGTTTGGCCGAAGTTAGTTGCTAGATGATATAAAAAAAATTGAGTGTTGCAGGCTTGAACAGGATTTAATTGAAATCATTTTTTTTCTTGTCATTTTTTGAATGATAGATACACACTCACTCTTTCACTACTGCGCCAAATTCGAGCATCCATAATTAATTTTAAGTCTTCTAGGTAGGTTTGCCCCACAAGTGGCAAACCTAAGAAGGCTGCCCCTTCAAAGTGGTCATATGAATAGAATATCATTAGTTAGTGTTATTTAATTTTATTATTTTATTTAGATACATAATATGATCCAAATCATTTGCCTGCATGAAGAAAAATGAATCGTTCATAAGACCGTGTGTGCTATGGTTGAGTCAAACTTGCAAATTATCATCCTTTGAACCATTCCAAGGCTTCACTTTCTGAAGGTTTTGTTGATAATATATAACTCTTTTCCATTTTTCTTTTCGCGGTTTAAAGGCAAACAAGTCAGTGGCTCAGAACTATCGTCTAGGTATGAGTTTTGGCCCTTGACTCTTTCCTACACATATTTTCCAAGTGAATATGCGTTCCTCCATTACAAAAAGTATTTAATTATGAATTACTAAATAATTAATTTGCTCAATGTTCATAACAGGATTCCAAAATTTTGGATCTCGAGAGAGTGTTAAAGAAAGCTGCAATGGTGGACAAAACAGTTATATTAACCACTCTAAATGAAGCTTGGGCAGCTCCAAGCTCCATAATAGATCTCTTTCTCGAGAGTTTCCGAATTGGTGAACAAACAAAAGGCCTGCTGAGCCACTTAGTAATTGTTGCAATGGACCAAAAGGCATTGAATCGATGTCAATCAATCCACATCCATTGTTTCTCCCTCACTACCACAGCTGTTGATTTCTTGGCAGAGAAAAGGTTTATGTCGGCGGACTTCTTGAAAATGATGTGGAGGAGGACCGAATTCTTGCTTTCTGTTCTAGAATTGGGTTACAACTTCGTCTTTACGGTACACATTCTTAAAGCCTTGCTCTTTGATTTCATGATTGTTTTTCAAGGACAAGGCCTATTCTATAGGTTGCTTATTTCTGCAACAGGTTATTATGTAACTGCAAGCCACAGAGAATTCTCTATACAACTAATTTTTTCTAGAAACTTCGAGCTTCTTAGTGTTCGCTTTTAACTTAAATTCTTGCATTTTTAATTAGCAACAAATTGCTAAACCAAATGTAAATGTTCCAATGTAAATATAAATTTGATTTTTTTTTTTTATCTACCTCTCATTTTCGATCCTTCGCACTTTTTTGCATGTCTTGTAACAATTAGACATCCTCATCCGATGACCATACAGTGTTTCCATCATTTCATGCTTTTTCCCCCCTTAAAAGTACTTGAAATAAGTACATACAGTACAAGTATCCATGTTATAAACAGAAAACACATTTTTTTTCCTCCTAACTTTTTCAAACTCTTTGATAAGATTTCCCATCATTTGTGAATATTTACAATATTTATTTAATCGCAAACTAAAACCTTTTAACTATGATCTTATCCATTGCTCGTTTTCTAGAATGCGTCCTTTAAAGGACAATCCATCCTGCAACCAAACTATCTCATCTCATCTGTCCTTCAAAATATTATTTAACAAACTTTAATTGATCTCAGGATGCGGATGTGATGTGGCTGAGGAACCCATTTCAACATTTAGATAAGAATATTGACATCACAATTGCATCTGATCACTTTGTCGGAAACACTTCGGATCTAGTAAATAACAGGGTTAACACAGGATTTGCCTATGTGAGATCCAGCCCCAAATCGATTGAGTTCTACAAGTACTGGCACTTTACAAGGATACTCTATCCTAGGAAAAATGATCAATCGGTCTTCAACTATATCAAGAAACATGGTGTTGAAATATTAGGGCTGCAAATGAGATTCTTGGATCCGACTTACTTTACGGGGTTTTGCCACAAGGTCAATTTGGGCAAGGTTTGTACTATGCATGCTAATTGTTGTGTTGGTATAGAAAGGAAACTTTATGATTTGAGGCTTGTTCTTGAGGATTGGAGAAATTACATGGCTCTGTCACTAGAAGAGAAGAAAGAGGGACAACATACTTGGAGAGCTCCAAGCAAGTGCAAAGAATCATGGGTTTTCCGTTTGCATGGCAACTATACTTTATCTCGTCCAGGTAAGTAACGTTATTCATGTCTGTACCAGAGGGATGGGATGTGACGCTCTTAAATTACATTTGAATATCATGATTGCTTTACAGACGAATAAAGATGAGCATCCCTACTTATATATTGTTCATTTTTGTGCTTGATTTTCTTTAAAGAATACAAGAGGAATTCCCTAGTAGGTGTCCTCTCTTGGTAAATTAAAAAGGGCAGCCCCGGTACACGAAGCTCCCGCCTATGCGGGGTCCTAGGAAGGGGCAGACCACAAGGACCTAAAGTACACAGCCTTACCTTGCATTTTGCAAGAGGCTGTCTACACGCCTTGAACCCGTGACCTCAAAGTCACATGACGACAACTTTTACCATTGCGCCAAGGCTCCCCTTCAAAAGTATTAAGAAAATTATGACGTATAATTTGTCGAGAAACATTTGGAAGAAAAGACTAAAAGATTTACTAGAAAAGACTTCAATCAAAGTAAACAATAAAAAAGAAGCCACTCATCGCTAATGTAGATTAAGGCATGTATATAAATAAGCTGTCCCCAGGACAAAATTGAGACCCAAATAGATGCTAAAGGGGTTCTCAGATTTGTGATACTTCGATCTAATGGCTTTATTCATGATCATAGTTGTCTTGCCCGATGAAGTAAATAAATGAATATATGTCAGAGAAAAAAGAGCAAGCACTACTAGGTCTTGTCTCTACTTAGAAAGATGTTTAGCATCTTTCTCTTTTTCTAAAGTCCTTAAAGATTGATACCAGGAGCCACCTCTAAGGGAAGAAAAAGACGCAATTGAACAATGTATTCTCATCAAGTGAGAGACTGATTAGATGGATTATACGTTTGACACTAATAAGATACTTGTATCAATTCTCATCAATCTAAGAGTGAAAATATGCTATTCAAGGTGATCATAAAGCTCGAACTTTTTTGTTTTTTAAATGTTGCTAGCTTCTAGGTTTACATTGAGAAAAGTTCTCTATCTTTTACAAGTAAATTAACAGAGGCATCATAGCCTCCTTGGTATCATTTGTTTTTCCGTCTTATTTGACTTGATTGCTTCATGTTTTTAGAAACATGACTAGTTAAGATTTTGGGATTTTATCAAGTAGCTTATTTTTGTAATAAATGAATACACCCTTTGATTTTTTATCTAAAAATTAAAATGGTATTAGTACTCATATGAGATTTCTAAGAAATCAAGTTTCATCAAATTCCAAGTTTATAGGTTTTCCAAATTAGAAAATACCTGCCATTACAAAGCTTATTTTTATTAGCTTGTGATATATACTTGGAATTCCATTCTGCAAATTTAACATGCAATGAGATTTTTCAAGAGACATAAAAAAGTAAGTCTTGACTATGCCTAAGTTTTTCTATTTTTTGGTAACTTCTAGGTTTACATTGAGAAAAGTTCTCTATCTTTTACAAGTAAATTAACAGAGGCATCATAGCCTCCTTGGTATCATTTGTTTTCCCGTCTTATTTGACTTGATTGCTTCATGTTTTTAGAAACATGACTAGTTAAGATTTTGGGATTTTATCAAGTAGCTTTTTTTTGTAATAAATGAATACACCCTTTGATTTTTTATCTAAAAATTAAAATGGTATTAGTACTCATATGAGATTTCTAAGAAATCAAGTTTCATCAAATTCCAAGTTTATAGGTTTTCCAAATTAGAAAATACCTGCCATTACAAAGCTTATTTTTATTAGCTTCTGATATATACTTGGAATTCCATTCTACAAATTTAACATGTAATGAGATTTTTCAAGAGACATAAAAAAGTAAGTCTTGACTATGACTAAGTTTTTCTATTTTTTGGTAACTAAAAAAAAGGGCAACCAGGTGCATGAAGTTCCTTTGTATGTAGGGTTTGGGGAAGAGGCAGACCACATGGGTTGTCTACTATGCAGCCTTACCTTACACTTTTGCAAAACACTGTTTTCACGCCTCGAACTCTTGACCTCCTAGTCTCATGATGACAACTCTACCATTGTGCCTAGGCTTTCCTTAAACTAGGGTTTTCCTAAGTTTTTATTATTGAAGGAAAATAAAATAAAATCTAAATTATTGGTTTGTTTCTAGGGATATTTTTAAAAAAATTTCTAGGTTTAATGAGTATTTGAGTTGTCTTTGCAAGAAAATTAAAAATACCTAGTTTGTAGGAGTAGAAAAGTGTATTCTTATTCTCTCAATTTTCTACAAGAAATGCCTTGAATTTGTGGACAAAAATTTTAGAGAGTGATTTTCTTATTTTTGGAAAAGAACCTATTTTTTAATTTTAATGTAAATGAGATTTATTTGATTCGCTAGAAGATTTTAGTTTTGAAATTTTAAAAATCAAGCTATTGAATGAGATTCTTGTGCATTGGGTAAGAATTTTATATGAACAATTTTGTAATCAATACTTGATATGGTGTGATTGTATATTATTAATCCATGTTTAGACTTAATCTTAGACTACTTGAATTCTCTTTTAGTGATATGTCCTCAGTATATTTTGTAGTTAGACAAAGAAAATTAATATAAGATAAATTTTGAATTATATGAACTATATACATATAATATTTGTAAATACTTTTTATTGAAAATTTATATATATAATATTGATTAAGTATATTGGTTTGTGATCAATTAAGAATTTAACTCGAGCACTGGTCAAATAGTAATTGTTGATAATTCAAATAATATTTCAAAAGACTTTTGGGATATGACTTGTTGAGATGTAGATCTTGAATGAATTACAATGTATAAAAAATATAAAATAAAAATAAAAATAGAACATTCTTACAATTTCAATATGATATTATGAAGTTATTGGATAATTTGACATCATACATGTCGAAATTTTGAATAAAAATATATTTTAAGTGAATAACATAATACTGGTCCATGTAAACTTAGATTGTAATAGTTCAAATAGTTGAATTGCATTGGGTGACTCATTCACTTCCCTATAAGTAGGTATTTGAATAATCTCAAGCTGAGTTGTAATGAATATGGATCTAGATGCAAATATGAAAGTGTCATTCTACCCCTCTTTCTTTTTTTCTCCTTCTATCTTAAATAATATTTTCCACTTGAGTGACAACTTCTAACAACCAATTTCTCATTAAATCAAAGGGATGTAGTTATTCTTTGAGTCCTAGTAAGCATACACTTTCAAGAGGAGAGGATAGTGTACATGCCTACTTTTTCATGCAAGGTAGAACTTCTTTTTATAGATCTAAGCCATTCATCAAGTATAGAATGTCAAAACTAGGTACCCATAAATCAATTCACTTTGATAACCCTAACCACTTGTTTTGGGCCTGTGAAAAAATTGGTAGAAGTGCATTGTCATAATTTTTACATAAAAGAAGTAGGGTACAATATTCAACTTCCATGAAATTTGAGTTCTTGGCCATTTATGTCATTCCTAATGTTATGAACAACTTATATATGCAATAAAAGTGTTTCCTTGTATAAAAAATGGGCATGTACTCCTTCTCCTACAATTGAGTATGTGCACTTACTAGGATTCTTTTTCTTTTATTTAATAATATAAATAATTAGGATAGCTTATCAATGGATGGAAAACTAGAAATTAGTGTGAGTCAAGAAGTTAATCATGAATGGAGATTCAACAACTCAGTGGGATTTGAGGAGTTAGCACATGAATTTCACCAGTTGTACGGTTGTTTTTTGTTATACATGTTGATGATTAATTTTTCACAATTTATGTAAGATCATATAAAGAGTTTATATGGTTTGCCCAAGAAACCTTATTGGTCCATAATCATTATAGTAAAATTTTATGAGGGGAATGATTCATGAGATGTATGTATAGGCAAGAAAATATTTTCATGGGATGGATGCTTATTATTATTATTATTATTATTATTATTATTAGCTCCCTCATTTAAATATTAAGTGACACTTAAACTTGGGATGGAGTTATAGTTTCATAACCTTCCATTGTAGTTAGAAATCCGATTGATAATGTTGTAGGAACAAGTATAGACAAGACAAGTTTCTATAAGAGGAAGGAGCACTTTAGTTCCTAAAAATATTCACTTATGACACTTTAGTCTTTAAAGTTGGAGAAAAACAATTAGGTCACTAAAATATTAGTTTATGTTGCATTTAGTCCTTATATTAACTTATCGTCAATAGAAATAACGGTTGGACCCTAAAAATGTATACTTTAATCTTTGGAACTATTCACATATGATGCTTTAGTCCCTAGAACTATTAGCTCATAAAACTTTAGTCCTTAAAGTTCCTAAAACTTAATTTAGTTATGAGGCTAACCATTTCTTGTGGGTCTCAACCATTGGTTATGTTGATGAAAAGTGAACAGAAGGACTAATGTACGATATAAACCAATAGTTCTAAGAATCAAACTATTTTTCTGGAACTTTAAGGGCAAAAGTGTCATAAGTGAATAGTTTCATGGACTAAAGTGCACTTTTCTCTTTTTGTTATATTATTGGATATGTCATTAAGTTGATAATAGGTTACATTTAACTAAAGGGAACAACTAATATCGTACAAGAGACACAATTACTATTTTGGAGCCCAAGGGAGATCAAGCATCATCATATTGATGGATAATATTTATCCACATTATTAGAAGTATCGGTATTCATATGCAACAATAGAAGACACCTATATATATACATATACACAGAGAGAGAGAGAGAGAGAGAGAGAGAGAGAGAGAGAGAGAGAGAGAGAGAGAGAGAGAGAGAGAGAGAGAGAGAGAGAGAGAGAGAGAGAGAGAGAGAGAGAGAGAGAGATGATGATGATGATGAACAATAGATCTAAAGCAATAGTGGAAAACAATATTAATCTAACCTACACAATCATCATAGCTTTATAGAATATTATGGATAAGTTAGAATGAACCTAATTGTGATAGGCAAACACTAAATAATGGAATCTAAACTCCCTAAGTTTGAGTAATATGCCTAAATGATGAGCTCAGTGCTATATGAATTTAGCAACATTATTCAGAAAGTAAAGAGCTCCTTTTAGTTATCTAAAGACAATAGGTTAAAAGGATGAAATTGCAAGTGAATGGCATTAATAGCATAATTTTTACATAAATATAATTTCTTTGGAAAAGAATATGCCTTTGAAAGGTATCCATAATAATCTTATCTAGAAAATCAATATGATTGATTAAATTTCTTTTACCTGATCTATCAAAACTTTGTCAATATATAAATTGAATGCAATTTTATCACAAACCTATCAAGAAAAGAATGTTCAGGTTGACCAAAAACCTTACCTATAGAAGGAAGTGAGAGTTGCCCCATAACTATAGCAACCACACTACAATTTGAAGATGTAACATTTGGAGACCTCTTAATTGATAACACTGAATATCCCTTTGATATCAATACCCTAAGAAAGGGCTATAATATAGAAAATAATAAATTTAACTTTATTGTGACATTTATAATTATTTCATATTCAAATGAATAGAGTCATAAGAATGATATAGGATGTTCCCTTGTGCTTGCTTAAAGTAAGAACCCTTATCAAACAAATGAGTTATGTCTATAAGGAAGAATGATCGCATACTGTTGTAGAGCAAAAGAATGAGAACTACATATTTGTTAAACTTAGTGTATTTTAATGTATGTGGGATTCTTATTCATCCATAACAAAGATGTTACATCTATTATACTAACAAGTGCTTGCAATGTGATTGTCGAGACATAAATTAAAGTCTTTTGAAAAGTTTAAAGGACAATTAATATGATACAGATACAAAATAAGTGAGCAAATTACTTGACTGCAATCCAAACAAAACAATGAAATGAAAAATACAAAAAACATAAGGATTTATAAAGGCTTGGCTAGCCTACTTGGCATCTACTTCCTCTCTCTCAAGGATATCTCCCGTTCATTCCCACCTTGGGTTTCTACTAATTCTTATGATATTTTAAACCTCAAGTTGATAAAGTGCTTCAACATACAAGATTGAAGACTCATGACAACTCAATGTTAATTACAATGAAACTCCTTAGATAAAATACCTTTCTAGTAAAAGTAATGATTGCAATGAAGAAATAAATTGTTCCTCTCATGATAATAAAACACTTAATGAATATGTTAGAAAAAAGAATCACAACAAGATAGATAAAAGTTTAGCTTAAAATCAATGTGTATTCTTCATACGAGCTTGAGCTTTAACTACTTCCTTGAATAATATTCACTTCATTTGTTTTTTCTCCTTCTAATTGAACACTTTTATATAGTTTCCCAAATACAGCTATTGTGTATTTCTTCTCATTTGATTGGAAGATGAAATTGTTGTTGGAGAGATGTCTCCTCTTCATTGGATAGTGAAAGAGCTATTGGTGAAGTCCAAGCTTTAATTGGACTAATCAAATCATTATTGGGAATCTCTAATCTCATTGGACAAGAAATTTCATTAGTGAGTATTTCTAAAATGATGTTTACAAACTAATGAAATGGGACCACATGAAAACCAAAATCAAATTTTTGGCAATTTTTGGAGTAAAAATCAAAATTTTGAATTCTTAAAAGTTGGAAGTTGGCTCCTCACTTTTGAAATCTCCATGGTGGTTCAGTTCCTTCTTGGTGTCGACTCCCTCTATGGGGAGCTCCCTTGTGGAATCCCTTGAGGAAGTTATCTTCCAAGCAAGTGTTATGTTTTTTCACAAGTGCACAAGCTATTGTAGTATAATGTGTGCAAGTAGGGATTGATCCCATGAGAACTCTACTTGAAAAGTGGGAGTTTAAATAAAATTTAATTACTAAAATTAAAAAAATTAAAGCAAAAAAATGCACTAAAAGAAACTCAGATTTAATGGTTAAATAGAAAGCACACAATTCTAAATCTAAATGACAATGAATTAAGCTAAATTTCACTTCCCTAGCTTGATTGTAGTGTCATGCAACAAAATTTTCCATATGTGATCACATCCAAGTAGATCAACATATGTCAATCAATCAATGATGTCCTTAATCACTAATTCAACGGTCGGATGATGTGAATTTTCAAAAAATATGACGATCTAGATCGATGGATGAAATTGTGAATTGGACGGCTTTGATGGACTGTATGAATTCAAGATGCAAGATCAGAGAATATGGATCATCTAGGAATTGAATTTAAGTGAAAATCTAATGGTGGCCTTGAAATCAGAAAAAGATAAAGCAGAAATTAAAGTTTCCCTTCGGTTAAGGCTAAACCATTGATTTGATTAAGCTATAATTGAACATGGATTGAATTTGCAAAGTTTAGGGATTTGTTGAAAAAGGACAGACTTATGACACAGATAGAATTAAACTAGGAGGACTAGGGGCAATATTAAAAATTTTATAATATTTTTCTATTTCAATCGAAGAAGGAAGAAGACACAGTGAGTAGCTCCCTATAGCTTTTTGAAGTGCTTGCAAAAAAGGCGAGAAAAGATGGAACGGTGGAAACCAAAGTGGGTTTTGATTGAAACAATGGAAGCTTGTAAAAAAGAAAGAAATCAAGGAAAAATCATGATGTAAATCAAGGGAAAACATGACTGAAAACAAGGAAAAATATGATTGTGAAACAAGAAGAAAATTAAAGCTAAAGAGAAGCTGGGATGGTGAAGAAATAAGGAAGAATGGTGTGACTAAAATAGTGAAAGAAGAAGGTGAAGGAAACGGGAGAAAACTATGATGGAAATAGGAAAATAAAAACACATGAGAAAAAAATGAGAAAACACACAAGAAAAGAAGGAAAAGATAGAGAGCAAATAGGTGATCACGATGATGAAACATGGAAAAACCCCTGAAACAGAGGAGAATGATGACTGATATAGGGAATGAAACCTGACCAGTAAAGATAGAGAGAAATATGGTGAGAACGTAGGGAAGAAAACAAAGAGAGAAAAATGACAGTGAATAAGAGAGCAGGAATGATTGAAAACAAAGGAGAAAATCAATGAGCAAATATGGTAGTGAATCAAGGGGAGCCTATCTAGAAGAGGGGAATAACATGACTGTGAAATAGTCATAAGGACTATGAAGCAATTAGGGAAGAATGGTGAACACAAGGGGAAAACAATGAAGGAAATAGAGAGGGAAAATGGAGAAACTGAGGGGAAACCTGACGGTTGAAACTAAGGCTAGAATGGAGGATGAAACAAGAAGTGAAAACAGTTGTGAAACATGGAAAAAGGTAAGAAAACAAAAGTGAATTGAGGGGAAATCAACAACTGATAAAAAGGGAGATGGCTGGGAGGGATGTCTAAGAGAGAAGGCTAAGATCAATTTTTTCTCCATCCTTCGACCCTCTTCCTTTGATTCTTAATTTCTTCTCCATAGGAGTGGTCGTAGCCTCCTTCTTTCTTCACTTTTACACCTTCCTTTCCCGTATTAGTTTCGTAATTAGGTTTCTTAATTGTCTTCAACTCCTCCAATCACCTTAAAGGTAGCTTCCTATTTCTTTTAGTTCTTACTTATCTCCTGGTCTTTTCTTTATTATTCCCTTTTCACTCCTATCCATGTGGACTTTATTCTCATTGGCCATCTCCTACGTCCATCTTGCATTGTGAAATCCATGTATGTTTTTGACCCATGATGATGATCTAGTCCTAATTACTCAATCTGAGTCATCCAACTCCATTCTAATTGATCTATAACACATAAAATCCAATTAGAGCCATCTTAACCATGATTTATTCATTTGATCAGCTCCGATGATCATATAGCCTTTATATTTTGTCAAACAACGATTGAATGATCAATTGGGGCTATAATTAACATTTAATCTAATTATGAAAAATTAATAGGTTAGATGATCTATCCCTATGCTAATTAGATGGTTTTTTAGCTAAATTTGAATACTCAACAACAAGGGGCAAGCTCCCTTAATGGCATCCAAAAGAAGGAAAATGGGAATTTGCTCCCTTGAGAAGACGCTAATTTCTTTTCAAGTTCTTTATTGTTGGGAGTTCCCTAGAAGGTGTGGCTCCTACTAGGTGGGAGCTTCCTTAGGGGGTCAACTCTTTAGGTACTAAAAACCTCTTCACCCTTTAATAGTTGTATCTTGGTCATACGATGTTTCTTTTGAGCAATCTTTCATGCGTTAGAAAGGTGTTTTAGTGTTCTACACAAGGAACTTGGAAAAACATTAAGAAAAAAAAAAAAAAAACTTCTAAAAATTCTTAAAATCTTCAAGATAATGATTGAACACATCTTACACCTTGAAATCGTTAAGTAATGATATGAATTTTCTTTGAACACTTAAAGATAGAATTTTTAGCTTCATAAAATTATCAATTCTTTAATGAATAATATGTAGCTTCTTAATCAAATGAATTCTTCAATGAAAATCACTTGAATCCTCTTAAATGCTTTAAAACACATGAGATTTGTCAAGATATGGCTTATGCTAATCCTATAAACATATGCATACTCAATTGATTATGTTAGCTTATGATACAAAGGTTTTGTTATCATCAATATAAAAATAGAATTGACTTAAGAAAAAGCCCCTAGGACAAAAGTTATCATAGATGGGGAGTTTGTTACAAGCCAAAGTCAACATGAAAAATTAAAGTTGGGGGACAAGGGGTGCTAAAAAGTTTCAAATAAAAATAGTTGGTGCTCACAGGTTGTGCTAGTAAGAGAGAAGAAACTAAGATGATTTGGTTGTAAACATACTATTTGAGTGTCTAGATCAATTTATCTTCGCTTCCTAGGATGATACAACCTACTTAAGTCTACCTATAAGTTCTTATAGCTAAACTCCTTTAAGATCTCTTTTTTCTCCATGAAGGGTAACTACTTTTGTTAATAGAGCAATTAAGCTAATTAAGTAAAAGTTACAACAAGTTCGACTTGCTAAGACAATTCAATAGCAATGAGAGACACAAAAATGACAGGAGGTCCGCTGACGTAATGGTTGCTAGTTGATGATGTCCATCCCCGTAAATTTACCTAAAGATTCCTGCAAAAAATAGAAGTATGTTAGAGGTAGACAATCTAATCTGATTAGGATTGGGAGTCCTAATTAGATAACTATAAGGAGATAGAATTTGTATTCACATAGGATACATCTAGCTCTCCTCTGATCTCTATAAATAGGATCTAGAGGTAAAGCTCAAAGCATCGGTTGCACATCTCTCTCCATAGTGGATTGTTCCCCTCCTCCTCTCATGGACTTAGGCTATACATAGCCAAACTAGGTAAATCTCTGTGTTCATTGTGTGTGTGTTGTTTGATCTTACGATTATGCACGTAAAAAGTGGTATCAAAGCCTGGTGAATACAAGAGGACTATCGAAACAGAGCCTTATTAATACAGGAGGATTGGCAGAGTAGAGCCCAAGTACACGTTTGGATCCAGGTCAAGTGTGGCCCAGATCCACGTCTAGACCTAGGCCAGGTGCAACCCAGATCCATGATCAAACCCAAGCTAGGTGCAGCCCAAGTCCTAGTCTAAACCCAGGCTAGCTATGACCTAGTTTCAGTATAGGCGTGGGCAAGTGCAGCCCAGGTTACGTTTAGACCCAACCTAAATTCTATTCAAATTTAGGTCGAGTAGAAGTCCAAATCATTAAGAAACCCTAGATCAGAGGGACCAAATCGCTTGATGATTGAACAACCCAAATCGCTCAAAGAATGACCCAAATCATCTAGATCGGAGATTGATTGATCAATCTAGATCTCTCAAAAAATCCTTTCACAGCGAGATTCGTTGCCAAAAAAATGGAAAACTAAGGAGGAACTGGTATTATCATCGGGTACAAAAACTAGCTACAATTGCCAACACTATAAAACAAGAAGAAGGGGGATTAGGGTTTCAGCCTACCAAAGAACTCTAATCAGAACCCTCTATTTCTTTGTACCAACATGACCGAAGAAAGAGACCATAGTTTAGGGTTTTGGCCGGTCAGAGAAAAACTAATTGAAACCCTATTCCGGCAAATCTAAAAGAAAGAAAGAAAAAAAAAACAAAAACTAACCATAACCCTTTTTTGACAGATCTAGAAAAGGGAAGGGGGAAGGAGAGTCATAGTCAGCGACTCATTGATAACCAAAACCAACAATGCCGGCCATCTTGAGAAAGGTAGCAGCAACCGACATCGCTAGCTGCCAAAGGAAAAAAAAAAAAAAAACAAGACAGGGGCGAGAAACCCTATCTGATAACTGTTAGAAACTCGGCCGGAGGACATTGGCGAGGGGATTGCTTTGCTGGAGATCACTGCAGCTTAGGGAACTGTCTTGCCAGAGAATGTCCCACCAGAAGCACAACAGGATGCTTCCTCAACCAAGGGAAGTAGTAAGTTGTCGCCTCACCTAGAGAAGAGGGGGAAGAGAAGAGAAAGGAGAAAACAAGTTAGGGTTTACTTGAACATTACCTTTTATATCATGCCTAAAATCAATTAATCTTCATTTGATAATGACACCCCCAGTGCTCAGAATTAGTATGTCAAAATTTGATATTGACACCCCCTATATGGCCTAAAATAGTACCATGCAAAATTACAGTGACACCCCCTGAAAAAGAAAATTTAGGGCACTGCTCAAAATTGTTAAAAATACCCTTCCTATGGTTTTTGACTATTTCTGACTCATTTTACACTCCATTCTTCATAATTCTGCTTATAAAAGGTAGAAACAAAGTTTAAGAACATGGAGGATACCAGTTTTGGAAATATCATGGCTGGAGTCATGATAAAATTAAACGCCACTAATTATATGTTGTGGAGACCTAAAATGAATGATCTTTTATATTGCAAAGATCTCCATGACCCTTTAGATGATCAGGGAAAAAGACTTGAGGGAGTTTCTAAAAAAGACTAGATAAAGATGAATAAGAAAACCATAGGTCAGATCTGACAATAGATTGATCACATTGTATTTGACCATGTTGCTCAAGAAGAAAATGCTTATATTCTCTTTAAAAAGTTAGAGAACATGTATCAAGCTAAGACTACTTGAAACAAGGCCTTGTTGATAAAAAGGCTTGTGAACCTCAAGCTAAGGAGCGGAATGACTATGGCTGAACATACTAGTGAATTTCAAAATCTGGTAAATCAATTAGGACCAATGGTGTTACAACTAAGGGATGAATAACAAACCCTACTACTGTTAAGTTCACTACCTGAAAGCTAAGAGACACTAGTAATTTCACTCAACAACTCAGGTCCATAAGGAAAGCTATGGTATTCAACGAGGAGGCTAAAAGGAAAGAAGCTGGCACTAAAAATAAGCAGACTAGGAGAGACAAGCACAAGGGGAGGAGTACTAGTAAACAAAGGGGGAGATCGCAAACTCATAACAGATCAAAAAGTCAACCCAGTGGACAATTCAAGTGTTTCTACTATGGCATTCCAGGTCACATGAAGAAAGACTGTCAAAAACTCAAGAGAGAGAGATGAGACATAATAAGCCAAAGGAGGATAATGGTGAGACATTAGTCACCATTGCTCAGGACATAGTAGTTCTCACTACTAAGGAGGAATAATGCTTGCATGTGGCCAAGAGTGAAGTAGAGTGGGTGATAGATACAATAGCTTCCTATCACGCCACTCTTCACAAGGACTTCTTCATCACCTATAAAGAAGGAGACTTTAGCACTGTAAAGATGGGGAATGACAATTCCTTAAGAATAGTTAGGATCGGTGATGTGCAGATAAAGATAAATATTGGCTACACAGTAGTATTAAAGGAGGTACGACACATATAAGAACTCAGACTAAACCTGATCCCAGTCCCGGCTCTCGACAGATAAGGCTACACCAACTACTTTGACAATAGTACTTAGAAAATAATGAAAGGCACGATGTTCGTAGAGAAAGGACACATACACAGCACACTGTACATGTGAAAACCCCAACTTTTCTAGAATTAATTGGAATTTTTATGAAAATTGAGGTGAAATACTATATTTAATATAATATTAATTTTTAGAAAAAGAATCAAGTCTTGAAACATAGATATTTAGAATCATTCATGGGAAACCAGTCAGAATGACTATAAGCACACTGAAATCTGAGTTGGGGTGAAAATTCCCTATTTTTCTTAATTTTGTGAATTTACATTTACCCATAAGGGTAAAATGATCATTTCACTTTTGTGTTGGATCCACAAAAGTTAGGTGACTTGGTGGACAGGCAGCTCAGGGAATACCAATGATGAAGGAATAAAATGATGAGGAATCTCTTTTGAATTAAATAAGAAAAGTGAAAATTTCATTTAAAATGAAAATAATTAAAATTTTAATTAAAATAATTCAAAAATAAGCATATAAATAGCCTCCATAACATTCCCACGAAATTCCATTGAAATTCTCTCCCCACTCTCACTCTCTCCTTCTTCCTTTCCCTCTCTCTTTCCTCCTCTTTCTCTCTCTTTTTCCTTTTCTTTTTCTCTCTCCTTTCTTTCCAACCAAAGCAGTGGTCCCCACACACACCTAGCCCAGGAACCAACCTGTCCTAAGCTAGCACGTCCAAGGACAGGCCTTCCACCTGACTCCTGAGACGATTCGGCCGACTAGGGTTTTTCCCCAGCCTAACAATTTCACCATGAAACTCCCCTCTCTGGCAAAAATCATGGGAACTGGAACCTATATTCCGGTTCCCCTTACCTTCTTCTTCAAAACCCCTCACCTCGTTTCTTCTCCAGCTCTGGCAAACAACCTCGGCGACATAAAAATCACAGAAACCCTAGTCATTCGACCAGGGCTTCAAAATTCTGCAGATTTCTTCCTCTCCGACTCTCTTCTCTGCTTCAGACAGGATTTAGGTAGGTCCTTCTTTAAAAAACCCCTATTTTCCCCTTGATTTCTGGCAAGATCTTGTTGAATTTGGTTCACCGGTGACTGAATCACCAGTGAACCAAAACTGGTGACCTATCTTGAAAACTTTGGTAAATCAACATTTTTTTGAGAATTCTAAACTATTGGATGATAAGAGAGGGTCCCAAAACCCCAGGGTATGAAATTTGGGCCCTTAACATGGTCAAATCTGGGAGATCTAGGGAAGAGCCGATCTGACGGTCTAGATCGAACTGTCTCGACTATCCCAAATCACCCCTCCCCATACATTAGCTATCACTGGTGGAATGAGACAGGGGCGGGCTGCAGAAAGACTCATCGATCCATATAACCCAGATTGAATATGGGCCCTTGTTTTGATCTGAAAATTTAAAAATCTAATTCAGAACTCATTTTAACTCCAAATCAAGATCGGAAAGAAGCTCCGGATTCTTGGTAAAGAGTATACTCTACTAAAAATATAAAATTTAGGTTTTATTCATTGTAAAATTTCATAAATTACAAAAAGTGGTACTAATTTCTAAGATCAGTCAAATCTAACATGATCAAACCTTGGATTTCTGATCCATCAAAATCCATCAAGAATTAGATGTGACTGATCTAGGATGAATTAAGAAATTTAACCTTAATGGAAGAGAAATCTTAAAAATGATCATGGATCTACTTGATATGAGCAATCAAGCATGATCATACCGTTAAATTCAATATGGATGATAATCTAATGATAAGAACATGAGAAACGAATGGCTTGATGTCCTAATTTAGGATAGATTTAGATCTATGCCCTTAATTTTGATAAAATGGCTTAAGATCTTATTGATCGGTTGGATCAAGAAATATTAGATCATTTGATGAGATTAATCAATTATTAGTAATGATATCACATTAAGATAATGTGATAGATCTGAATAAAAACAAAAGATCAAGATCTAAACTGAATAGAAATCAAAATATGATCATTTGATCAAAATAAATAAATATGATGCATTCAAATGAGCATGTGAATTATTGCAAATGTTCTTTTATTTGCTTAGTAGATTTAATTGTTAGATTCATTTACGCTTTAATTGATCATGTTTTATAAATTACATAGAAAATGTAATTAAATGAAAATAGATATTGATGAACATTTACAACGAATATGGATATGAACTTAATGATGTAAGGGCTATAGTTAGTAGGACAATATAAGGAATATCATTTCCTTGGCCCAAATTACCCCATGAATGACATTTTAAATGTTCATGGATTTAATTAAAATCAAATAGCAAGAGTGCTTAGGGTTTAATGCTCATAAAAACCTTATGAAGGTTGAGCTAAGGTCACCTCAATAAATGTTGAACATAATGGTTAAGGGGGTTCTCTAATAGAGCCTCGCTCTTCCCCTACCTTCTGGCGACGTTTGTGAGGTCTAAACGTCTCCTTACATGAGGATTGAATTAACCACTTTGTGAGTAGCTTTTAACTGGTAAGCTTTAGTCAATTCTGAAATAAGGAGATGTTTAGTATTAGGAAAGAAATAAACTATCTCCAACTAGTAAGACATTAACTGGTTGAATAATAATAAGATCATAAAAGGATAGTAAACTATCTAATCCTAATAAAAATGGTAATTAAGATAATCAAAAATCAAACAAGATCCATATGGAGATCTTGAATGATTAAGAATAATAAGAAACATTATATTGTGTTAGTATGTATATTTGTTAAATTAGTATGAATGTTAGATTTAAATATAGATCAATAGATTAGAGCTTGATCAATATGATCCAAGGAAAAAGATTCAAATCATTCTATGTAAGGATGATCAAAAGAATAACTATGAAATATAAATGAGTTGAGGAATGACTATATATATATATATATGATTTGACAGATACACGAAGGATAAGATGATCAAGATCAATAGGATGATGGATTGTGGAAAGTAAAGGTAGGTGGACCTTAAGAATATATTCAATATAGAAGATACATGTATTTTACACATGATCTTATATTGATAAGTATAGATTAATTATAATTACCTTAGAATTGTTTATGAATCAACAAATGATGTTGAAATGAATAAAAATGATTGATTAAGTAATTATGAAATTACTTAAGGCAACAAATTATGTGAAAATGAATACAAAGGGATTGATTAAGTAATTATGAAATTACTTAATGGGTAGAATAAGAAGATTTGAACTATATAAGTTGGACCCCCAAATCTTAAGGAAAGAAGTTATAGGCATGTCCTATTATAACCAGGCACACAGTCTGTAAGTATGAAATATTATTTTTCATATAAGCATAGAGGCTTGTGATTTTATTTTAAGACAAGCTTATGCCTGGAGATGCCAATGCTAGGAGAGTTATGAGGGTTTGGCCACTTGCTCTCTGAAACTGATTATAATAATGATATCGTGCCCTAAGAGAGGCAAAATGTCAGGTGGGGCAATTATGGGAAGGCCGCTACTATAACAATCATGGTTCCCCCCATACGAACATGGATCTATATTTTTCACCATGGTATCAGTGGAGTATTAAGCAATTATCCGGATGCACTGTACGGATTGAGACTACAAGCGTGGTAGTCCTTTGATTATTTTGCATTATGATGCAATTGAAATATGGCATGATGAGATGCCTTATGTTATGGCATGATGAGATGCCGGTAAAAATTATTACCAATGTTGTACTCGAGGATGATTCCAATACAGTATGATTATATATTAACACTTAGTGTTAATATTGAAATCAATTTAAAAATGAGATATTACTGATGATATTGACTATATTCATGATTTTCAATGGTTTTATCTATATGTAATATATACATATATATTTCATATGATGAGTGAAGGATAAAATGGTTATCCAATTGTATAAATTAATTTATATCATGGATATAATGAACTATTGATTTTGAGATATATTGAATATATTTCTTAAATCCCCTACCAAGCATAGCTTGCTGAGATATTGTAAATATTTGAATGTTTACAATATCTCAGCTACAGTTAAGGAAGATTGAAAGCTCAAGACTTGAGGATAATCATCACCGAACTACTGCTCAAGGTATTTAATTTGAGAAAGATTTTATTGATTGTTTGTAATTTGGATTATAATATTTGGACACGGTATGTGATGACTACTGGGGTTGTGTATGTGAGCCACTGGATTGATCCTGATTTTAATAAAAGTATTTCTATTGATATTTAATAGAAATTTTATTTTATTCAAAAATATATGTATGATAAGTAATTTGAGGTGGCGCTCGAGCTTTTGACAAACCAATTTCAAAGAAAATATGTTTTCGCTGTTTGTATTTTAAAAATTTTCAAAATCAGGGCCCTAACTTTGCAAATATTTATAACAATGTGTTTTAAAAACCCATGTCGTCACAGTACAAGACCCATACAAGAATATCCATAAATAGCCTCAACATAGTGGAGGAAGAATGATCACCAAACCTTTAGCACAAAAGACTCGACTACATGGGAGAGAAAGGTCAATTCACACTTGCAAAGAAGAAGCTCATCATACCAACCAAAGGTACAACTCTTAATCCATGTAATTACTATTTATTTGGCAAGCAACATAGGTTTGTCTTTCTCTTCTTCTAGTAATAAAAGAAATAAAACTTTGAGTTTGGTGTACTCGGATGTATGTGGTCCTAAGGAAGTAGAATCACTCAGCGAGATTAAATATTTTGTAACCTTTATAGACGATGCATCTAAGAGGGTATGGGTATATTTTGCAAAGAATAAAGAACAGGTATTCGAATGCTTCAAGAGATTCCACGCTATGGTAGAGCCGCAAACTGCAAAGAAACTAAAGTGTCTCATAATAGACAATAGAGGAGAATACACCTCAAAAAAGTTTAGGGCATATTGTGAAGTACGTGGCATTCAACACCAGAAGATAGTTCCTTATACCCCACAACACAATGGAGTAGCTGAAAGAATGAACAGAACCATTGCGGAGAGAGTAAGATGCATGCTCAATATGGCTAAGCTACCTAAGCCATTCTGGGTTGAAGCTATGAAGACCACCTGCTACTTGATCAACAGGTCACCAACAACACCACTAGACTTCGAAGTTCCAGAACAAAAGTGGACCGGCAAGAAGGTCACTTGTTTACACCAGCGGGTATTCAGGTATAGAGCTTTTGCACATGTATCGAGGGAGATGAGACAGAAATTACAGCTGAAGTCCACTCCTTGTATCTTCATTGGGTATGCAGATGAAGAATTCAGATACAAATTGTGGGACCCTAAAGCTAGAAGAATCATCCAAAGTAGAGATGTAATATTTCAAGAGAATCAGTTCTATGAAGATTCCAGAAAACACTAAAGATCCCAGTACTCCAGATCTAATACCAAACTCAACACCCATACAGGTTGACTCAGAAGTTGCACTAGAAGTTGAACCAGAGGTAGAGGAATTTGAGCAGCGAGAGCATCAGCCCCCTGTACTAGAAGATGTTGGGATATTAGATGTTGAATTATCTCCTCATCTAGAAGCAGAAGTTCAGCCAAAGATGTCAATAAGAGGACGTATTATGATTCCATCACAAAAATATCCAAAATCAAAATATATCATGCTCACTGATGAAGGGAAGCCAGAGAATTTTCAACAAGTCCTAGTGCATGTAGACAAGGGAAAATGGATGAGAGCTATGCAAGAAGAAATTAGCTCATTAAAGAAAAATCAGACACATGAGCTAGTGACACTTCCCAAGGGAAAAAGAGCACTGAAGAATAAGTGGGTCTTCAAGGTAAAAAGAAGAAGCAATGGAGAACTAGTCTAGTACAAAGCGTGATTGGTCATCAAAGGCTTCAAGAAGATGAAAGGAATAAACTTTGATGAGATCTTCTCACCAGTAGTGAAGATGACATCAATCAGAATTATACTCAGATTGGTGGCAAGACAAAACTTGGAGCTCGAGCAGATGGATGTAAAGACAGGCTTTTTACATGGAGATCTAGAAGAAGAGATATATACATGGAACAACCAGAGGGTTTTGAAGTTGAGAAGAAGAAGCATTTGGTATGCAAGTTGAAGAAAAGTCTCTATGGCCTTAAGCAAACGACAGGGCAGTGGTATAAGAAATTTAACCCTTTCTTGACGAGTCAAGGTTTCAAAAGAACAGCTGCAGATTAGTGCGTGTTCGTTCAAAATTTACCCGAGGGTAAATTCATCATCCTACTATATGTAGATGATATGCTAATAGTTGGACCATATACAACTATGATTAGCAGGTTGAAGAGGGAGTTATCAAAGTCCTTTAGCATAAAGGACTTAGGAGCCACTCAGCAAATCTTGGGAATGAAGATCATACATAACAGAAAAGAAAGAAAGTTGTGGCTATCATAGGAAATATATGTTGAATGAGTAATCAAGAGGTTCAACATGGAGAGTGCTAAGCTAGTCAACACTCTACTCAACAATCATTTCAAATTAAGCAAAAGGACATGTCCCTCAACACCACAGGAAGTAGACAGAATGGCTATGATTCCTTACTTATCAATAGTTGGGAGTTTGATGTACGCGATGATGTGCACAAGGTTGGATATTGCTCATGCAATAGGATTTGTGAGCAGATTTCTATCAAATTCAGGCAAAGATCATTAAGAAGCCGTGAAGTTGATACTACGGTGCATGAAGGGCATATCTAAGTTGTGCTTATGCTTCGAAAGTATAGAAACACTTCTAAAATGATACACAGATTCTAATATGGTTAGAGATCTTGATGGAAGAAAGTCAACATCAGGGTTTCTTTTCACTTTTACAGGGGAGTTGTATCTTGATAGTTCAAGTTGCAGAAGTGCATAGCTGTATCGACAATAGAAGTTAAATATATTGTCATAACTAAAGCAGGCAAGGAAATGTTGTGGATAAAGCAGTTTCTCTAGGAGCTCAATATCACACAAGAAGAATACAAGATACGGTGTGATGGTCAGAGTGCTCTAAACTTGAGCAAGAACTCAATGTATCATGCGCGCACCAAGCACATCAACATACGGTATCATTAGATACAAGAGGTGATAGAAGAATAGATGCTCAAGCTGGAAAAGATTCACACTGATGAGAATCTTGCAAACATGTTAATAAAGGTGGTAACACACGAGAAACTACTGCTATGTAAAAACATAGCAAGCAATAACTCTAACTGTCCTAAGGTAGCAAAATTCCTTATCGCATAAGTAGCGACCTGCACGAATGGTGTAACGACTACCCTGCTGTCTTCGACGTGGACCAAATGGTGAATTAGTGCACCTCGTTCAAAGTGAAAAGGAAGGTTTATTCGTGCGATGCTAACCTCTAAGGTTTGGTGATGCTTTCCTCTGTAAACCATGAAAGTCAACAAGTCATGGAGTATGGCATGGGGATGGAGGGGGAGAATTGATGATGTCCATCCTCATAAATTTGCCCGAAGACTCCTGCAAAGAATAGAAGTCTATTAGAGGTAGATAATATAATCTGATTAGGATTGGGAGTCCTAATCAAATAAGGATAAGGAGATAGAATTTTATTCACGTAGGATACATCTAGCTCTCCTCTGATCTCTATAAATAGGATCCAGAGGCAAAGCTCAAAGCATCGGTTGTACATCTCTCTCTATAATAGATTGTTTCCCCTCCTACTCTCGCGGACATAGGCTATATATAGCCGAACCACGTAAATCTGTGTGTGTGTGTGTGTGTGTGTGTGTGTGTTGTTTGATCTCAACGATTCTGCAAGTAACACTAGTGACATGCTCAAATAAAAAAACCATCAAAGTAAGATAACAATGAAGCACATACATCCATTAAAGATCCACACAGCCCAATTATGTCTGTTAAATTTGTATTTACATATGAAACAATTCCAAATGATCTAAGCTAGCATGCCTCTGATTCTAATTTCCGACATGTGAACTCATTAGCGAGATGGTTCACTAGATCATTGGTCAACCTGAGGTAAAATTCACATTACCATCTTTTATATAAAAAACTTTATTATGTCAAATATGTGCCAAAAACTCCCTGGTGAATTTATTCCAATCATCTAAGCAATAACATAGTGCGAGTGTCCCTCAATCACTAAGGAAGACGAGTTAATTGTTCTCCAAATTTTCACTCCTTCAAGACCCCTTAATTGTCGATAAAATTGAATGGTCCGCTGGAACATTCAAAACTTTTGTGAGCTTTCTTTCACCCAACACTCTAATTGCTATGTTGATCTAAAGAGCCTAGGAAAAGTCTCTTACAGACTTGGGCTCCCAAGCAACAAACCTGACCAGTTATTAATCTTGTTTCCCTTTCCTACGTAGAATCCGGCATGTCTTTTAGAAAAGCCAAGCAATTTTGAAATGTCTCTTCAGATTCTAGAGCCTTTGTCACCTCTTCTTCTTCGACACGCAAATTGTGCATTGGTTGATATCTTTCTTTTATGAGTGACCCCCATAGAAGACTCGTCATTTCTGTAGAACCATAGCCACTTGCAAAGAAGAACCGCATTCACCTCTTTGAACCGACAATACCAAGTCCTCCCATATTCTTCCGTTAACAAACATTATCCCAAGATACTAGACAGTGTTATACTTTATCTTCCTCTCCTCTTCAAAGAAAGTTTCTCTGAATTTACATCTTTCAATGAATAGGTGGCATTGGACATTGTTAGAGAGACAAATAGTATATAGAAAGATTTGCAATCGAGGATTTTATAGCCATAAGTCTAACACCCTGGATAGAATTGCTCTCTTCCATATAGCTTCTTCTTCTTCTTTTTTTCTCTGACACGTTTGGATGATGACTGGCTCTCACAGCTTAGCATTTGGACGTCCAAGAGTGAAAGGAAGTCTGAGGTAGTAGCATGTAAATCTAGCTTTTTCTCATCTCAATTCACTAGCGAAAGAGGTGAGGGCTATCTCTTCTAAGTTGACACAAACTTTTCATTTTTCAAGATTTATTCTTTGCTTCGTGACCCGATCATATGCCTTGAGAATAGTCTTTATTCTACGCCCTTGCCCTTCCAAAAAGGAGCCAAATATCAATTTATCATCTGCATATTGAAGACGAGATATAGATAATTTAGCATTCGGGACCTTGAATCCCATGTAGATATTCTGCACCATTTTTCTTTGCTATCGACTCCTTTGGGATTGTGCACCATTGTTTTTGCGCCGTAAGCCCCTGTTTATTCGACCCTTGTTGTAAAAAGGGGGGAAAAAGGAAAAACTTTGAGCATTTTATGTTTTACATCTATTTTACAGTTACCAAGGTCAAAAGAACCAGGGCCTTAGAGGCATTAATAGAAGAGATTTTTGGTGCCTAAGTCATCTGGGGGAATCAAATGAATTGCTTGAATCATTGAAAAAAGTAAAAATAGAAGGTCCAGAATACCTTCCTAGAGAGACAGAGAGATGGTTTGGAAGAAATTGAAGTTTCCAGTTCCACTGGAGATCAAGGAAAGGAGAGAGATGCTACCATATCAATGGTCCAAAAGTGTAAGAATTGTTGTATTGATCTTAAATCAAACATGAACCGGATTGAGTCGTTTTCCTTCTCATGTTGCATTCTTTCGTGGGATTTTAGTCTCATCAGAATATGTTTGGTGCAGGGATAACAAATCATTGGATCCAATTATTCATGTCTAGTCATTTTCTCAAGTTCAATGTTTAGCCTTGGGACACACATAAACTTATGTAAGAGAAACCAAAGGTTTCAAAGGCTGTTTCAGTCTCTGTTAGGAGAATTTTATCCATGTTTTATGGTTGTAGACGGCAAGGATAAGCTCACTACCGTACCCTATTGGATTAGTTTATCCACATGCAGATTGTTATCCGTGTGCAAAACAGTCCTTTATAAAAACATGCATCTTTTGTGAGTTTGTATCTTTCTTTGATTTGTTGAGTGTTGGAATCCTGGTTTTTTCATTGTTTTTATTAGAGTAAGAGCTTGCCTTGAAGGAAAAAATTAATGCTTGGCGGGAGCAATCAATTCATGTTTCTTACTTGGACCAGTTAGGGAGGAATCAAATTTCTCCTGTTTCTACGGTACAAGCAAAGAATTAAAAAATAGACGTGCAGCCAGGTTTTTGGACCGAGACCTCCTTACGGATACCCGAGCACACCCCATTGGATCTAAATTTTAAAAAATCTCTTTTGTACTATTATATAGCTTGATTTATAAAGAGATTCTGTTGGCGAGGAATCAAATTTCTCCTGTTTTTATGGTACAAGCAAAGAATTAAAAACTAGGCATAGAAGGAGGTGTCTGCCAAGCACACCCCATAGAGTGCTTTCACATTAGGCTGATATGATATTATATAAAGGGATTAGAATACTTCAGGTACTTCTATTATTAAATGAAGGGGAGCCTTTGTCCAATGGTAAAAGTTGTCATCTTGCGAACTTGAAAGTCATGGGTTCAAGGCGTGAAAAAAGTTTTTTGCAAAAAATGCAAGGTAAAACTACTTACTATAGACCCTTGTGGTCCGCCCCTTCTTCGGACCCTGCATAGGTGCACCAGGGCTGCCCCCTCTAGTACTTACGTCATTAAGAGAGGGGAGGTATCCTATGAAGCACGGCATATTTCTAAGGCCCGAAGCAGCGGTGTCTTACAAAGCACGTTGATCGAAAAGGCTCCATTTTGTAAGAGCAAGCAGGGACTCCATTTGTTCCTTATCTTCTTCTCACGCCCTATTCCATGCTTTATCGCCGCAACAGATATTAGACATTGATCTTCGCTCATTGTAGTTGTTGACGCCCCAAAGGAATACGGAGGAAGAGCCCGTGAGAGGGAAGAAGATGAAACGGGCAAGTAATATCACTGGTGGTGATCGATCCTTCAATGATCTAAACTGTTCAGTGGTGGATGTATTGCCTGGCCAAGAAGATGAAAATTGAAAAGGGCAAGTAACATCTCTGGTGGTAATTGATCTTTCTAAACCATTCAGTGGTGTATGTATCTCTGAGTATACAAGACTTCACAGCTGGTACTTTATCTTTCAATGGCCTAAAACCTTCAACGGTGGACGCCTTACCTAGGGTAAATGTGCGTGCCAGAGAATAACGTACAGAAAGAAACTCTGTAGAGGAAAAAGCTCGTGAGATTGATTGGAGTATAGGATCTTTCTGGGATCTAAATTAACCATGGTGGTGCTGGATGTATTTTCTAAAGAATTAGGAAACGAGGAACTCCATACAATGATTTTAACCTATAATATATATTAAATAAGCGGTGAGATAACCAGCAAAATATGATCCACAATAAATGCAGATGAAGGATTAGATTGTACAATATAGTTGAACTTTGTGTACACGTCATTCATTGTAGGGTTCCTAACTTGTGGACTTGGCTTGAGGGACTTAAGCCTGTATTCCTAGATCTATAGAACAAGGCCTGATTCCAAAAGGTCTGGTTTCTGGAAGAATCCTTGTAAATATCTTAGATCTTCTAAAGTAGTCTAGAATACTTTAGGAGAATAGAAAAGTAATCTAGAAAGAATAGGAGAGTTCTAGAATACCATATAGACCGTTGATGTATTGACACTTGGAATAATCCTAGTCATCCATTGAGAAGGTAGATGGGGGTGAGCATGCATAAATAGGGATTATCTCTTCATTTGTAATTAACTCAGGCAATTCAGTTGTATCTCAAGCAAAGGTTAACAAGTTCTCTTGGAGCAAAGTCTCTTTCTGAGTTCCTCTCATTACTCTAGTAGGTAAGTATAGCCTTAGTAAGTGAGAGTAGGAATGAAAAGCTGACTTGTGTTTTGTAAAGGAATTGCATATAAGTGCCGCACAAGTTTAGCATAGGTGAAACTGCAACCACGTGACATTTGAGACTATATATTTTTAAGTGAGTCTAGCAGCAACTATGTGTAGGGTTCGTAGAAAATGGCCAGACAAAGTCTCTTTGTCAAACTGAACGAAAATGGAAGTGGAAGACTTTGACGGCAACATCAAAAGGATTAGATTATATTCTATGGGTAGTGCGTGAATAAATATTTAGTGGTTATTGGGATGAAATAGGCTACCAATGAGGTAATATGAGATCTAACTTGAGATGACCAAATTTGACGTGAGGTAATGTGAGATAACTGAAAATTCAACTTAAATATAAGTTGAGATTATTTTCGTCTCAAGTTAATCTCAAGCACCGCTGACCACTAAGAGTGAGATAAAGAGATTCATCTCATCTCCGCACAAGCACCACTGACTATGATGCAAATCATCTCATGTCCCTCAAGCACCACTAACCCTGTGTCAGAAATTAAATATCGGTAGCTTCTAACTGCCCATTCCCCGGACCCCGACGCGGGAGCTTCGTGCGATGCACCGGGGCTGCCCTTTTAGCTTGTAACTGCAGGCAAAACCGATACATTCTTTCGTGGTAGGATAGACAATGCTGTCTTGATTATTACAGAACAACTGCCGTGTTTTCATGTCATTTCTCTTTGGAACGTGGTCATTGATTTAAAGAAACAAGAAGCCACATACTCTGAGAGAGAGAGAGATGACGATGGCTTCAAAAAAATCCGAGATTGCAGTCCTTATGGTTTTCTTGGCAGGTCTGTTTGCGTTCTTTTACCTTGCTTCATTTGCAACTGAAAGGGGAGAGAAACCATGGCTTCCACACGGCAAAATTGTAAGTATTCTGGAGCTCTTCTTCCTTCTAGCTGGATTAGATTTCATTTCTTTATCTTCTCTCTTATTATGTATTAGCTTTCATGGACAACTTTACTCTGCTAGTAGCTTCGAAGTTTTTCTCTGATCTTGTACTTTTTGCCTGGCTGAGGATCTATACATCAAATAATTCTATAGATCTCTTAACGGGAGGACTTCTCTCCTGCATGCCTGGGTTTTCTGTTTTTCTGTCATCAAATTATAGGCTAAGAGGAATTCTAACCTGAGCGCAAAGGGGGGTTTGTCCAGCGGCCAGTCTTCTTCGACAACTCACCTTTGCACGATCCGACTCGTTCGTCTCCTTACTCCAACTTTAAACATCTCATGGATCAAAGAACCTTGATAAACTACAATCTCAATTTTTAGCGATAGAACCCACGTGATGATTGGTTTAGGCGATGGGTTGGGTTACCCTATTGTGGTCCAGTGAGGCACACCCATTAAGTCCATAGTGGGCCCACCCCTAGTTCATCTTAACCGTAGATTCATCCGGCCCATCCGAACCGTGCATTCATCAGACACCTCATGTTTAACTTAGGCGCCTGATATTCGCACTCCGGGAGTTTTGATACAATCGCCTGAATTTGTCTCGCCGTGAAAAACCATGCGCTGCCCCGGAGCAAGTGTCCGAGGTCATTCTTCTCGCAGTATCGAGGTACCATTTAAAATATCCTATCTTTGGTCTAAACTTATTGTTACCCCCAGCCTCGATTTTTTGTTATATATTAATAAGTGCCACTAACTGCGGCCATCTACTCCAGAGAGATACAAAACTATTTGTCAACAACACTATAGTTCCTAAACTATTTTTTTTCACTTTGGTCCCTTGCAATTTATTTCAAAACATGATAATCTACAAAGTGGAACTCATATCAGATGTCTGTTGGCATATGTTGACGTCCATAGACAAACATTGGACGAAAGGACTTGTGATAAAGTATTTTTCAATATTAAGGGACTAATCTACAAAAAGACTAAAATCTAACAAAATAATAATAAAGAGGAGTAGCTATAGTTTCTCTTATTTTATATATATATATATATATATATATATATATATATATATATATATATATATATATATATATATATAAAGCAAACACCTTGCTCAATAAATTCTTCCATAATCCATATGAGGGGTATCTGCTTTACATATGGTAAAGGTTAGTCATGTACATGATTGATGGGTTGGAAATATTTGATGCTGCAATAGCCCTCGGTTTTTCTTTCTTTTCTTTTTTTAAATGACCTAAAAGTTGTACCCTAATTCCTAAATCTACTTGAAATATCTCCAATAAGCGGAATGTACCATCGAACCTCCAAATAAGTGTAACAAGGAGAGGTGAGCATAAATGTGGCCCATGAGTATCAAAACCTGGAGTGAGGATATCAAGCACCTAAATTTATTGTCTGACACTACACACACACACACACACACACACACATATATATATCTTCAAAAACGACTAGGGTGGAGTTATAGGCAGGGCTACCATAGCATTAGTAAGGGCTAATGAATAGAAAATTGGGAAGAAGGGTGACAGTTAAATATATCAGTTCCTCATGCAAATATGTTCCTTAAACCTATAGGCATGATCAATCCCTTAATCTATCAATAATAAGAGCCCAACCCACTGCATTTGTTTTTCTTGATTGGATACTCCTAAACCTTTCGCCCAATAAGCTCTATATAAGGTTTTAGTAGGAAAATGTGAACCACTAGTGTTTGGAAAACTATAGTATGCCAATAGAAATTCATTTAGCTTGGGGCCAAAGCCATTTGATTTTGCTATTGATAATGTTTAAGTTTAACTATATGGATCCACACATAGATTCTTTGTATAGGCTCCTAAAGTGTACGTCTTTCTTGATCATGAAAATGCCTTTTTTAGTGGTGGGACTCTTCTTTATATTTAGCATAGATGAATAATGAAAATATATGTATATATACTATAGCTTATGTTCAAGAAATCATCTGACTAGTTCGATTTTGGGAACAAAAGCTATGTGCAAAACCATACGGATTAGATAGAGAGCCTATATGAAGCATTCTTTTTTTTTATGTTCTCTTGAACTGGATTCTCTATTTGGTAGTTGTTGTAATAGCTTTAGGAGAGAGGTAGTAGCTAAATTATGTTAAATATATAATGTGGGTATTACTGTTGTGAAGGTTACAAGTTACAACTAACCCAAATATAATGATTAGAGAAATGCTAGAATCTTGCAAGACAGGATAGGTCATACACCTTGTCAATTTTACCGTGGTTGCCGCACCTTTTGTTGGTCAAATTAGTTCATTTTGCTTTCTTTGACATTGGATGACTATAATCCTAAACCAGTGTGAACTGGATGAGTCTGAAGTCTGAGAAGATGCGGGTGGTCAAAAATAATGTCTAAAGAATGGCTTAGAAAAATGAGTAATTGATAAACTTGTAGGTATTAGAATCATTCAATCATGAAAATATTTGGGATTACTAGATATCGATAGTTAGAGAAAGCAAATGAATGAGCTTGATCAACTAAAAGTGGAGAGTTGCACGATAACTTGTGTCTTGTCTCAAAGGACTCCGGCATTTCAAAAATCTTATTATTTAACGTGAGTTATGGTTCTAAGTTTTACAACTCTAACGTCCAAAATACCCTTAAGCGGGCAAGTGTAATGGCAATATGGAGGGGAATATCATTTCCCTTATGATTACTACTAGTTTAATGCACGTGGTAGTCACTAATGACTTCAATTAGGTGCTTGTTTATGTATTCCCGTAAGTTCAATTAGTTTAGGATAGAAGAAACTAAAACTATTTTAAGAGTTAGAAAAAGAATGCTATCAACTTTAATTTGTTTGACTATTCAAAGGCCCCAAACATGAAGACAAGGAAATAGATGACATTAGCCTACCAGCGTCAACCAAGTCAGTTTAGATCTCCAATGCTAGTGATACACATGGGATAGTGTGAGTTTACAGTGTTCGTATTGTAATACCACAAAAGTTATAGCAACTAATATTTTAATCAAGTTTTCTTTGAAAAAACAAGATAAAACAAAGTTCAGACTTCTATTGGCTCAAATCGTCCCTTCTGTGAAAGGATGAATCCATGGAGCTCAAGTTGGCAGGCTCAAATCTTATATCAGACAGAGGCTTTCGTTAGACTTTCATCTTGCTTATATCTTGCAAATATAAGAGAGTAAAATCAAGGAGGTGATCTAATGTTCAAAGCAGTAGGAAGACTAGAGGAGCTTAAACTGTTACATAAACAAATACAAACATATACAAGTCAGGTGAGAGATGTTGGGGGTTTTTTTAGTCATGTAGATATGTACGTGAGTTTATAGACAGTGAAAATACATATAGTACTCAAAATTTGATCCAATATTATTGTATAGAAAAAATATATGGCTGAAAAGGATCAAAATACATAGAAATTCTTGACAAACCATCGTCCAAAAGGCCAGAATTTCAGGGTATCATATGACTAAGAATGTGTCTGGTAAGATGGACGATTTATATGTCAGTTCTACCCTGTACTTCTAGTGCATCTAAATCCATTTCACTCACTGTCTTGTGTAAAAGCCCTCTGCCTGAAGTCAAGACACTTATGGATTCGTCTAGGATGCGGCAACAATAAAGCACGTATTCCTAACGAGCTTTTTGGTGCAATAGGATGACCATTATTATTATTTTAGCATAAAGTAACTGCAGCAAAGAAGAGTACAAATACAAATACTATATAAAATCATCTCATCTATTGTGTTTAGAAGGGATAGAACAGCCTAGCGAAATTGAATCGGAGAAGAAACTAATGCCACCGCTTTTTCCTGCCTATATACATGGATATGGAAATAATAGAAGAAGACGGATTTCAGCAAACAATTGTGAATTTACTATTGCATCAAATAATAAAAGGATTGTTTGCTTTTTTAGTTTGATTTCAGTTGCTATTGGGTGTAATTGGAATGTGCCACCTGGGGTGAAATATTTTCGCTGGTTGGTAGCCTAGGAAAGATTATTATCCCAAGATGTTATTATCGGAAAAGGACAGGAGTTGACAAGTGGATGCCCTCTGTTTTAGAACAGCACCGAGCACAGCCACATCTCTCATGGGCATTGAACAAAAATTCCATTGAACGATTTTAGTAACTGTCACAGTGCAGTCAAGAAATGATGACACAAACATTCAGAAAAAAAGTTAGATATAGAAACGAAGATCACGGCTTGAGCATGACTTAATTGAAAAGACTTTGAGGTACAGATGTGGGCCTCATGTGAGCCTTTTATAGCTCGCTAATATGTACACTTGCAAATTAGATGCAAGTAATGCAATAACGGAGTTGTCATATAAGAGGGTATTTCCATTTGTAGATGAGGCTCAAATGTACAAGTGAGTCCTACTTATTCATTAGCTCAAATCATTCAACTGGTAGGCCATGCTGTTGGTGAGTGATGCAGTTGAACCCATTTGACAATTATAATTTCACAGTTGTAATTCAATGATTTGTGACTGTTAGATGAGTTGTTACGAAATGAGAAGGAGAAAATGAAGAGAACGCTAGAGTAAAGAAGACTGATTTGTGATCTCTAGAAGTGCCCTAAGGAATTGAAAAGGAGGAAATCGATAGAATGCTAAAATAAAGAAAGACTCCCCATATTCGCACCCCTGTTTTGATAGGCTATATGCCCATCAAAGTCTTCGAGAAGCTGTAGTTCCAACCGACCAACTTTCAGAAGATCCTTCCCGTTCAGTGTTCCCCATCTTGTTTACTTCCTAGATTGCCTATGCACTAAAGATCCCATCCATCGGATGATGCTAACCAGTGTTTCCTTGAAATTTAAAATGGATAGAAAATAGTTTCACCGTCCATTTTTTCCACTTATAAAGTATGTCTTAGAATCTTGCAATGGAAGAGATCTTTGGTGCACAAGTCATTTAAAATGACGTACAAGTTTATAAATGTTTTGAATCTTCTAAGAAGTGGTAGAGTTGAAGTTATAGCTTTGCCCAAAAGTGGGATGGGAGCCGGGCAAGATGGTTAATGGTCTAGATCTTCCAGAAGGTGGCCTTAGTTGATGTATTAGCTTGGTGAATAGTGTGATGGGCATGCACCTATTAAAAGGGATGATGCAGGAAGTCAAGAGAAATGCTTGAACATGGAGGAAATGCTTGAAGTTTTTCGTGTACAAATAAAGTTTGGCACACAAGGAAAAATAAGGGTAACTGAAGTTAAGGTGTCGCAAAATACACATGAACAAAGGAAACCCTATTAACTTTCAACATCATAATTTGTTGTCGTTGTTGTCGTTATGTGACCCTGAGGTCACAGGTTCAAAGCGTAAAAACAGCCTCTTGTAAAATGCAAGGTAATGCTGCGTGCTATTGACCCTTGTGGTCTACTACGCAGGATCTTTGTGCACCAGGGCTGCCCCTTTTTTTGTTGTTGTTCTTTTTCTTTTTCATCTTATTGCTAATAAGAATGGGAAGCCAAACGGCATCCATAAAAGTTAGTCTTACTTTTCCATGGGATGTGACTTTTTTTTGGACGATATAAGCCATTCATCTTGTTTGGAATGGCTTAGATATAGTGAAAATAAGTTTACAATCATTAGATACTTTGTCCAACTTTATTTGACTTGAAAATCATACCAACAAATTTTTTAAACTTTTTTTTAAAGACTCAAAACAAATAGTTGTGAGCATCCAAATGCATCTTTTTAGCAGCACCATTTTCTCATAGATTACCTATTTTTGGTATGTTGAAAGAGGTAAATGGCTTAGATCTTCCAAAATGAATCTTGCCCCATAAAAAAGTGGAGTTTTGAGTTCTTCGAATGGCCTTTAGCATTCGATACCAAGACTAATATTATTGTTATTGTTGCAGTTGTTGTTTTCTTTACCTTTTCTTTATTTGCAAATAGCTCCATGGCTGATAGTTGGTAGACAGGCGTGAGTTTTGGACCGGGGCTCTTTCCTTTTCATATTTTCTAAATGTAAATAAGTACACGGATTATGTGACACTCTTGAAGTACAAAACAATTGAATTATTAATTTGCCCAATGTTCATAACAGAATTTTGTAAGTAACTAAATTATTAATTTGCCAATGTTCATAACAGGATTCTAAAATTTTGGATCGTGAAAGAGTGTTGAAGAGAGCTGCAACAGAAGACAAAACAGTTATATTAACAACTCTAAACAAGGCATGGGCAGCTCCAAACTCGATAATTGATCTCTTTCTTGAGAGTTTTCGAATTGGCGAGCAAACGAGAGGCCTTCTTAGCCACTTAGTAATTGTTGCAATGGACCAAAGGGCATTGGATCGGTGTCAGTCGACCCATATCCATTGTGTCTCCCTTGCTACCACCGGCGTTGATTTCTCGGCGGAGAAAAGGTTCATGTCAGAGGATTTCTTGAAAATGATGTGGAGGAGGACTGAATTCTTGCTGTCTGTTCTGGAATTGGGTTACAGCTTCGTCTTTACGGTACACAATCCTACATCCTCCTTTGCTTTCATGATGATATCAACTTATTTAGCTGTTTGATTGCAAGATCATTTCTTTCATGGATAAGATCTTATTCTATAGGTTGTTTACTTCTACGACATGTTATTCTAGCTAAGTATCAGCCATAGTTAGTAAATTCTGTCAATAACAGAAATTTTCTTATAAGGCTCGGACCTCTTAGCATCCATCAATGAGACACAAACAATTCTAAATTCTTAGAATTTTCTAATTAGAACGCAATTGCCAGTTATATTTAACTTTTCAAAGTTAAACATAAATTTGATGAATTCTTCGTCTGCTTCTCATTTTCCTTTGCAAGTCATATAACAATTATACATCCTCATATGACGGCTATTATTAAACTGTATTGTATGTAGGATATTCAAAAGGTAAATCAGCAGTCGTACTGTAACCATAATTGTAAATTTTCAATTATTAGATACAATCAAATGCCACTCTCTATAAGAGAGAGCGTTTGTATGTTCACATGATACTAGAGCTCTAGGGTTCTCTGTCCATTGCACTCTCATTCACCACTTCTTCTTCGACCGTCCTCATCTAGATTAATTCCCTTGCGCACCTCTAGATCTCATCCTTTCTAATGTTTACAATCAACTCTCTTCTTTGTCCACCAAAACATCATCAATGCTTCCTCCTCTTCTACTCTCCGGAACGTACTTTTTTTTTCCTCTCTTTCAACATGGGAATAGTCCATCACTCTGTGACTGTGTGGGGAGTCTAAAAATCATGGGACCACATCTTAGTTACGTGGCCCATAATGTCTAAAATCTAGTTTAGTCGTGCACGACACTAGAAGTGCGTTGTTATGTTACATCCATGTCAAGTCGGTTTCATTTAATTAGTAGTATGTTGACAGAGATTAGGTTAGTTTCCTTAATTCTAATGGTGGTGGTTGTTGCAGATTAGGTTCGTTTCTTTCATTATAGTGGTTTTGCTGAAGTGTAGTTGAGTATCCTTTTTGGTTATATTTAAGTTAATGAAATATCTTTTCATATTATTGCTCTCTCTCTCTCTCTCTCTCTCTCTCTCTCTCTCTCTCTCTCTCTCTCTCTCTCTCTCTCTCTCTCTCTCTCTCTCTCTCTCTCTCTGGACTTTAATTTCTTTTCTTTCTTTCTTATTTTACTTTTTTCTCTTTCTTCTCCAACTTTCAACATCTCTCTTTCTTCTCGACCATCTAAACTTGTCAGAAATTCCACCCAGAAGCAGAGGATGTGGACAAGCCCGAGGTCACGTTGGAGGATTGATCCCAAATCCTTCCTCTACTTCATCTTCTAACAATTAGTCACCTAATATTTTGGTATCTTTAGAGCCAAACATGACTGATGAAACTCAATTTCAAAGGATCAAAACTCAAGGAGATGCAAGACATGCTTGCTCGGGTTAATGTGTTTGTAGCCTTTGCTGATCAGTCATTAGAAGAGCAATCCAACAATTTTTTCGCTGTGGGCAACCATCTAGAAGTGGCTTTAGTGTTAGAGCTTGGGCCAATCGCACCCAAGGTGACCAAACTCGAATGTCCTGACTATAATGGGTCGTATGATCCAACAAGATAGATTTTATGAGCTGAGCAGTCCTTTGATTTTAAAGAATTGTGGATGCAAATCAAATACAACTGCTAACTTATCATTTGGATGGTAATGCCCAATTTAGGTATTAATTATTGAAGGAGCATGAGCAAGTTACAAGGGGTTTAGTAAAAGAAGGTCTTCACTCTTATTTTTGGACCAACCCAATATGAAGGTTTCTTTGCCGATCTAATAAAGCTTTGACAAATTGGAAGTTTTTTATATTATAAAATCCAATTTGGGCAACTATGGGCTTGATCTAAAGGTCTAACTACTTAACAAGTCAGTTTGTTTCTTCAGTTCTTTAGAAGATCTTCGAACAAATGTTAAGGTGGGTCAATCAACCATTTTATTACAAGCAATTGGACTTGTTTGATTTTACAAGTCCAATATGAAACTCGGACAACAAATGGCCACAAAGCCCCCATTCACTACTGCAACTTCTAAGCTCATTCGCTAGTCTGATGTTTCACACCAATTGAATTGCAAGAAAGGCGTGACTAAGGGCTTTGTTACAATTGTGATAAGCCTTATGACACTAAGGCATGGCCTCATTCTAAACTAGTATTTTTAATTGAAGGTCATTAGCGAGATGAAGGATACAAGTTAGTAAAGGAAAACGAATAACAACAATCTCACTTCTCCTATACTTGAGGAGAAGGACACTTCTAAGGGGGTGAGAATTTTGGGAGTTCATAATCATAGAATGTTAGGAGTTCATAATCATAGAACCATATTCTTAATTTACATGGCACATAATGTCTAAAGTAATCTATTCTGGTTGTGTACGACTCTAGAAGTGGATTGTTATGCTACATGCATGTCTAGTTGGTTTCCTTTAATCTAGTTGTGTGTTGCTAAAGATTAGGTTAGTTTCCTTAATTCTAGTGGCTTTTGATGTAGTGCTTTTTTATAAGCTATATCTAAGCTAATGAAATATGAGAAAAAGTCATGAATTTGGTTTGCCAATATGTTTTCCTATTCTCTATGTCTGTCCCTTGAGAACTTCAACTTCTTTCCTCTCTTTCTTGTCCAACTTTCAACTTCTCTCTTTCTTCGTAACCTTTAAACACTTGTGTAAAGGCAGCGGACATTGACAAGCCAAGGTCACGCGCAAGGATCAATCCCAACTCCACCTTCCTCTACTTCATCTTCTTCTTATAATCAGCAATGTAACACTGTCAAACTTACTCCAGACAACTGGATCGCATGGGAGTTACTTTCTATAGGACCCAGAATATCAAGGGATAATGCATTATAGTGATGACTCCCTTAAACTACCAGAAAAGATTATCTTTGATGATGCTATGAATAAACAATAACAAAACTCATATTTCAAAACTGCAAGCATTGAGTTCATTAGACTCTTAGCCTTACCATTGCAATGTTTTTAGATGATGTTCCTACAATAATTGGGATCACGTCAATAATAAAAGCTTAGCATGCTTTAGCACAAGTATATAGCATCATAAGTGAGTAAAAGAATGTTTAGTTGCACATGCAATTGTAAAATATAAAGAAAGGTGGTCTGTTGTGAGTGTTGAGCCTAATTGGCTTGTGCTACAAACTAGCGTCCGGGGTGGGTGGATGGTTTTCTATTTTGTCATCATATGTAAATGTATATGTATGGTGCTAGGGTTCAATAGATGGTGGAGAAATCTTCTACACCTTGTGGTGATTATTTTCTAGCCGTGGAGATAGTGAAACTGGTATGAACCTGTAGACATACCTCAATTGAGATGAAACAATGTAAAAATGTGTGTTTCTTATTTTTCATTTTCCTTTTTTTTCATCTTCATAATAATTAGAAGGAGAGCCTTGGGACAATGGTTGAGTTGTTGCTGTGTGATCTGGATGTCATGGGTTCAAGGCATAGAGACAGCCTCTTGCAAAAAATGCAAGGTAAGGCTATGTACTATAGTCCCTTTGTGGTCCACCCCTTACATAGATATCCCTTTTATCTTCATAATAATTGTTATCATAGCCCTAGGTTCAAGTGGGAGTGATATTAGAAGAAGGAAAAGTGAGAATCAAGAAGGTTAATGGATCGAACTAGATTTTGGAAGAGACAAATAGAAGATCACCAATGTCAAAAGGATCTTTATCTTCATCTTGGAGAAAAATCCACGAAACCAAAGAAGATGACTTTTGATGAGTGGGAGATGCTTGATAGAAAAGCCTTAGGTACAATTCGATTAACCCTTATTGCATCAATAGCGTTCAATATCTCCGAAGTGAATATGACAAAAGATGCTTTGTCTAGGATATACAGAAAAGCCTTCAGCTTCAAATAAGGTACTTATTAATGAAGAAATTGTTCAATATAAAGATAACAAAAAATAAAAGGGTCTCAGAGCATCTAAATGAATTCAACACAATATTATTGTCCAATTAGAATTTGTCGGTATTAATTTTAAAGATGATGTTTGTTCCTTATTGCCTCTATTAGGATTGTAATATAGTTGGAACAGCCTAGTAATGACAATAAGCAACTCAAGAGGATCTGAAAAATTGTGATACAAAGATGTTATGAATGTTCTCCTAAGCAAGGAATCACACAAAAAATCCATGGGTTCCTCAACTAAGGCATTAGGGAATGCCTTAAATGTCCAAGGATGTTGAAGGTCATCAAAGTAGGAAAATAAGAATCACTAGAGATCAAAGTATAGACTAGCAAATCTAGACATCCACGTGGAAAAGATGCTAGAACTGCAGTAAGAAGTAGCATCTAAAATGGGATTGTAGAGTTGCAAAGAAGCAATCAAAGTAAAAAAATTAAGAAAGTACACCCTTAGTAGATATCTATGATGACAATGATTAGGATGCTTTAATTCTTTCTTAGAATGGCCATAATGATACGTGGATAGTATATTATGGTGCATCGTTTCATGCCACTTCACTTCAAAATACTCTTCATAATTATATAAAAGAAGTTTTTGGAAAAGTTTATCTAAGTGATAATGAATCATGTAGCGTTGTTGGAAAAGAAGATGTCCAAATAAACTTATCAAATGGAATGGTTCTATAATTGAAGGATGTTAGACATATATCCCAATTAAAGAGAAACCTAGTATATGTTGAGCAACTTATAAAGTCTGGGTTTAATACCACCTTTACAAATGACTTGTAGAAGGTGTCAAAAGAAGCATTTCTAATAGTACATGGAAAGAGAGAAGAGACTTTGCATGCGACCTATAGTATAAATAGTTTGATTGTTGTAACATCTTCAAAGGCATATATGAGCACATGACAACACAGACTTAGTCACATGAGTGAAAGAGGGATGAAGGTTATGCATACAAAAGGAAAACTATCAGGTCTAAAATATATGGACCTTGACTTTTGTGAAGATTGAGTTTATGGCAAATAGAAGAAGGTGAGCTTCTTAAAGGTTGGAAGAATTCCAATGTTACAGAAACTAGAATTGGTCCACATCGATGTATGGGGGCCAGCTCATGTACCTTCCCTCAGTGGCTCTATTTATTTTCTTACATTTATAGATGATGCTATTTGAAAAGCTTAGGTTTATTTTTTAAAACATAAGTCAGATGTATTTTATATTTTCAAAAAATGAGAAGTTTTGGTTGAGAATGAAATAGGAATTAAGTTGAAGACCTTAAAGTTTTTTAGGCAAAGGGAAAAATATTGTGATAATAGGTTCAAGGACTATTGCACTATTAATGGAATCAGAAGAGTGAAGACAATTCTTAGAACTCCACAACAAAATGGTATTATAGAGTGCACGAATAAAATGATTATGGGACAATCCAAAAGTATGAGAATACATGTTGGGATGCCTAAACAGTTTTGGACAGATGATGTGAATACTCCTACCTATTTGATTAATAAAGGACCTTCTTTCCCTTTGAACTATGAGATCATAGAAGAGGTATGGACTAGAAAAGAGGTAAACCTTTCCCACTTAAGAGTTTTTGGTTATGCCTTTTATGTGCATGTTGACTCAAAAAATAAAAGAAAACTTAAGTCTAGAAAATGCATATTTACTTGATACAGTTTGAATGATTTTAGCTTTTGATTTTGGAATATTGTAAATAAGAAAATCATTAGAAGTTAGAACATTCTATTTAGTGAGAACATTGTGTCATCATCATTATCAAGACCTTATCCCAATTAGGGGTCAGCCGCATGAATTTTATTCCTCCATTCCTCTCTATTAAGTACCATTGCTTCACTTAGTCCTAAAATTTTTAAATCTTTTCTCACCACTTCTATCCACATTCTTTTGGGCCTTCCTCTTGACCTTTTAGAACCTTTTACTTGCATTGCCTTACTCCTAACCAGTGCCATTTTTTGTCCCCTTTGGACATGTCCAAACCATTTAAGTCTAATCTCCCTCATCTTGTTATCTATTGGTGTTACCCCTGAGTTTTCTCTAATGTTTTCATTTCTAATTCTATCCTTTCTTGTCTTTTCACTCATCCATCTCAACATCCTCATTTTCACGTAGCTCATCCTATGAACATGATGTTCCTTACATGCCCAACACTATAATCCATAGAGCATGGCTGGCCTTATGGCCATCCTATAGAATTTTCCTTTTAGTTTGAATGGCACCTCAATGAGAACGTTGTGTACAAGGAAATATTGAATAAGAAGAAAGAAAAATATGAGCATGTAGAGTACATAAACTTGACGATACCTCTTAGAAGGCTATCATAAACCCTTATAATGCTAATGTAGAAACAGAACCTACAACACCCCCGATTATATTGGGGAAAGAGCCAAGATAAATAAAAGTTCCAATTCATTTCTCTTCTTTATTCCATTTTATATTGTTGACTAACAATGATGAAATAGAATGTTTTGAAGAAGCTTTATAGGTAGAAGTTAAGTATAAGTGGGAGTTAATAATGAAAGACAAGATAGAGTCTCTATGGTCAAATCAAACATGAAATTTAGTGGAGCTACTCAAATGAAAGAAATCATTGTATAATAAATTTGTCTATAGATTAAAGGAAAAGCATGATGGCTCAAAGAGGTACAAGGCTAGCTTGGTTGTAAAAGGATTTCAACAGATTAGATCATTGTGGCTATGGAGGACTTACATCTATGCTTAGATATAAAAGCCGCTTTCCTTCATAAAGACCTTGAAGAAGACGTCTACATGCAAGTAACCATAGGGCTATATTGAGTATGGGAAGGAGAATTTAGTATGGAGACTCAAAAATAGTCTATATAGTTTGAAATAGGCCCCAAGACAGTGATACATCAAATTTAATCATTTCATGTTAACCACTGTTATTACTTTAAGAGATTTATAGACTTGTATATTGTTCTTCTGTTGTATGTGGATGACATGCTTATTGCAGTATCAAGCATGTATGAGATTTCAAATCTAAAACATTAACTTGCAAAGGAATTCTCAAAGGACTTAGTATTAACAAAACAAATCCTTGGGATGTGGATTAGCATGGACAGATTAAGTACGAAAGTAAGGATATCACAAGCTAAATACATTGAGAAGGTTTTTAAGAAATTCAACATGGAAAATGCTAATCTAGTAAGCATTCTTTTGTTAAGTCATTCTAGACTTTTTAAAGAAAGATGAAGTGCATACAAAAGAAGATCTTGAGTATGTGTCAAAAGTTCTATATACATTAGATATTGGTAGTTTGATGTATGCAATGGTATGTACAAGACTAGATATTACTCAATATGTGAGAGTTGCTAGTAGACTTATGAGCAATCTTGGAAAGGAACATTGGAGGACAACAAAGTAGATTTTAATGTATCTAAGAGGCAATTCAAATATGATATTATGCTATGGATGATTAAAGATCCCTTTACAAGACATGTACATGGTGATATGACTATAGACCTTGATGGTAGAAGAAGTATTACTAGATAAATCTTCATTTTAGGATAAGCAGTAATTAGTTAGGTATCAAGTCTATAGAAAATAGTTGCTCTATAAACAACAAAAGCAAAGCATGTTGCTATAACATAAGTGAGCAAAGAAATGACTTGGCTATAAGATATTGTAGAGGAGTTGAAAAATGAAGAAAATAACTACATTTTGGATAGTGATAGTCAAAGTACAATTCATCTAGCAAAGAACTTAGCTTTCATAATGGAACAAAGCATATCAATGAAAAGTATCATTTCATAAGATTGTGTTTTGCAAAAAGTCTATTTTCTTTGAAGAAGATATACATAAGCAAAAAATCTTAAAGATATGTTGGCTAAGGCAGTTACAATAAAGAAGGTGAAGGCATGCTCAACATATGTAGCTCTTCAAAATTGAAGATAAAAAGAACTTATATCAAGTTTCACGTGAAAGGGAAAGCTGCATCATTTACAAATGATAGAAGTTGGGCTCCTTACAATAGGTCTCCAAGTGGGAGATTGCTGTGAATTGTTGTGAGTGTGGAGCCTGATTGGCTCATCTTGGTGTGAGCCTGTGGACATATCTCAATTCAGAGGATACCATGTAAATCTGTGTGTTTTTTATTTTTCATCTTTTTTCTTTTATTTGCATCTTCATAGCATGATCCTCCTTTTTTCATCAACTTTCATAAATCAAGTTGATTACAGATTAGTCACGACTAGTAGGCCAGTCCCTCGTGATCAATTTAATGTTATGATGTATCAAAGTGTAATAAGTCCGGTTTTGAATGACATTGTAATAGCTTCATCCACTCAATTTCTATCTCCATCTTATCCGGATCTATAAGAGAATTTCACATCATCTATAGCAGCCTCAACTACTAATCTCACCAAAAATGGAAAGAGAAAAGCAAAAAACTATTCAACAAAAACAGCAAAACAATAAAGCCAGCAATCGTATGGGCGAGGTGACAATGGGGCCAATCACCATGGAATTATAATCGTCCACCTTTATCTTCTTCATAAAAGAACAAGGCGGAATGCTATTGATGTCATCTCATGGGCCATTCAGTGGATCGACGTTATGATCTGCTCCTTTGAATCAATAGCCATGACAATCCAACCTATGCCAATGTTACATTTTACGTGGATTCAGACAATGATGACTCCGAAGATCGGGTTCCAAATACAGAGGTCACACGCCATTTGATCTCTGACGTTGTGGATCAAAACATCGGTCTAACCTGATTTGAGAATGGATCAGATCGTCATCTATTTCCTCCATAATTCTTCATTCAAATGTACCAATGGGTGTAGTGCACGGCTTGAGCTGTCCATTTTTGTGCAGATAAACAACTCTGGTATATACTTGCGTGGTGAGAGAAGCATGCCATTGGCCATCTGAACCACTTTGATGCCAAGAAAGTACGTAAGTGGACCCATCTCTCCAATGGCTAGACTAGCACTGTCTGGAGATGAGATCTTCGATGGCCTTGTTCTCGTTGTTACTTTGCCAGTAACCACTTTGTCTACTCCGTAGTGATGATAGATGTATAGTGACAGATTTCTTAGTGTTCAAATAGCCTAGCTTTCAAAACAGGCCATCCTAGCCTGTTTAAGTCCGTACAAGGATTTGCGTAACAGCAGAAGTGATTGGGGCATTTTAGGTCTACAAAACCCTTTGGCTAAGCATTGAAGGCAGTCTCTTGCTTATCCACATGCAGAAAGGTATTCGAGACATTCAACTGTCCAATTTGTCAAATGTTAGACACTGAGATACAGAGTATTGTGACAAATTGTTATCGGCTTCATCACAGGGTTGAATGTCCCGCTATGGTCAATCCTAGCTTGATGTGTGTACCCTTTGCCACGAGTCAAGCTTTGTGCTGCTTTATGGATCTCTCAAAGTTGTCTTTTAATTGGAACAATTTCGACCGACATAGCAATTCTCAAAGAATCATATTTCCATGCTTCTTTGGCCGTTTTTGGTTAGACATTGATATAAAAGTCGGCCTTGAGAGAGATGTGGGCTTGAGGTGGCCGAATGCCCATGTGTCCCAAAATCACTAGACGCGTTCTAGGAGGCTGAGATTGCGGGTACACTATTGTTTCACATGCCAAAGACGTAGAAGTGGCAGAATCGTCGCCAGAAGTATCTCCTATGGGTTGTGAGTCATGAGAGAGGATTAGTTGGTGTGGATGGGGGAGATTTACTAGACGAAAAGTCAGCTTAATTAGGAAGAGAGTGGGCATGATGCCGTAGAGATGGGGATTGGGAGTTGATCAAATCATCATAGAACTGGGAAAACGGAACATATGGTCTATTGGAAGGCTATGAGTGGGACAGATGTTCATGACTGGGGAGAGTTGGATATGAGCTTGGAGGGATCTTACGGGAGTTTGACAAGGTGAATTAGGTGAAGTAGATAACTTGATGCGGCTAGGTGGAGTGGATTGATGAGACCGGTTATTGGGAGGTGGAGTTGATTTTGAGGGTGAAATGTAATTGGTTGAAGTTTGAGGCACATTAGGAGATAAAGCTAGTAAGTGGGACGAGTTTGAAATGGAAGTTATGAAGTCGCTGGGACAAGCGTGACATGAGATTGAGACGGGTTAGATGACTTAGTCATACCAGCCCATGAGTGATTGGCCTGTTAATGCATGGACGGTAGGGCCCCAAGTATGAAGGAGAACAAGAACAAGACTCGTCAAAAAGTACGCCTACAGCAATGTAGATGCGTTCAGCAAAGGGGTCGAGGCACTCGTATCCAAGGTGGTCCAAACTTTACCTGATGAATACCCAGTCTTTAGTACAATATTCGAACTTATGCTTATAAAAGGGATACCAATATAAATATGCACAAGCAAATATTTTTAAGGAACATCTCGGAATTTTCTTAAACAATTTGTGAAACAGGAACTCAAAATTGATGGCATAATAAACAAATCGCAGTATCCAAAGTATGATCTCAGTATTTGAATATCATGGATGAGTGGGCCATGATGAATAGGCCTGTTTCAAAAATTTGTCTCAATTTGCGTCTGGGGGTCCCATTTTGCCATAAGTGTGGGGACACGCGCGGTTATGATTAATACCACAATCAGTGAAATGATTACATAGTACACAAAATTCCCATACCACAATTAGTGAAGCTTGAAGCTGAAGAATACATGAATGACATTAGATTTTCTACAAATTGGACAAAACTTTAGAAAAATCACTGCTGAAGACGACAAAAACAACGACTGCCATTGATAGAAGGATCCGGGGCTAGACCCTGTACATCACTGCGGATCAAATCATGAAGTCCTAAACTATGCTAATTTGTGGGATACAATGGAATTTTGCTATATTTCCCACTATTACACAAATCGCATGATTTAAATGGTACACAGAAGATCATGATTTCGAAACAATTTTTCAATGGATTCACGTCGGAGATGTCTCATCCATGCATGCCATCTGTCAATTGACACTTTTTCACTACAAGTGGGGCCAACGCTCCCCTTCAGTCTCCGTAAGAGATTATGGAGTTAAATTCTTGTCATCCCACGGGATTTCTGGCCGCTCCAAGAAGATCAATTAGCATCTTTGCCTATTGCAGACATAAGGAGAATGATGAATCTCCCCTTTTGAGTTTTTAAAGCTGCATCTGGATCAGTAAAATCCGGGTCATAGTGATAATACAAAAGTCTTTTTCCACTGCTACCCATGGCCATCATGCATCATTGCAGATGTAGAAGAGATTGAGAACCTCTTCAAATACAATTACTGTTATCCAGCTACGTAAACGCTGGTCATTCCAGTGTGACGCTGCATGTTCGGGGCTAGATATCATATTATAAGAGTCTATCGCTTTGATTGTTGGGGAAAGCTCGACTTTAGTGACCAATCTAGGTCTGTCATGTCATGAAAAGCAAGGAGAGGCATGAATTGCACGGGCCAGTGTGAGTAGTTCAGAGGTTTTAACTTCATCGAAGGATAGTGTGTAGTATGACTCAGGTTCATTATTGATTGAATGTTAACGGTGGAAGTGGATGGAATGGAGGAGGCCTTAGATGTGTGTTGATATGTAGAGTTAATGAAAGCCATTTGAGAGATTGAATGATGGAGGAAGGATTGGTACAGAAATAGAAAGGTATGTAGATAATAGGAAAGAAGACAGGGAAAGATGGAAAGTCAACAGGTGGAAGGGCTGGAAAATCCTCACAAGGCTCTTTACCCATACCATGATAATGGAATGGTTTCTCACAGAAGTGACAGATCTTTAATGATGTATACGTGTGTGTGTGTGTGTGTGTGTGTGTGTGTGTGTGTGTGTGTCAGTGTTGGTACATGGATAACTCTTAGAAGGGATGAAAAGGGTAACAAGTGAGCTGTATAAAATCATATCAAAACATATCCAGTGTATATTATCATCCTTATAACTAGGAAGTTTGAAGTTAGGAGATGCAAAAGGAGAAGAAAATGGATCATTGATAAGATTGGAAGTAGACAAAGGTGGTCTCATAAGCGATTGAAGCAAAGAGGAATAGTGGAAGAGAAAACTCGCTTATGGAAGATCAATAACTTTAGACAACTGATACCATGTAAACGATGAACTCATGTGATTTGGTGTGTCACCTGCATGTATTTATAAGTTTGGTTTCCAACGAACTGATAAGTAAATCTTTGGTGTTTTACATGATACATAAGAAAATATCAACTTTTCTGCTAACATATGTTTATCTACATGTCTATCTTAAGTACAGCATTTCATAAACAGAAAACACGCTATTTTTCTTTAAAGTTCTCCCAACTCTTTACAAGTATCCTTGTCGTTAACAAAGAACACATTGTTTTACTTGAACCTCTCCAAAATCTTTAATGATATTTCTTATAACTACTGAAAATTTATGCTACTTTTTGAATCACAATCGAGAGCTTTCTAATACGAACTTATCCAAAGAATAGCTTGCTTTCTAGAGTCAGTCTTATCCAGAATAATCAATCCTGCAACCAGATGATCTCTTGTCTCATCTTTTTTCCAAAGTATTATTTAACAAACTTTATTTGATCTCAGGATGCAGATGTGATGTGGTTGAGGAACCCCTTTCCGCATTTTGATAAAAATATTGATATAACAGTTGCATCTGATCGCTTTGTTGGAAACACTTCAGATCCAGTAAATAACACAGCCAATACAGGATTCACTTATGTGAGATCCAACACCAGATCGATCAAGTTCTACAAATACTGGCATTTCGCAAGGGAACTCTATCCTAAGAAAAATGATCAATCAGTTTTCGACTACATAAAAAAAGATGGTGTTCAACTATTAGGGCTGCAGATGAGGTTCTTGGATCCAACTTACTTTATGGGGTTCTGTCACAAACTTGTTTTAGAAAAGGTTTGTACTATGCATGCTAGTTGTTGTATTGGTATTGAAAGGAAACTTCATGATTTGAGGCTTGTTATTGAGGATTGGAGAAATTACACGGCTCTATCACCAGAAATGAAGAAAGAGGGACAATATATTTGGAGAGCTCCAAGCAAATGCAAGGAGTCATGGGTTTCTTGGTTTCACAATAATACTTCAACTCGTGGAGGTAACTAAAATCGTTCATGTTTATGATGGAGAGATGTAACGTAATTTGCCTATGTCCCACCTGAATTTTTTCTTTTACTTTTTTTTTTTTTGGGGAATGTGATCCCATTTGAATACCATGATTGCTTTGTCGTGAAATAAAGATAAGCATCCACAATCATATGCTGTTCATGTTTGCACCTGATTTTTCTTACAGTATAAAAGCAATGTTCTAGTAGGGCCGTATCTCTTTATACGTTGCTGTGACGTATCCCCACTTTATGTGGCAGGCCTCATCTTGGGTTGATCTGGCCTTTCATCACAGTTCTTCGATGTTGGATATCTTGTAACCCAAAACCAAGAAAATAGTACTTTTAAAGTCGGTTTTCAAAAACCGACTTTAAAATTAATTTTTAAAGTGATTTTTTTTCAACTTCAAAAATCATTTTTAAAGTTGATTTTTTTTTTCAACTTTAAAAACCATTACTAAGAATGACACCAGTTAATTTTTAATACAATTTAGCATTGAATCACGCATTCTATATACAAACACATATATAAACAAATACAAGAACAAGCAAATCTAATATTTTTTTAATAACACCTCATTTATCAATTTATCATCCTTCTATTAATGAATTAAATATTACATAGCATTCCATGTCACTAATACAAGCTAGTTAGCACATGATAAAAGAGCTAATTTGGAACTATTTTATGAAAATTAGGCATCTTAGTGCCGTCATCGAACCCTAATTTTGGATGAGAATAGCAAACCATGAGGCACTCCCATTCTCTTACAAGGCTTAGATTAACAAGCAGTTATTCTTTCCATTGAAGTTGTGCAATTTTGTTCAAAATCACGATGATCTAACCAAGACCTTAACCCTAGCATCTGTAGTGACAAAATCCACTTCATCTATAATATGCTACTTCAAATTAGTAACAAGAAAAATGCATGGATGAGAACAAGAGGTTTTACTATTCTTACAATGTTTTTCCCACAAACATTCAAATCTTTGAAATGGACAGCAACAAGACAAGAGGACAGAGAGAGACAAATTAACCAAAAAGAGAGGTCATCATTCATCTCGCTTGACGAAGAATGTCGATGGGAAAGACAAGAAAAAATTAAATGATGTTGGAGTTTTATAATGAACAATAGCACTTTTAAAGTCAATTTTTTTGAATAGTCGACTTCAAAAGTTACTTTTAAAGTCGATTTTTGAAAACAACTTTAAAAAATTTATAATCTTAAGGGCTTCTTGATGTACCCACATCATATATAACTACAAATATATGCACGTGTAAATTTCAAGATAACTCCTTCAATTATGTTTAAAATATTTATATCTTAATTTGCCCTGTCATATATTGCTTACAACCCAAGCATCCTTCTTATCATTTTTACAAACATAATCTTCCTCACCAAGTACTTCCATTGATGGAATTATTTTGATAATGCAAGGGTAATATATTGCAATATCACCTACATCGTCTTCATCATAAAATTCCCTCGAAGAGGCTAATAAAATAGTTGATCATCTCTTATCACGTTCATCATGAATATAAAATACATGTTTCGCTTGAGATGCCAAAATAAATTGATCACTTTTATAACCAATTTTGTTGAGGTCAACCAATGTCAATCCAAAGACATCAGTTTTAATGTTGTCTTTGTTATGTTCCACCTAATCGCACTTGAATGCAGTCATAGTTCTACAAGAATTATCTAAGGCCCACATCTTTGTTCTAATTTCGTAATAAGTGTCATTTACCACTATTGGCCTGTTATCCTTTGAACTAGAAAAGAAAGTAGGGTTGGCAACTAAGTTTATCCTACTGTTTTGTTGCGCTCTTAAATTATCATCGTCCTTTATGTAAAATTAATAACCATTGATGGCATATCCAGCGTATTTTATTAGTTTCGGTCGTGGTCTCATCACCATCCAGCCCAAGAATTCGTATACCATTGCTTGCAATGTCTCGTTAATCTTGAACATATGTATACATATATATTAAGTGAAATATAATTGTTATAATTAAGTATTATATATATATAGACACACACACATAATGCAATTTATTAAAAATGTAAACTAATTCATTTTACCTTCTGACAGAGCCAAACATTGAAAGTGTGGCAGTGCTCAAATTGTAGGTACTTCTACTTCTTTGCGTAACTTAGATATTTCACTTTCAGGACGTCCATGTGCTCACTATATATATGAATTACTGGAGAGGTCAAAGAAAATATACCCATTAATTAATTTTTATACATATATGCAATAGAGGAAAAAGTGAAAGCAACAAGAGAGAGAGAGAGAGAGAGAGAGAGAGAGAGAGAGAGAGAGAGAGAGACAGAGAGAGAGACAGAGAGAGAGAGAGAGAGAGAGAGAGAGAGAGAGAGAGAGAGAGAGAGACAGAGAGAGACAGAGAGAGACAGAGACAGAGAGAGACAGGATCATGCATGATCAACTTACTCAATGTATGGCTGGACTTTATCAATATTGTTTGACACACATAAAAGTGCACCAGTCCTGTTCTTTATGTTGAACAGTCGATACATAACCACTTGAAAGAGGTTTGCCAACTTTGGGATCATGAAATCTAGCTAATCATTTCTTTCCTTGGATTCCAATAGCATCCACTCCTGATAAGTACTCTGTGCAAAACTCCATTGTTTCCTCTACAATGTAACATTTGACTATACACCCCTCTCACCGGTTGTGATTTTGTATATACCATTTAAAAATTTTCATGTGCCTCTCAAATGGTTACAACCATCACAAGCAAACTAGCCTACAGAATCTAACCTCATCAATAAGGTGCACTTAATAGTGTGCCCTAATGTCAAAGAAGAATGGTGAGAAGATTGTCTCAAGCTCACATAAAGTTGTTACTAGATGTTCTTTGATTTCTTGTAATTTTAAAACATCCGCCACATTATTACACAAAGTATTGAAGCAGTAGAATTTTGTAATAGATCCTCTAACTTTGTCCTATAACACCAAACATGTTGCTACAAGTAGGAGTTGTTGCATCAATGCATAGCAATCATGCTACTTTATCCCTAACATGTTCAGCTCTTCCATAGAGACACTAATTCTAAAGTTTAAAGAGTAGTAGTCTTGGAATTTAAGCTTCGACAAGGTTTTACTCATTATTCTTCTCTCATCTTTGTTGAACATATAATTTGCTTTAGGTAAGTATTTCTTTGACTACCCCTATCCTATGGATGCAACATCTTCATATGATTGATTTGAGCTAGAAGTCTATCCTTTGTTTTTTCTAGCATGTCAAGCAAGGTATTGGTCAAGCTTTCATTCATATTCTTCTTAATCTACATGACTTCAAGCATATGACTCAGATGTAGTGATTTTCAGTATGCAAGTTGAAATAATATTCACTTCAACTTCCATCAACGTTTGGAGTTGCCTTCACCTGCATATTTAGTTTCTTTCTTATTCCCCACAAGATATTAAGATTCTCAACCTGTTCCAATACTTGTTATCATGTCAACATCTTCGAAGGTGTCCTTACCTCTATGCTATTGTTAAATTGCCCTTCTTAGAATGGTATAGATGGTCACATGAAACCATCTTTTGTGGCTAATAAATGTTAGTTTTCTACCGTGTTTAAGTTATATGACACAAGTTTGATCACTACAAATAGGACAAGTATCATATCCCTTCATGGTACATCCAAATAAATTACAATATGCAAGAAAATCGCTTATTATCCACAACAATATAGCCTTTAAAGTGAATGACTCTTTCTTGTATGCATCATAATCTTCAACACCTACATCACATAACGTCTTAAGATCATCAATTAAGGGAGCCAAGTACATGTCAATGTCATTCCCTGGTTACTTCAGACTCGATGTCAACATAGTTAACATTATGAACTTCCACGTCATGCATAGAAACAGTGGGAGGAGGTAACAAACCATTGTCATAGGCTAATAATTGTACCGGATACTTATAGAACAATGAGGATTAATCACGTCTGCAGATAATGCAAGTTGTAGGTTTTGGGGTTCTTATCCAAAATTGAGCCACAAACAGTCTACAAGCTTCCATGCTAAGCTCTCTGCTGAATGGTATGAATAATTATCATTTACTCTCTCGTCGACATTCCATACTAGTTTTTTTATTGTTTCTATCATATGAACATTCTTTTAAAACTTAGAATAGGGGGAGTTACCCCAAGACTATTAAAGTAGGAATGTCTGTTATTGTCTTAATTGGAATCTTCTTCAACTTTCATCTTGATTGTCCATAAGTTGGCCATATAGTTTTATCCTTGTACTGCTTCTTGTATAAAATGCAATCATTGGGACAAGTATATATCTTCTCATACTTCTACCCTAGTGTAGTTAGGGTTTTCTTTACCTCCCATGTGGACCTCGCTAGTTTGTTCTCCTTCTATAGCATTCTGCCCACCACTTTCAAGACTTCAGTAAAACTTAGATTAAAAAAAAAAACAAAAAAACAAATCTTAATTTCACATTATAAAGTTCAACCACTATGAATAACTTGGCATAATCTTTAAAATCAAGGTATAATAGCTCAACGGCTTCCTCTAATGTAGTATAGAATAGTTTAGAGTTGTCTTAGAAGTCATCATAGGCATCTAGAAACACTAGAGCAGCTATATTGTTTATGATACTTCCTATAGTGTCTTCAAATCTTCCCACCCTTATCAAAGGCCTATCCAAAAGTTATTCTTCATGCTAGATTCATGGACTATAGCTTTCATCAACTAAATTAAAGTACATTTGTTATCTCAACTTCCCTACAGTTATCTTTTTTCAAATTTTCACTTTTCGAGCATGGACAACCATGCAATTATAATCACCACATGCGCTAATTGCAAACTTTATGAACTTTTCTATTCCCTCCTCAAATTCTTTTGATGTTCA